>CM060935.1:167191384-168441384 GCA_030765085.1 Allium cepa
AATACTTTAGATTAGTAGTTTTTGTTATGTATACATTCGAGATAGAGACTCCTTGATGTATACTTATTCTTTTTCCTAGCACTTGTATCTATTCTTTTGTGATATTGTGGATCTTGTTGGACCACTACTCTGATGTACACTTTCAAGTGTTATATTCATATCTGTTTCCGCCTTTGTAATATGGATATCTGTGACTGATTTGTGTTATGTTTATTTCTATATTTGTTTCCGAAGATCATATAGCCACTGCGTAGTAGCGTAACTTCGGAACAATGTAGAATAATTTAACAAGGATCATCGTCCTAAGTCCGTCTTAGGTGTCGTGCCTTAGGATTTTATTCGGTTCTTCGAACCGTCCTATCATATTTTCTTTTGTGATTCCTTGTTTTATCAATCATTATTGTTTGATATTCATTTTGTGAATAACCTTTTTCTTCTTCTTATTTCTTTCTCAATGAAGAGAAACGGTTAGACCTGGCCGTCCCAGCGTCGGTCAATCTAGTGCTACTCCCCAAGATGAAGTATTTATGTCTACTCAGCAGCTTCTTGATCTAGTAAAGAATGCTCAAGCAACCGGTTCTAACACGGAATCTACTCACCCTAAGTCTGGATTTGCACGTTTGTGCAACGTTACACCAATTTAGGTGGGAAGCCATTCAAAGGTTCCGAAACCATTATTGAGGTCCAGGCTTGGCTAAGATCATGCGATCGAATCTTTTCTCGCATGAATCTTATTGATCTTCCCCGAGTTCAGGTGGCCTCTAGTATGCTCCAGGAAAGAGCATTAGACTGGTACGAGCTTCTGATTTCCGAAATAAATGAAGTGGATCTTACTTGGGAGAAATTCCAGGAACAATTCAAATTAAAGTTTGTGCCAGAAGCTGAGAAAGTAACATTGGCTCGTCGTTTCATTGACCTTGTTCAAGGTGAATCCTCCATGGCAGATTATGTCGCATCCTTCGAGTCACTTTCTAAATATGGGGTCGAATACATAAACATCCCATTGAAGAAGAACCAAAGATTTGTCTATGGCTTGAAAAAAAATCTCAAGAAGATTACTTCTAAAATTAGAAGTTTCTTTTGATCAACTCATTGATATCGCTCTTCGACTTGAAGAGGTTGATAAAGTAAGTGATGTTGAGGTTGGGAGTGCTAAACCAAACTTCAACAACAAGAAAAGGGCTAGTAAGTTCAAAGGTCCTTATCCCAACAATAAGAAAGGGAAGCAAGCCTCTCCGGCAACTAAGACTTCTACCTCAAGTGGTGGGCAATGCTACAACTGTGGTTCAAAGGACCATTATGCAAATAAGTGTTCAAAGCCCCATGCTTGTCGCTATTGCAAAAGCCCGGACCATTATATATCTTCGTGTCCCAAACTTCAAGGCAGGAAGGAGGGAAAGCTTAATGTGGTGCAAACTCCTAGTAACACTTTTCGTGGTCAAGGTATTTCTCATTCTATCCTTGATGGAATTATTCTGTTTCGTGATCATCCTATTCAAGTTCTTTTTGATACGGGTGCATCCCACTCTTTTATTTCAAAAGAACTTGTTGATACATTTTCTTTGGATGTTATGTGTTTGATGACTTCTTTGAGAATTGTGAATCCAGTTGGTGGATCCGCAACAATTAGCTTACTTTGTAAAGATGTCGAGATTATTTTGTGTGATTTTTCTCTCCGAGCCGATTTGCATGTTATGCGCTACTTAGGCTTTGGAATGATTTTGGGAATGGATTGGATTAACCGCTATGAGGCTCAAATCCTTTGTCCTGAGCGGACTATTCATCTTCGACATCCTCAATCTGTTAAGCAGATTTCTATTGATCTTAAAGATTCAGATTCTAGCTTGGCAGCATCTTTATATTCTTTAATCCTCGCGATGATGATAATGATGATGAGGAAGATGTCATTTCTCTTATTCACGTTGTTCGTGAATTTTGCGACATATTTGAGCCCATTTTAGGATTGCCACCTAAGCGAGAAATGGAGTTCAAAATTAATCTCATCCCCGGAGCTCAACCTATCACTCGTCCTCCTTATCGTATGTCCAATAAAGAAAATGAGGAGATGCGCAAACAATTATCCGAATTGGAGACGAAGCAATTTATTCTCTCTAGTTCCTCTCCTTAAGGAGCTTTGGTTATTTTTGTGAAGAAATCCGATGGTACACTTAGGCTTTGCGTTGACTACCGCAAGCTGAATGATCTTACAATTAAGAATAAATATCCTTTACCTCGGATTGATGATTTATTTGATCAGCTTAGTGGTGCTAGAGTTTTTTCACAATTAGACTTAGCAACCGGTTTTCATCAGCTTCGTATTGCAGAGGATAGCATTCCTTTGACATCGTTCCGTACTCGTTATGGATCTTATGAAAGGCTTGTTATGCCATTTGGTTTAACGAATGCTCCGGCTTATTTCGTTGACCTTATGAATAGAGTTTTCAAAGACTTCCTCGATTGATTTGTTCTCATCTTTATTGATGATATTCTTGTGTATTCTAGAACCGAGGAGGAGCATGAAAAGCATCTTCAGATTGTGTTGGAAACTCTTAGAAGCAATTAATTAAAAGCAAAATTTTCTAAATGTCACTTTTGGCAATCACGTGTGAAGTTTCTCGGTCATATTATTTCTGAATCCGGAATATCAGCGGATCCTTCAAAGATTGAAGCGATTCAAAATTGGAAGAGACCGAAGAGTGTGATGGAAATCCGTAGCTTCCTTGGATTGGCGGGCTATTACCATCGTTTTATAAAAGACTTTTCTAAAATTGTCGTGCCTCTTACTAACTTAATAAAGAAAGGTGTTAAATACATTTGGTCGGACAAATGTGAAGCTTCTTTTCAGAAATTAAAAGAACTCCTTTCTGATGCTCCTATTCTCGTTATTCCCGAGGGGAATCAAGATTTTATTGTTTATACCGATGCTAGTCGTGTTGGTTTGGGTGCCGTTCTTATGCAAAGAGAACGTGTTATTACTTATGCTTCTAGACAATTGAAGCCAGCCGAGACTAGATATGCCACTCATGATTTAGAGCTCGCGGCTATTGTTTTCGCCCTTCAAATTTGGCGTCATTATCTTTTAGGAGAAAAATTTATTCTTTACGCCGATCATAAATCTTTGAAGTATCTATTTTCTCAAAAGGAACTTAATTTGCGTCAACAACGTTGGCTCGAGTTCATTGCATCTTATGATCTTGATATTCTTTATACTCCCGGAAAGGGAAATCGGGTTGCCGATGCACTTAGTCGTAAGCAACAAGCAGTTGTCTCCACGATAATATCCGAATGGAATGATCTCGGAATTTTATCCACTTGTGAGATTCGAGATCATGAGTCCGATTTATGTTCATCTTTGGCTTTATGTAGCCTTGAGGCTCATCCTTCTCTTATAGACCGCATCCATGAAGCTCAAAAGCTAGATCCCAAATTGGCTCTTATTAGCCAATGTTGTAGGGATAAAATTGGTGTTGAAAGTTTGAAAGACTTTGATATTGATTCTCGTGGCGGTATTTGAAAATTTGGTAGACTTATCGTGCCAAATATTAGTGATCTTCGTAAAGGCATTTTAGAAGATTCTCATCGTTTTAAATTTACCATTCATCCCTGTAGTAGTAAAATGCACGTGGATATGAAGCGACTTTATTATTGGGAGGACATGAAATTTGATATTGCTAACTTTGTTAAGTGTTGCATGACTTGCCAACTTGTCAAGGCCGAGCACCAAAGGCCCGGTGGGTTATTGCAACCTTTAGAAAATCCAATTTGGAAGTGGGATCAAATTTCCATGGATTTTATTGACGACCTTCCCCGTTCTCGCTCGGGTCATGATAGCTTATGATAGTTGATAGACTTACTAAATCCCCCCATTTTATTCCCGTTTGGTCTAACCGTACCATTCCTCTTTTGGCCAAGCTCTTTATTAAAGAGATTGTTAAATTTCATGGAGTTCCTACTTCTATTGTTAGTGATCATGATCCATTGTTTACCAGTGGATTTTGGAAGAGTCTTCAAAAAGATTTAGGAACGAAGCTTAATTTTAGCACCGCTTATCATCCTCAGTCCGATGGACAAACGAGCGTGTGAATCAAACTCTTGAAGATCTTCTTCGTTCACGTGTTCTTGATTTTGGTGGAGGTTGGGAAGATCATATTTCTGTTGTTGAGTTTTTCTATAATAATAGCTTCCAATCTAGTATTGGTATGGCACCTTTCGAGGCACTCTATGGAAGACCATGCCGATCTCCTTCTTGTTGGCTTGAGGCCGGTGAGAGACTGGTTTTAGGCCCAGATTTTATTCGTGATTCCATAGAAAAGATTGATCTTATTCGTCATAGGATGAAAGAAGCCCAGAGTAGACAGAAATCCTGTGCCAATAACCGAAGAAGGAAACTAGAATTTTCTGTGGGAGATTTTGTGTTTATTCGTATTTCACCTATGAAGGGTGTTGTGCGTTTCAGTCGATCAGGAAAGCTAGCACCTCGTTACATTGGTCCATTTCCCATCACCGAAGGTATTGGTTCCGTGGCTTATCGCCTTTTATTACCGACTCAGTTTTCTGCTAGTCATGACGTGTTTCATGTTTCTCAATTACGGAAATGCCTTCGAGATTTCGATTCTATTCTTGAGCCCGGTGTTGTGGAAGAAATTGAAGTTTCTCCTAATTTGACTTATGAGCAACATCCTATTCGTATCATTGCTTCGGAGATTAAACGCCTTCGAAATAAAGATGTTCCTCTCGTGAAAGTTCAATGGTCCTCAAATCCTAAGGATTGTTCTTGGGAATCCAGAGAATTCATCGAGCGAACACATCCAGACTTACTTTCTCGTGCTCTTTGAGGTGAACTTCTTATTCCAAATTTATTCTTTTGTGATTGAATATGCTTTCATGGTTGTTACTTTATATTTTCTTCTTAAATATTGCGAGGACGCAATTTCTTTAAGGAGGGGAGTCTGCAACAACCCGCATATTTTACGATTGAGTATCTAAATATTTTATTTAAATATTTCATCGTTAGTCGGATTTTTGTCCGAAAATATAATTTTTGCAAATGGTCGAATTAGGACTCGAGACCACCCCCATTGAGTTTAAAATGACGCGAGCGACCTTTTTGAGTATAAAGTTTGATATGTTTGGAGTTAGTGGAATTTTGCTACTTTTAGTGAATCGATTTCCTTGGATTTTATTCACGTCTTCGAATGTGAATTTTAGTGATTGATTGTTTCTACAATCTTTTTTGTGATTTGTCACTTTAAAAATATAAAGATTTCAATACTAGTAGTAAATATCAAAACTCTTTTATCAAAACGATTTCAACTCTATTTTCAATATCAAGCTTGTTTATAAAACCGTTTTTCAATCTACTAGCATATACGAACCTTTACCTCACTCGCATGAGAAATTTAATTAAACGGCTTAGTAAAATAAGTGGTATGAAATGCTTGTGTTTACTTCGTCGGTTAATTCTTAGACTTGTTCGATTGAATCTCTTGTGACAAATTTTCTAGTGGAGATCTACAATTTGTTCGTAAATATTTAAGTTAAGCTAGTGGTTATGGGACATGAAGCTAAGCTCATATATTTACTAGCTTGTTGTAATTGACACTTCTTCTGATCGATGATGATTATTTTTGTGGTTTAGACTAGCAATGTGCGATGTCTCTTTGTCTGCGAGGGAGACTAAACCCCGCTTTTGTGGAGTTTCGACTCAAATTGGTGGAGTAGCGACTCATGGTCTTCGGGCCGTTTTGTGGAGCCTCGGCTCAAAATAAATAGTTAGCAACCATGGAATAACGTTCCGTTTTGTGATACACGTGTTGATGAGTTTTCATACTCCCGTTTTGTGATAGGCCTCCCCCTTTTCGTGATTTCTGGATTTCCATTGATGATTTATAGAATTTATGTTTTCATCAATTTTCGTGATTTACATTAATAAGTTTTATCAATATTTGTGCATTGGTGAATTTGTGTGTCATTAACTTTTGTGATTGGCATTGATATTATTGTCAATATTTATGATTTGGTGAATAAAAATAAAGAGTATGACATTCCTTTTGATCTTTGAGAAGATTCCTGTGATATTGATTAATCCCTAGTTGATTTTCAATCGCATACTTATCACAATATGACTTTATGGTTATCATATGTTTTTGTCATATCTCTTATTCTATATCATTTTATCTGATATTTATAGATAGACTGATCCGTTTATTATTTTCTTCTTAAATAATACTCGGGTCAGACCGAGATATTACAGGTGCTTCTACTTGACTTCTTATCAGGGTCCATGGCCTGATTTTTGACTAACTACTTTAGATTAGTAGTTTTTGTTATGTATACATTCGAGATAGAGACTCCTTGATGTATACTTATTCTTTTGCCTAGCACTTGTATCTATTCTTTTGTGATATTGTGGATCTTGTTAGACCACCACTCTGATGTACACTTTCAAGTGTTATATTCATATCCGTTTCCGCCTTTGTAATATGGATATCTGTGACTGATTTGTGTTATGTTTATTTCTATATTTGTTTCCGAAGAACGTATAGCCACTGCGTAGTAGCTTTGAGTTTGTATCGGTATGTCGGATTTCCTCTTGAAATGAAATGCGTGTTATACTATCTGGCATACCGGTGCTCGCACAAAGCAATTACATGGATGGTCGCTCCTAAACAGCCTTATTCTCCGTGCTAGTTGACGGCATTACACCTTAGTGTCCTTGGATAGCGTGGGTATAGAGCTGGGGCGTCACAATATCAACTCTTATTTTTATCTAAACATGGTAGAATGATGCATACCTTTCGAAAGGGATTCAAATTGCCAAATAACCATCGAGAAGGTTTACTCTTTCGGAAGCGGTACCTTTCGACGATGTCTACCTTTGAACGGTAGAATGAATACCTTCTGGAAGAAAGAAATGGTGAATACAGTGTTGCGATCTTGTCGGAACCTAATAAAAAGGCTAATAAAAGAGGTTCCGATGAGGTCGAGAGGGGTTTCGGCTCTAGCATCTTTCTACCCATCAAATCCAGAATATTCGTCAAAGATGAAAGGGGGTTTTTGTCACTCATTCCTTTCGGCTGTTATGAATTAGCAAAAAAAAAGAGTTTCGCTGGAGACGAAAGAGGTTACGATGGAGACATTAAAGTTCACAATTGAATTCAAACTCATTATTCTTCAAACCATTTCATTAATAGTTCTTGCTTTGCCTTCTTTTGCACGCTTTGTTCATTGATCATACCAAGGGTTGGAATATCTAAATATGATCAGCGATCCAAAGCACTAATAAGGGTGTTGATGATATTTATCGTTAACAGTATTCCAAACATTGGTTACGAATGTACTTCAAGCTTTTGGGATAACATAACCAATCTTTTTGAAAATCGTTGCAATATATCCAAAATTCATCTTCGATCGGTGCGTGAACCACCTTCTTTCAACTTTGCAAAAACATCTCGAAAACTTCATTTGTTTTAAAATTCGGTTTACAACTCGTAATGACATTATTTTCCATATGCCATAAACACATCATCAACTTTGCCCGTGGAAATTTTTTCTTGATTCTATTTATCAACGCCTATTCTCTATCGGTAACTATTACCTCGGGTACTTTATCGGTAAATAAAAATATTTTAACTTCATTGGCAGCCATTAGTAATTCTCTTCCCTCTCGTGTGCTATGCATGAGCAATAATAAATGTTCAGTCCGTAGAAGTCAAACCAACCATTTTTAACAAAGGCATATTATACCAGATTGTTTTATATGTATAATCAAGCAAAAGGATTGGTGGAAAACATTTATATAATACGGACAATTCCGGATGAGACCACATTATATCTATCAAATGATCGGTTTCTGCATCAGCCTGGTCAAAATACACATAATGCTTCTCTGTAAGCAATTTCATTAAATGCTGCACCGTGGATCTACATTCCGTCGCTGACAGTTGCATTTTGTATTTAGTAAATAGTCTTCGAAGTTGAGGAATTTTCTGGAAAAGATTTTTTAATGGTAACTAGTACCTCTCTTAGAGGAACGCCTACAATACTCATGTCTTCTAACATTTTTTTCTCCATGTCAATCAACCATTCTGCGTACATATGTCCTTCTAAAGAATAAGAAAGTTCGTGGTTATGCACTCCACTGATTACAGGTATTTTCCATTTATTCGTCTGGATACACACTCTTTAGTCGAAATAGACAATTGCATTTTCTAGTAACGCTAGGTTTGGGTCATTTTACATTGTTTTCTTTTTTCGCTGACTTTGACCGATAACTACGATAAATTCCAGCCCTTTCACACCCCAATTGCAACCTTGGTTTTCTTCCAGCTCTTAATATATCGGACTTAGAATTATGACAATGGTATTCAACATTTTTCTTATTGTTTTACATCATCGGGTCAATGTGTCCTGCGAATTAAATACTCGAAATCACATTTTTAACAAAAAAAATAACATACTTCATTTTTATAACCACATCAGCGATTGTAAATTATTTAATAAATGAATACTTCATCGGTTGTAAAATGATTTGTCAAATCAACTTTTATGTCTTTTGAGTCATTTGATCGATCATCTTGCATCATATTGTCATCATCAACATAGTTATCATTTGAAACAAAGGGCACTCTTAATTTTATCGTCGTTTAAATTCTCCATCTGCGAACCAGAACAACAAATTAAATGTAATCTTTTGTAAAATAAGACATATATGTTGTACGATAAAAAAAACCTAAAATCAATAACTTTTCTCTATTAAACGTTATCAAATTTAATATCCTACAAGCTTGAAATAGCAGGGGATTGGGAGAAATCTCCTAAAAAATCAATAGAAAACCCTAGACAATAGGAAATCATAAACAAAATTTCTAAAAAACTTAAGAAACAATAAACAACATTAGAGAAAAAACCAACCTCTTTTTTATCTTTATATTCCATCGTTATTCGACAAAAAAGATTTTTTATTTATTTATTTAGGTTTTAGGGTTTGATAGTTTAAAGAAGTGCGTGTTAGTTTGTTTTCGTAAATGAGTGAGTGAAGAGATACAATGTCGTGGGCGAAAGTACATACAAAATAAGCAAATTCTATTTCAACTCGAGTATTTATTTAATAGCCCTCCAAAAATTAAAAAGGTCTGTAAACCCAAAAAATAACTTAGTAACCTCCTACCATTTGCAGAACTACCATTTTCATCACACAAAACGTGAAAAATTGAATTTTTTTCACTGATTTAGAAATTAGGGTTGAAATTTTTTCTTCGCTTATTTAGATACTTAGTAGTGAAAAATTGAATTTTTTTAGTAAAGCCTGTAAACCCAAAAAATAACTTGGTAGTGAAAAATTGAATTTTCTTCTTCACTGATTTAGAAACCCAATTCATATTTTTTCCTCAGAACTACAATTAAAAAAGTCTGTAAACCCTAAAAATAACCGAGTTGTGAAAAGTTGAATTTTTTCTTTATTGACTTAGAAACAAGATTCTGAAGAAGCAGTGTTTCAGACAGTAAAAAACTGAAGCAAGAAGACAATGTAACTGAGAAGAAAGAACGTACGTAGCTTTTTTAAGTGTATTTCAGTCTTTAAAATTTTATTTATTTTGGGGGTTTGTTAGCTAATTATCTGAATTAGGCTGCAAAATAATCATTTATAAGCCCACAGAAGAAAAGCATGAAAATACCACCACTTATATTTTTCAGGCCGCACTTCTTACAATTAGGGTTTCTCTTTGGAAGGCGATCTTTTCTCATTTTTCGTCCCCCGAAATCGCCGACTATATTCAATAATTTTGATAAAGGTACTCTTTTTCTTCTTTAATTCGTTATTGCTGTTTCAAATCAGCAATCGTTTCGTTCGTTGATTCGATTTTCCGCGTAAGATTAGATCTAAATAGTAATGAGAAAATAACAACTACCACCTTTACCACAGTTCGTTAATTCCTCCTAGGCATTATTGCTTTTGGTATGAAAAGATGAAGAAACGTAGATTCTGGATTGAGTAATTTATTACATATGGTGCATAAAGCTAAATTTTATGATCTTGCATAATACTTCTATTCAACATGGACACCAGTTCACAGTATTGATGTATCATTTCTCCTTCCAACATCCTATTAAAATTTTAAATTCATTTGCTCTCGATGGCATCTGCCATGTATTCAGAAGCCAAAGCATGTCGATCCTTAACAATAGAACATACTCTGCGAACTTCCGTCTTTAAAGGCATGCCGCTGGACCATGGATCATGCCAAAAAGAGCGTATTACATTCGTCAACACTTTGCATTCACAATTCTCAATTTTGTAAGTGTATATCATGCATTCCAATCACAGCTTTTGGATTTCGCATTATGTTGCATGTTTTTACGAAGTTGTTGACCCCTAAAAAATCATCATGATACAACCATGGATTTTGATGTTATGTGGTTGTTATATGATACATACTTACATATATACACAAAGATACATATGCATCAGCATATGCATATGCGTATACATGTACATGTATGTATGGAAAGGTTTAGCTACACCCGTCTGTGGTACATCTCATCTACACCTCTACAATTTGAAATCAGATTGAAATTTGCTGATACGTCATTTTATGCCTCCAGCTCCTTATCCTTTAAATCCCTTCTCATCCTTCTTTGTCTTTTTGTGAGTCAAAGTGGATTATTGTAGATATCTTTTATTTTTTAGCATGGTCATCTATACATGTAATTGAATAATTTCGTTACTACCGACTTCTTAAAAACCGCAAGTGAATATGAAACATCGAATTTTTTATATTAACCGTCGATTTGAATGTAATTTTGAAGGGTTAAATTATCAAAATGATTCAAAAAAATTTGTAGATGATCCCGCTAACATATACAATTAATTTACAAAATTCTGCTTCATTCTACATGCTTCTTGCATAAATAGATGAAGAGGATGTGAGGGTGATTTATAAGGAGGGACGCGGATCATTTTGCATAGATGTATAAACTATTAGGTAGTGTTTGGCTTGTAAACTGGTTTTGTGTTTTATGTTCTCAATATGTATGTCAATGGCGTGGGAGAGGAGGATATGGAAAATCCTAGTCATTAATATAATTGAAAGAATTGGAATAGAGAAGATGGTTTTTTAATTTCATAAAAGGCGAGAAGCAAAGTCATTTTTAATTTTAAAGCACACGTTGAAAACACAAAACTTGTTTTCGAACCGAACAATACCTTAGTTTTTATGCTGATTGGTAGTTGATGTTATGTGGAAAACCTGATAAGATGTTGAGTAGTGTGTGCTATAATGAACAAAATTAAATACAGTATAACTCAACCTTCTTTTTTACCACAGCTTGTTTTGCGCGGATGATTCTACCATGGAGAAGAAAAAGATAATCCCTCCTCCCAAGAGAAGAAAGATTGAATCTGAAGGAGGGTACATATACTGTTGATATCTTTAAATATTAAATAGTTTTGAGTCCTTTTAAGTTCTTTACTGTTTATTTATATCTTAGTGCCTATATCTCTCAGGTACTTTTCTTGTTCGGTTTAAAGAAGTTCAATATTCGATCCTTGCTATGATTTGTTTAATTACATAAAGTCTTGAAACTTTTCATGTTCAATTACAAAATGCTTGTGCTAGTTTTGAATCCCTAACGTGGTGCACAATAAAGTCTTCCAAGTAATCAGTCCAAATAATATAATTTGACTTCTGTTAATGCTCTGCTGGAGAACTTTGCTTTTCAGAAACTCCAGAGACAGTAAAGAAACATGCTCATGAATCTGAGAAATTCCAGTCACAATGCTTTGGTCATTGTATTGCATAAACACTCAAACCTATACTGACTTGTATATTTTTTTTAAAACCTCCAAAATCTGTAGTCCAAAACTTGTTATTAAATGTCCAGTTAAATTCTGTATTAGTTTTTAGTTTCCTTGGATGCTATAGTAAGATCGTTTTTAGTTTGAAGGATGATGATATTAATTTGGACAAAACCTAACTAGATAACGTTCTTCTTTCCATCCTGTGAAATGTCATCTGGGAAGCTTAACAAGTTTTTATTTGAACCTCTTATCTTTTTCTACCCTCCGTGTTGTAATCTTTATTTGATGTCATTCTTCTTGCTGGCACATGGTGCTTGCAACTTTTGCTCAATTATTCAATGATATTTGATACAAAATTTTGCATCTATACAATTGGGTGATGAATGATGAAGATCATCTAATTTTGATTTGATTTATTCTTTGTTGTAAATCAGACTAAATACGTGGGTTGTATGTTTTAGAAAAGTAGGAAGCACTTCATAATCATGAATTACTGCATTTGAATAATCTTACTTTTAAAAGCTAAAGAAAGAGAGTTTTTTCTGAGTATGCATCAAGGCTGTCATTTAGAAAAAGCACAGAAAGGCGCAAGACTTGCACCTAGTTGCTTGTTTTTCTGGAAAACTGCAAACACTAAATTTTATTATGTCCAGTCAAAGTTATATATATATATATATATATATATATATATATATATTGTAGTTTTGTGTAACTGCTTCTCTAAGTAGCTGAGGAGTAAAAATCTGGACTTGGATCAGTATATAGTATAAAATCAGTGTAACAGGATTAATATCATTTAGATGGGAAAAATATCATAAAACATATGAAATAAAAATAAAATTTATTAACCCAAAAGTAAAATATAATAAATCTTTCCTCCAATCAATTTTAGCCTCAGAGCAAACCTTTCTAGCAAAATTTGAATAGTTCAATGACAAGGGGGAGTGGAGTTTCCCTACGATAATATTTCTTGGCATAGAAAAGGATTCGAGAAGAGAAGGACGAAAAAGAGATCCAAAAAAGGCAAAAAAATTTGTTAATGTAAACACTTATTCTGAAGGCCTAAAAAACACACCTTGCTCCTTTTAGCTTTTTGCAGAAAGGGAAAAAGGAAAAAGCACACATGCTTTCTTATACCTTTATTAACACTTGAGCCTTTGGAGGTAGAAAAGTGCAGTGGTCACACCTTGAGCCTAAGCACACTCTTTATCCCATCCATGACAACCAGTGAGCTGAATGTACCAGAAGAGAATGGAAACTAAAATCTGATAGTTATGTGCAGACTATTTAGAATTTTACGCAACTAAGTTCCATTCCCTTTTTTGTGAGTAAGTGTGATTTTTTTTTAATTTCTTTCTTATTCCAAAAAAGGAATGTGTTATTTTTTTTCCAAAATAGGGGAAAATAGATGGGTTTCTTTTTCGTGTCGTGTGCCATGCCTGTTTAGTACACTATTTGATGTGCATTTTCGTTTGTGTAGTGCCATATGAGCAAAATATGTTATTGTTGCATCTCGTTGCCCATGTGCTATGAAGTGTCTATCATAACTGTGATTCTACTAGTGAGTATAAGTTCAAAGCAATCTAAATGTGATTGATTGTTCGAAGTACAGATGGACATCCTAGTAATCCTATAATTGTAAAATAGCATCGGCCTGCAAATATTTTGGGACATCTGTAAAAAAATGATTGCCCTACCAACTTCAAGTAAATGATATCTTTTTTTAGTCTGCTGTTTCATTTTATCACGTGGTATCATGACAAGTGGATGTGTGAATGATATTCTTTTCCTTGCTTACTCCTGAAAAGTGTTAAAATATTTGGTGCTGTTATCCTTACGGAGTAGGCTTATTTTTTGTTTGAAATTGACTTTCGATCATGTTATAAAAATAATTTAAATATCCTTCTACTACAGGTATATCTCGTCAAGTAAACCCAAAAAAATCAGTGTTCATGATTATATAAAATCGTAAACCATTTTCTTTCCACCAAAGTAGCTATTTTTTGACATTAAGCACTGATATTATATACTTAAGCAGGAATTTAGGTTCACTTGCCTATAATGAACAGAAGAAGTTACCTTTGCCCAGCAATCATGTACGCTTGTGTTTCTCCTTTTATCACTGTTACAGTATATGAATTTTTTCCAATTGCTCTCTTATATTTAATTGCAATTACTAACACAGATCCCAATGATGTCAGTTGGTATAAAAGATATGCAAATACAACAGGCCAAGAATTATGCATTAACAGAAGCAAAATTAGAAGGTTGGCTTGGAAACTTCAGAAGCTTTAATTCACCATTTGGGAACTTTCTTGTGCCTGTTATCCCAACTCAAGCTGACTTGTTCAAGTATGTACATTAGCAGTGCCATATTTATATTTCATAATGTAATCGGAGAAATAGATATATTGATGAAGCCTTCTTGCCAAACTTCCAAAACAAACCTGTTTAAGAAAACCATGTGAATTTTGTAACATAACAAAGTAGTCGTCTTTTGATAGTTTCTCTGTAATTTTACTATACACCGAACTTCCAAAAATACTCATTTTGCATATTATGGATAACTTTTAAGGGCTTACATGCAATACACACATGCATGCCCAGTTTCTTATTGTTAAAAATAAATATATATAGGAACGGAATTTTGATGAAAATTGCAAAACTGTCCATTTTTTTCAACAATTGTCAAAAGTATTTCCTTTTAAGGTAATTTTTACATAAAAAGAGAAACCAGAAATTTAAAGAAAGAGATGAAAAATGAAAATTTGAGGAAAAAAAAGGAAAGATTTTTGTTTCCTTGACGCGTATCATTTGTTGAGTAGCACAATCGTTCAGGGTAAGGTTTCTGAAAAAAGGTTGAACATTATTTATGTTTAAATCATTTGTTTTTCTTGAGCATACTCATGATATCACCCTTCTAAAAAAAACGTTGGCTTCCTTTCATATGCTGAATGTTTCCGTCTTTAATGTGGATGTTAAGCCAAACTCTTGTCTTTTATTTATCAAAAGCTTGATCAAGACAATTGTAGTTTAGTTTTCCAAATTTCTAGTCTTTCTGTCTCTCAAAGTTAAACTTAGAAAATTGACCAACGTTCTGATACCAAAGCGATAGTCTGAACGAGCACTTTGAAGTTATCGAATCTTCAATGTATCACCTCCAGGTGATCATCTGAATTGTGTATTAAAGTTTAATTCTATAAAAAAAATTCACTTATGGCCATGAACATGCTAATTGACTCATTTATTGTAGAAAACCACCATTCTAATAATTAACGTACAAATACAAAAACTAACATTAAATTACTAAAATTAGATAAAAACTTCATAATTCTGTCAATATTCTCCACAATCCAACAACTAACTAATGTTGTTAATTTCAATAGCTTGAGTATAAAAATCTTTGTTCATAAATGTTACTTAGAGTCATTAAATTTGTTTGAGTTCTGTAAGAAAATTACCGTTGATCTCTTAAAGTCATGATAGGGTATCGATGTAAGTGAAAAATGCGACTATCAGAAAAGTACTGTAACCCAAGATCCTGGCCATATAACAACAGAAAATTTGACTTTTTTCTTCTTGTCATTTGATATTTCATTTCATGTAAGGGCGCCTTTAAATCGTTCGAGTAACATGATAATTAGTTTGTACTCCCCAGGTCAAACATCATCGCAAATTTTCATAATTGCAGTGCAGTTTTTCATTATTGCCGATTTTAGCGGACCGGTAAATCAAAGTTGAAATGTTTTACTACTTATTTTCCGGTCTTAAGATTCTGAGTGATTATAAATATTCCTTTTGTTAGATGAGTGTTTAAACCATAAATTTGGATTTCCTCCTAACTTTGGGAAATAGTGGTGTAAATATGTGTGGTCCTTTTGTTAATAACATGTTATGTAGTCCTTAGTGATCCAATTGACAGTCTGAATACGTTACGGTAGCTTAGTATACGTAATAAAACTTAAATTTTGGCTGGCTATATTTGAGATTGAAAATTTAGCAAGTTTCTCATTTGCTTTTACTTGGCCATATAGCTTGAACCCATCACCAGAACTTTGACTCGATTAACAGTTGATTGTTTACGTCATATTGTTTTTTGTTTTTAATTTATGAAAAATAATGTTGTTGATAAGTACGAATGCTTTGATATGGCTACTGAAACATTTAACATGCTTCATACAACGGAAAAAAAGAGAGAAATTAGTTACCACTTACTTTAACATAACTAACTAGTTGGATTCCAAATCATTCTTTCACTATAAGATTCCTTTTGATTTTACGCTTCGGTGTAGAACAATTGGATTCTATCATTGTGATATTACCATCTTTTTTGCTAATCAACCGTTTCTTTAATATTTTGAAGGGATGGCCCTAAAAAGAATTCATAGAAGACAATGGGATTCATTGTGGGATGACTTTGTTGATGAAAGGTATTTACCATCCATATGTATTGTATATAGTTGAGCACACATTTATCCTTTAAATTTTCCCCGTTCATCTTATGTCTCAACAAGTTTGTGCCACTTATGGACATAATTCTTAGTACCGGTGTGTATGTAACTATGTATACACAAGAAGTCACAAAAATCAAATCTTTGAAGAAAAGCAACTTTTTGGAAGCTTTAACTTTATGATTTTTTCTGCAACAAATCCAATTTTATTTTTGAAAAATTTAAAATTTCTGGTAAATTCAAAAAATTAAGTTACTTAAGAAAAGATTGCCAAAGGTTTCATACAATTTCAATCTTTTTTTTTCAAAGGTGCAGAAAATTCAAAATTTGGAAAGAACTCAAACTTGAGAATTCTGAATATTTTTAAAAAATTAACAAATATTTAGTGATTCAAAATTCAAAAGCCAGAAGTTTTTCAAAATCTTCAGATTTTTTCAAAAAGGTATGAATCCCTCAAATACTAATATGTTTTTTTTTTCTCAAATCTCATAAAATTACCAAAATCCCAATGATATTCGAAAAAATTAAAAGGTTCACAAGCCTTATATTTTATTTTCAAGAATTTCAAATTTTTCCAAGAAGTTCAAAATATTTCAAGAAGTTAATTTTTCTAAGAGGTTAAAATCTCTGAAAAAAAAACGCAAATATTTCCGCAAGTTTTGAAATTTTAAAAACATCCCAAACATATTAAAAAACTCTACTTTTCATTAAATTAAGATATCGAAAATTATTGCTTTTTTTAAAAAAAATGGAAGCTCTTAGAAAATGAAAAAAAAAAATACAAAAGGAAAAAAAAAACTCATAAAATTCAAAACATTTCCTAATGTTTTAATTTTTTTTAGACAATTCAAGTTTTTCAATGAAGTTCAATTTTTCTCGGAAAACTTCTACAAAAAAAGTTTGTGATCTTGATATATATGCGCGCGCGTGTGTATCGAGGATGTCAAGATTTTTTTCTTAGGGTTCACGATAATTTTTACTTTTCATTGTTCCTTTTGAACTTAATGTGCTAAAAAAAAGATTAACAATTTATATAGCCTTTTATACTTTTCTCTTAGGTTATTGAGTTGAGTTGAATATAAAAAAAACTACAGTAACTGATGTACAATCATTTACCCATCATTTAAGCTTCACTTACACTGCTACACCAACAAATTTCAAATTATTTAATTATTCTTGTAACACTAACATGTGAAATAAATAATAGGTGGATCTCATCTGGTAGGTAGGACCTACATGTTATTTTGATTGTGCATTTTTGAAGTGTTTTCATGTCATTGCCAGTTTCTTTTTCTATCAATTCACCACTAAGATAGATTATCAAATCTCAACTCATATTTAGTTTCATTTATGCTATATATGTACATTGCGATACTAATAGATCGTTGATTTTTGTTCTGTTTGGTCATTTGAGGGTTCACGTTGCATCGATGTTGCATCATTATTGCAAATGATGTACCATCGTTATTGCATTGATTTAGGTTCATGTTGCATCAATGTTCTACAATTTTAGTTTTCAGTTTTGTTTTGGTCATTTGAAGGTTTCGAAATTTTTGTTCCATGTTGGAATTTCCATTTCAGTTCTAGCCTTAGATTTAGGTGATGAATATAATTAGCATGCATAACATTTGACAGTGGTCAAGCACTATTTTCTTTTCTTTTTTGCAAAAAGTGGGAATGTTTAATTCACAACCAAGTATAACAATCCTATTTTCATTTTATTTCCAAGTCCAATCAACAAGCCTAATGCATAATATTTTGATTCAATATGTTTTTTAATCCATTGCCCATTATACCAAAGTCCAAACAATTGCCTTGGAAGCCTTATATAACTTGGTTTCTCCCTAAAGCCCTACGTTCCCTTTTTTCTTCCTTTTGCGATCATCAAATGCATTTGGAGTTCTAAATCTCCATTTTTTTAGTTTAGTTCGAAATGTGAATAGAAATACACTTGCTCAATTAGTATTTGTTGGTATTGTTTCTTTTACTCTCTCTCGCTCTCTCTCGAATAACTGTTCTTCCGAGGTCCTTTTTGTTTTGGTTTCTTTGTTTTAATTTTCATATAGACTAGTGCGTACCTTGTGTATTGCACATGATTATGTTGTAAAAATATATTTAAATTTGAAATATATTGTTAGAACATACAATGCAGCAAAGGTGAATTTTGTTAGGACAAATTACTATAAAGTTGAACTCGTCATCTTTGTTTAAATGTTTATTTTTCTGTGTTTTAAATTTTTATATTTGAATAAAAATAAATTATATCCTTTTTGTTCATATAAATGAGTTTTATGCGAACTTAATTATATTTTGGAATTTGATATTGCTAAAAAAATAAATTAACATTAGTTAACTACTCTAATTTGGTTGATTTACCATATATTATTTCGACAAACTTTTAGACAAATACTTATCAAGATTATTTTTTTAATTTGACATGTGATGTTATTCTACTTTTAACCCATCATTTTATGTTTTGGTAATTTTTCTTTTTGATGAAATTCAAAAGAAAACAGAAATCAATCATTTACCACAAAATGATATGTGTAAATATTTTATTTTTCTTTATGTTGGTTTTTAAAACATATATTGCCTAGAATTAAAAATGGCAAAGAGCGAAATGTAGATGAATATACGATCGTGTTTGTATGATTTAGTGTAAAGGAAATTACCCTTGATATGGAAAAACCAGAAGGGGATAGTAAGATAAAGATAATAACTTGCATGAACTGTAGGGACTTTAGTAAATATAAATGAAGAGAATTAAGAATTAACAGAGCAAATTTTATACTTTACCATTACTCAATAGATAGTTATATATGTTTGTTGTTTCTAACAAATTACAAATCATTGAAAAAAAAAAACTAAATGGACTTGAACTTAAAACCATGTGAGAGAATTATAATTTTTAGAATTAAGAAGAGATTAGGATTTGGTAATTCTTCTAATGACTATTATCTAATTATTATTTAATTGGTTAATAGATTTGATTAGATAAATGGTATATTCATAAAAATATTTGTAGCAAAATTATACGTAGAATAATAGAAAATAATTAAGGAGAATATTAACTGTTTATGCTTTAATAAAAACATGAGGGAATTTAAGAAAAAACAACAGGGAGAACTAAGAAGAAAACATGATATGAGAGAATCAAGCAGAAGAGATTATTTTGTTATGATTTATTATTGATTATAAATAATCATGCGTGTGTGTGTATATTTAGACTATAGATACGTAGGATAGTATACTTTAATTCTTAAATAATACATACTTTAGAAATTTAAATAAATTATAACTTAAACATACTATTTATTCAATTAATGTGTGTTAATAATATAAATAATTTATAATTTTTATCACTGTTGTTGAATTTTGTGTCAAAATAATATTTTTTATAAAATATTTAAAAAATAATATTTAATTATATTAAAGATCATACTTAATAAACGTGTATATTTTAAAGGACAAATTGTTGAAGTAGGCTAGTTTTCGAAACAATTTTGCGATTGTTGCTAGTTTTGAAACTTATTATCAAACAAGGCCAGTTTCTACTCAGTCAGCGTCCAAATCAGCAATTTGTAACTGTCTCGAGTGGGCGCAACTTATAGTTGCGTCTAAAAATTTTATTTTTAAATTGGTGCAACTCTTAGTTGCGTCAAGTCAAATAATAGTAATTGCATTATTGGTGCAACTATGAGTTGCGCAACTTGTTTTCTTACCCACGCAACTCATAGTTGCGCCTAAACAATAATGCTGCCATATAAAGATGGCAACAACCCATACCCCCACAAGTTGACGCTGTCTTATTTTTTGGTTGTAATGTTTATTTATTGTTTGATGTGTTACTTTATTGTTCCACGTTTCGTACTGTGGATATAACGTACAAAAGCTGCGTACAAAATAAATCAATGTTACAGAACATAGCAACTGACATAAATGTTCGATTGAAGAAAATTTGTAATAACAAAGTATCTTACAGAATAAAAATAGTTATACAATACATGAATGACATTAGTAAAAACAATCGAATTAGTTATTGCTTCCCTCACGTTCTTCTCTTATAATCCAAGTTACCGCGTTGTCCATATCTGTCCCGTCTTCTGTCTTCCATTTTGTCCATGACTCCTCTAATGCTTGTGGACCTATGTTTTCCTGTATTCCTACGTGTTGACGGTGGGTGTATAGTTGGGCCTTCATGTGCATCCCAATATCCACTGTCGGGCACAAGATGAAAAACCAAAGAATAACTGTCTGCTATAAACCAAGACGTAATAAGATCGTGGTAAGCTCTGTTCTCTCCTTCTCTACATCGTGCACCTGCAGCCGAAACATGAGAACATGGAAAATGGGCAAGAATATTGATGTTGCACGAACAACTGCAGTTGTCATTGGCCATATTTAATGTGTAGTCACATGAGTTTGTGTTTGTTACTTACCACTTCGTCAAGCTGAACTTGTTAATGCTCAAATTGCGTGCTTCTGCTGCATATTTTCCATTATTTTTTCATAAATTAGCGTGAGCACAGCTATGTACTCCAGCCCATCAGTACGTCTTCTGTAGAAGTAGTTATTAAAAAAAATATGTGCTACTAATGTCTTTACCGGTAACGATCTTGAACCTTTTAGAAATCCATTGGAACTCTCCGAAGTATCGGTAGTCATCATACTAAAACGTTCACTGTTGTCCCTGTAAAGTGCCCACTGTTCATCCTTATGTTTGAGACTTCTGTCAATTCATCTGTCAACAGTCGGACTTATATTTTTTAGTTTCTCTCTTAGTTCTTTGTATGTTAAATTGTCTCTTGCTTCAGCACAAGAATGAAATAAGTTTTGCAAAATCTTACTGCCAAAACCAACCTTTTCGAAATTTGCTTTCAAATGACGAAGGCAGAAGCGATGATGATGCGGTCTTTTCCATTTCTCTTGCAGGGCGCTTGGAATTCCTTTCGTTCGATCAGAAATGAATGTAATGCATCTTGCATTTAAAGATGGAATTAAATGTCCCATGCATAAAAAAATCATCCCTAAGTCTCTGTCGATTCGGTTTATACAATAGCAAATGCCAATGGAAAAAGAGAGTTGTTTGCATCAACTCCTGTATCCACAAGCAACGTACCTTGATATTTACCATAAAGATGTCTTCCTTCAATAAAAAGAACATGACGACAATACTTGAAACCTTCAATACTCGGTCCAAATGTCTGGAAAGCCCTTCAAAATTGAACGTCTTTTGTAAGAACATGGTAAACATTGCTTCAAAATTGAACGTCTTTTGTAAGAACATGGTAAACATTGCCTGGATTGTATTTCTGTATTGCACGAAGAAACGGTAACAAGTCATTGTATAATGATGCATGATTTCAAATATTTTAGACACGGATTTGCTTAGTCCTTTCCAAGTTTTTATGTAGCTTATTTGAATTTGGTACGTATTTGTCATAAGCTCTTGGACATATTTTGCAGTGTAACTTGGTTCGATCAGACATGTGGAAGGACTTTTGTACAGATGAATTTAGATTTTGCTTGTTTGTGGTCCGAGTTGATGATTGAATTTGAGCAAGTGATTACCACCGTATTTTTATATCACCCACCACCCAACATGATTTCTTTTAGAAACAATAGCATGAAGTCGTTATGGACAATTAACATCAATATCACATATAGCAGCGAACTCTTTAGCAAGAGACTTTATATTTTTAAATGAAATTGAATATTTAATCGATCATTCACTTATATGTTCAATTAAAATTCCATTGATTTAAAAATCATACTGACTCGAGGGCCTTTCTCCACACATCCAGTCCAAACATTTCACCGGTAAATTGAACTTCTTGCATAATAGATCTTTCCATAAACCATGATTATGTTATTGCATTGGTCATCCTCTAATGATTTTTCCATCTTGATATGCTCGTTAATGTCATTAACTTTCTCTGGAATATCATCTAAAGAAGCATTATTGTTAACATTCATAGCATTTATCCATGTCTCTTCTTCGCGAAGTGAAGCCGCGATTTTCATGCTAACAAATCTATTAAACAACGTACATATCTTGGTTGTATGTTAACAAAGTTCATCTTCAAATTTGAATACAAGTTCAAAACATAGTACAACTTTAAATGAAAGCAACCAACTTACAAAACATCATAACACCTAATTTCTTAAGTTTCTAAGCTCGCGTGGTGTTTTTTATGTTTGTGTTGAAGGCGGTTGAGATGGTCTAGCTTCAACTATGGCGTATCTCAATTGACTGCCTTGCGAAGGACCACTCACGATTTTAAAATGTATTCTTTGGTATGTACGAGCAAAAGCCTGAGACAGACGAGACACATACGGCGGTAGTCGTTCAAGCTTATGTCCACCATGAATCGACTTGATAATTTTTATGATTTTTAAACACTTGCTTTTACTCGATCTTCATCTGCAAGATCTGTAAGAACATCATCAATTTCCTTTTGAAATGATGTACAACCCTTAAACGTAAAACAAAAAAAATATTGGCGCAAGTAAAGTTAGTTGAAGGAGTTGAGATATGAAAATTTATAAACACGTAACAAGTCACATTCCATTGGCTCCCGTGGAGCATATTTAGGCAACATAGTAAGAACAAATCGGCGCGTTATATGCCAGTATCAACTATAGTATTGTTTGATGGTACGCGTTCAACTTGAACTTGATCCAATCTGTGATCTCATCTTGCTATGTACGTGTTATACAAATCTCTACTCCAATCGTGTGGCAAAATTTGCTCGGCTGCATCTGGTATATGCTGATGAAGGCCAAATTGTCTAATTATTCTATCTGGGTTGTACATGGCCATACTTTGCAAGCAAATAATTGAGGTTCTTGAATACCAAATGTTCTTCATCCAAGCAAATTGGCGGCAAATCTTGTACAATCTCAATCATGTATGACATCCAATCAACATTCGCTGCTTCATAAAATCGAGTTTATTGCAATAGAATGTGGAATGACGGGCTGGATTATCTCTCCAACGTCTATCTCCAGTCCATCTACAATCAAGAACAAAATAATGTTGGATATTGTACTAAAACATAAAGTTTACAATAGAAATTACTAGCGGTTTTTACCTGGTCTGTAAGGTATCTGGGGCGACATTGACACGAACATTTGGACGACCAATAAAAATATGCATTCATAACCATATCTGTACATTATCAGTGTTAAAAAGGTCCTTTAAATATTAGTACACGTATAAGTCAAAATTGATATACCTGCAGAAGGATTAGGCAACCTGCTAATCCGTTCGACTTCCTTTGTATCACATTATCCAACCCCTTATATGATGTGCATAAAACCGCGCTACCCCACGAACTATTATAAATAGTGGTAAAGTCGCAGTCGTAAAGTCATGTAGCATGTATAACCATTTGACACTTAATCGACCATTCGAATGCTTTGGAAAAAGACGGGATGCTATAAGAAGCAATATAAGAGCATGTATGAATTGTTCTAGCTCCTTAACAGATGAATTGACAGTAATCTCCCGACCAATTATAAAGTCATTTATCCATTTGACTTTCAACTCTCTTCTATTAACCAATTCTAACAGCACATGCAAACTGTACTAAAACCTAAGGTTTTCAATAGAAATTACTAACGGTTTTTACCTGGTCCTGTAAGGTAATCTAGAGGCGACATTAGCACAAACATTTGAACGACCAATAGAAATGCACGCCCATGACCATACCTGCACATTATCAAGATTAAGAAAGGTCTTTCAAAATATTAGTTCACTTATAAGTCGAAATTGTCATACCTGTGAAAGAGTTAGACAACCTGCAAACTCGTTCGACTTCTTTAGTGCCACATTATCCAACGCCTTATATAATGCGCATAAAACCGCGCTACCCCACGAACTATCAGAAATAGTGGTATAGTCATGTAGCATGTACAACCATTTAACACTTACTCGACCCTTCGAATGCTTTGAAAAAAGACGGGATGCTATAAGAAACAATATAAAGCTGTGTGAATTGTTCTAACTCCTCAACGATGAATCGACAGTAATCTCTCGGCCAATTATAAGGTCATTTATCCATTTGATCTTCAACTCTTTTCTATTAAACACCACTTCTTGGGGTGGAATTTCACCAAGCAAACAGCGACAAACATTATTGACGTTCACTTACAATCGCAATTCAGAACGACGCCTTTTATAGAAAGGCCGAACAAAATAGAAACATCTTGCAAAGTAATTGTCATTTCTCCAACGAAAAAAATGAAAGACGCAAGTCGTCTCTTTCTATCGCATAATACCGTCAGTAAAGACCTATCAAATCTGATATATTTTATTTGCATGAAATATTAGAAGCATGCTTGATGAAGTAATTGTTGAACTCGTTGATAATCAGCCATCTCAATCAGATCTTCGAAACTCTACGAATGATCTAGATAGTCTACGTGTTTTAAACTGTACAAAAAAAAGAATTATGACATATAGCTAATTCAAAATGCTAAAAATCTTAAGTTATTTACTATGTTTACAAAATAAAAAATATTACCCTCATAAATCTTCAAAATTTGTGCGGCTATTATCCTGCAAATATAGCACGGTACCATTAACGTGTTCGCTTTCCTGTTATGCAAAGTGCATGCAACAAAAGCCTAAATTTTTAACATCGTTTACAAAAAATGATTGATTCAACTCTACGAATTGGATCACTAACACCTATAAATGCTAATTGACAATGTCTCTAGCAAATATAAACAAATAATATGCAAATTAAAAATCAATAAAAAACTAGGGTTTATATTATTAAAATCGTATTGTGTTGAAGATGATTCCGTTTCCATTGTTATATATTTATTCTAATCGAAGATTGGTGAAGAAATTTATAATTCTTGGTTTTTTTTCCATCAATTTCTTTTAAATTTTTACTAATTTCTTCACCAATCTTCGATTACAACAAATCTATAACAATTGAAGTGGAATCTTCTTTTAACACAATCGATTTTGGTAATCTTTAAATCATAGTTTTTTTATTAATTTAACTTGTGTATTATATGTTTATATTTGTTGGAAGCATTGTCAATTAGCATGTTCTAGGTGTTAGTGATCCAACTCGTAGAGTTGAATCAATCATTTATTGTAAACGATGTTAAAATTTTGGGTTTTTATTGCATGAACTTTGTAGAACTGGAAAACAGATCCGTTGCTATATTTGTAGGATAATCGCCACACAAATTTTGAAAACTTAACAGTAGTAATATTTTTTTATTTTGTAAATATAGTAAATAGTGTAAGATTTTTAGCATTTTGAATTTTAACTATACGTCATAATTCTTTGTTTTGTAGAGTGTAAACTCGTAGACTAATAGGATCATTCGCAGAGTTTCGAAAATCTGATGGAGATGGTTGATTCATCGAGTTCAACAATTACTTCATAAAGCGTGCTACTGGTATTTCATGCAAATAAAGTATATCAGATTTAATAGATCTTTACTGACAGTATTATGCGATAGAAGGAGACTCGAGACTTCCATCTTTCATTTTTTTTCTTTGGAGAAATAACAATTACTTTGCAAGATGTTTCTAATTTGTTCGGCCTTTCTATAAAGACGTCGTTCTGAATTGCGATGGTAACGTGAACGTTGATAATGTTTGTCGCCTTTGGATTACCTTACGGGGCCGATAAAAAACACAAGTAATTTCTATTGAAAACCTTAGGTTTTAATACAATATCCGCACATTATTTGTTCTTGATTATATATGGACTGGAAGATAAACGTTGGAGAGATAATCCAGCCTGTTAATCCACATTTTATCGCAATGAGTTTGATGTTATGGAACAACATAATGTTGATTGGACGACATACATGGTTGAGATTTTACAGGATTTGCTGTCAATTTGCTTGGATGGAGAACAAACTTGGTATTCAAAAATTCAGTTGCTTGCAAAGTGTGAACCTGCACTACCTATAGAGAGTAATGAGACAATTTGGCATTCATCAGCATAAACCAAATCCAGCCGAGCAAATTTTCTCACACGATTGGAACAGCGATTTGTATAACACGTACGTAACATGATAGGATCACACGTTGAATCATGTTCGAGTTAAACGCGTACCAAGAATCACCATCGAACAATACTACTGTTAGTACTGACATATAACACGACGATTTGTTCTTGAAGAATCATCTACTATTTTCCCTAGATATGCTCCACGGGCACCAGTGGAATGTGACTTGATACATGTTTATAAGTTTTCATATCTTAATCACTTCAACTAGCTTTATTTGCGTCAATAGTTATTTTGTTTTAGGTTTAAAGGTTGTAACTCGTTTTAAATGAAGTTGATAATGTTCTTGTTGATCTTGCAGATGAAGATCGGGTAAAAAGTAAGTGTTTGAACATCAAAGAAATTATTGAGTCGCTTCTTGGTAGATATATGCTTGAACAACCACCACTGTATGTGTCTCGTTCGTCCAAGTCTTTTGCTCGTACATACTAAAAAGGCGTTTTAGAGCGTGGGTGGTTCTTCGCAAGGCAGTCAACTGAGGCAGGACATAGTTGACGCTGGATCATCTCAACTGCATCCAACTCAAACACAAAGAACACCACGCGAACTTAAGAAATTAGGTGTTATGACGGTTTGTAGGTTGGTTGCTTTCGTTTGATGTTGTACTATGTTGTTTTGAACTCGTATTCAAATTTGAAAATAAACTTTGTTAATGTACAACCAAAATATGTATGTTGTTTAACAGATTTGTGGGTTTGCAACTTGTTATTGTTGTTTTTGTATATATAGTTGAATTACATTTGCGTGAAATATGATGATTTTCAACGATATGCATATTTTGTTTCCTATGTGACCGCTGTTTGGAGATTTGCAGTAAGTTACAGGTGCAAAGTTGGGGGCCAATAAAGACATAGTAAGCAGCTTTGAATTGCGCTCCATTATATTCAAGAAATGCGCATCTCAAAGTTGCGCCTGTATTCATGGGCTGCTCCTACTGGCCCAACAAACCCTTTACTCCTTTCCACTTAAACAAAACTCATCATATTTCGGAAATCCAAAACTTCATTGCTCTTACTACAACTCGGCTAAAAATATAACAAATTCACTCAAATTCTTATAAATCGACAAAGATCAACGCAGGATTTCATTTTCATCTACAATTGAGGGAATGTTTTGAAATCCTTCTCTGCTAATTTTGTTAGATCTATTACTGAAATTTACTGGACTTATAACTACTATGATGGTGATTTAATTTTCGACAAAATAGCAAGCCAACCTATGTTGGTGGAAAACATAAAGAATCTAGAGTGAGGAAGGTTTATAATTTTCTTGAGTTTAAAGTGGCAATTTATAAAGCTACAAAGATTAATTCTACCAAATTCGACATCTCGTTGGTAAGTAAATGGGTAACGGATGATGGCCCGATTGCTATTGAGGTGAATGATGCCGACGACGTCGATTCTATGTTTTGCGTGGGGATGAAAGTAATCGAGTTGTATGTTAAAAAGAAGAGGGTGGTACAAATATCTGAACAACAAGCTCATATTTTTGATTATACAAGCCAACCAAGACTAAGTAATACTGCCGAGCAAAGTCAGATGTATTACCCATACAACTCCTCCCAGCGCCCGAACATTTACGCACAAACAACTAGGTATTGTTTCATACGATGTGTGTTTCATTCATGTTTTATGCAGTTTACAGTTTGTATACACAGACATTGTGATGAATATGGCATGTTATCCGGGTTTGGTTTCATGTTGTATCCTCCGCAGTCAATTCCAACTTCGAATTCAAACGAATGCTTGTAAGAAATTGAAGATGAAGTTATGGAAGGTGGAAATGCCGATAATGAAATTTCACATTTGGATAGCACGGAAATCGTTGCTTCACTTGACGAGTGAGTCATGGTTTGATGCTATGAACGTTAACCATGATGCTCCTTTAGATGATGTTCCAGACGAAGTTGATGACATTGACGAGCATATCGAGATGGAAGAACTGTTAGTGAACGGACAATGCAATGACATAATCATGTAAAGATTATCATGCAAGAAGTTCAATTTACCGGTTAAATGTTTGGACTTGAATGTGTGAAGAAAGGCCCTCGAGTCGGTATGGTTTCTAAAATTAAAGGAATTTTGATTGAGCATATAAGTGAATGATTGATAAAATGTTCAGTTCCATTCAAAAAAGTAAAGTCTCGTGCTAGAGAGTTCACTGTTATATGTGATTTTGATGATAATTGTACATAGCGACTTCATGCTGTTGTTTTTAAAAGAGATCATGCTGGGTGGTGGATGATAAAAATATACGTTGGTGATCACATGTTCTCAAATCCAATCATCAACTTGAACCACAAACAAGCAACAACCAAATTCATCTGTACCAAAGTCTTTCCACATATTTCATCGAACTCAAGTTACACTGCAAAATCTGTCCAAAAGCTTATCGCAAATATGTACAAAATTCAAATATGCTACATGAATGCTTGGAAAGGACTAAACAAAGTCATGTCTAAAATATTTGACAATTGAGAATCTTCATACAATGACTTCTTTGTTCGTGCAATACAGAAATGCAATTCAGACACTGTTTATTATGTTTATACAAAAGGCGTTCAATTTTGGGAGGCTTTCTGGGCATTTGGACTGAGCATTGAAGGTTTCAAGCATTGTCGTCCTGTTCTTTCTACTGCTGGAACACATCTTTATGGTATATATTAAGGTATGTTACTTGTGACTACAAGAATTGAGGCAAACAACTTTTTTCTTTGATGTTTGCTATTGTACGAACCGAATAGACGGAAGTTTGAATGGTTTTTTTCATGCATGAGATACTTAATTCCATCTTTAAATGCAAGATGCATTACATTCATTTCTGATAGAATGAAAGGAATCACAACCGTCTTGCAAAAGAAATGGAGAAGACCGCATTATCATCGCTTGTGCCTTCGTCATTTGAAAGCAAACTTAAAAAGTCTGTTTTTGATAGTAAAATTTTGCAAAACTTATTCCATGATTGTGCTGAAGCAAGAGACTAGTTAACATACAAAGAACTAATAAAGCAACTAAAAAATGTAAGTCCGGCTGCTGATAGGTGGATTGACAGAAGTCTCAAACATAAGGATGAACAGTGAGGCTCTTTATAGGACAACGGTGAACTTTTCTGAATGATAACTACCAATGCTTCGGAGAGTTTCAATAAAGTTCTAAAAAATGCAAGATCGTTACCGTAAAGGCGTTAGTAGCACATATCTTTCATCGTCTTAATGGCTACTTCTACATAAGACATACCGATGGACTGGAGTACACAGCTGCGCTCATGCTAACGTATGGAAAAATGATGGAAAACATGCAGCAGAAACACGCAATATGAGAATTAACAGGTTCATCTTGACGGAGTGGCAAGTAACAGACATACGTATGCAACTACACAATAAATATTGTCAATGACAACTGCAGCTGTTCATGCAATATTTTTATTCTTGTCCATTTTCCATTTGGGTGCACGATGTAAAGGAGAAGCGAACAGAGAGCTTACCATGATCTTATTTTGTTCTGGTTTACAACAGATAGTTATAGACGTAGTTATTCTCCGGCTTCTCATCTTGTGCCCGACAGGAAATATTGGAATGTACATGAAGACTCAATTATACATCTGTCACCAACACGTAGGAATATAAGAAGGCCCAGGTCCACAAGAATCAGGGGTGCCATGGACAAGATTAGGAATAAAAGACATGATAGATGTGGACAATGCGGTAACTTGAATCATAAGAGTAGAAGGTGTGGGAAGCAATAACTAATTTGATTGTTTTTACTACTCATGTCATTCATGCACTGTATAACTTTTATTTTTATTTTGTAAGCTATTTTGTTGTTACAAGTTATCTTCGATTGAACATTTGTGTCAGGTGATATGTTCTGTAATTTTGATTTATTTTGTACGCAGCTTTCGTATGTTATATCCACAGTATATAATGTGGAACAATAACAAAGTAACACAATAAATAAACATTACAACCAAAAACAAGGCAGCACCAACTTGTGTGGGTATGAGTTGTTGTTGTCTTTATATGGCAGCATTATTGTTTAGGCGCAACTATGAGCTGCGCCGGTAAAAAAGCAAATTGCGCAACTATGAGTTGCGCCGGTAAAAAAGCAAATTGCGCAACTCATAGTTGCGCCAATAATTTAATTTCTATTATTTGATTTGACGCAGTTAAGAGTTATGTCGATTTAAAAATAAAATTTTTAGACGCGACTATGAGTTGTGCCGACACGAAGCAGTTATAAATTGCTGAGTTGGACGCTGACTGGGCAGAAATTGACCTTGTTTGATAGTAAGTTTCAAAATTAGCAACAATCACGAAATTGTTTCGAAAACTAGCATGCTTCAAAATTTTGTCCAAAAATATATCATTATTGCTCTTTACTTTGTTTTGTGGAGTAATATTTTATTATAAAATGATTTAAAATAATATTTCTTGAAATTAAATAATTTATATTGTATGTAATATTGAATTAATTTTTAAATAGATACAAATAATCCGTTATCATTTTTTTTAGATTCTAATCATTCAAAATGAGTTATTTTGTTTTAAATTAGTTTTAAAATAATATTTTTGAAACTTCAATAATCATATGTTAAATGTGAAAGTTTATTTAGACACAAAATGGAGACGCAACCGGTGACACAAAGAATCTCCATCATTGGATTGCCCCTTGAATTCCACCCTCCCCATAAAGACAAAAATCCAATTAAATGCGAGAAACTGTATTGTTATCTTATTGTGTTAAAAAATAATTTATTTTTAACGTGTTAATTCATATTTTAATATTTTCTTTGTGATGCAACTTCAAAGAAAAAAAAAGAAAGAATCATTTATCTCAAAATAACTGTTAACAAGTGTAAACCTTGATTTATGTATATACTAATTTGTAAATTGCCTAGATAAGAAATGAAAATGAGTGAAATATAAACAAATACATGATAATATTTCCATGATTAAATGTAAAGAAAATTATGCTTGATAAGGAAAAAACAAAAGTGTGTATCAATATAATTAGTTGAAAGGGGAAATAAGAATTAAAACGTGAGAATTTGAATAATTTTATCAAACAATATTTTACTTTATAACCCCATTATTCGTATTTCAATCATTTTTCTCTGTGATGCAAATTGAAGGAAATATAATCAATCATTTATCTCAAAATATGAGTTAGCAAGTTTTTTTTTGTTTTGAATGATAATGATCCTATTATCAAGGAAACCACTAATTGCAAGTGTAAATTTACTATTTTGGTTTATTCTAATACTTTAAAAAATAATTGTAAAATTTAAAATGTAGAAGAGTGAAATTTAAATAAACTATCATATTTGTATGATCCAATGTAAAGAAAATTACTCCGTACTATGGGAAAAAAGACCAAAAGTGAATATTATGTGTAGTTAATAACTTGAATGACAATTTTAAATTGTACGGGCTATAATGTAATATAATTGGAGAAATTTAAGAAAAGCAGAGCAATTTTTTTTTATACTTTACTGCTATTCAACAAATGTTTAGATACATTGTTTATATTGGAATATAATTTTTTGGAAATTTTTTATATACTTTTGAATATAAAACAATGTGAGAATTATGGAGAGACTTATAAATTTTATAATCAAGGAAAGAACTTTAAATTCTTCCGCTTTACAACTATTTTAAATATTTTCATAATTTTCCTCTTTTTATCCAATGAAAACAATGATTACGTGGTTGATCCGGAACCGGATATTCCAGCGAAATTTGTCTAGATCGGTGTGAAAACCGGGATGAAATATTTGGAATTTTAATGTGGTGGATGGAATCTTGAACCTTGTTTTAAAACTTGCTTATGAATTTCATTTTACTAAACATCTCATACGTGAACCATGATATTTGTATATTTAATGATGTAGGTATGGTTTTTATTTCGTACGAACAAAACCCGTACATCTCATATTGTTACTCTGACTTTTGACCATCTTTTATTTTTGATGTGGGATATTAAGTGTCAGTTTATGAACATTCCGACCATAGCAAGAAAAAACGGTCGCATCCAATTTAAGCGTGCATCAGACATTCACTTTTCGATGTAAAGCTTATGCCATCATTTGGGACCACAGAAGTTAAAACACTCTTAAATTATCCCTTGGTAAATGGAAGCTGGCATGCGGTAGAAAACATATTATGGTACAAAATGGCGTACATTATATTAGGAACTGAAAAGAACATATAGACATGCTTGCATTGTTCTAAAATGTAAAAGCGCACATGAGGCTTTTTCAGGTATGTGTGAGGCTAGACGTAAGCCTCGAAACGTTAATACACAAGCTTTTTTACGTCTCGAAACGTTGAGGCGTAAGCTTTTCGGATAAAAATAAAACACAAAATACATAATGAAATTTGACGTTTTAAATTAACTTATGCAAAATTGAAGAACAAACCATTCAGCTTTGGCTCTGAACAAGTATACTTCTCTTATTTATTTAAAAAAATAACGGAAGTCCATATGATTCCAGTTTCAACTCCGCCTAATTTACTGGGAGATTCTGCAAAATTCCATTTTCTATTCTTTCAACCAGTTCAAATCAATCCGCAAAGTTTATTTGGAGATTCATTAAAATCTTGAAATCTTTTTCTTTAAATGGCAATGATAAACCTATTACACAACTCTTGATCTTTCTTTCAGAAACTATCTTAATCATGTCGATATTGAAATTGAAAAGTAAAAAGCATCAACTTTTGTTGTCTTAAAATTTTGTTCTTTTTTATATCCATTAGATAATTGAAGTATAATTACTTGTGTTAATGTCAATAGTTGCAATTAAGGGTAAAATGATTCTTGAGTCGTATGCCTCATCAGTTAAGGCGTGCAAGATGTGCGTTTTGTATGTTGCGTATGCCTCAAGTTGTCGAGGTGTAAGTTTTAGAGGTAAAAAAACCTTTTGGAGAAACCCTCCAGGCACTTCCCGAGACGAATATCGAGGCGGGTTTTTTAAAACAATGCATGCATGTAACACATGTATAGAATATCACATCGCTCCTTCAAAATCTGACATGACATGAAATTTCATTTCTTGTTTCATGATGGTACATTAAGGGTCATGGATAGTTAAAACAACTCCTTTAGCGATTTAAAGTTCATGAAAGCGAAATATGCGTGTTCATTCATATTATGTTCATATATGGTTTTTTAAGTATTAATATCACTGATATATATATATATATATATATATACATATATACATATACATATGTATGTATATGTATGTATGTGTGTGTGTTGATATATGAGAAGGGATCGGCCTACACCTTTCTTATTTTTTGACCTACACGGTTCGAAATCGAACGAATTTTTGTACATATGTTCTTACATAATTCAAGACCATCTCTACAAAATTTGTCATAATTTGAGTAATCCAAACATGTTCAAATAATGTTTCGAATCAACATTTAGGATTCTAATGGTTGATTTCGACTTAACAGCTTGAACACGGTAGAAGTTTCGAAATGATCTCATTTTTTGTAGACATGATGTTCATAATGTAGATTGAACATCCCCAAAGTTTCAAAATTTCTTTCGAAATAGTAGCATCGAAAATTGTTGACATGTAAAATAACGTGTAACGAAAGTGAGGTGTAGCGGATCCTTACCCATTGATATACACACACATATGCATGTGTATGCGTGTGCTTGTATGTGTGTGTTTTGGAAATTTTCCGCTACACCTCATCCACACTCCATCGATACTCCTTCGATTTTTCGATCCCCATCCCATTTTTTATGTACAAAATGTTGATCAAAATTATAAGATATTGTATGTAATATAGGTAGACCCAATTTAGTTTGGGAGGGTAAGTTGATTTATCCAGGAAATTATGAATCCGGTCCAATACATTGTAAATCAAGAGACTGCCAGGTCCTATGATTGAGACAATTGATTGAGTCCTGTGAAACTATTTCATAATAGTCCATTAATATCTTTTTATAAAGCAAATCAACTTAGATTTTTGAGTGATCCGCATCACTAACAGATAACCAACATGTAATGAATAAGGAATGCCCAATATCAAATACGGGTAATCATATTAACAAAAGAATGCTCTTCTGTGCTTAGAAATCCGAAAATTCTTGTTATGAATTTAGTAAATCCTCTTAGGAGATAGGAGACCACCTATGACCATAGGCCGAACCATTCTATTTTTATAGTGGGGTGATTATCTATTCACGAAATAGCGAAGCCTTGTACTTTTCGTTATCAAACGAATAAACCGAGAAAAGATGGTTTGTTTTATGAAAGAATCTCTAAACCTGTGAAGTTGCACATGTGATTCATGTGATAATGATTGTAGACTCTGATGTCCTTTTAGCCTTCTTTTAGTCCCCATCTAGGCACTAGCGCGGCTTACCACATAGCCATCCACCTAGGCCCACACAAGTCTTATTGTTGCATCTAAGAATATAAACTGGTATCTTGGGACAGATAGAAATTAGTTGAGGCTTATGCCTTAAATAAGCATCTATGTGCGATTTTTAGGCGGTCTTGCTTCCTTGGCTGCAATCCAAACCCTCAAATTTCCTATTTTAATCTATTAATACTAATCAAAATATTAAAATTATACTCAAATATATTAGTTGTCGAAAACGCCTGGCCTCCGATTGATCCCCGATTAATCTTCATCTAAACGATTAATTCTTACTCTATACTTGTCATCTTATGTCCCATCAACGATTGTTGCAACATTGGTTGTAGAAAGATTAGTCATTGGGAAATTTTCAAACGAACAATGTCAGCGATAAAATTAATCATTGGGAAAGATTAATCAAAGTCTTATGGCCCCTTCTCATGCACAAATTTATAAAAAATTGTTCTTAAGATTTTATTTTTTTTGATAAATCATGGGGAATTTTCAAACAAACAATTTCAGTGATATAGTACATTAAATGTGCAGAAATTGGTACAACCATGGTTTCTTCAGAAAAATAGTTCATGACCCGTGGGCCTTCTACTTCCACGTGACATTGCTCCATCAAGCTTTCGCTCATTGCGAAAAATTCCTTGTTGCTACCTCCCGTAGAAGTCGGCCGTGTCTCAATCCCAATGTGGTTGATTATCCTCTCGATTATGCTATTGATCAAAATCTAAAAAAAATCTAACTTTAAAAGAAATTTGTTATAGAGATGAATCTTTCCGCCTCTAGGAGAGAAGGATTCGAACCTTCGAATAATGGGACAAAACTCCATTTCAATATCAAAGGATTATCTATCCAAGGATCGTAAAAGACGTTACACTAGATTTATTCTTGTTATTGTTTCGGCTCATATTCCCCTAAAAGTGGATCCTACTCTAGTAGCTTTGAAAAATTAAATCCATACATTGGCATACGAAGACTTCTTAGATTGAACATCCCAAATGTTTTATTTGATTTAAAATAGTGTAACACCGAAACGTAATAGTGCAAAATAAGATGCAACGGATCTTTACCCTATATGTACACACGTAGGGAGAGATTAACTAATCCCTGATGCTACTTGTTGATTAGTTTCCGAGTTGGACAATCCAAAATGAAACAAACCTTTAGGGATATGTTTTTACATAATTAAAGACCACGTTCATGAAATTTTGGCTTATTTTAACATTTTTGAGAATAATATTTGAGATTTAAGGTCAATTCGATAATTAACATTGAACTTAATATTTTGAACATGCTAAAAGTTTTGAAATGATCTCATTTTTTGTGGATATTATGTTTATTACGTAGATTGAACATCCACAATGTTTCATCTGATTTCAAATTTTGTAGCTTAAAAAACCATACGCATGTAACTATGATGTAGAAAAGGTGCGGTGTAATAGATCCTTACCGTACACACACATAAAGGTGAGAGGATGCCTCATTATTTTCTTATGAGATCACATATGTGGAAGGTTTCAATGGATTGCTAAAAGTATACCATAAATTCAATAACAAATTGCAACCTTTCACATAGGCGGCCTCCCGTTAACTATAATGAGTTGGTTTCTCGCTTACACTTCACTCATATGTACATATACATTTACGAAGGGTTCTGCTACTCGCCTCTCAGTTTCGCCCCATTTTCACCCATCTATTTATAAAGCCACACATTTGAAAATCAACTTTTTTTTAACTAATAATAATTTCTACTTTATTCAAGAAAATTTTCACAAACTATTAGCTAATTTCGACAATCATAACATATTCAAAATATTTTACGAGTCGGCGGTTTAATTTTCTTTTTAGTAGTTCATATCACCTTAATATTTTGAACATGTTAGAAGCTTCAAATTATCTGCATGTTCGAAGTTGTGGATTGAACACACTAATGTTTCATTTAATTTTGAACTGTGCAACTTTAAAAACCGTAGTAGTGTAGCAAAAGAGGGGTATATTATGCACACATAATATATACATATGAGGGGTGTAGCAAAGTTCCAAAGGATTCCAGTGTATGGAACATGTGTGTGTGTGTCATGGGTTGTTACATATAACGTCAAATTTGTTTGTTGTTATGAGATGTATGTGGTGAATAGAAAGTTATCGTGACAATAATATGCACATACTATAGTATAATGAACAATGTTTCACATTATCATGTATAAATATTACAAACTCTCTACTAACTGTAGGTTTAAAATCAATTTCTTTTTGAAAATATATGGAGGGGTATATTATACACACATAATATATACATATGAGGGGTGTAGCAAAGTTCCAAAGGATTCCAGTGTATGGAACATGTGTGTGTGTCATGGGTTGTTACATATAACGTCAAATTTGTTTGTTGTTATGAGATGTATGTGGTGAATAGAAAGTTATCGTGACAATAATATGCACATACTATAGTATAATGAACAATGTTTCACATTATCATGTATAAATATTACAAACTCTCTACTAACTGTAGGTTTAAAATCAATTTCTTTTGAAAATATATGGAGAGATCAGCTAAACCTCTTTTGCAACACCTTGATCATTTTTGAGTTTGACAATTCAAAATGAAACAAAACTTCAGAGGTATGTTTCTATGTAATTCACGAAATATTGGCTTACTGGATAATTTTAATATTTTTAGAAATAATATTTAAAATTGAAGGTTAAATTTGACGACGAATACTTAATATTTTGAATATGGTAGAAATTTCGGAACGATCTCATTTTTTGTGGATATGATGTGTATTGTATTGATTGAACATCCACAAAATTTCGTCTAATCTCGAAATTTTAGCTCTAAGAACCATGGAGGTTTAGGTGTGATACACACACATTGAGGGGGAGAGAGGGTGCCGTAAACACACATATTACAAATTGGTTGTTTCATGTACCTTCGTATTTGTACACTTATTTTAAATTATCATGACAGTATTATAGTATAATGATCACTTTATCATATATAAATATTACACACTCTCTACCGAGCCAAGGTTTAAATCAAATTTCTTTGGAATGAATTCTATAAACACCGTTTAGCGCTAACATTATCTCAAATTTTCATGTGCATGCAATATGTTGTTTGACAGTACCTGGGTTTATATTTTTTAATCCAGATAATTTTGTTATGCAGTGTGCAACCTGCAATGATCCAGTTATCCATTACTGCCTATTCATCAGGATATGATATGAGTTTGAGCTTTTGAGCTATTATGGTGACAGAGAAGTTTACCACAAAATCTGATTATTCCTTTTTGTTATTTTATAGTGTTATAAGTATGTCCTGTTAAGCCAATTTTTTTTTATATGCTACTTACCATCAAACAATATATGTATAATCTTAGTTATCCAGTGTATTGGATACATTTGAAAGTTTGAATGTCGGATGTTGAAATGTTGTGTATCATATAGGTTTCGTTCTATAAGTATTTGTCATGTTTAACATGTCTGAACAATTATTAATTGCTTGAAAATGTGTAGTTGGAACACCTTATAAGCGTTTCAAGGTTTGCAAGCACACATTTTCAGCATTATTAATTCATGCCAAAAAGTAATTGCAACACTTAATTTTTTTCAAAGGTGCTGTTTTGCTGTAGTGTTATACGCTTGATCATCAGGTTTTGATTTTGCTTTATACGCCTACTTTAAGCCAACATGTTTTGCATTTATGGAGTGAAGCTAGTTGGGTGCCGTTTGTAGTCATTTTTTAACTCATTACCGTTGGTGACGCGTCGGATGTCCCAACGTTGGTAAGGGGCTAACTGCCCCGTTCAGATGAATGAACTCTGGTGGTGCGTTTGGATTATCTAATAACGTTAATTGTTAAAATTATATTTATACAAATTTTTAAAATTCATAACGTATGCAAATAAAATTCGTTTGAGATGTTTTTTGCGTTGCGATTGTATCAAAGTGCTTTATATTATGAAGTTGATTTGAATTGAATCGAAGTAATTTATAATTCTATAATTTATATGTTTATTTTTATTAATTATTGACATATGAAACACATTTTTTGTCCACTTAACTTTTCTGTCCAAATGACATGTTCAAATGTCCTGCTCGGATGTTTCGTCTTCCTTCGCTGCAAATGCAACTGTCGGTTGTTACATATGGGTGAAAATTTTGCAATCATAGTTAAATCTTTCCATGATCCATCGCTTGTTCAAAGTTTACCGAGTTGGAATATGCAGAAGGCCGAAGAAAAGAAATGTTCCCGGCAGAAATAGAGCCATCAATCATTGAAACAAAAATTGCAGCACATTATTAGTAGTACAAGAATTATTATAAGGATAAGATTTGAGTTACTAAAACAAACATTGCAGCACATTAGTAATACTAATGGAACAAGAATTATGCTAAGTGTAAGATTTGAGTTATTAATACTACGTTATTAATCAAGACAAGATTTGGTATATACTCCAGGAAGACAAGAATTGTACCAAGTGGTTAGACAGTCATCTTTATGACAGTATGCAAGATAATGAAGACAGCGATGGTAAGATTAGTTGTAACCATTGTTTTCAAAAACACGTGATACTCGCCTTGAGAAATTTAGAGATTAAACGTCTTGAAGTTTTTTTCCAAAAGGCTTTTTATATTTAAGGCTTACGTGATAGGGGGTTCTTGCTTCGCGTTTGGTGACGAACGGAAGACCCTTACCTCTACATGTCCATGAGGAAGGGTTGGCTAACCGGGTAGGTGAAGAAGTCGAAAGGCTAACCGTACAAGCAAGAGCAGGGTACCATTGTGTGCTACGGCCTGGCTGAGATGGTTGAAAAGCGTACAAGTCGAGAGTGATCGCTGTCGATGGTTGAAAAACCTAGACCGTTGCATTTTGGTATCAGAGTTGAAGGTTGAAACTTTAGCTCAGGAGTATAACGCATTAGGTAACTCATTAGAGATAGGGTGAAGTATACCCTATAATGAGTATTTTCAAAAATATCCGTTCGTGTGCCTCAGTAAATTCTCTTATTATCCACTGATAGTGAGTATGAATGCAAGAAGAGGACAAGATAGGGGACATGGGAGTATCACTACAATTGGTCGATGCCCTGCAACAACAGGAAACAATCTTTTCTCTATCAATCTCTTTCGATCATCATTCGATTTCAAATTCTTTGATGGCTTCGTGGCAACTCGAGGGAGAAGCTTTGGTATGGTGGCCATGCGAATCGTTGTAGAGAAGGTTCTCAATTCATATTCTCTTCATCGGATTCTTATCAGCCTTTCGTTTTTAACTCTAATAAATTTGAAATTTTATTTAAAATGAATTTGTTAAATAAAATATGAAGATTTATATCGATAAATGATTTCGATTAAAACCAAATTTGAAATTCTATTGTAATTTCTTGTGAAAACCAAAGTCCGAAAATGGACAAATAATGTATATTTTGGGATATTCTGACGTGAGTTAAGTATCCATTTGTCTATTCTTTGGGGTCCAAATACATTCTACGAACTGTTAGTATCCTTTCGAACTAACCAATGCCCTGTATATCTTCGTAGATCTTATGACCCGAGTATTTCGTAAAGTATCGTATGAGTTTGTTCTCATACTGTTGATATTCTTATTTGGTAAGCCAAATGCAGAATAGATTTTCAGTTTGATCTGGAAAATTGTTTCTCTATCTTTGTGTGTTCATCTATTCTTTGTGGTCTCTCTACTTTCAAACTTTGAGGATGAAATTCTCTTAAGGGGAGAATCTGCAACATTTCTGGTTTTTAAGCCAAATTAATTTAATAATTAATACAAATTTTGGATTTATCTGTGAATTAATAGAGAACTAATTTGAATATTTGGGAATAAAAAATATATAATGGATTGTGAAAATAAAATTGGATTGGAAATTGAAGAAGAAAAATAAAATTTATAAAAATAATTTTATGTGGGAATTCTAAAAATAAAATATATTTTGGGTTGAAATTCAAAAATAAGTATAGTAGTTCAAGATAATATGATATTTAATAAGGTATAATAGTTTTAACTAAAAATAGGATTTGATAAAAAGATTTAATCTTTTAAAAATATAACATGAGTAAATGTGATTTATATATAACATATAAATAAAAGAAAATGGATTTGTTTAAATTGAAAATGTAAACATATGTAGATATAAAGCAATTTATAAAATGAAAAGGTTTGAAACATAAATTTTAAATTAAATAAAACATGGGTTTAAACACAAAACAGATGTAAATGACATTTGTGAGGTAAGGATAAAGAATTTATACAAGTGTAAACATTATATGATACAAATTAACATATGTAAATATTTTAATAAGCATTAAAACAAGTGTCATCTTCTTTTTATTTTTTAAGGAAAAAATAAATATAAAGGAATTCAAATATATATACACCTATATTCTCTTTTGAATTTTTCTTTCTTGCATTCAACTAAAAAAATCAAAAGATCTGAAAGTACAAACTTGAGAAACAAATCAGAAAGAAAATCAAATCTTGAAGCTACAGAAAAAATACAAAAGCCTAAAAATAAAATCTGAAGCCATGGTCGAACTCAAAAATCAGATAGCCTTCAATTCCAATTCTCAAACTTCAAACCTGAGAAATCAAAAGCAAAACAAATAAGATCAAAACTGATCAGTATTCAAGTTTTCAACCTCAAGCAAATCAAATTCAAGTGCAAATTTCAGTTTTTTTTTTCAAACCTGAAGCTTAAACAAAAAAAAAAAATCAAAGAAACCTATTTTCAAGTGCAATCTGGAGGCTATCAACTTGAAGAACAATTCAAACAAAATCAACCAGAGCTAAACATCAAACTCCAACCTGATGCAAATCATAGCTCAAGTTCAAAATTAATTTCCAAATCGTCCCAAAACAAGTAGCAGATCAATCAGGTTCCAGGTTTTCTCTGCTTCTTCCCATCAAGGTCAGCAAACCCACCCCCTTTAGAATTTGAGTCTATAATGCTTTGTGAAGTAATTGTTGTGAAGAAATGATAAATCTCTGCATGTATATGCGTGGGTGAATGGATGTATGCATGTTTGTGTTTTGCACATACATCTCTCTATTTAAATGTTAAAGACTAAATTCACTTCAAGAATCAAATCCTCTTCATAACAATCATGTATAGGTGTTGACGTTCAAAGAGAAATTGTTTAAAATAATGTAAGATTAATTTTAAAAATGGTTTCAAATTTTTACATTTAGGAAATACTCAAAAAATTAAGCAATTACAGTAAAAATCTTTCTAAATATGGAAATCGAATATTTTTATTTCAAGAATTGTTTATGTCATCGGATTCGAATATGAAAACTATGATTTTTGAGATAAATATCATGATTTTTAACTAAGTAAATCACGAGATATTGGAAGTTGATCAGATTCGAGCATTTGCTCGATTTTTGATGATCACATCGTCAAGTGCCTTCGGGATTCGAGCTGAAGCTCGCTGTAAGATCAGTTGTGACGCCCCACCTCTATACCCACGCTAGCCAAGAACACTACGGAGTAGTGCTGTCAACTAGCACGGAGAATAAGGCTGTTGAGGAGCGACCATCCATGTAATTGCTTATCACACGGTGGCTATAAATAATCCTCGGAAACAAACATAGAAATAAGCATATCGCAAATCAGTTACAGACATCCATATCACAAAGGCGGAAGAAGATATGAATATATAACTAACACATGAAAGTGTACATCAGAGTAGTGCTCAAAAGATCCACAATAATACAAAAGAATAGCAACACGTGCTATACAAAAGAATACAACTATGATTCTATATCTCAAGTGTATACAACAAAAACTGCTAAGCTAAACAGTTAGCCAAAAGTCAGAGTGATGAATCCCTGGGAAGAAGTCAAGCAGAAGCACCTGTAACATCTCGGTCTGACCCGAGTATTATTTAAGAAAATAATAAACGGGTCAGTCTAGCTATAAATATCAGATGACATGATATAACATAAAAGATATGGCATAAACATAAAATATCCATAATGACATACCACTATAAGTATGTAAATAATGATCAACAGAAGATCAATCAATAAGAGATAATCAATATCACAAGAATCTTCTCAAAGATTCGGAAAGGGCATCATACCCCAAACTTGTACTCATAACAAGTCAATGACATAAATTCTAGAAATCAATGCAAGAAATCCAGAAATCATAGAAAAGAGAAAGAGGCGTATCACATGACGGTCCGAAGACCAAGGGGAGCTACCCCACATGTGTGAATGGAATCACACAGATTAAGGTGCAGACTAACCAAAAAGCAAAAAGGTATGTGTGAGTGGAATCACACAAGTGGTGTCTAGTCTAACCTCGCAACAAGAGACATCGCGCAGTTGCTTGTCTAAAGCATCAGAATGATTGTCATGATCAACGAGAAGTGTCAATTACACTAAGCTAGTAAATATAGAAGTTTAGCTTCATGTCCATAACCACTTGCTTAACTTAAATATTTACGAACAAACTGTAAATCTTCACTAATAAAATTGTCACAAGAGGTTCAATCGAACAAGTCCAAGAATTAACCGACGAAGTGAACGCAAGCGTTTCATACCACTTGTTTTACTAAGTCGTTTAATTAGATTTCTCATCCGAGTGAGGTAAAGGTTTGTATATACTAATAGATTGGAAAGCGGTTTAAGAAAAGAGCTTTGTTATTAAAAATAGAGTTGAAATTGTTTGTTAAAAGAGTTTTGATATTTACTACTAGTATTGAAACCTTTATATTATAAAATGACAAAACACAGAAGCAATTGTAGAAACAATCAATCACAAAGATCGCATACGGAGATGTGAATAAAATCCAAGGAAAACAACTCAATGTTTTTCAGATAAGATCCCCTACGGAGGGGGCGGTCCAGGGGGGTGGCAACCCCCCAAGGTGGGGGTGCGGGGGCAACGCCACCGCTTACGGGGTTCGACCTGCCCAGTCAGGTCGTGGGGGTCCAGGGGGCAGCGCCCCGACCAAAACGGTACGACCTAGTGAAGACAAAATGAGGTCTAACGACCTAAGGGTCTAAGGGGTCACGCGAACTATCGGGATAAGGTCCAACGACCTATGAGTTAAAGGTCCAACGACCTATTGGGTTATAAGGTCATACGACCTAACGACTCAAGGGTCTAACGACCTAACGACTCAAGGGTCTAACGACCTAAGGTATTCGCGATTTAACGGGTTATAGGCCTAACGACCTAACAGGGTTCACGACCTAAGGTATTCGCGAACGTCCTACTGCTTAAGGCTTAACTCGTGAGCGACCTACGACTTAAGGCTTAACTCGTGAACGACCTACGACTTAAGACTTAACTCGCGAGCGACCTACGGCTTAAGGCCTAACTCGCGAGCGACCTACGACTTAAGGCTTAACTCGCGAGCGACCTACGGCTTAAGGCCTAACTCGCGAGCGACCTACGACTTAAGGCTTAACTCGCGAGCGACCTAACTCCGAAGTGCCAATACTTCCAGAATGACCTAAAGCCCTGCGACATATGGTACTAACTCGCGAGCGACCTAACGAGTTAACTCGTGAGCGACCTAATTCCGAAGTGCCAATTCTTCCAGAACGACCTAAAGCCCTGCGACCTACGACCCAGTGACCTTGCGACCTATCAACGAACGAGTCAAGTGGCCAGAACGAGCTAAGTGCAGGAAATTTCCAAAAATGCTAAAAATTGGAGTTTTTCGCCAATCCAATCCAAACCAAAGGCAAATGTGCATGCAAAAGTGATAGGGAATCATTCCCAATAGTCCAATATAGTTATAGACTAGATTTGTGAGATAAAAATCTCACCTTTGCACAAATTCAATGAAAAATGAAGTTTTAAGCAAGCAAGAATCAATCCCTCTTCTATCTAAGCACAAGAAGCTTGAATCCAATGTCTTCTTCTTGAATTTGGAGTAGAAAGATGGATTGCAATTGAATTTGAGTTTTGGAATTTTAATTTCCCATTCCCTTCACCATTTTTGAAGAAGCTTGAAGACTTAGGAAAATAGAAATGAAGTTATGAAGAGGAGGGGTGAAGGTTGGGTCTAATAGGCTAAAAGCCCAACCCAAAGTCTCAATGTTTATACTTAAAAAATTGTAAACGACATTTCGAACTCAATGCAAGTGGTCTCGAGTCCTAATTTGACCGTTTGCAAAAAGTAGCTTTTCAGACCAATATCCGATTAACGACAAAATATTTAAATAAAATATTTAAATATAAAATCGATAAATATGCGGGTTGTTACAGACTCCCCTCCTAAAAGAAATTGCGTCCTCGCAATATATAAGATGGAAATAACAAGTAACAACCATAAAAGCATATTAACACAAAAGAAATTTGAAATAGGAAGTTCACCTCAAAGAGCAGGAGTAAGCAAGTCCGGATGTGTTCGCTCGATGAATTCTCTGGATTCCCAAGAGCAGTCCTTAGGATTTGAAGACCATTGAACCTTCACAAGCGGAACATCTTTATTTCGAAGTCGTTTAACCTCCGAAGCTATAATTCGAATAGGATGCTGCTCATAAGTTAAATTCGGCGAAACTTCAATTTCTTTCACAACAGCAGGCTCAAGAATAGAATCGGAATCCCGAAGGCATTTCCGTAATTGAGAAACGTGAAATATGTCATGCATAGCAGAAAACTGAGCCGGCAATGCAAGGCGATAAGCCATGGAACCAATACGTTCAGTGATAGGAAATGGCCCAATATATCGAGGCGCTAACTTCCCCGATCGACTGAAACGTACAACACCCTTCATAGGTGAAACACGAATAAAAACAGATTCTCCAACAGAAAATTCTAATTTCCTTCTTCGATTATCGGCATAGGATTTTTGTCTACTCTGGGCTTCTTTCATCCTATGTCGAATAAGTTCAATCTTCTCTGTGGAGTCTCGAATAAAATCTGGACCTAAAACCAGCTTCTCACCGGCCTCAAGCCAACAAGAAGGAGATCGGCAGGGCCTTCCGTAGAGTGCCTCGAAAGGTGCCATACCAATACTAGATTGGAAGCTATTATTATAGGAAAATTCAACAAGTGAAATATGATCTTCCCAACTTCCACCAAAATCAAGCACACAAGCACGAAGAAGATCTTCAAGAGTTTGATTCACACGCTCGGTTTGTCCATCGGACTGGGGGTGATAAGCAGTGCTAAAGTTAAGCTTCGTTCCTAAAGCTTTTTGAAGACTCTTCCAAAATCCACTAGTAAACAATGGATCTCGATCGCTAACAATACAAGTAGGAACTCCATGCAATTTAACAATTTCTTTGATAAAGAGTTTGGCCAAAAGAGGAACGGTTCGGTTAGACCGAACGGGAATAAAATGGGCGGATTTGGTAAGCCTATCAACGATCACCCATAAGCCATCATGACCCGAACGAGAACGGGGAAGGCCATCTATAAAGTCCATGGAAATTTGATCCCACTTCCAAATTGGAATTTTTAAAGGTTGCAATAACCCACCAGGCCTTTGATGTTCGGCCTTGACAAGTTGGCAAGTCATGCAACACTTAACAAAGTTAGCAATATCAGATTTCATTCCCTCCCAATAATAAAGTCGCTTCATATCAGCGTACATTTTACTACTACCGGGATGAATGGTGAATTTAGAACGATGGGAATCTTCTAAAATATCTTTACGAAGATCTCCAATATTTGGTACGATAAGTCTACCAAATTTTCGAATGCCGCCACGAGAATCAATATCAAAGTCTTTCAAACCTTCAATATCAATTTTATCCTCAACATTTTTGCCAAAAAGAGCCAATTCAGAATCTAGCCCTTGAGCTTCAAGAATGCGGTCTAAAAGAGAAGGATGAGCCTCAAGGCTACATAAAACAAGCAATGAGCATAAATCGGATACGCGCTCTCGAATCTCACAAGTGGATAAAATCTCGAGATCGTTCCATTCAGATATCATCATAGAAACAACTTCTTGTTGTTTACGGCTAAGAGCATCAGCGACACGATTACCCATACCGGGGGTATAAAGAATATCAAGATCATAAGGTGCAAGAAACTCGAGCCAACGCTGTTGACGTAAATTAAGTTCTTTTTGAGAAAATAAATATTTCAGAGACTTATGATCCGTATAAAGAATAAATTTCTCTCCCAATAGATAATGACGCCAAATCCGAAGGGCGAAAACAATAGCCGCGAGTTCTAAATCACGTGTGGCATATCTAGTCTCGGCCGGCTTTAATTGCCTAGAAGCATAAGCAATAACACGTTCTTTTTGCATAAGAACGGCACCCAAACCAACGTGGCTAGCATCAGTATAAACAACAAAATTTTGATTCCCCACGGGAATAACAAGAATAGGAGCATCGGAAAGGAGTTCTTTCAATTTCTGAAAAGAGGCTTCACATTTGGCCGACCAAATGTATTTAACTCCCTTCTTAGTCAAGCCAGCAAGAGGCACGACAATCTTAGAAAAGTCCTTAATAAAATGACGGTAATAGCCCGCCAAACCGAGAAAACTACGAATCTCTGTCACACTCTCCGGTCTCTTCCAATCTTGAATCGCTTCAATCTTTGAAGGATCCACGGAAATCTCGGATTCGGAAATAATATGACCGAGAAACTTCACATGAGATTGCCAAAAGTGGCATTTAGAAAATTTTGCCTTTAATTGATTACTCCTAAGAGTTTCCAATACAATCCGAAGATGTTTCTCATGTTCCTCCTCGGTTTTTGAATACACAAGAATATCATCAATGAATATGAGAACAAACCGATCGAGGAAATCTTTGAAAACCCGATTCATGAGGTCAACGAAATAAGCTGGAGCATTCGTTAACCCAAATGGCATAACAAGCCATTCATAAGATCCATATCGAGTACGGAATGATGTCAAAGGAATGCTATCCTCAGCGATACGAAGCTGATGGAAACCGGTAGCCAAGTCCAATTGTGAAAAGACCTTACCACCACTAAGCTGATCGAATAGATCATCAATCCGAGGTAAAGGATATTTATTTTTAATAGTCAGATCGTTAAGCTTGCGATAGTCAACGCAAAGCCTAAGCGTACCGTCGGATTTCTTCACGAAAATAGCCGAAGCTCCCCAAGGTGAGGAACTAGAGCGAATAAATTGCTGTCTCCAATTCGGATAATTGTTTACGCATCTCCTCATTTTCCTTATTGGACATGCGATAAGGAGGACGAGTAATAGGTTGAGCTCCAGAAACAAGATTAATTCTGAACTCAATTGCTCGTTTAGGTGGTAAACCTAAAACGGGCTCGAATATGTCGGAAAATTCACGAACAACGTGAATACGAGAAATAATATCATCTTCATCATCATCATCGTCATCACGAGGGTTTAAAAAATATAAAGATGCCACCAAACAGGATTCTGAATCTTTAAGATTAACAGAAATCTGTTTAACAGATAGTGGATGTCGGAGATGAATAGTCCGCTCAGGACATAGGATATGGGCTTGATAACGGTTAAGCCAATCCATTCCCAAAATTATTCCAAAGCCTAAGTAACGCATGACATGCAAATCGGCTAGGAAAGAAAAATCACATAAAATAATCTCCACATCTTTACAAAGCAAACTAAGAGTTGCGGATCCACCAACAGGATTCGCAATTTTTAAAGAAGTCATCAATGCAGTAACACTTAAGGAAAAAGTGTCTACCAGTTCCTTTGATATAAAAGAATGGGATGCACCCGTATCAAAGAGAACTCTAATAGGTTGGTCATGAAATAAAATAATACCATCAAGAATGGAATGAGAAATACCTTGGCCACGAGATGTGTTGCCAGGGGCTTGAGCCACATTCAGCTTTCCTTCCTTCTTGCCTTTACGCTTGAGGCACTGATGTATGTAATGATCCGGGCTCTTACAATAGCGACAAGATTTGGGCTTATAGCACTTATTCGCATAATGATCCCCAGACCCACAGTTGAAGCAACTCGCACCACTAGGAGAAGGAGACTTTGCCGCAGGGGTTACCTGCTTACCCTTTTTGTTGGGATAAGAACCCTTGAATTTGTTTGGCCTCTTCTTGTTGTTGAAGTTTGGTTTAGCGCCTTCCACTTCAACATCACTCTCTCTATCAGCCTCTTCAAGACGAAGAGCGATATCGACGAGTTGATCAAATGCGACTTCTAGTTTCAGGAGTAGTGGCTTCTTAAGATTCTTATTTAAGCCATAAACGAACCTCTGGTTCTTCTTCAATGGGGTGTTGATGTATTCAACCCCATATTTGGAAAGCGACTGGAAGGCTGCGACGTAATCAGTCACAGGGGATTGACCTTGAACAAGGTCTATAAAACGTCGAGCCAAGGTTACTTTCCCAGCTTCTGGTACAAACTTTAACTCGAAGCGTCCCTGAAATTGCTCCCAAGTGAGATCCGCTTCATTAATTTCTGAAATAAGGAGTTCGTACCAGTCCAATGCTCTCTCCTGGAGCATGCTGGAAGCCACCTGAACGCGGTGGAGATCGATAAGGTTCATGCGAGAAAAGATTCGATCGCATGATTTTAACCAAGCTTGGACCTCAATGATATTTTCCGAACCTTTGAAGGGCTTCCCACCCAAGTTGGTGTAATCGCTGCACAAGCGTGCAAATCCCGACTTTGGGTGAGTAGGTTCCGGGTTAGCTCCAGCTGCTTGAGCATTAGTTACTAAATCAAGAAGCTGTTGAGCAGTCATAAAAACTCCATCCGAGGGAGCAGCACCAGATGATCCAGTTCTGGGATGGCCTGGTCAGACATTCTCTTCCTTTAAGAAAGAAAGAAGAGAAGGAAGAAGGTTATTCACCAATGAACATCAAGCAATCTTGATAGATAAAACAAGGAATCATAAAGGAAAGAGGATGAATCGGTACGAAGACTCGAATTAATCCTATGGTATGACTCCTAAGATAGACCTAGGACGATGATCCTTGTTAAGTTATTCTACATTGTTCCAAAGTTTGGCTCTGATACCAAGCTGTGACGCCCCACCTCTATACCCACGCTAGCCAAGAACACTACGGAGTAGTGCTGTCAACTAGCACGGAGAATAAGGCTGTTGAGGAGCGACCATCCATGTAATTGCTTATCACACGGTGGCTATAAATAATCCTCGAAAACAAACATAGAAATAAGCATATCGCAAATCAGTTACAAACATCCATATCACAAAGGCGGAAGAAGATATGAATATATAACTAACACATGAAAGTGTACATCAGAGTAGTGCTCAAAAGATCCACAATAATACAAAAGAATAGCAACACGTGCTATACAAAAGAATACAACTATGAGTCTATATCTCAAGTGTATACAACAAAAACTGCTAGGCTAAACAGTTAGCCAAAAGTCAGAGTGATGAATCCCTGGGAAGAAGTCAAGCAGAAGCACCTGTAACATCTCGGTCTGGCCCGAGTATTATTTAAGAAAATAATAAACGGGTCAGTCTTGCTATAAATATCAGATGACATGATATAACATAAAAGATATGGCATAAACATAAAATATCCATAATGACATACCACTATAAGTATATAAATAATGATCAACAGAAGATCAATCAATAGGAGATAATCAATATCACAAGAATCTTCTCAAAGATTCGGAAAGGGCATCATACCCCAAACTTGTACTCATAACAAGTCAATGACATAAATTCTAGAACTCAATGCAAGAAATCCAGAAATCATAGAAAAGAGAAAGAGGCCTATCACATGACGGTCCGAAGACCAAGGGGAGCTACCCCACATGTGTGAATGGAATCACACAGATTAAGGTGCAGACTAACCAAAAAGCAAAAAGGTATGTGTGAGTGGAATCACACAAGTGGTGTCTAGTCTAACCTCGCAACAAGAGACATCGCACAGTTGCTAGTCTAAAGCATCAGAATGATTGTCATGATCAATGAGAAGTGTCAATTACACTAAGCTAGTAAATATAGAAGTTTAGCTTCATGTCCCATAACCACTTGCTTAACTTAAATATTTACGAACAAACTGTAAATCTTCACTAATAAAATTATCACAAGAGGTTCAATCGAACAAGTCCAAGAATTAACCGACGAAGTGAACGCAAGCGTTTCATACCACTTGTTTTACTAAATCGTTTAATTAGATTTCTCATGCGAGTGAGGTAAAGGTTTGTATATACTAATAGATTGGAAAGCGGTTTAAGAAAAGAGCTTTGTTATTAAAAATAGAGTTGAAATTGTTTGTTAAAAGAGTTTTGATATTTACTACTAGTATTGAAACCTTTATATTATAAAATGACAAAACACAGAAGCAATTGTAGAAACAATCAATCACAAAGATCGCATACGGAGATGTGAATAAAATCCAAGGAAAACAGCTCAATGTTTTTCAGATAAGATCCCCTACGGAGGGGGGGGGTCCGGGGGGGTGGCAACCCCCCAAGGTGGGGGTGCGGGGGCAACGCCACCGCTTACGGGGTTCGACCTGCCCGGTCAGGTCGCGGGGGTCCAGGGGGCAGCGCCCCGACCAAAACGGTATGACCTAGTGAAGACAAAATGAGGTCTAACGACCTAAGGGTCTAAGGGGTCACGCGATCTATCGGGATAAGGTCCAACGACCTATGAGTTAAAGGTCCAACGACCTATTGGGTTATAAGGTCATACGACCTAACGACTCAAGGGTCTAACGACCTAACGACTCAAGGGTCTAACGACCTAAGGTATTCGCGACTTAACGGGTTATAGGCCTAACGACCTAACAGGGTTCACGACCTAAGGTATTCGCGAACGTCCTACTGCTTAAGGCTTAACTCGTGAGCGACCTACGACTTAAGGCTTAACTCGCGAGCGACCTACGGCTTAAGGCCTAACTCGTGAGCGACCTACGACTTAAGGCTTAACTCGCGAGCGACCTACGGCTTAAGGCCTAACTCGTGAGCGACCTATGACTTAAGGCTTAACTCGCGAGCGACCTAACTCCGAAGTGCCAATACTTCCAGAATGACCTAAAGCCCTGCGACCTATGGCACTAACTCGCGAGCGACCTAACGAGTTAACTCGTGAGCGACCTAATTCCGAAGTGCCAATTCTTCCAGAACGACCTAAAGCCCTGCGACCTACGACCCAGTGACCTTGCGACCTATCAACGAACGAGTCAAGTGGCCAGAACGAGCTAAGTGCAGGAAATTTCCAAAAATGCTAAAAATTGGAGTTTTTCGCCAATCCAATCCAAACCAAAGGCAAATGTGCATGAAAAAGTGATAGGGAATCATTCCCAACAGTCCAATATAGTTATAGACTAGATTTGTGAGATAAAAATCTCACCTTTGCACAAATTCAATGAAAAATGAAGTTTTAAGCAAGCAAGAATCAATCCCTCTTCTATCTAAGCACAAGAAGCTTGAATCCAATGTCTTCTTCTTGAATTTGGAGTAGAAAGATGGATTGCAATTGAATTTGATTTACACTAAAAAGTGTCCTTCAGCCTAAAAATTAAACTTCTTGTCCCTAAAACTAAATTTTTCTGCAACTTTTCCTTGAGCCTAAAATTCCCTCTAAAAAAAGATTGATAACTACATAATGTATTTTCTCATTGCTATTTAGTTATTTTTTCTAAATAGACATCACTGAATCTTTAAATAAATTTTGTGGATCGATTTGAATTGGTACGAGGAAAAATATATAAAATAATAACCTGTATTATTTTCTACTATTTGTAATTGAGATCGATTCCATTAGAATCGATCAAAGATCATTTTTAAATCTAGAAAAAAATGAAGACAAACAGGAAAGGAAAAAAATAAATACCATTGTGGAGCTGAAAAGTCAATATGAATCCTTCAAAAGATTGAATCGTGTGTTTTTATTTATATGTATGTATGTATATTACAAGTACTTAAATTTACTTTTATAGTTTTATGAATCATAATAAAGAGTGATCATGACTGCACTTTTTAAAGTTAAGTTTTTATATTGTATATGTTTATCGTTTTTGATTACATGTTAACTTTTATGTATTAATCAAAAATTAATAATAACAAAGCAATAATAACTTACACCTCAATTTTTATCCGAAAAACTTACGCCTTAACGTTTTTAGGCTTACCTCTCGCCTTACGAGAAAAATAAAGTCTCATGTACGTTTTTCGCGTTTTAAAAATTTGGGTGCAAGTTAAAAAACTTAAGAAGGCCCAAAAATTTGAACTATTTGGATTAAGGTATGGGAATGAAGGAATGGTGAGAATGAAGACTCGTTGAGTTAATTCATTTCATTCTAGCGTGATCGATATGAAGGATAGTTCGCTCAGTGTAGTTGTGTTATGGATACACATGATAATATAAGCCCAACTCATGTAGAAGATGATAATACCACTCATATTGGTACAAGAATGAGACCAACACACACAATTAAGCAACCTAGGAGATTCTTAAATCGATGATGGAAAATTAATTGGTTATGCATAGGACAAAATTTGCACAAGTGGGAAATTAGTTATATTTTCTGTTAATATGTTACTTTTATTTCCTGTAAAGTTTGTTGTCAATATGTGAGCATTGTAGTGCCACCTGGCCAAGTGGTTACCTAGAATTGTAAGTTGTTATAAATGGATTCTACGAATGAAAGGCTAAGAAGACAAAAAAACTTATTTCAAATATGATCATCTGCTTAATTCCCTCCGCCTCCCTTCTCCTTCCTCTATTTCTTTACCGTACTCTCTCTCTATAATATATTATTTGGTGCTTTCACCAATCTTCTTTCCTCCCAGTTGTCCTCCTCTTTGATCACAAAACACCGTCATTAAACTTGATGAAGCTCTGCAATAAATTCGAGACACCACTTCCACTAACCAACAAGCTATTGAAACCATTACAACAAACACAAACCTCCCATAACAACCTCCTCAATTACAACAAAACCAAATCACCAAAATCCAAACTACTCTACAATGCCATGGCTCTTCCCTCGAACAAATTCCAAAAGCTTAGCCAAAACCATAGCAAAACTCTCCTCCATGCCCACATCTCCTTCTTCATCATCAATAACCTCACCACAACCTAATTCTCAAACAAATCACCAACTACGATTACTACCCACTCTTATTATACCCTCAAAAGACCTCCTAAATGCGAGCTAATGATTTCGACGACTCAAATTCATTTGATTAGATATTCCAAACAGATAATTTTTGCACATACCATTCCATGTCCGAAGAGCAACATATCTTGCAAGTTTTTACATGACCGGACAAGTGTTGACTTGGTTTCAATGGATGTATAGGAACCAAAAAATTTCATCATGGTAAATCCTCACCAATGCATTAGAACAACACTTCGACCCTCATCGTTCACCAACTCTTAAGCAGCTCTATGAAACCCTAAGAAACCTCTTTTATCAAGCAATACCAATCAACATTCGAAACAGCCAACAATTGTATAACAAACTCACCCCATGATGCCTTGTTAAACTATTTCATTTTAGGGCTGAAACCTTCCATCAAACATGAAATGCTGCTCCTCAGATGAACCACTTTAATTGATGTCAATGATATGGCGAAAGTAGTAGAAAATAAGTAAGTTGAATCTCGCTTGTATTATAGCCCCACCCCTTCCTTCCAAAAAAACCAACAATTCCACGCTCTAGCCGGCTCCTCCAATCCAACAACTCTTCAGCTGCAGGAATGTATTGTTAGTAAGATTTTTCATCTTATAAACATTGAAGTAATTTTTCTACGAAGTAAATACGATGCTCAATGCTTTCGTGATTTATGAATCAACAAAATTAAGTGATGTTAATCTTGCCTTTTTGAGAAGTAATTATATTATTTTTAATGTTCACGTAATTACGCATGAAAATGTTTGAAATATGAGAAATTAGTTTATTTTCTCAATAGTGATGCAGAAAAAACAAAAACAGTAAAACAAAGTACTTGAAATGATAAAAGGCAAAAAGAATTTACGTGGTTAAAATTTTAAAGAATCCTACGTCCATGGGTAAATTGCCACTATCTTCCTTCTCGATTCTTCATACAAACGAAAATGACAGAGAGTACAAGTTTTTCGTTTTGTATGTCCAAAAAGAGTAAAGTTAAATGTTAGGAAATCAATTTTATGGTTTCGATAATAACAACTATACAATGGAAATCAAATATGCATATATATCTATATTGACAGGTAATTGATAAACTAACATCACCAAAGAGACAAGAACAAGACTCAAAAGAAGTATCAAGAGGCTCCAAGTCGATAGAATCGGAAGAAGAATGACACATGCACAGGAAAAGCAACATACACAAATCCAGACGTTTGAGTGCACTAACCAAATGTTTGATTGATTCCTCTGGTTCGCAGATCAGACAGAATTAGACGTCTGGTTAATATGCTCAGACATCTGAAAAAACGCCGTATACCAAAAATATATGAAAGCCAGACGTCTCAAACTTTTTCCAGACGTCTGATTTTGAACTCGGCTGTGTAAATTCAAAGTACAACTATGACGACCCGGGTTTTTGGTGTCGGATGATCGGGTGATTAACTGATTTAATTTATCACAATATTAATTTTAATGGGTCTAACCACTGAGTTTTTGATAATTAAAAATATCTGAATATGTATATATATAAATTGATTCGAAAAAAAGTGTGAACATAATAACAAACTATACATAAGAATTGCTTAGAAGGATATGTATAAGTATAAGTATATATAAGATGGCAAATACATAAATACATAAGAATATACACGCATATATATACAAATTCATATGAAGATTGGTGTAAGCAAAAGAGGGAGCACACCATAAATGCCATTCACCTCAAGCACATAAAACATCACATCCTAGCCAACAAAACATAACATCAAAACTTTTAATGAAAATCAGGTCAAGGTTATAAGCAAAACATAAGAAATAAAAAAAAGAAAAAAATATGAAAAGCCTGGAAAACAAAAGTCTCATCCTGTAACTTACTAAATACACTTCCACTCCTTATAAATGTACCTATATCACTGCCTTTCTTCTTACATCATTTCATTCGAACCCAAGTTAAAAAAGAAACCATACCACCATTTCACAACTAAATAAAAAGAAGCAACTCAGTTTTAAAGGTCTATGGCTTTTCAAAATTTAAGAGCTCTGTTCTTCATTTCCAAATCAGGTGAGTACATCACTTTTAGAACTTAAGTATCTGGATTAGTTGCATGTTTATATCTGGAAAATGTGTATGTTGTGAATATAGAAATAAGTTCCTATGTATATATGTGAATGTTTAAATGTATGCATGTATTTGTGTTTGCTGTTTTAACTTCTAGGTACAAATTTATTCAAAATTCAATTCCTCTTGATCCTATTTCTTTTAGGACATAGGTTCTAAAAAAAAATTGGTTGTTATGTGATAGAGTAAAGTTCGAATTTTTTTAGGTTAAATTAAAATGAAATCTGCTCTAGAAATAAGAACAACAGAGCAAGATCAATATAAAGTGAAAAACTCAAACATTATGATTCGATGTTTCAGGCTTATAATCTGAAACATCATCCAAAAACTTGATTTTTAAAACTAAAATCATAATTGTTAATTGGGTTTTGAGTTTGCATTTCTGGGTTGACCAGAAAATGATATTTGAGTAACCTTTGGCGATCTAGTTGATCTGGGGTGTCGTGGTTCTTCCTAGAGGTGGAGTAGTGGTCGGAGTTTGAGGGTAAATTGTCTGGGAGTTGATCAAATCAGTGTAGAGGCGGCGGTGGTTGATTTTGGTCTGTAGCCCTAGTTTATCTGGGTTGAGTATTGGATTGGCATGTCCGCTATGGTTGATCGAGTTCTACCAACTCGAGGGAATGGAAGCATGGAGGTAGGTGAAGGCTTGGCCGGAGTTTCATCAACTCTGGTGGCCGGAGATGGGTTGACGAGGCGTTTCCAGGTTTTGTGGTGGTTCGAGACTTCTGTTCTAGGTTTAATTTTGAACTCGAATTTGATTTCGAGCTTTGGGGTGACGATCTGATGATCATGTTAGGGTGTGATGTTGTTTGCCGATGTGGGAAGATCGTCGAAGTTGGCCAGAGGCGATCAGGGCCACCGTGAATGTGCACGGTGCACTTTGTTCTGGTGATGCTGGTTTTTGAGTAGAGATGGAAATCGAGTTTTACTCGAGTTTTTGTGTGGTTGGCTTGAAGTCAGGTTAGGTGGGACTCGAAGCAAAATTGAAGTGGCTCTGGTAAACGGTTTTGGTGACAGGTTTTCAAATCTGTCTGTTTAAAATTTAAAACTGAAATTTAAATTATAAAGCAAGGACTTAAAATAAGTTTTAAATCAAAGTTTAAATATGGATTCAAGTTTAGTTTGAATCTTAGTTTGGGGATAAATAAGTTTTTAAAATTCAATTTTTTTAATAACTTTAAAGTGTTTAAGTAATTAAAAGTGCATTTAAAAGGATTTGAATTTAAAATGGAATTTAAAAATGTAAAGGAAAGATTTAAACTAAGTTTTAAATCAAAAATTTTAAATCAGGGTTCAAATCTAAATTTGAATGTTTTAACAACTTTGAATGTTAAAGAATTTTTTTAATGAGTTGAATTTAAAAGTAATTTGGTTTAAACTCTTTTAAAATTTCTTTTATAAGATATAAGTATCCTTTAACGTGAGATTTTAAAAGTTTTTAAATTGTCTTTAAACTTTGTTCAGTTAAAGCAGTATTCATTTTAAATCTTAAATTTAAAATGAAATTTAAAAGTAAATTTAAAGGTAAATTGTTTTAAATGCTTTGTTAATGATAAAATTTGATCACTAATAAGAAAAATGTTTTTATCTTTAAATAAATGAAGGTTTAATGATTTGTAATTCATTAAATTATTAAGTTAATTAAAATCGATAATTAATTTATTTAATTAATCATAGTTAAGCACTTAAATTATTGAGTAATTAGAAATTAATTAATTGGTTAATAAGAATTAATTAATTTGGATTAAGAGATGATTAATTAAAGTTTAATTACTTAGAGAGTAATTAAAGGATTGTTATTAGTTAATGAAGGATCATTAACTAAGGATTATCATATTTAAGATGATTAATTAGATTAAATAATTAAAGATAATCAATGTATGGAATTGTTTAAGTATAATTACTTAATGAAAGTAATTAAGGGATTAATCACTCAATGTAGATAATTAAATAATGTGATTGATCAAGTTAATTAATTGGTTTAATTAAGATAATCACATGATGGTTTGTTAAAGTATGATTACTGAATGTAATTGGAAAGAGTAATTACTGAGTAAATTAATTATTGGATATTTACTGGATGTTATTTGGGTTTAATTACCTTGTGTAATTAATAAGAAGGGTAATTACTTAGTGGAAGTAATAAATAAATAATTACTTAGTGTAATTAATTTAAGAATTGATTAATAACAACTTTGAATGTTAAAGGAATTTTTTAATGATTTGAATTTAAAAGTAATTTGGTTAAACTCTTTTAAAATTTCTTTTATAAGATATAAGCATTCTTTAACATGAGACTTTAAAAGTTTTTAAATTGTGTTTTAAACTTTGTTAAGTTAAAGTGGTATTCATTTTAAATCTTAAATTTAAAATGAAATTTAAAAGTAAATTTAAAGGTAAATTGTTTTAAATGCTTTGTTAATGATAAAATTTGATCACTAATAAGAAAAATGTTTTTATCCTTAAATAAATGAAGGTTTAATGATTTGTAATTCATTAAATTATTAAGTTAATTAAAATGGATAATTTATTTATTTAATTAATCATAGTTAAGCACTTAAATAATTGAGTAATTAGAAATTCATTAATTGGTTAATAAGAATTAATTAATTTGGATTAAGAGATGATTAATTAAAGTTTAATTACTTAGAGAGTAATTAAAGGATTGTTATTAGTTAACGAAGGATCGTTAACTAAGAATTATCAAATGATTAATTAAGGTGATTGATTAATTAATTAATGATAATCAATGTATGGAATTGTTCAAGTATAATTACTTAATGAAAGTAATTAAGGGATTAATCACTCAATGTAGTTAATTAAATAATGTGATTGATCAAGTTAATTAATTGGTTTAATTAAGATAATCACATGATGGTTTGTTAAAGTATGATTACTGAATGTAATTGGAAAGAGTAATTACTGAGTAAATTAATTATTGGATATTTACTGGATGTTAATTTAATTGGAATGGTAATTTTAATGGAAAAGATTTGGGTTTAATTACCTTGTGCAATTAATAAGAAGGGTAATTACTTAGTGGAAGTAATAAATAAATAATTACTTAGTGTAATTAATTTAAGAATTGATTAATAAAGTTATTTGAAGATAATTAAGTAATGCAATTAATTAAGGGTAATTAATTACTAATGTGACTAATCAAGGCTGATTAATAAATAATTATTTTAAGATTAATTATTAAATATGATTAATAATTAATTGAAGAAGTAATTAAGGATCATTTATTAATGTAATTATTGTGAGTAATTAAAGGTTAATTAATATAAATGGTTAAGGATAATTAATTTGTGAAATTAATTGAAGGATAATTACTCTGTGTAATTGAAGATAATTAATCAAGATGATTAATTAAGATGGATATTTGAAGAATGATTGATTAATTAAAAGGTTGTAATTAATTAATGGTTGATTAAGCAAAGTTCGGTAATTAAATCTTAAGTAATTGATTTAATTTAAGTTAATTAAATTAATTATAATAGGGATTAACAATGGTTGCTTATGAATGATTGTTTGAGTAAAATATCTGAATTAGTTGATATCTATTGGATGATATGCTGTGATATTCTGTGATATGAAATGTTTTGTGATATGATATGTTTGGGTGGACATTTATAATGTGGTTATTTAATGATGATGAATTTCTGTGTAAAAAGTGACATCTTGTATTTAAAGTTGAATTGTGTTTCACTTGAATAACTTGGGTTAAGATGGTATTAAATTCGATGAGACCGTAGTCGGGTATTAGTAAATACCCGAAACCACTTCGATTCTTTATAAATTGATATGTGGAATCAAAAGGTTGAAATGGAATGATTTATGTGAATTGAACTTTTTAATCTAAGTTTTGGTACTTAGAAATTGATGTGTGGAATAAGTGATGTTTATAACAACTTGTGAAGTTGTAAATTGATACAAGTTACCCTGGGTTTATATAAGTTGTGTGCTTTTGTGTTCCATGTTAGATGGGTTTACTCACGCTGGTTTCCAGCCTGACCTGGGTGTTACTTTGAGTAATGCTCGGGTCAGACCGAGTATTACAGATTTTCAGGTAAGGACGTTTTGGAGCTCAGGAGGCAAGCTAGATGGCAGGAACGTTTGGAGTGTTTCCGCTGTATTATACTGTTGTATATCTGAGACATGTTGATTGTGTATATCTAATGTTTGTTTATATGTGTAACTCTGATGTATTAAGTGAAATATGTCAAGTATAGTTTTCTTGTATAACTGTTATTTTTATTTGATATTATATTTTGATCCGCTGCGAACGTGAGATTCTGTGTTTCATTTCTGTTTCTTCTTCCATCTCTTTTCTTCTTTTTCCTAACTATCTGAAATCTTTGGGATTGAAATTTCTGGGTCGTTTCATTTGGTATCAGAGCGAAGGCTAAGCGAGAACCTTGGCTCTGGTGGGTGTACTCATTAAGGATAGGGTCAATAGTACCCTAGAATGAATTAAGTGTATATATATGAGAGCGTATTTGTTATTTTCTTATATAAAGATTTTAAATGATTTTATATAAGATTATAGTTCGATATATAAAGCAATATTTCATTCAAATTAATATTAAGTTAATTGGTTGTTAAACCATTGGAACTAAATAGAAACAATGAGAATTAAGTGGTAACATAAATACAACCAAACTGAAATTAAATCTTGAATTTGGGAAAAGTTTCAGAATAAGATAATAATGAATTGGTTTCCAGATATGATAATCTTGCCTATCAACATAAATAGTTATTGTGTTTAATAATGATATATCTGTTAATGAGTAAGCCAAATGAAGTAAACTTTTAAGACGAGTATAAGTTCTAAATAGAAGTGGGTTTTAAATTGTGGATTTTAAAACCTAAATCTTGAAACATTTGAATTGTTTCAAAATGTTAAGAGAAATTTGTTTTGAATTAAAAACCAAAGGTAGTTTAAAATTTAAGGATGACTTAGTGTGTAAAGGAAATAATATGTATATATGAGGAATATACATAATATCAAAAATAGTTTGAATAAACTCTAAATGTTGAGTTTTAAGTTTGGAATGAGATGTGATACCCAAGGTGATAAGTTTTGAACTTATAAGATTATTAATGTGAAGTTTAAAATTTGAAATGGGAATTCAAATTGTGTAAGGTTGGCTGGATTAAGCAAATGGAATTTGACTTTGGGAAAGTTAAATAAGTTAACAAGCAACCTGAATTGAAAATGTTAAGATGAAATTGGGATTTAATTTGGAAAGTTAAATGGTTAATTTGAAATGGGACTAATTCATAGAAATTGAAATGATTTGAAATTGAAGTGGATTCAATTTGAAATTAGTCTAAATTAGTTTGAATAATTTGGAAATGTAGTTAAAGTGAATATGTTTAAAATCAAATGGAATTTGATTTGAAATTGGGAAGAAATTGAGGTTAATTCAACTTGAATTGGGGATAAATCTAGTTCAAGGGAAATTGAAGTTATTCAAACTAGAATTGAGTCAATTTAAATGGAAGTGGAAATTTAAATTGAATTGATGGGGAATTGAACAGTTTGGCTCTGGACTATTTTCAAAATAAATTGTTTTAGTATAAATCTATTTCCCTAACTATTTACTATACAACTTCTCTTTTTAAATTCAAAAGCTATCTTATATTTACTTAACAACTAATTTTGGAACTATTTAACTATTTTACAACTATTTTATAAACTAATTACTATTTTTCCAACTACTTTATACCTAGTTACTATTTTACAACTATTTTTCAATTATTTTACTATTTTTGAACTTACAATTACTTAACTATTTTACAGCTATTTTACAAAGTAATAATTATTTTTCAACTACTTGTCTATTTTTAAAATTTTCAAGCTATTTTCTAAATATAAACTGGTCGGAGTTCAAACTGTTATTGATTAAATACCCAACTGAGATAAGAATTGAAGTGATAATCCAAATGGGGATTAAGGAAAATGTGAATAAGTGAATAAAATCAAAGTGAGGATGAATAGGAAGGAAATTGATTTGGCTAATAATCAATGAAGTTAGATACGTAGGATGTACGTATTCACATAGTGATTTGATCCAGATTCGAGCACAGAATTTCGAGATAGTTATATCGATCCGAGTTGGGATTTTTCACTCGATTTTCGACGGCGAACCTCGATATGGATTATTGATTGGTTCTGGATATTCTCTATCATAGTTATGGCTATATAAGGAGAATGACGGTTTCTGATCAAGAAACCAGATTTGAGTTCGCACTAGGAAGTCGGGTGAACGATACTAGTTCGGAAGTGAAATTGTATGATCAAGTGAGCGATCAGATTGATATAGCGTACGGATGATATGTGTACATCGTACGGGTTTGAATGAAATTAATATTGAAAATTTGTGAATAAGAAATGTGAAATGATTTTTGAAATGAAAGTATATTTTGTGAAATATACAATGAAGTAAAATGGAAATCAGATATTTCCATGATTAAAGGTTCACTTTATAAAGAAAGGAAGTGAGAAATCAAATTTGAATATTTGATTTGGAATGAACAAAGTTATATATCTTTGTTATATAAGGTAAATCTCCCCTTGTTGAATCTATTGCCGGAAGAAAAGGATTTTGAATGTGTTTGAAGTATAAAAGGAGTTTTATACAAGTTTGAAATGATCCAAAGTTTTTAATAATTATATATATATAAAGGATCTTATGAGGAATTTGGAAAAAAGTTTTGGGTACCTTTGGATTTGGAAAGACTTTTGATTTTTGGGTAAAATCAATATTGGGATTTGGAAAGCCTAATTTGAGAATTATCGATTTTGGGATAATCGATTTTGTGTAAAGGAGCTTTGTATGAGATCATACTAGGTGTATGATTTGGAAGATATTATATATGTATAGTATAAAGTGTTTTGAAAACGGCTCTGGAGAAAAAGGCGCTCCCTTGTAATGAACTTCTCAAGAGTACCATAGGTTGGTACTGCCTTGAGCCCTAAGAGGGGTTCTAAAGTTGATCCTGTGAGGAGTCCGGACAAAACTAATTCATGAGGATTTTGTGTAGTGTGTAGAGAAAATCGAGGGCGCTGATGCCTACAGAGGCATTTGGGTTATGCTGTGACGACAGTGTAACTCGATGTCACTGTGATCTATTGCAGACCGTAGCGACAGTCGTGTGTGCCGCTGAGAGCCAACAGTCTACGTTTGATTTTATATCGGTAAACTGCGACCTATGGTAACATAGCAAAAGTCGTGTGTGCCGTTGAGAGCCAACAGTCTACGTTTGATTTTAAATCGGTAGACTACGACCTATGTGGGAGTGTAGAAGTTTCATTTTTGGCAGCGAAAATCGAGGGCGCTGATGCCCATAGTTACATGGACTTTTGTTGTGATGGCAACGTAACCATGGAATGTAACTGTGATCTGTTGTGGGTTCTACGGCGTAATAAAGGGGCGCGGAGTGCCTTCAGTTACATGTACTTTTGCTGCGATGGCAACGTAACCCAGGATGTAACTGTGACCATGGATGGGGGTGATAATTTCCAGAGCATTCTCACCAAAGGTATTCCCAATATTTTCAAAATAAATGATTTCTATATTTTCAATAAAAGTTTTTTCCAAATATTTTCACTGGGTGTTGAAAACGGGTGTACCACGTACTTATTGATTTTCAGTCCTACACCTGATCAACGTATGACCGAATTTCTATGGGAACAAGGATAGACTTGTCGAAACATCGAGTTATAAAAGTATTTTATAAAAAATATTTTAGCAATTATATAGATTTTTAAAGTATTTCAAAAATGATCAAAGAAAATTTATCTGATTTTAAGCATTTTAATAATTCTGGCTTTGTTCCTTTTCGAGGACGAAAAGATTCAAAGGGGAAGGAATGTGATGACCCGGGTTTTTGGTGTCGGATGATCGGGTGATTATCTGATTTAATTTATCGTAATATTAATTTTAATGGGTCTAACCACTGAATTTCTGATAATTAAAAATATCTGAATATGTATATATATAAATTGATTTGAAAATAAAGTGTGAACATAATAACAAACTATACAAAAGAATTGCTTAGAAGGATATGTATAAGTATAAGTATGTATATATAAGATGGAAAATACATACATACATACATACATACATACATACATACATATATATATATATAGATACATACATACATATATATATATATATATATATATATATATATATATATATATATATATAAACACACACACATATATATATATATACACAAATTCATATGAAGATTGGTGTAAGCAAAAGAGGGAACACACCATAAATGTCATTCAACTCAAGCACATAAAACATCACATCATAGCCTACAAAACATAACATCAAAACTTTTAATGAAAATCAGGTCAAGGTTATAAAGCAAAACATAAGAAATAAAAAAAAAGAAATAAAATATGAAAACATGGAAAACAAAAGTCTCAGCCTGTAACTTACTAAATACACTTCCACTCCTTATAAATGTACCTATATCACTGCCTTTCTTCTTACGTCATTTCATTCGAACCCAAGTTAAAACAGAAACCATACCATCGTTTCACAACTAAATAAAAAGAAGCAACTCAGTTTTAAAGGTCTACGGCTTTTCAAAATTTAAGAGCTATGTTCTTCATTTCCAAATCAGGTGAGTAACATCACTTTTAGAACTTAAGTATCTGGATTAGTTGCATGTTTATATCTGGAAAATGTGTATGTTGTGAATATAGAAATAAGTTCCTATGTATATATGTGAATGTTTAAATGTATGCATGTATTTGTGTTTGCTGTTTTAACTTCCAGGTACAAATTTATTCAAAATTCAATTCCTCTTGATCCTATTTCTTTTAGGACATAGGTTCTAAACAAAAATTGGTTGTTAGGTGATAGAGTAAAGTTTATTTTTTTTAAAGTTAAATTAAAATGAAATCTGCTCTGGAAATAAGTACAACAGAGCAAGATCAATATAAAGTGAAAAACTCAAACATTATGATTCGATGTTTCAGGCTTATAATCTGAAACATCATCCACAAACTTGATTTTTAAAACTAAAATCATAATTGTTAATTGGGTTTTGAGTTTGCATTTCTGGGTTGGCCAGAAAATGATATTTGAGTAACCTTTGGCGATCTAGTTGATCTGGGTGTCGTGGTTCTTCCTGGAGGTGGAGTAGTGATTGGAGTTTGGGGGTAAATTGTCTGTGAGTTGATCCAATCACTGTGGAGGTGGCGGTGGTTGATTTTGGTCTGTAGCCCTAGTTTATCTGGGTTGAGTATTTTGGATTGGCATGTCTTCTATGGTTGATCGAGTTCAACCAAACTCAAGGGAATGGAAGCATGGAGGTAGGCGAACGCTTAGCCGGAGTTTCAGAAACTCTGGTGGTCGGAGATGTGTTGACGAGGCGTTTCCAGGTTTTGTGGTGGTTCGAGACTTCTGTTCCAGGTTTAGTTTTGAACTCGAATTCGATTTCGAGTTTTGGGGTAACGATCTGATGATCGTGTTAGGGTGTGATGTTGTTTGCCGATGTGGGAAGATCGTGGAAGTTGGCCAGAGGCGATCAGGGCCACCGTGCATGTGCACGGTGCACTTTGTTCTGGTGATGCTGGTTTTTGAGTAAAGATGGAAATCGAGTTTTACTCGAGTTTTTGAGTGGTTGGCTCGAAGTCGGGTTAGGTGGGACTCGAAGCAAAATTGAAGTGGCTCGGGTAAATGATTTTGGTGACAGGTTTTCAAATCTGTCTGTTTAAAATTTAAAACTGAAATTTAAATTATAAAGCAAGGATTTAAAATAAGTTTTAAATCAAAGTTTAAATATGGATTCAAGTTTAGTTTGAATCTTAGTTTGGAGATAAATTAGTTTTTAAATTCAAATTGTTTTAATAACTTTAAAGTGTTAAGTAGTTAAAAGTGTATTTAAAAGGATTTGAATTTAAAATGGAATTTAAAAACGTAAAGGAAAGAATTAAACTAAGTTATAAATCAAAATTTTTAATTCAGGATTCAAATCTAAATTTGAATGTTTTAACAACTTTGAATGTTAAAGGAATTTTTTAATGATTTGAATTTAAAAGTAATTTGGTTAAACTCTTTTAAAATTTCTTTTATAAGATATAAGCATTCTTTAACATGAGACTTTAAAAGTTTTTAAATTGTGTTTTAAACTTTGTTAAGTTAAAGTGGTATTCATTTTAAATCTTAAATTTAAAATGAAATTTAAAAGTAAATTTAAAGGTAAATTGTTTTAAATGCTTTGTTAATGATAAAATTTGATCACTAATAAGAAAAATGTTTTTATCCTTAAATAAATGAAGGTTTAATGATTTGTAATTCATTAAATTATTAAGTTAATTAAAATGGATAATTTATTTATTTAATTAATCATAGTTAAGCACTTAAATAATTGAGTAATTAGAAATTCATTAATTGGTTAATAAGAATTAATTAATTTGGATTAAGAGATGATTAATTAAAGTTTAATTACTTAGAGAGTAATTAAAGGATTGTTATTAGTTAACGAAGGATCGTTAACTAAGAATTATCAAATGATTAATTAAGGTGATTGATTAATTAATTAATGATAATCAATGTATGGAATTGTTCAAGTATAATTACTTAATGAAAGTAATTAAGGGATTAATCACTCAATGTAGTTAATTAAATAATGTGATTGATCAAGTTAATTAATTGGTTTAATTAAGATAATCACATGATGGTTTGTTAAAGTATGATTACTGAATGTAATTGGAAAGAGTAATTACTGAGTAAATTAATTATTGGATATTTACTGGATGTTATTTGGGTTTAATTACCTTGTGTAATTAATAAGAAGGGTAATTACTTAGTGGAAGTAATAAATAAATAATTACTTAGTGTAATTAATTTAAGAATTGATTAATAAAGTTATTTGAAGATAATTAAGTAATGCAATTAATTAAGGGTAATTAATTACTAATGTGATTAATCAAGGCTGATTAACGAATAATTATTTTAAGATTAATTATTAAATATGATTAATAATTAATTGAAGAAGTAATTAAGGATCATTTATTAATGTAATTATTGAGAGTAACTAAAGGTTAATTACCGTAAATGGTTAATGATAATTAATTTATGATACTAATTGAAGGATAATTACTCTATATAATTGAAGATAATTAATCAAGATGATTAATTAAGATGGATATTTGAAGAATGATTGGTTAATTATAATGGTTGATTAAGCAAAGTTAGGTGATTAATTCTTAAGTAATTGATTTAATTTAAGTTAATTAAATTAATTATAATAGGGATTAACAATGGTTGCTTATGAATGATTGTTTGAGTAGAATGTCTGAATTGGTTGATATCCATTGGATGATATGCTATGGTATTCTGTGATATGAAATGTTTCGTGATATGATATGTTTGGGTGGACATTTATAATGTGGTTATTTAATGATGATGAATTTCTGTGTAAAAAGTGACATCTTGTATTTAATGTTGAATTGCGCTTCACTTGAATAACTTGGGTTAAGATGGTATTAAATTCGATGAGACTGTAGTCGGGTATTAGTAAATACCCGAAACCACTTTGATTCTTTATATTGATATGGGGAATCAAAAGGTTGAAATGGAATGATTTATGTGAATTGAACTTTTTAATCTCAGTTTTGGTACTTAGAAATTGATGTGTGGAATAAGTGATGTTTATAACAACTTGTGAAGTTGTAAATTGATACAAGTTACCCCAGGTTTATATAAGTTGTGTGTTTTTGTATTCCATGTTAGATGGGTTTACTCACGCTGGTTTTCAGCCTGAACCAGGTGTTACTTTGATGTAATGCTTCGGTCAGACCGAGTATTACAGATTTTCAGGTTAGGAGGTTCTGGAGCTCAGGAGGCGAGCTGGATGGTAGGAACGTATGGAGCGTTTCCACTGTATTATATTGTTGTATATCTGAGACATGTTGATTGTGTATATCAAGTGTTTGTATATATGTGTAACTCTGATGTACTAAGTGAAATTTGTCAAGTATAGTATTCTTGTATAACTGTTATTTTTATTTGATATTATATTTTGATCCGCTGCGAATGTGAGATTCTGTGTTTCATTTCTGTTTCTTCTTCCATCTCTTTTCTTCTTTTCCCTAACTATCTGGAATCTTCGGGATCAAAATTTCCGGATCGTTACAACAACTGTCACAATCGAAAAGACACGTTCGCTCCTCTTCACTGCAACTCTTCATCACAATGAGTAGCGACCTTAGAGCACTTATTAACAGTTGCAACTACACAAAGGATCTCTCAACCACTATAAATAGCATCAGAAATTCAAGAGAAGACCTCACCTTACTCACTTATACTCTTTACTCTTGTACTATGATTAATACTTAATCTCTAGCATTCTAGTACGTGTATTTTAGTCTTCCATATGCTCAAAACTCTTCAATCAATATTATCCATATATATATATATATATATATATATATATATATATATTGGAAGCATTTGTACTCAACAGTCAATATTCGTGTTATAGAACACACACTTGACAAGAACAAGCTTTTGTAACCAAGCCTATTCCTTTGGACGAAGTAAGGGTGTTTGATAGTTGAATTCCAAATAGGAGCTTCGGGACTGGACGTAGGACGGGAACCAGTATAAAATCTTGGTGTGATTATTTCCATTTACTTTGTTATTATCATCTATCAAGTTTATATTAGATACATTATATAGTTAGTCACTTATACTTGCATATTTATACACTACACAATCCACTCTCATAGACTTTCAATTGGTATAAGAGCAAGATTTTGGTCAAAGAACAGTAACATGTTTTTGAATCACTTTAATATAGCAAGTATCTTTCAAGAAGGGCAATCCACTGCACGACCCCCCACTTTTTAATGGATCTAACTATGCATACTGGTCAACACGTATGAGAATTTTTATGGAAGCTAATGTGTCTAGAAATTTGGTCAGCCACATAAGATAAATATGAAGCACCTACTACTGCTATGAACACATGGACCGATGCACAAAAGACCTTAGCTTCAAACAATGCTAAAGCTATGAATGATTTTGCTCTCTAGACAAAAATGAATTTTCACGTGTCATGTTATGCACTACTGCATTTTACATTTGGCGTAGCTTACAAATTACACATGAAGGTACAACAAAGGTCAAACAAACTAAGATTTCAATTTTGCGAAACCAATTTTCGTCATTCAATATGAAGCAAAATGAAACTATTGTTGACATGTATTCTAGATTTCAAACTATCCAACATGATCTTATGGCATTAGGAGTCAAATTTACTGATTTTTATTTAGTTTCTTGAATAGTCAACTCTTTAACATCAGATTGGGAAAGGAAGGTATTAGCTATTAAAGAAGCTAATGATCTCTCCACTCTCAAAGTTGAAGAATTGATAGAAAATTTAATGTCCTATGAAGCTAATTTGCAGGCATGAAAAGCAATAAATTTAGAGAAAAAGAACATAGCATTCCCAGCAACAAAGAATGATGACTCTGATTTAGGTGAAGAAGAAATAGTCTTCATTGCCAAGAATTATAACAGATTCAAGAAATTTAGAAAGATGACCAAATTCCAAAAAGAAAGGAAGACAAACACAACAAACCTTTCTCAAATCAAGTGTTATGAGTGTGATCAATACGGACATATGAAGAAGGATTGCTCAAAACTCAACAATGATAAAAAGAAGAACAAATTTGAAAAATTCAAAAAGAAAAAGGCTTTCAAAGTAACATGGGATGACTCGGACTCATCATCGTCTGAAAGTGATAGCGATAGTGACGGAGAACAAGCTAATGTGTGTTTTATGGCACAAACCGAAGAGGTATGTCCTGAACTTAGTTATAACAAACTATTAGAACTTAGCATGGAATTAGATGATAAATTTAGATAAATTAAAAAATTGAACAAAGAATATACAGTCAAAATAAATAGATTAGAACTTGAAGTAGGAATGTTAAAAGATGAAAAAATTATTCTAAAAGAAGAACTTGAATTATCTCAAGAAGAAATCCAAAATAATTTGATAGAAAGTGAGGCTATTACTATTGATTTTGAAAACACTAAAATAGTGAAGGATAAAGAAAATGTTGACTTTAAAAATAGTATTGAATTGTTGAAAATTGAAAATATATAATTAAAAGAAAATTTAGATAAAATTACAAATAATGTGTCAAAGTTTAATAAAGAAAAACAAGATTTTGAAAATCTTATCAAAACTCCAAAACCATCAGGCAACGGAAATGGAATAGGATTTAAAAATTCTTCTAAACAAAAAGGAAATGATGCTAAAAATATTAGTTATATAAAAACTAAAAGTTTACCTAAGTCTAAATTGAATGCCAAAAATATGAACATTTGGATTCCTAAAACAAATAATAATTTGATTAGACAACAGTTTATTAATAATTACTTAGAGAATGTAGTCTATAATAAAAATTATATTTATAAAGGTACCAAACCATCTTGGGTATGGCTACCTTCTTCTAACAATTAGGACGCTGACAAAATATATGAGTACCAATTAAAACATCTTTTGTTTTGCAGGTACACAAAATAAAAAATAAGGAGAAATGGATACTAAATAGCGGGTGCTCCAAGCATATGACCGAAAATTCAAAAATGTTATCAAGTATAACATACATCGATGGTGGAACGATAACCTTTGAAGATAATTCAAAAGGATATGTCATGGGCTTGGAGAAGTCATCAATTCTGGTATATCTAACTCTCCAATTATTACAAATGTTTTATTAGTAGAAAATCTAAAACATGTTTTACTAAGTATTAGTCAATTATGTGATAAATGATTTCAATAAATTTTGAAAAAGATAGATGTAATATTTTAGATAATAACAAACAACTTATTTTTGAAGGTTTTAGAAACAAAAATATTTATGTATTAAACATGAATATAAATAAAAATTCAAATTAATGTTTAACTGCCAAACATGATGATCCATGGTTATGGCATAAACGATTTTGTCATATCAACTTTAAAAATATTAATAAATTGGCGAAATATGAACTAGTAAGAGGTTTACCTAAAATAAATTACAAAGTAGAAAATTTATGTGACGATTGTCAAATTGGAAAGCTAAAGAAAAGTTCGTTTAAATCTAAAAATAATATTTCTACAAAACAACCATTAGAATTATTACATTTAGATTTATTTGGACCGACACAAATACGATCTATAAATCATAATAAATATGTTTTCGTCATAGTTGATGATTTTTCAAGATATACATGGACTTTGTTTTAAAAACATAAAAGTGACACTTTTAGTATGTTTAAGATATTTGCTAAAAGGATTAAAACACAAATGAACTTAAAAATTAAAAATATTCGAAGTGATCACGGAGGAGAATTTGAAAACGATCTTTTGACTAATTTTTTTAATAAGAAAGGAATAACTCATAGGTTTTTCTTTTCCTCGCACACCTCAATAGAATGGTGTTATGGAAAGAAAAAATCATACACTACAAGAATGTGCACGAACATGATTAAATAGTAGTGGTCTACCAAAACACTTTTGGGCTGAAGCTATTGCCACAGCTTGTTATGTGTTAAATCGAGTAACCATATGTCCTGTGACAAAACAAACTTGTTTTGAAATATTTTTTAGTAAAAAACCTACAGTATCATATTTTAAAACTTTCGGTTCAAAATATTTTATATTAAATACAAAAGATAACTTAGGAAAAGTTGACCCAAAGGCCGATGAAGGTACCTTTGTTGGATATTCGGATCGTAGCAAAGCATATAGAATCTTTAATAAACGAAATTATACTATTGAAGAAAGTTTACATGTTTCTTTCGACGAATATCTTTTTAAGCGTATTAATAATGATGAAGAAGAAATTATCCCACTAACAAATTCAATAAATTCCATTAGTAATGAAACAAATATGAAAAATAACACATTGATATCATTTCCTAGAATTCTTAAGAATCATCTAAAAGATAATATCATTGGAGATCTTACTTCTAGAGTAACTAAAAATCAACTCAATCTAATAAGCCGTATAGCATTTGTGTCAAATTTTGAACCAAAAAATTATAAAGAAGCTTCAAATGACAATTTTTGGATAATAGCTATGCAAGAAGAATTGAATCAATTTGAACGTAATAATGTTTGGAAATCAGTACCAAGACCTGAAGACCAATCGGTTACAGGAACAAAATGGGTATTTAAAAACAAAGCAGACGAGAATGGAAATATTGTTAGAAATAAGGCTCGTTTAGTTGCTCAAGGCTATAATCAAGAAGATGGTATCGATTACGATGAAACATTTGCTCCAGTAGCAAGATTAGAGGTCATTCATACATTACTCTCCTTTGCAACTCATCACAATTTTAAACTATTTCAAATGGATGTCAAAAGTGCTTTTTTAAATGGTTTTATTAAATAAAATGTATACGTAGAACAACCTCCATTATTTGTTCGTGAAAAATATCCTGATCATGTTTTTAAATTACACAAAGCACTAAATGGATTAAAACAAGCCCCTCGTGCATGGTACGAACGTCTTAAAAATCACTTAATAACATCTGGTTTTCAAATAGGCAAAATAGATACAAATTTGTTTATTAAAAGAGAAAATAACAATATTTTAGTTGTACAAATTTACGTTGATGATATCATCTTTGGTTCAACCAATGACAATTTATGTAATCAATTTTCAAATATTATGAAAAATGAATTTGAAATGTCACACATGGGAGAATTAAATTTGTTCTTAGGTTTACAAATAAAACAACTTGAAAATGGAATTTTTATTCATCAAGAAAAATATTGTAACGATCTATTACTACGTTTTGAAATGGATAAAACTTCAAGCAAACCAACACCAATGAGTACCACTGTTCACTTAGAAAAAGACGATAACGGAAAAGATTTTGATGAAAAATTATATCAGAGTATGATTGGTTCTTTACTTTATTTAACGGCTAGTCGACCCGATATTATGATGAGTGTATGTCTTTGTGCTCGATTTCTAGCAAAACCAAAAGAATCTCATCTAAGAGCTGTTAAGCGTATTTTACGTTATCTATCTAGTACTAGAGATTATGGTTTGTTTTACCCTAAAGAATCATCGTTTGAACTAGTTTCATATAGCGATGTGGATTTCGGTGGATGTAGAATAGACCGTAAGAGTATTAGTGGAACTTGTCACTTTATCGGACAATCTTTAGTTTCGTGGTTTAGCAAAAAGCAAATCTGTGTCTCATTATCTACTAGTGAAGCCGAATACATCTCCGCCGCTCTAGCATGTGCACAAGTGATCTACATGCAACAAACACTAACGGATTTTGGCAAAATTATTAATAAATCTCCAATATATTGTGATAGCATAAGTGCTATAAATTTATCAAAAAACCCTATTAATCACTCACAAACCAAACATATAGATATACGACATCATTTTTTATGAGACAATGTTGAAAAAGGAACCATTTCATTAGAATACGTAAATACTGAAAATCAAGTAGCAGACATCTTTACAAAACCACTAAATGAAAAAAATCTATTAAACTCCGACGAAATTTAGGTATATGCTCACTCCAAGATCTACTTCCTTAAAATTAAACAATGTTTCTCTTTAAGGCTATGATAAGTTGTTTATTTTACTACCACAAATTATACTTAATAATTTCTGAACCTTTAATTTTTTAGACAGTTAGTTTGTCTATAAATAATTATTTCAACTTATATAAAGAGAGGTATACAAAACTATATACACACAACTCATATCTTCCTTAAAGAAACAAAATATAGTCATGTCTTCTGGGGACTCTTATATATCCATCTCCATCTCAACACCATCGACGGACAGCTCGGTTGACATGCCACAACGACTTCCTACACCTACACCAAAGCAGGAGCCAATGAATAGGTGTCCTCGTATCATATGGGTTTTACCCCCGACAACAACAAGAAGACCAAAAGATCTCTGTTTGTCTCTCCTAACAAAAAGGAGAAAATTGATGAAATTCATCATTATCAGAAACAATAGATAGATCTTCAACGAGAACTATATTTCGAACAAAAAGTTACAGCACGTCGTCTAAGCTTTCTGGAGCAAGTAGCGATGAAGTTTTGCTCGTCGTGGAAGAAAGATATCCGTGAACCGCTACCAAAACCTTGTAGTTCTTTGGATCCCTGGTCTTCATATCGTACTCCTTCGGACCCTTCACCAAGACGATATTCTAACTCTCCGAGAACCCATGAATAGGGAAATATATGGTCTCCACTTAAACCATGGACGAATGACAAGTCAGGAGATCGCAAAACTCCATCACGTTATAAATAAATTATATTTGTATATATCTATGCTTGTTTGTTATTCTATTTCACAACAATAAAATTACCTCTTATAAAAATTCGAGAAATAAGCAAAACTATCAAATTTTAGGCTAATTTTAGCCACATTGCTTATTTCAGACGTCTAACTATAGCCTTCGGACGTTTGACACAATGATATACGTCTAAAATTTAAGCACTGTGCATATGTCAGACGTCTGATATGCCCCCCAGACGTCTGAAATTTTGCTCCGTCGTCTCCAAATAAAAATCAGAGCATTTCAGACGTCTGAAATAAGATCCAGACGCCTGTCTTATTTCTCTGCCTCGCAATTTTTTCAAAAATAAACCAAACCAGACGTCTGTTTTTTATACCCAGACGTCTGATAAAACTCTCTGCCCCTCCAATTTTACAAATTCGATCAAATCAGACGTCTAAATCAAATACCAAACGTCTGAATTTATCTGTTCTACTTAATTTAGGGCAAACCGGACGTCTGATTTCCAATCCAGACATCTGTAAAATCGACTCTTCAAGTTAACCCATATAACGTAATTTTTTCACTTTCATCTCAAAATTTCATCTGACATTTCACCATTAGCGACTTTTTTGTCCAACAATTCATCTTTTTACGCGAAGATCAAATCACAGTGCCTCCTAGAACAAAAAATACCAAAATATCAAAACGAAAACAAGATCAACCTACCTCATCTTCAAATCCTCAGGTGTGCTCCGATGATCAAATCGAAAGGTGGATGAACAGAGCGCCACATTCCATCAAAAGGTATGAAGATATTCAAAAGAAAAAACTCCACATAGGCCCATTCTATAATCTCCTTAAGTTTCCTATGTATGATTTGGATGAGCTATGTGAAAATGCCGGCTTGGAAACCCTAATTTCATTTACTTCTACTGATGTCCAAATAGACCAATTAGCCATTTTTTTATTCTATGCAAATCTAGACAATACTTCAGTGTGGAACACTGAAAATGAGGATAACTGGCTCTGGTCTAGCATGTATGGAAACACGACTAGATTAACCCAATGCATAATAGGTCGAATCCTTGGATGCTCTGACACAGGAGAAGATTTATATAACATTCCGGATATGCGCTTTAAGTCACGGAACAGTATAACTCATCAAATTTGGATGGACGAAATGCCAAAATTTGCTTCCAAATTTCTACGTCCGAAAGCTCGACTCCTAACACGAATGATAATTAACACAATCGTTCCATGAATAGGAAGTTACGAGTAAATCACTGAATTAGAACACAAAGCCCTGTACGCTCGATTTAGCGGAACAAGAGTAAATTGGGAAAAATTCATCTTCGACGAGCTAAAGCATTTTTGGACTCGATCAAGGCCGTCAATTATTTACCCAACTTATATTATGAGACTTCTTTAGGCACATAGCATTCCATCCTACCTATCAACATTCGAAGAAATCTCGCCTAAATATGCTTCCACCAAATTCTTCTCTCTGATGCACCTACCCGAAATCCCTCTAGAATTCATGTCCTTCAAAGATTGGACGCACAATCGTCAATCTAGAAGAGTTGAGCCTCCTCCTCAACCACACATTGATCCTTCCCAAGAGAAGGAACAACGTCGAGAAGCCACTCCTCCTCCCGCACCATTTGATTATCCGGGACAAGATGAAATTATGGAGACTCGAACGGATACAAATCCAAACGAAAGTGTTCGAGATATCACTCTTCGAAACCAATTTTTTTTATCTCAAAATCAAAAACTTTTGGCTAAGCGAATTGATATCTTCGAAACATCATTTGCTACACGCCTAGCCACAGTGGAAGAATCTCTTTCCATTGTCTTGTCGATTCTTAAAGAAGTACTACAACGGGTTCGCGGTCCAACACCACCTTCTTAAGATTGGCCGACCCTAGTACCTTCTCCTCCCGCAAAACAGTCCACTCTCTGAGGATGAACCTCTCAAGGAAGCTTTGACATCTCCTACAAAGGCTAGCACTTTTGAAAAAGAAGAATCAAAGGAAGATGATCAAAATAAAGCTTATCCAAAGGAATCATAGATTTTGGGAATAATAGATTTAAGGTTGTTGGAATATCAATTTTTTGTACAAATCTATGTTTGTAATCTCAATTCAAGTTATTAATGAAAATTTCTTTTTGTTTGATGATTGGCTTCTAATTTATATTTCTTTTTGATAATGCCAAAGAGGGAGAAATATAAGTATAATCATAAAACATTAAAAATAAACACATATTCAGGGGGAGATTTATAATCTATATATAAGTACATTGAATAGTTGTCATCATCAAAAAGGGGGAGATTGTTAGGAAATCAATTCTATGGTTTCGATGATAACAACTATACAATGGAAATCGAATATGCATATACATCTATATTTACAGGTAATTGATAAAGTAACATCACCAAAGAGATAATAACAAGACTCAAAAGAAGTATTAAGAGGCTACAAGTCGATAGAATCAGAAGAAGAATGACACATGCACAGGAAAAGCAACATGCACAAATCCAGACGTCTGAGTGCACTAACCAAACGTCTGATTGATTCCTCTGGTTTGCAAATCAGACAGAATCAGATGTCTGGTTAATATACCCAGACATCTGAAAAACAGCCATATACAAAAAATATATGAAAGCCAGAAGTCTGAAACTTTTTTCAGATGTCTGATTTTGAATTCGGCTGTGTAAATTCAAAGTACAACTGTCACAATCGAAAAGACACATTCGCTCCTCTTCGATGTAGCTCTTCATCACCATGAGTAGCGACCTTAGAGCACTTATTAACAGTTGCAACTACACAAAGGATCTCTCTACCACTATAAATAGCATCAGGAATTCAAGAGAAGACCTTACCTTACTCACTTATACTATTTACTCTTGTACTCTGATTAATACTTGATCTCTAACATTCTAATACCTGTATTTTAGTATTCCATATACTCAACACTCTTCAATCAATATATATATATATATATATATATATATATAGATTGGAAGCATTTGTACTCAACAGTCAATATTCGTGTTATGGAACACACACTTGACAAGAACAAGCTTTTGTAACCAGGCCTATTCCTCCGGGCGAAGTGAGGGTGTTTGGTAGTTTAATTTCGAAGACGAGCTTCGGGACTGGACGTAGGACGGAAGGTCCAAACTAGTATAAAATCTTGGTGTGATTATTTCAATTTACTTTGCTATTATCATCTATCAAGTTTATATTAGATACATTATATAGTTAGTCACTTATACTTGCATATTTATACACTACACGATCCACTCTCATAGACTTTCATTAGATTCCTTCCTTTTTGCTACACTACCCTATTCATTTATAGTACATAGAGATTCACGTATATCGCCAACGTCATCTTTCCACTCTCTTGATTCCTGTCATTGGATCGTACCATGTATTGAACATCCAGTTCACTTATTTGATATGCTTGTATTGCTAACGTGGCCTTTGGTGGAAACTTGTTATTTGAGCAGTTGGACTTTGAACTTTGGTGGGGAACTTGAAATTTAAGCGGAAATTGTAACGATCTGCTTTTCCGTACATTTCAAGTTGACAATGAACCACATATGTCCAACCCAAATTAAATGAAAAGGCGAATGGTTAAGGGCAAAAAAATGAAAAAGAAGATAGAAAAGAATTTCACACGAATGGAATAACATATATTATTTCAATAACCTTTACAGTGAAAATACTTTTAAATACATATATAAAATTTTATCTTAAGCTCAGCCTTGACAGTTATAAATACATGTCCTTACATGTGCTGAAAAATAACAAACACAGCGAAAAAGTGAACTACATCCATACGTTGCGAAGATCTCCAACTCTTCTCTGGAAACTCCAAGCATCTTCAGTTAATCCTAAAACTACTCGATTTGACCCGAGTATTAAAATTACCCGGATCAGACTTGGCAAACCATCACGAGACACAAATTATAAACATATATATAAATGATAGTGTCACAGGTTGACTTTGACGTTAAACAAAACCTTTAGAAAGAAGAGTATCTCATAAAATCACGCCGCATATAAACACGGACGAGTTTTTTCCTCATGGTAACTAAAACATTTTTGTCAAATCATTTGACATTACTTGTAATGACATTGCTTTGAAAACACTTTTCAAATATCATATTAAAATAGCCGGAATTGTTACATTTTTTAAATTCGACAACATACTTAGGTATACATTCAAATTCGTAAAGGTACGTATTGGAGAATTGATTTCCAACAATGACAAGGTAAGGAACCACCTTCTGTACATCTCTAGAGGAATGTACCGAAACACAGCCCCGCTGCTCTCTGCCAACATAGAACTGACCTACCTTTACCATAGATAGTACGGAACACGTCATCACCTAGTCGTTCTCGATCTATTCGTGGCCACAACATACATAATAAATCTGATATATATAGGGAAACTTAAAAAGGTGACGACTATCCGCTAATGGGTGTGACCTACGTAGCCTAGCCGTATCTATCATGTTTTTGCCATTACCGATGTGTGAGGCTTGAGGTAACATTTTTCCTTTCACATGACTAATACCACTTTGAATGCCACATTTCCATTTTCGATGACACACTAATTAGTTTCCACAAAAATACAATTACCGAGTTCATATGCCTCAGGGAACGGTGTTAAGTATAAGATGGGTTACCTACTACACCACCAAACAGATGTATATTTGTAAAAATCAATGTACGTGGTCTTGGAAATGCAATGTTAGACATTCGCCCATACAAGTTGTCCAGAAACAAGACAAACCGAAGGTACTCCTATTACATCCTGATCGGGAATTACCCCTACGATTAGTGCGAGCAGTCCTTGCATTGAAGATTTCAAAATGAAAGTACTACTTCTACCATATGTATATAATATGAAAATCACGAGGTTAGTGGCATGCAGCCCTATACTATAAAGATCTCTGTCTTCAAAATCATTGTCTTCAACATGTCTTTACTTTCGAACATATATATTGGTTCAAAGTGATTTTTGGATAGGAATCATCCAAATCCGATCCCGGTCTCTCTGAACTAATTATCAACAGAAAAGATGTTAAGTATGTGAGTGATTGGTGATCATAATTCTATCAGTTAATATCTTTACATCAAATAAAATATCGTTAGAGATATATTTTAAACCATTTCTTCTTAGTATATACAGATTTATTAAACTTCTTTTTTTAACTTTGGAAATACCAAATCATTTTCTTTAAATTACTTGGAAAAAATATTTCCATCTTCTATTATTGGTATAATTTTAATCTTAATGGAGATTACTTATTTCCAAAACATATCTTTTAATGGGTTAAAAACAATGCTTTTTAAGACATCATTTATTGTATAACCAAACTAATTAGCACTGAGCAAAAAGGATTCATTGATTTTAGATTAATTATACTCAATACAACTTTCCGTATTCAACCTGTACTATTCGTCGAGTAACAGTGAAATCACCTTATTAATATATTTGGGGTTAAGGCTGGAAATCGCTGGGGCAACCATGCCACATCTATGAGATCCATCAAATGTACTAGTGGAGATGGCGATTACAAATAAAGAAAAGAAAATTCTTTAAGAAGAAGGATGCTCATAAAGGAGGTCACTATGCTTATGAGTGTCACTCGGGTGATGGAAAGGTGGTTATTGGAAAGTAGAATGTGAAATGCTTTAACTGCGACCAAGTGGAGGGTTACAAGAACAAATATCAAGAAGCAGCTAAGGCCGAGAAGGGTAAAGTATGTGCTTTGGAACCATCATCCTATAGACCAACAACAGCTGAGAAGGGAAAAAATGTGATGGAAGGTTCACTTTTGATCCATAATATACCATTTAGGATACTATCTAATACCGGTGCATCACATTCATTTATGTGTCAGTGTTTCGTAGATAAGTTATGCTTAGAATCTTCATACCTAGTTATTTCCTTGAGGGTTGCGAATTCTAATAAGAGGATATGCAACTCTGGAGATGATATGTGACCAATTAGAACTTTATTTCTTAGGTCATAAGTTTGCATGCAATTTGTATGTCTTTGATTTCGTAGGCTTAAGGATCATATTGGGTATAGACTGATTAGATAGATATGATGCAAGGATATTTTTCCAAGATGGTGAAATGTTATTGGGACATCCTAGTTGGGTGATCGCATAGTATATTCAGTTGAGAACTCACGTCCAGGAACTTATGCTTTGTCGAAGCTATGGAAGCAAAAGAGGAGTTTAATCGGGTTTTGATAGTAAGAGAATCTGTAGATGTTTTTGAGCTGACCACAGGACTACCACCGAAACAAGCATCAAGTTTTGAATAGATCTTTTTCCAAGAGCAGAACCCATAAGTAGATCACCTAGCAGGATGACATCTACTGGGATGAAGGAGTTAAAGGTGTAGCTAGTGGATTTAGTACTGAGATAAAGGAGTTAAAGGTGTAGCTAGTAGACTTATAAGGAAATAACTTTATCAAACCAAGCAGTTCGCCTTGGGAGCGACCATGGTGTTCATGAAAAAACCGGAAGGGTCGTTAAGGTTGTGTATCGACAATCATAAGTTGAATAAAAAGACAATTAAGATTAGGTATCCTTTGCCAAGAATCGAAGACTTATTTGATTAATTGAGTGGAGTCATAGTGTTTTCTCAATTGGATTTGGCTATAAGGTCCCATCAGCTAACAGTGGCGTAGGATGTATTCTGTTGTCGGCATTTCGAATGAGATATGGTTTGTACGACTAGTTAGTAATGTCATTTGGGCTAACGAATGCACTAGCTTTCTTCTTAGATTTGATGAACCAGATTTTCCAAGAGAACTTGGATATGTTTGTATTGGTATTCATAGACAACATTTTGATATATTCTAAGGATGAAAGAGAGCATGAGATTCATGTTAGAACAATGTTAGAGACACTGAGACAGCATTAGATGAAAGCGAAGTTTTCGAAGTGTCATTTTTGAATGAAAGAAGTAAAGTTTCTTAGCCATGCAGTATCAGGAGAAGGGTTATCAGTTCATCCAGCTAAGATTAAAGCGATTAATAGTTGGAAGAGAGCCGAAATAGTGGTCGAGGCAAAAAGTTTTTTTGGATTGGCTGGATATTACCAGATTTATATTAGAGATTTTTCACAGATAGTAGCATAACTGACTAAGTTAGCCGAAAAGGATGTTAAGTTTGTTTGGTCCAACTGATGCGAGGAAGAATTCCTTAAGATAAAGCATTTATTGACCCGTGCGCCTGTGTTAGTTGTGCCAGATGGTAATCAAGGGTTAGTAGTGTATACAGATGCATGTATGACTGGATTATGAGCTGTGTTGATATAGAAGGGTAAGGTAATTACCTATGCTTCTCGATAGCTCAGACCGCATGAAGTAAGATATCCAATCCATGATTTAGAGTTGGCAACAATGATCTTCGTATTGAAAGTGTGGAGACATTATTTTTAGAAGAAAGATTTGAGTTGTATATGGACCATAAGTTTTTACGGTATTTATTCTCTAAGAAGGAATTGAATATGAGATAGTAAAGGTGGTTGATGTTTTTAGCATCTTATGATTTCTATATAGAGTATACACTGGGGAAAGATAATAAAGTAGTGTGGTCTTATCTATGTTGGCAGAATGGAATGATCTTAAGGTATTGACTACATGCAGTTTACAGTTAAGATCGACTGCTAATTCTAATTAGAGTACCGTCATGATAACCTGTTTGGAAGTTCAACCAGTTTTGATCAAAAGCTTGCTTCTAAGCAGAAAGATGATCCATCATTGGTAGAGAAGATTAGAAGACTTGAGATTGGAACTGAGGTTGATGATTTGAGAGATTTTTGCCTTGATTGGAATGGACGGCTGAGAAAGAAAGGATGATTATGTGTTCCAAATGTTGGGGCCCTAAGGCAAGAAGTTATTAGGGAATGTCATTGATCGAAATTTACGACTCACTATGGAGGAACCAAGATGTATCAGGATATAAGGAGAAGTTTCTTCTGGGAAGCTATAAAAAGAGATGTTGGCTTATACGTAAAGCAGTGTTCGAATTGCCAATAAGTAAAAGCCAAACCTCAGAAGCTGAATGGGTTGCTTTAGCCTTTATATATACCAGTTTGGAAATGAAATTCGATATCCATGGACTTTATTAACAATTGCCACGGTTGAATTGAGGGAATGAGAGTTTATAGTGGACAGATTGACCAAGTGCACCCATTTCATTCCCGCTAAGTCAAACATGATGACACCTTTTTTTGGCTAAGTTATTTATGAAGAATATAGTTAAATTCCCTAGTAGTATAGTCAGTGACGGAGATACATTGTTTACTTGTGAAATCTGGTAGAGTCTACAGGAAGTGTTAAGTACTAAGCTTAAGATTTGTACCGCTTATCACCCTCAGATAGATGGGTAAACAGATAGAGTTAATAAGGTACTAGAGGATTTGTTGAGAGCTTGCATACTAGATTTTGGTGGATCATGGGAAGAACACCTACACTTGGTTGATTTTTCCTATAATAATAGCTATCGGATTAGTATAGGAATGGCGATTTTCGAAACTTTGTTTGGAAGGTCGTGCAAGTCACCAGCATGTTGGTTGGAAAGCAGAGACAAGTTAGTCTTAGGTCTAGATCTGTTGAGAGAAGTAATAGAGAAAATTGAATTAATCTAAAGTAGGATGAGAGAAGCTCAGTCTAGAAAGAAAGGTTATGTGAACAGATAGCGTAAGGATCTAGAGTTCTCAGTTAGAGATATGGTTTTCATTAAAGTATCACTGATGAAGAGTGTTGTACGTTTTGAAAATTTAGGAAAACTAGCATCGAGATATGTTGGACCATTCCCATTTATAAAGATGATCGAAATGCCCACATATCGAGTAGAGTTACCGAGCAGTTTGGTAGGTGTCCGTAACATTTTTCATGTTTCTCATCTTCAAAAGCACGTGCATGATCCAGTGACTACTATCGCTCGACTGCATTGAAAGATTTAGTAGTCGAACTGGATCTAACTTTTATTAGAAAACCAGTTCAGGTTTTAGTGAGAGATGAGAAGAAGTTAAGGAACAAGACAGTCAAGTTGGTGAAAGTTCAGTGGAGCGACAATGAGAAAGACAATGCGTAGGATACAAAGGACAAGATTGGGGATACTTATCCTAAGCTGTTGTGAGGGTATGTTTTATATTTGTTGCATACAAATTTTATGGCCGGTAGGATATACTAGCTTTGGTTTCATGCTTGCTATGCTTATTTTATAGTCCTTGTTGAATTTCGAGGATGAAACTCTTTAAAGTGGAGTCTGCAACACCCTAATTTTAATTAACATTATTCAGGACATTTAATTAGATAAAATAAATTGAATAATGTATATAATTAGCGAGAAAGAGATTTAGTTAACTAGTGTGGTCATGCCAAATTTAATGAACTAAGTATGAAAAATTAATACACATAGAAGAATACACGACATGAGCAAAATAGACATAGATAAACCCTTTATTCATTAAACCCTCACCTCGTACATTATTCCCATGTCCATAACAAAAAAACCCAAAAGGAAAGCTCGATCAAGGCCGGGCATTATAAAGCAGTAAGAAGATCGAAATCTAGGATTCAAGGGAAAATAAGCTTAGAATTAAGAGTTATGCCAAATCTTAACTCCAACCATTAATCTAAGGTGAATAATAACACATATCGTCCCTTAAACCTTTGTTTTGATTCAGTTATGGGCAATACCCAAATCTTATGTGTTTGATTGGTGAAGTTATGATCTAATAATCATTGTTTGGATAGAACAATGGTTATCGTGAATTTTTGGAATTGATTAGAAATTTTTTAATTCGGTTTTGGGATTAAATCCAAAATTCTTGTCCTTAAATGATTTAAAATTTAGATATGTGACGTATAGTTTGCCTAATGCTTTAAGAATGAACTTACATAATGGTGTCTGGTACTTTCTCTTGCGTTCTCAATTCATCAACCCCATCTCAATCGTCTTTCTTTCCCCCATCGGTTTTTACTCATCGCGATTCTCCATCTCTTCAAACTTATGCTCAAGTGGTAAAAGGTCGTCGACCCTTTCTTGGTTTTCAGAGTTCCTTGTCTCAATCAAATAAGAGATCTCCGCCGAACAAGAATTGGGTTGATTCTAGAAAAAAGAAGGATTTTTGTTTTAGATGCGGTGATTACAACCATTATGCCGCTCAATGCCGAGATCCAATCAAGTGTTTTGCCTGTGGTAATTCTGGTCACAAGAAGTTCGATTGTCCCTTAAAATCGAACAGTAGCTCCGAATCTTTAAGTGATTATGGATTCCAATTTGTGTTAAAGTGCATGCTTTTGAAGGGGATTCTATTGGATCATCTATGGCAAAAACGCGATGAGGGTATTCAGTTTTTAGAAGATTTGTTGTTCCATTTCAATATTGTAAACACACCGAACATCGGCAAGGGTTATAGAGAAAAATTTGGTGATCCAGTGCTATATTTTGATAAATATGCTTCCTCTCCTAATATGATAAAAGAAATTCCTGTTGGTGCCAAAGAAAAAGGATCTTTTATTTCTATCAAAAGTGAGGAATCGTTTAGTTTTAATCCAATCTTATTTGATCCTGATGTTGTTGCCTTGAATAATAGTAGTTTGCATTCGTCTTCTGTAATGGTAGAAAGTAAGAAATCTGAATCGAACATAGGCTTTTCTCAAGTGAAGACCAAGAAAGGTAGATTTTTTATTCGTGGACTGAAGAATTTTGAAATTAAGACTGCAAACAGATTCGAATGTTAGAATCGGAGACTCTTTCAGATAGTATTGAGAGTGAAAAGGTTGTAATGGATGCTGATTCAAGTATCCTCTCCCTAATTGACAATTCGATAGAAAATGATTAAGCGCAGATGTTCGTGATATTGTCCATGTTGATAATAATGGTGGGAGTCTTACTGATTGTTGTATGCTGAGCAAATTCTTGCTCGATCATGATTTAGACTATCGGAGTTTCGAGTCTGATGACCGAATTACAAATTCCATCAAAGATACTAGTAGTGTTTCTTGGTTGAAGGGATTGGATGTTGATTCGCTGTTTGTTGTAGACTTGAATGATCATAGTTCTCTGATTGATCATAGTAATCTAGATGACATGATGGTAGAGGAACTGGAAGTACTTCTCGTCAGCGATGTTACCGTCTCTGCTGGCGATGATTTTTTACTCGAGTCAGGGAATTTTTGTGAGTGGATCATGTCTTCAGACTTGCCGAAAGATGACGATAATATCTCAGAGCTTGAAGCAAGAGTTTCGATTGATGATTTGTTTGTAAACCTTTCTGGAGCGATCTCAAATTCGATCACAGTTTTTGAGAATGATATGCACACGGTTTCAGTAGATCATGTTGCATAGCTTGATGCACATAATATGTCTTTGGCTGAAGTAAAGATCTCTTCAAGTCCTTCATTAGTTGTTGGTTATCTTTCTGAGATGAATGTACCAGATGTAGACCAAATCGCCGGTATCATCTCTTTAATGGAATTTCCGCTTGTGATGAAAGTGGTGACAAGTTTGATCCTTCTGTTGTGCATGCAGGTGGAGCTGTTATTCTGGAAGCTTTGGTGAGTAGTTGTGAATCTTTGGACTCAACACCTTCACAACTGTGTGAGAAGATATCCGATCCTCTGTTGGATGATCAGTATGTGCAGTTAGGTAATAATTCTTTTTCCTGCTGTACTTCTTCGAAGAGAGGTAGAAGGAGGAAGTCAATGGCAGCTAGCGGGTCGGTTCGTCGTAGTGTCAGGATTCGAGGCAGTCATTCCCAGTCATTGGATGATGAATCAAATATGTGTTTCCACTAGAGAAGTGAATGGATCAGAGAGAGGATATATTGTTGATCATGTTGTTAGTGGTTTAGAGAGCAATGCTTTCGCTGACAATGCGAGTGGAGATTTGGAGAGTTCCAAATTGCAATCATCTTGTCTCTTAGATGTTGATTCTGATCTACCCGTCTATTATTGGACCGGGGGTTTTAGATTTGTAATGTACTGTTGTCTTGCTTCCATTGGTAAATTTCCTCGTTCTCCTGCCCTTGCTAGAGAATTGATTCGTTCCAAAGTTGAAAGAAGGAATAGTAGGATCCATTCAACTGTTAATGTTAGGAGAAGTCCTCGCTTAATTCGTAAAGCTTTTAAGTCTTTTGCTTGAGGGTTGTAGATATTTTGAAGATTTTTTGCGTTATTTGTTGCTTTGCAGTTTGTTCATGGTCTGTGTTGATGCAGTATATTGTAGTTGTTCAGCTTGGTTGATGAGATTGTGGTTGTGAATATTGTTCAGTTGGCTGCTTATTTTTTGGTGTAGCCTCTGGCCTTGGATTCTGGATGGAGTTGTCAGTTTAGGTTCAGATTTTAGTCCCGTATGCGATTGGAGGGGTTGTTTTTTCTTTTTTCTTTTGTAGGGGAGAGAGGAGGAGGTCTTTTGTTACCTGCCAGGCATGTTGGCAGCTCCTTTACTGTTGTTGATATATATATGTACATTTATGCTCTCCTCTCCTGAAGAGGATCACACATTTTTCCCAAAAAAAATTTAGATATGTGACGTGAAACAACAAGTTTTTAATTTGAGAATTTTCCAAAGTGATGGAAATTTATTATGAATTTCCTAAGGTTAAATAGGCATAAATTGGAGTTTGATTATTAATAATAATTAAATGCGGGTTTTGGACCCGAATATTTTATATGTCAAAAGAAATATACTTTTGGGATTAAATGTGAATTTTGGGAATTTTTCGCATGTAATTTTGAATTATGGAGAATTATTTATGTAAGAATATGCATATAAAAGTTTAATAACTATAGTTAGTAATTAATTATTTGAAATAATGTTTTGGATCTTAAAAATATGATGTAGCAGTTTTTCAGTCAAAAAAATTGATAAAGTTTTGCTAGCCAATTCAACGAATTATAGAGGTTTGATGAAAAGCAATATCTTTTTATAGTAATTTGGCAGTTTAAGTTAATTACAGCTTTATCGTGTTGACATTGGCTATGTCGAGCCATCACTCACTGCATCATAATGTTATTGACGTGGAACCAAATAATACATGACGCCAACGAGTGGCATGAAGCGGATGGGTTTCGATCTCGTCGAGATCATAGTAACAAAGATAAAGAGATGGTATTCGACATGACGATGTCGATGTTTATACATGTAGAGATTTATACTAAGAGGCTTGTTGTCGCATTTTATACTAGAAAGCCGCTACAAGAAAAACGATGTTTACCTACGCCAAAATGGCATAGGTGGGGTGTAGGTAAACGCATCAACTATGCAACCCCAACGCCAATTTTGGTGTGGGTAATACCTACGTAGCTAATAAAATATCTATGCTTTACCAATACCATCCGTGGAGCTGTTTCCTATGCCATGATTTTTCTATGCCTTCCCTACACCTCGTTATTCCTACGGTTTTGTTACGACATTTTTACTTCTTTTGTTACCCACGCTTTTCCTACGTCATTCGTTTACTACGTCTTCCCTACACCTTATTTTCATACGCTTTCCCTATGCTATTCTTACATATTACATTCCCAATATCTTATCTACGCCATTCATTTATCTACTGTTTACCTACGCCTGTGTTAACTATGTTTTTCCCATGCCATGCACATGACTTTTTGCCGCATCAATATTCCCTTTACTTATGCCTTTCTTACGCCTTTTCTGAAGCAATTTTGATATATTACTATCGTATTTCATTTCACCATATTAAATAGAAACTAAAATCAACATATTGCGTATATATACACATTCCAACAAAAAGATTAACATCAAACCATTCATCTTTAATTCTGAAAACAAATATCTTGTTCATATTATAAAGTCAAACAATATTAATCAAGTTCTTATATGTCAAAATAACACGATAACATGTTCATGATACATGACATCATACAAATACCACTAAGAATAAAAAATACCATCATCCCTCACGACGATCATTCAACCCTCCATCAAATCGCCGTCGAAGCATCTTGGTGAGCTATTCATACTACATCTTTAGCATTTAAATCCCCCTTCTCGACGCTCCATATTTTCCTCTAGTTTGGCTCTAGTCTGTGCTTCTCTCATGTTGATGTTAAAATTAGCACATGGAAGAATTCACATATTAAACGCACAATCATGAAGTAAGGTTATCAGAGAAATATTTTGTGATAGATGCAGGATTGCAACTTTATACAAGATTATTTTCACGGTGCTCTATTTGAAGTCAATCTATGGGATGATGACTCGTATTCTGGATGCAAAATTATTTGACTAAATAGTTTGTACGGTGATGGTTTGAAAAAAAAAACCTCTATTCAACTATCAAAATTTGAACATCGTAACCAAATATTTATGTAGATAGCATGATACGCTTCTTCATGGATCGATGATAAAAAGTAATAAAGATTAAGGGGAATGAATTACATTTCTAAACTAAAACACTATAAGAAATACATATTTTTACAAAGGTGAATAAATGTTGTTAAAGCATTTTAAAAATATTCATATTGTTATTTTAATATCCACGGTTTCAATAAAACATGAATTTTTACAACATATATTTAGTGTTGCACTAATTTCATGGATAACAAATTAAAACGCTCTTTAGCCATGGTATATACCTCATATATTGTTTAACAGAACTTTGCACGTTGATTTTGAAATATGTTGTGTTAACAGCGTATTATATAAATTCATGAAAATAATTTTACATCAGTTGTAAAATATCGTGTTTAATGTTTCTTAGTTAGTTTATGGTAATTGTCATTTCATTTGGTTTTCTAGGCAAAGCACATTGATTTCCAATGTAGTACCCATACACTTGATTCTCACACATCAGATTCTATGTACCAATTTGATTCTATCAACATCACTTAGTTGATTGCAATTTTATTCTTCTAATCTGACACATAATAATGCATATTATCACTCTTTACGATGATAATGTATATCCCAATCTCAACAACCGCCACACAGACACACCAATGTAGATATAAAACATAGTTTGTGAAATATTTTGAGGTACTGTATTGATTTTTCATCTATTAACCGAAAGTTATACTTGTCTTTTCTTGACTATATCCATGTCTATATTTAATTCTGACTATCTCATTAAGCCCACTTTTATTTCTCCTGCAGATTGCACTTGATAAAGATGATCTGGACAAATCCTTTGTACAACTTACAATTGAATTTCTCGCTAAAAAGGTTATGTTGTGTCTCATACTTATTTATTAATATAAAAAATTGAAAATTAGAAGGATTTAGTTGCATGTTGGGTTAAAATATTTTACTGTAGTCGATTATTTCGTATTTACCAATCAAACCTATAACCTGTAAATGCTCTTACAAAAGCAGTCAGAAATCAAGTGTTTGCAATGTAAAGCTTATACTTCTTGACTTTCGTTATACAGAAGTTTGAAGCATATGATTCAAAAGGTACTGTTGTTGTTGGAGATAAAATAAAAGAGGTAGTAGTTGATAGATCCAGTTATACTAAATGGTGATTGCTTAATATCATACGAGTTTTGCAGATTGAGCACATTTGTGTTGTTATCTTGATCTTTATGCACCATGTCTATAAAATGAAACTCCGAATGACTACTGGTACCTTTACACTGGCTGATAAAAAAAAAAGGGTGTAGTAACCAATCTCTCTATATATCTGACTAAGTGTGTATGTACAAGTATGTATACACACACATGCACAACTCCAATACTTGATGTTTTATTATATGATTTCATATTTTGAAAGAGTGGGTTCAAATACTTCTGAAAGGGGTAGTTAAACGATGTATACATCCTTAGTCAACTAAGGAAATTCACATAATCTTATTACAAGTGTTAGTACGAGATATATGGGTATTTGAAAGATCGCTATTTCATCTTGGAGCATACTGGCGGCTTTGTTCCACAATAAACATGCAGTGTTTTTTAGTTGATCAGTTCTCTCATTTTTGATAGAATAAATATTTTCAATTGGACCGAACAAATTGAGTCTATGTAAAAAGAAATTTTGAGTTGTGCTTTTACCCATTTTCTTTCGAACTTATAGCCCAAAAATAAAAAATATGTGTTTACTGTTTAATGGGACTTTGCATAATGATTATACATAAAACTAGCTGTCTTAATAATAAATTTGCAATTTAACCTTACACGTATAATTTGTTTCTACTATTATGAAAGGTCGTGTGTTTCTTATCACATATTTTGGAAGTACGCCATAAAGCTTAATGAACTAAAGCATAGAACATAAATTGAATAAAACACGACCGCATTTGTCTCATGTCATAAAAATAGTATCGGAAGTGACAAATATTCAATTAAAGTGATGAAATCAACAAAGATCCAGCCTATTAAGAACAGCTAATGAGCTAGGCTACATACAATAACTTAAAGATCTGATGTCGACTTGAAGATCAAAGGAAAAAAGAACAGAAACATGATTCACAAATAAATCTACAAATGTAGTACCTGATGTTAACGAGAATGTTTCATCAAAACGATCGAGCTGTTTTCACAAAAGATTGACACAAGATCTCAGGTTAGAAGTAGACAATGCTTTAGAATCAACAATAGAAAACAGTCGATTCACCCTTTTTGCACTCAATGCCTAGAATTCACCCAAAAAGAATTCAGCTTTCCCCAAGTCACGCGTCGAGCTGCCTTTAACATCGCCTCATCGAGCTACCTCCAGCACCGCCTCGTCTTGAGCTTGTCAGATCGCGCGATTTGCGCAGGGGTTGTATGGAATTTTGCGTTTTGGGGATTAGGGTTTTTGATCTAATCTTGCGTTTGGGGGATTAGTCACCGCCATTTTTCTGAAATGTTTTTTTCGTACCCTATTGCGTGAAGAAGAGATCAACAACAATTGTAGATTAGAATTTGTTTTGTTGAATAATCGGGGGTTAGGAGAATACGTACATGGTTAAAGTTAAAAAAAAAACTATATTTTTGTTGTACTGCAAAGGTGTAGGGATGACATGTGAAATTTTCTATGCCTTTCCTATGCCAGTTTGAATTTGGAGAAAATTAACAGAGGCGTGGAAATGGCGTAGGAGATTATCTACGTCTTTTCTACGGTATAATGTTGAGGTAGGGGATTTCGTACGTCAATCTGAATTTGTAGAAAATTAATAGAGATGTAGAAATGGGTGTAGAAGACTATTTACGTTTTTTCTACGTTATAATTTCAGTGTTGGAAATTTTCTACACCTTTCCTACGCCTCGATTATTTTTCTACATATTGAAATTGGCATAGGAAATTTCCTTACGTCTTTCTTACGCCTTTATCTCTTTCTGTTTATTTCCTACGCCTTCCCCACGCCCCGATTTTTGGCGTGGGAAATTTTACATAGGAAATTGAAGTATTTTCTAATACTGAGCATACTGCCGCATATATCATCCTATGTTTTTGCCTCACCGACCCAAGCGTTGTCGAGCCTAGCCGCTACAGCTTTTAAACTTGTCATTGAGTTTACCTCATGTCGATTTCAACTAGTCTTTGAGTTTTTAAATAGGCGGATAACCTATGTATCATGGGGAACGACGACTTCATTGTCATCGACGCATGATACCACATATTTATTCTTTGAATTTTAATAGGCGGAAAGCCTTACTCTTTTACATCGACGTAAGATGGTTGTCGATGCTAATACACATCAAGCTTATAAAATGGCAGAGAGCCATTTGTTGCATGATTTTAACTTCGAACCTTAGGGACACTAAGGTATATCTCAATGAGCTTGAAATGAAACCTTTTAGGGTTACTTATGTATGTCACCATGAAATTCAAATAACAAAGGGGAAATACTTAATTGAGGACACCAATAGAAATAAGTTATATATGTGGATAACATGGATTAATATTGAATATGTGGGTTGCGTAGAGTAAAGTTAAACATGTGGGTAACATAAGATAAATAAAAACATGTGGATAACATGAATTAAATGGTCAAGTAACGAATTCATAGTCATTCTAGAAAAAATATGAGATGTATAATGGACAGTCTACATCATGCCGGAGATGAGTAGTTTCTAATTGTTTAATTTAAGGGTTCACAATCATCCTTGGAAACCTATGAGATGTGAGATGGATTGTTCGCATCAGTTTAAATGATAAAATGTGAGATGGATAATCCATATTGGTTTAAGTAAATAAAATGTGGGATGAATAGTCTATATGAATATAAAACGGGTAGCAATAAGAACTTAGGTGGGTAGCCTAATAAACTGGAGATGGATAATCCAGTACATATGACATATTTATACACCATCATGTTATTCTGCTATAACAATTGTGGATGCATGAACACAATATATGGTTAAGATGTTTAATTAGGTGCTAGTGAGGGGAAGCCCATTCCGCACAGTAACATGGTTTCACTAGATATCTATTGCTTTGAGATGGTAGATTATTATTCGTACCAGACTTTTTATGTGACCTGAAGTTTTTGTTTTCCCCTTAAACTTTTTGGTACTCATTTGAGTACGTTGAGAGTAAGAGCTTTTAAGGTTCCCTTTAGACGAATAAGCTTTCGGAGACGTGCAAGAGGAAATTTAGCTAGTAGGAGCTATATATATTTTACGTTGTGTTTTGATTCTGCTTTTGTGTTGTAACGACGAGTTGTATTAAATGCCAAATATTTAATTATGATCATCCAAGGGGCATCTTCATATGTCACTCTTGGAATATGTTGTCATAATTACATTTTTTCTGAACGTGGTTTGTGAATTAGTATTACGTAATGAAATTGAAATCTTATTGTGAAACGAAATAAGAAAATTTGTTTTAAAAAATTATGTTGAATTTACATACCATGTGTTTCTAGTATTATCAAAAAGATTAATACAGCTGCATTTTGTCACCGAAAATTAATAACTATAGATAACTGCAACATCCGTAGTACATAGTTTCATGCCTCAAATTGGAGGATGTTACAATCCATCTGAAGAAGTAGAAATTCAAACAGTAGCACCAGCTACAATCAACAAAAAGAATTCGACATCCAAAAAATTTCTTCCTTCCTTTTAACTCCAAACAAGTTTGACAAAACCGAGGGCACTTAAGAGCGTTTGGAGTGGAAGAAGAGGACAAAGTTAACTATTTTCACCAATAGAACACTATGCAAGATTTAAGTTCTCTGATGAAATTACATGGAAAAAGCTCCATGCGTTCGAAGTGGAAGAAAAAGGGATATTTATACACCTCTCTTTTCAATCACAGCCGTCATGCTCAAAATGGCAACAAAGAATCTCAACTGTTAAATAATAATCAAGTGCTCTGTCACACCATGTGTATGGAGAAGTGACACCTCTTTGCCACGTCTCGAGAAGCACAACCACTACCACCAATAGCGCAACGCCACACGGAAAGTGCGTTAAACATATAGTAAAGTCGTCCATCGGTGGAATCTTTGTTATTTAAGAAGCCCGCGCACGCATGCGGGCACAAACTTAGGGTGTAAAATGTTACTCAATTTTTTTGTAAGAAAGGAGACATAGTAATGAAGTCTCCGAAGCCAAGAACGATCCGGTCCAAGGCAGTTCGGGTCTAGGCTAGTCTCCCTTAAGCTAGCCAAAAGTCAAAGGCGGGATGTCATAGCTACTTCGGCTACCACCTCAGGTCCAGGCTAGATCCATATAAGCCCATCTATTCATGTCGACCCCACAAAGCATGAGGATCGGTACAGCTCTTCAAAGCATAAGAGCGACTCCCCATCTCGCTTGTGACCAACCCTCATATGCCAGCCTGCTTTCAACACGACACTGAGTCTGCTCGTCCGCCTAAGTATCTCTCCAAACTATTTGCCGACCGACCCAAATCAAGGTCGACTTTAGCATGACTCATTATTTGATCCAGTTTCATTATAGCCATATACAGTACACAGGTTATCCCATCATCCCTCGCCAAGCTTGGTATGACCTCAACCCTTATCTCTCAACAGTCCCCAACCTCTTCACGGCACCAGCGGCCAACAAAACAACCCAGCTCATCTCGCCACCTATGCATACATGAGTAAAGCAACAGAAGGTACAAATAGATGTGCTTACTCTTGACAAGAAGCATGTTCTGTTTCCCTTAGCTTACCGCTACATTACAAATGCATTAAATGCGAGGTAGGATGAGGCATACTTTCGGTACATTTCTCTTGTTGACGTTCATTTCAGCTACACATTCCTTCATTTAGCCAGCTTTCTCTCGTCAAGCCGGCTTAACCAAATCAATGGCCAGGCGCGTTTCCTTTCTATTTTACAACATTACCTCAACAGTCCCATTATCGGTTAAGTTTCTATAAGAACTCCATGCATCGCCACATTAAAGTGGTGGGTCAGTGAGTTGGCCAACGGCATCATGCATTACCACCTCGAAGAGGTTGGTTAGAAAAAGCATGGCCACATCACCGGCTACACACCACTATAGAGTCATTTACCACCACGTAAGTCCTTGTAATTGTAAGAGAACCATATAGTCAAAGAGCTTCACAGTGGACGTAGGCAACTTTATCGAACCATTCTATATCTTGCTTCATTGCCTCTAAATGCTGTTTTTTCCATTATTTTCCATCCTTAAGCCTATCGATTAGCAAATTACCTTTTCTTTTCGAAGTACCATCATAAATTCCGAGATTGACGAAAAAATAGGATCAACTGTGCCTATTTTGATTCTCGTCTTGAATACGCATTGTCAGCAAAAACCCAAAAGAAACAGGACAGAAAATTAAGATAGGTTCCAAAAAGTTTCAATATTTCCTTTCTATGCCCATCAAATTCATCAAATTTTATCCGGCCTTGTAGTTTCTTACCTTGAATACTAGTTCCTTTCCTTTTAACATCCCATACGTTCGTTACTCCATTTCCATCGATCGAGATTTGTTAACAAAATATATTATATTTTATCAGTCGTTACTCTTATTTCATTGAATCGTTTCTTTTGCTTCAATTCTTCATAGTGCTATGCAATTTTTAACTATTTTCCTAGAATATTTTAGACTACCCTTTTAACTTATGTTGTGATTTGATGTTGTTATGCCTTTGGATATTAATTCAATTCAGAAGTTTCAGGTAGCATTTTAAATTTGTAAACTTAATATAGTTTGTCAATGTTCGAGGGTTTGGGGATTCAATTTTGAAGGGAGGGAGAGACGGCGGCCGGAGGGAAGGGGTTTTAGTAGGATCAACCATAAGGTCCTTTGGATGACTGAAAATAATGAGCTTTATTGCTTTTTAAAAACAAAAGCTAAGGATCCAACAAAAAAATTGGGCTTTTACAATTCCATTTTGCATTTTTGCTTTGAGAAGTCCGCCTTTTCATTTTATTTTTCAGGCCGCACTTCTTACAACTATGGTTTCTCCTTCGAAGGCGATCTTTTCTCATTTTTCATCCACCGAAATCGCCGACTATATTCAATAATTTTGATAAAGGTACTCCTTTTCTTCTTTAATTCGTTATTGCTGTTTCAAATCAGTAATCGTTTCGTTCATTGATTCGATTTCCGCGTAAGATTAGATCAAAATAGTAATGAGAAAATAACAACTACCACCTCCACACAGTTCGTTACTTCCTCCTAGGCTTTTGCTGCATTTGCTCATGTTCAGGAACTATTGCTAAGAAATGTGGATTATCCTTTAATTTGATGTTAATAAAGCACATTTTTTTTCAAAAAAAATGTGCATTATCATTTAGGAAATAAAGTAGCTATCTTTTAGACTTTCTGATAAGAACATTATTTGGAATAGTGATTATTGTTGGTTGTTATTAGCATGCTGAAGCTGTCATTTGCAAGTTATTGGTGTTGATGTAATGATGTTAAAAATGCAACTATTCTGAAATTTTAGCAGAATACCATGACAATGATACTATATTTTCTGAAGAAAGAAACTTTGAATCTAATCAAAGCTCAGTTGGAGTGAATTCAACTCAAAGATTAAGACATGATTCCAACAACAAAGAGAATAAATAAGTCGAAGTATGTCAATATATTTTCATTTGCCCTTATAGGTGTAGCATAGTTTGATGCTTGACTTTTGTATTAATATTTAATATGCATCCGTTGTGTGATTTATTGCTTTAACTTTGTATCTCAAATTCGATTCAAATTGATATACTTTTTTAATTACGTTTTAATATATAAATTGTTTTGTAATTCTTTCATTTTGTCAACCTTTGTTTATATTTGAATTATCATGCGTGCATTTTGTTTCAAATTTCAACGTAAAAGCAAAAAACTAAAAATATACATCCATATTGGCTTTTTGTTTTTTTGACTTATAAGTCATTCTTATGCCAAACAAACTTTCTACTTAAATAAGCAAAAGCACCGTTGCTTTAGGTTGCGAAAGGGGCCCTTAGGAAATTTTATTCAGCTTAGAAACTATAGTGGTCTCAATTTAGTTCATTTATTTTTTATTTTATTAATTAGAAGAACATAGTTGTTGCGGGTTGGAGTATGTTTAGGGTTTTTCGATAACAATAAGGGAAGAGCAGAACGGGAGAATGAGGGTAGAAAAATTAGATAAATGCAGAATTCAGGGTGGAGCATCAAAATTTATCTCACAGCTGTTGTAATTTAACCGGTTCTCCATTCGGTTAATTAAGCAATTTTGTGTGTTTTAGTAGAACAACTGGTGGAAGAAGAGGAGGGGAGAATGCGGGTAAAAATGTCATTTAGGGTGATAAAAGTAGATTTCAGGTTGGGGATTCAAAAAGGGTATGGTTAAGGGACTCATGAAATGAATAGGGTGATTTAATGGTCCGAGTGCCTCTAAAATGTAGTTGTAAAAATGCCAAAAAATGTCAAGGGGAGTCCAAAATATGCTCTCTTATGTATTTTCAAAGTCCCTTTAATAATGCCCTGCAAAAATTATCTCACAGCCACATAATTTTACTGGCTACCTATTCGGTTCATTAAGCAATTTCGATATGTTTATTTGGATGAGCTCAAATATATGTTTATTTCTCTTTTACGGTTAATTGTTTTCTTTACTTTTACATGCCCGACTATCTTAATTTGTTATAGTTAAAACTAACTTTCAGTATAAAAATAGTAATCAAAGTTACTGATTAAGATGTAAATACTTCAATTTGCTAATGTTTGGATCTATTATTTGCCTACAATGGATTGGGAATGTATTGTTTCCCAAAGTCCAAGTGTGGAATATAGACAAGGGGTTTTAATGATAAAATACAATTCGAAATAAAAATAACATGATAGAAAAACAACAGGGGTCCATCAATAATTTTTGCATTTGTGTGTATGTGTGCGTGTGTATACTTGCTTGTCCAGATGCTATGAGTTTGCAAAATTTTAACTACATGTTCCGTAACAGCTGGGATCTTCTGGGCGATTAATTACATAGCATCTAAATATACAATAAAATAACAGGCGGGAACAAAAGTAAAGCATAAACATTTTTTTAGCCTTATAAGTTTCAACCTCAGCAGCAGCCATGAATTGAATATTGTAATATCTCCATTATTAGCCTCTTCAATCATCTGAACCTTTCACCGCAACAACCTGTTGCCTCTCCATGTAGTCCCCTTAGATGCTCATTATTTGCACACACACACACACATATATATATATATATATATATATATATATATATATATTAACTTTTTAGTGTCCCTGTCCACAGTTCTACTTAGGTTACAATTGAATTATTGTTACTCTACTATTATTATTATGCTTAGGATTCAGTTTATACACTCTTTGGATTCTTTTGAATCAAATGTACCAATACCAAGAGAGATTCAAGACATCGATCAAATGCCTTTCACTAGAATAGAATTATTGAATTTTATCCATTTCCCCATAATCAGATTGATTGTGAAGGATAACATCAGGATCAAGATTAAAGTAAAGCATCCCTTCCTAACTATGTCTAATTAATTACACAAACCGTACAAATGCTCCAAATTTTCCTTCTTCATATTGCAGGAAAAAAAAAACATTCACTAGGACACAATTTTAAGCTTCAACCATAATGGAATATTGAAAACTGAATTCCCGACCATCTAAACTAAATCCCATCTAAACTAAATAATTTCCACATAGAATGAACTGTGGATCTTCCATTTGATGAAATGCCCTAAACGAGCTGATCACTTCTTATTTCTAAAGTAACCAAATTCCACATGGACACCAATTCACAGCACCGATGTATCCTTTCTCCTTCCAACATCCTACTAAAATTTTAAATTCATTTACTCTCGATAGCATCTGCCATGTATTCAGAAGCCAAAGCATATCGATCGTTAACAATAGAACATACTTTACGAACTTCCGTCTTTTAAAGGCATGCTGCTGGACCAGGATCATGACAAAAAGAGCGTATTACTTTATTGCCCATAAAACCTATTGCCCAAAAAGAAATCAGTTCTTACATCTATTGCCCATAAAACCTAGGAGTGTAATGATTGATATTTCTTTATTTCAAATCTTGATAATGTTCCTTCTAATTTTCAACCACACCCCGATCGTCCTCTCTTTTCTGATGAGGCTACTGCATTATTCGAATCTCATTGACCGTCCATCCTAGACTTAGGTGAAGATGAGAGGAAGACCAATTTATTTTTTGCCGAGTCGCTACTATTGAAATATGATTTTTGGCTTACTAGGCATAAGTTTTCTCATTCTATTTTTTATTTTTCTTCACCTTCGGATAAGCCTCGGCGCATACTTTGCCCAAATGGATAAAAGACATTTTATTTTTTGTTCTTTGACTCTTGTAAGTACACAATTGATCTTGGGATTTCCTTTATGTACAAATGAAATGGTTGGTGACCTTACCAATGTGTTTTTTGATGATTCTTCAGCAAAGAAATTAAAGGCAAAGAATGTGAAGAGAGAAAATAAGAGGGGGAAAGTCGATGCTGAAGCTTCTACTCAGCCCTCCAAGAAACTGACCTACTCCTCCTTCCCTTCCTTCTTCCGAGGCTCTTCTTGTCTTCGCTCTTCAATCCCTCTAAGACCCTCGCATTTGCTACTTGCCTTTGCCTGAGGGTGTAATTACTGACCTTGCCAAAAGGATGAGGCATGTCACTTTGGTTCATCTCATATTGCCTCTGCCCCCCAATCCTAACATATCACTCTCCCTTTCCTATCACTCTCCTTCCTCGAGTTTTCTACCGAGCTTGAGATGTCTTTGGCCTATGTACGTATTTTCTTCTTCTTATTTCTCCACTTCTGAGTTCCCTTCTCGATTTTCTAGTTTATCTATCTTTGTTTTATGATAGGTAAGTGGTTTGGCAGTCAATGCTCGAAAGAAAGTAGAGGACAAACTGGTTTCACCCATTGCTCATACCGCACAGCTTGAGGCTGATCTTGTCGTAGCTGCCTTCAAGAAGGCTAAATTGGGGGAAGAGATCGAGGTTCAGTGGGAGAAAGTAAGAAAGATGGAGGAGGAGATGAAGGGGACGATGAGACCTTGGCGTTGAAGGATTAAGAGTTGAACAAACAAATAAAACATTGGGGGAGAAAGAGAAGGTGCTGGTGGATACTAAGGACAAACTTTCATAGATCACCTACCCGGTGCTTTATAAGATGCACACTATGGTTAAGCGTCAATTTTATGGTGATTGCTTGGATGATGTTTCAACCGTGGTTGATTTTAGCTTCCTCGGAGACCGTGAGAAGATCAAAGATGCCTTTACTTACTATAGGGTGGAGTGGGCTAAGGAGCTAGAGAAGGAGAAAGCTACCCCTTCTCCCTACCAAGGTACCTCTTTTCACCAGGATTACGAGACCGCGCCATCTAAAGAAGCTGAGGTCACCTCTTCCTCTCAAGTCAATGCAATTACCTAACCTATGTAAATGATCTTTACTACCAAAACTTTTTAAAATGTAATAAAAATGAATTCATTATTAGAATTTGTTATGGCTAATTTCTTTAATTGTTGTTCTGCTTTGTTATCGCACTATGAATGATCATTTCATCTTCCTTTAATTGTTCTTTTTAGTTTTCAAAGGAAGTTATATTTACTAAACTCAAAAGAAAAGCATGGAAAATCTTCAAACCCAGACCGTAGATCGTCTTGCTGCAGTAATGATTTGCGAGCATGAAAAAGAGTTAGATGAGTCATTTACAAAACTTAGAGAGGAAACCTAAAACTTGCTTTCTAAAATTGACCAAGTAGGCAAAAAGAAAGAAGCACTTGGTGAATTTGTACTGTGCCTAATATACTTCAGAATATGGTTCCTTCCCAACTGATAGTCCTCACTTAGAATGGTTTAGGTTTAGTAATCTAGCTAAGGAGTGTAACGACCCGTAAATTTTAATGGTTTTGTTAATTTAATTTATTGAAATTTTGTGAAATTTTAAATAATAATATTTTGAAATAAAAATTTAATATTTGGAATACGTCTAATTAAACATAGTAAACGGTAAATTTTCATCAGATAATATGGAAGTCATTTTTCTTATGTACTTTTACTTAAATATAAATCAGTTGAATTTGATGATAATGAAATATTTTCCGAAATTGAATGTTTTTATACAATAATTTGGTAAATCATCTTCTGAGTGAGACATTATCTTCCGTTTCTTCAAATTTTGACTGCTATTGCTCCGTTTATCTTATTTTTGGCGTTTTAGTAGCATTTTTGGGACCGATTATTGACTTTTAATAGGATGATTGTACCAATGATATTTGTATACCGTTTTGATCGTCTCGTCGTGCTAATCTCTATGGTATTTTCATTTCTGTGTTTTGCAGTCCGGTACGCAGTGAAAAACGAATTCGTGTCGGTTCCGGTTTTAAAAATCTTTTGGGTTTCCATCTGCCTATCTGTCCAGAACCAACAGCCATTGACCGTTGCTTTTCCCCATGGTTGATTTATTGGTTCATTTATGTGCTATTGCCTCTTCCTTTTCCTTGACTGTTCATTTCTCCTACCTACTATTTCGTTTTGATTTCTAAAAATAAAATATTATATATCTTGGCTCTGTCACTTTATTTTCCTAAAACCTCATTTTTTACTCTCCAAACATCACCATGGCCGAAGCCTTTCCCCATCACTCGCTCCTCTCAAAATACTCCGCCCTTCAACCCATGCCGCGAGCCGACTGTAGCCCAAACCCGCATTACCGCCTGCTCCACCTTCCTCGGCCCTCCGAGTCAACATGGCCGTGGCCTTTACCAAACCTTTCGGCCTACCTTCTTCCTCCTCCCCACTTTAGCCGAAAGCAACCAACAACCCGAGTCGCAGTCCTTGGCCTCTCTCCCACCTCATCCATCTCTGTTGTATACATGTATATATAATCAGAGAATGTATTTTTTTGAGTCTGTGCTAATAGTTTGGAATGGACTTTTGAATTAATTTTAATATATATAATTTATACGCAGCCTATATATACGTATATATATTTTGTGTTAGTGAGTTGTATATAAGTTTATTTTTTTGTCAGCTATATATATGCATTTTCCAGAGTTTGGCATATGAGTTTTATAAAATTTTGTTTACTATTAATTTATATATATTTATATACATTGGTACGTATTTAGGTTATATTCATGTTAATATACATATAGTATATATATAGTTTATGGGTTGTGTGAGTTTTGCATATATATATATGTGTGTGTGTTTTTATATATGGGTTGCGTGAGTTATATTCAATAGTTGGAGTTGGGTATATATATTGTTATAAATGTGGAAATTTCATCACTTACATGTATGCATATGTCAGTTTATGATACATGAGTTCATACCAGGTTTATATATATACATTTGAGATTTGTATATAATCGATCTGTATGTTATATTATGTAAGTCTGTATGTATGTTATGGTAATATCTATGCTTAAAGTATTTATGTATATATATTAGCATTGATTTTGAATTACATATATATGTTTTGATTTTGAAGTATATACATATAGCTTTTCAAACAATACTTTGCGGTCTGCATATGCTATGTGAAGTTTTTCGAAAGACGAAAAACAATATATTTGTTTTGTATGTACGAATTTTTTTTAAAATTGTGTATATATGTATGTAAGTTCATATGCTGGTGATATATCTAAATATAGTCTGCCTGTATTTGAGTCTGCACATATGTTGGGTAGCATGTATTTGTATGTAGTCTAGCCTGTGTATAGTGTAATCTATATATGTTTACGTCTATTGCTGTAAAAAAATAATAATATGTAGATTATATATTAGTTTATATATATATATATATCGGTAAAGTGTTTAAATTTATAATAGTATTTTGAAGTGGATTTTGTATCATATGTAGATAGTCTGTCCAAATATTTCTTTGTAAGAATTCTGAAAAAATATGTGTTTTAAAATTATATATATATATATATATATAGATTTTAAATTATATCTAGAATTTTAAAAGTATAAAATATAGGAATTTTATTTTTTATACATAATTTTTAATAAATTATTGATCTTAAAAAAAACATAATATGAAGCTTTATTTTAATATGGATTTAAATTGAATATTGACCTTTAAGAAGAAAATATGTATATTTTGTTCCATCATTCTCTAGATTTTGATTTGTTTTCATTGATTCCTGATTATCAGCTTTGTTCGTCGTATTCGTGGTCACCTTATTTTGTTTTGAGATTTGTTGTAACGACCCGCAAATCCGTACCCCTTGAGTCAACACTATTCTACAAAAATCAACTCAAGTTGCACAGAAATACGAACCATTTGGGTTTAAGAAGAAGAGGTAGAAGAAGAGAAAACAAAATCAACATCAGAACCTAACCATCGCAGCGGAATAAAATATAATAGATAGTAAATAATCTTTACTCAAAATCAAATATATCTATTTACATACATTACATCATCAGAGTTCATCAGTCACAGCTCGCATCAATAACATACAACGGATACACAACAACTCAATAGTGGAATATATATATATAAAAGTACGAATGTACGTATCGTCAATCCAGCTCGTCTCCTAAGCTCCATTGCATCATATCCTGTATCCTATAATACTCGGTCTGACCCCAGCATTACAGTTAAATAACACCCGAGTCAGTCTGGAATACCGGCGTGAGAAAATCACACCCAATTGATTATTAAAGTTTCAAAAATCCTTTGAAAACAAAAGCATCTCGTAAGACCACGCTACAAATAAACATGTCGGGTTTTTACCTTATGATAGCTAAAACAATTTTTATAGAAATTGTAACAACCCTGAATTATGAACGATTTAAATTGAAAATATTTAATTAATTTTAAATATTTGAATGATGGTTTAGTTTGAATTTCCAATATAACTATGAATTGGCGATTTAATTTTAGAATTTAATCTTTTGAAAGTTGAATTAAAATTTGAATTTGACTTTGGAGTTTGAAATTGAACGTTAAATTTATATATAAAATTCGAACTAATGACTTAGAAAAAATAGTTTGGATTTACGAATTATTTTTATGTAAATTTATAAATTGATGTTAATAGTTGAACTTCAAAACGTTTTTATATCTATGAAATTTACTAAAAAAATATATACAAAACAAATTGAATTTAAAAATGAATAATAATAATAATAATAGTATAATAATATATTAATACAATGAGTACTACTGCCTTACTTTTATCAGCTACAAACACGCCTTAAACTACGCCTAAAATTATGCCTTACCTCACGCCAAAATTACGTCTCCCCTTCTCTTTTATATTCGAAACCCTACCCTTTTAAAGCAGAACAAAGAGATTTTTTTTAATTAATGGCGGCTCTGTTGTTTCGTTCGCCGTTCCCTCTTCGTCTTTCGATCAAAATTAGGGCTTTCGTCTTCGCTTGCTCAATTGATCCTCCTCCTCGTTCGCGGCCGCGTCATGTGAAAGGTGAGTGAATCTTTTCCTCACATCTAATTCAAACAATTGATGATTTCGTACTTCTGCATTGTGATGATTTTGTTTATATAGGGTTTGAATCCCTGTTTTCTCGTTCGTATAAAAAAATTGGGATTCGGCCATTCAATTTTGTTTAGATGATTGAGATGATTTTACTGTGATGATTTCTTTAATTTTGCCAATTTTTTATAACCTGATACTTGATACACGCGGGTTTGAGCTGTTCGATTCTTGACAATCTTGTCTCTGACTCGTTCAACCTATTCTTTGATCATGGTTTTGATTTGGTTCGATGTTGACTTCGGTCACTTTGATTCTGTGGATTGCTTTGTTGTGATGTTGATTTCCGTGTTCACTTGTTTCGAATTTCTGGTAATTGATTTATGTCGACTGTTGCCATGCTCCATGTATTCATGTAGTCCGGTCATCATGGCACCGTTGTGATTTTGGGTCGCCGTCACCATATATATGATTCTGTTTTTGGCTGTTGTCTTCATTTGGTAGTTGTCTTATGCTCTGAATTGTTGATGACTTGTTCATCACAGTGGTTCACTTTTTTTTGACTTCGGTCATTTGTAACATTGTCACTTCTGATCATATCTGTAGCATGCGTGACTTTCACCTGCTGTTGTAGCCTTTGTTCTTGAGTTAATTTTTGAGCATTTTGACCTGTTCGAATTTTTTGGGTTCCTGACTCTGTAACAACCCGCAAATCCGTACCCCTTGAGTCAACACTATTCTACAACACTCAACTCAAGTTGCACAGAAATACGAACCATTTGGGTTTAAGAAGAAGAGGTAGAAGAATAGAAAACAAAATCAACATCAGAATCTAACCATCGCAGCGGAATAAAATATAATAGATAATAAATAATCTTTACTCAAAATCAAATATACCAGTTTACATATATTACATCATCAGAGTACATCAGTCACAGCTCACATCAATAACATACAATGGGTACACAACAACTCAACACAGCGGAAATATATATATATATATATATATATATATATATATACAAGTACGAGAATACGTATCGTCATCCAGCTCGTCTCCTGAGCTCCACAGCATCATATCCTGTATTCTATAATACTCGGTCTGACCCGAGCATTACAGTTAAATAATACCCGAGTCAGTCTGGAATACCAGCATGAGAAAATCACACCCAATTGATGATTAAAGTTTCAAAAATCCTTTGAAAACAAAAGCATCTCGTAAGACCACGCCACAAATAAACATGTCGGGTTTTTCCCTTACGATAGCTAAAACAATTTTTATAGAAATCCTCTGATAGTATAGTAGGGTCTATATACAAGTACTTATAAAATAGCCGAAATTGTTACATTATTAAATTCCAGCTACTAGCCACAGAGTGGGTAATACAAACAAAACACGTACAAGGCTCGTAGGGAGAATGGATTTCCAACCAATGACTAGGCACTGGGGTACCACCTGTCACAGTACGGGGCCTAGATCACCGTACCGAGGATTACTCCCTTCATCCCCTGCAACACAAGGCTGGAACCATTCCTTACTGAACAGTCCCGAACAAGATAAACCCCGTGGTTGGCGCGACCAACCACCCACTAAGCCGAAATATATAAGGGACATCTAGACAGGGGAATTATCTTGTCTTGCTTGGGCATGACCCACCTAACCTTGCTGCATATCCCCTGATTTTCAGTCATTCCCATTTGATGAGGCTTGAGGCTAAGCGTTACCTTTTAGAACGATTCACTTAGAATGCCCATCGCCCACCTGACGATGTTTCGCAAGCATTCATCCATACAAGTCCGTCCCCGGTTCGAACGGAACCGAAGGCACTATTCCTACTACATCCATTTTGGAAATTTCCTCAGGATTAGTAGCAACTAGCCCTTACACTTCACTGCTCCATCTTCGAATCCAAAATCGTTTTTCACGAAACGTACAAACCGGATCGAAGTGGTTTTCGAGAAATTAATCTCGATCCCGGTCTCTTCGAAACGATCAACGCAGTTGGCCAATATTGATAGTCGGTTATTTAACTATCAATTAATATTCACAAACAACCATCCAACAATAAATAATTTCCCAAATTATTTATTAACCTCAAAATATCTTCACAAGATATATTTCTATTTTCAATCCTTTGAATACAGTTTCCAAAACCATCTTTCTTTTCAGAATAAATTTTCCCAAATATTTTCTATTTCCTCTGAAACCACCAAGCACAAAACTAGATTTTTAACATAATTTAAAACACTTTACTCTGAAAATATAATTTAAAACATTTAAGTGAAATTACTTCAATAATTTGTTAAAAATACATTCTACGTGAATATTTGAAAATAAGGCTACTTAATAAAATATAAAACTAGATTTTCACTTTTTTAAAAACAAAATACTAAGCCACTTTTAAAGAAATTACTACTATAATAGATTTGAGAAAATACTTACTTTTGAATTTAAATATTAGAAATAATAAATTTTCTAAAACTTGCTTTTTACAACAACTTTAAAACCTTTAAATTTGTTTAAGAATTTACTTTAAAAATGTACTTAGTTATCCAGAGAAAAATCCCAACTTCAATCACTTAAATCAATTTCCCAAATTGATTTCCAATTTATTCCCTTTAAATTCAGAATCTATTAATTTCAGATCTCATTTCTTGATTCCAATTTTTTAGATTTCTCAAATAAATTTAAACTTTGAATTTTAAGATAATTCTTTATTTCTTTAATTGATATAACTTAAGTTTACAATTCATCAATTTCATTTTATTCAAAATTCCATTTCTCTTCATACTCGAAGATATTTATTATTATTTTCATATTACTTCTATTTCTTTTCAATTGATTCTTAATTTATTCAGACTTTCTATAATTATTTCGCTTACAAATTTACTTCCTTTTAATTTCTTTTCAACAATCCAATTCATATATTTTGGTCATTCATTATACCCAAATATCCAGTCAAACCATAACATTCAATATTCCAATATAACTCATCATAGGATATCAAATAATCACAACAGAGAATATTGAATAATTTAAATAAATGTGAGGGGTCCAGTTGGATCCCTCCAACCTGTTTTCCCTGCATCCACAAATGTTAGCACAACATAATACACCAATTACAAAATATCATACCATATCGCATCAATCAATTCAACCATCCAACAATTATTTAAATTTAATCATTTAAATTTTAAATTCAACTGAGTGAGATTAACTCACCTTTTGTTTTTGCAACCCACTTCATCTCGACTATTTCCTTCATGATATTTAGACCTTGTATAAATATTAAATGTTTTATTAATATTTGATCAATCAAACTAATTAATTTCCATTTGATAATTTAAATTTAACTAACAATAATTTATCTAAATTAAAATTATCTTAGATTAACTTTATATAACTACTTCAATGTCTAAACTCTTATATACCTTTTAATATAAGTTTAACCCAACCACCTTATTTTATAAATTCATTTTCTATTAATTTTAAAAATATAAGTTCAAATTAAATTAACCAAGTATAGCAAGACTTTGTAAAATCAACCCATAATTCATTAACTTTTGAATCTGGCCCTTTTTATAAAATCCTTTAGTATCGAAAAAAATCGAAGTACGCAAATCATTCACCTAATCTATCAGTTTAAAATAACTCGTACACTAAAAATGTGTATAAGTATATCATAAATATGTCTATCTTAAACATTTCCATCTTCAAAAATTATATCTCCACATATATATATTTCTGTTAGAATTAAATCGTAAACCAAAAGCAGACATACTCTCTACAATTTATATTCCGTTTTTAAACAGTTTATGATATAAATATATTCATATATATATATATATATATTATTATGTATATATTTCTCTCTTTTTTTAAATTGCTTCAATTTTCACGATAAAAATTGAAGATCCCAAAATAAAATGAAAAGCAAAAAAATACCTAGTGAGATCGAAGATCATCACTGAAACAAATGTCGACCCTCTCTCCTCGATCTGCAGTGGTGCACGCGAGTTCCCCTCAACGCCGAAGATTCCACAGCCTCATCATCGAAACCCAGCTCGACCTCTTCAAGCTTCGGTCATGAAGCCGAACCATCATCGCAACAGAGCCACGACTCCCTCGCGAAGCATCGCCCCACCCCACACGAGAATCACTCGTTCGAAACTTGCCTGAGCACCAACCCAAATCGCAACAAACCCTAACCCCTAAATGCCGAAGAAACCGAGCTTGCTCCCCCTTCCGCCACAAGCCGATTGATCACGATTTCGAGATACAGGGAGGCGCGTCGCCAACCTCTGCTAGTCGCCTTCGAGTCTCGCGTTCGAGCGCGACTCTCTTTTTTTTTTAATGCGTAATCGGTTTCGATTTATTAAAAGAGGGGAAGAGAAGAAGACTGTCGCCCTTTTTTATTTGATTTCGTTTGGGAATTTCGTTCACCAGCTAAAAGAAGAAGGTCATTAAAAATCAAAAGAGGCGTATAGAGGAAGACTTCTATCTTTGTTATATATATATATATATTTTTTATTTGTAAATTTCATTAGATTAATAACAATTAGATGTCCAGCGCGTTTACATATCGTACACTCACCCTCTAACTCCAATCAATATGAAACTTGAAATCCGATAATAATAAAATATTACGGATCCAATGAAACCGGTTTCGTCGAATTCCGAGACTGCGCCTCGGAAGGCTATTTTTAAATTCAATTTAAACGATGAAATTTCAAAACTAAATAAATCACTATTAAATTTAATTTTAAAATTCCTATTATCTTCAACATTATCAATACAAATTTTATTAGTCTTCTAATTATTTTTAATCGGCTTAAAATTTTAAATTCAATAATTTTTCCCAACTTCAAATTATTTAATTTAATAATTCAATTACCAAATAAATTGTGATATTCGTAACTCAAGTTAAGATTACTCTATTTAATATTTAAAATCAATCAAATATTCCGGTTTTAAATGCTCGAAAATTCCGGGTCTTCTCAAACTCTTTGCTCATTAGCTGGTTCACTGTTCTATGTGTTTCCTTCATGCTACATTGCTATTTGGTAGCACTTGAGTCTGCATCCACATTGTCACTGGATGATATAGTACATTTCAGTTGTACTCTTGTAGTTTCACCTCAGTTCACTGAACTGTACTGGGTTGCATTTATAGACATACTTGATGCCTTGATTTTCATTTTGACTTCACTTGCATTTGTGTTCTGTCCATATTTGCATCACCGGTCCTTGCACTGTGTAGTTGCCATATCTTATGCTCGAGCTCTTAGGACACTGATGCTTTCTGGAGTGGGTTTTGTTGCAGTTTTTCCCTTGAATATTTGAGTTGGTTTAGACTGGCATCTTTGTTTTCACAAGATACATATATTTCTTTGCATTCATCTCTAGTAGCCTAGCACTGTTAGTTGCCTGACAATGTTTATTTAGATAAGAAAAGTTTCATACACCTATATGCCTGTACCTATTTCTAGTAGCCTAACTTTTCATAAGTATATAAACAAGTACTTGCATGTATATGTTAGTAACTTTGTACCAACTTCTATTAATATCTTAGCTTTGCGTAAGAAGATAAAAATTTTCGAAATTTTCCTCTGTATATGTTCTCATTAGTACATACTTATTGTAGCCTCGACTCGACTCTGTCCACCGTTTTATGTGTTCCCCTCATGCTACTTTGTTATCAATAACACTTAAGTCTGCTCATGGATTTTCCATTGTGCATTTCTTCACCTTGTTGGGTCTGTGTTATGCTCCATTATTATTATTTCATAGGTGTGTGCTGTCTGCACTTGTTTCTCCTCATCTTCAACAATGAAGTTTTGGGTCTTGTTAGCTTGACTTTTGTTGCACCTACTTACTTGATTGGTCTGTAGTTCCAAGTTGCCATCTCTGATCTTTGGTGGTGACTGCATTTTTGTTGCAGTTTGCCCTTGAGTTCAAAGTGGGGCTGCAGTTCATTTTTATAAATTTTTTGCACTTGTTGAAGTGTGCAGTAATGAGTTGTTTGGGAACTTGTTTTCTCGAGTTTACTTGAGTATATGCAAACAGTTGCATTTCAACCTTGCCACGTTGCATAGGTTTTGGTGTTGCAGCTGCGTTGAGTCACTAACTTGACTTTTGCATTTGGTTGAAGTTTGATTTGGGCCTGTTTAATCGCAGTCTACATTTCTGATAGTGGATTTGCACTTAAATTTCTAGCCTGTTATAATATTAATTTTATTTGCAGTTGTGTTGAGTCACTGACTTAACCTTTGCAGCTTTGATTTTTGATAGTATTCTCTGTTGTGATGATTTCACATGTTGTTGTGGCGAGGCAGTGCACGCAAGCGTGAACTGCAGCCACACGACATGGTTTTTTTTTTGATATCCTATTTTGTTTTGATTTATGATCTTTTGCATATTTCATTATGGTAGTGGCGAGGCAGTGCACGCAAGTGTGAACTGCAGCCACACAGAGTTAAAATGTTGTTGTGGCGAGGCCGTACACGCGTGCGTGTACTGCAGCCCTACTAGACTTGATGTTTAAATGATGTTTTCTATTGATGGAAATTTATTTTATGTTGCCAATTCAATATATTTTGAATCGCATTTTGATGATTTTGTAGTTAACTGCCGTTTTGGCAATTCTGTTGTTTTCTAAATTACCTTCATTAATAATCTTTTCATCTATCTTCATTGATAATTTGAATCTACTGATTAATTGTTTAATACTGTTAAGTGTTATGTTTACCGTTATCCGTTTTCTTTGTTGAATGGATCGGATAGGTGAATTTATCTTTGACTGTCGTCTAATTGTTATTAATATTGCCTCTATGCACTAGTAACTGAGTTTGAATTAGACTGACCGGTGTATTATTTTCTTTTGAATGTAATACTCGGGTCAGACCCAGTATTTTACAACTTGAAGATTTTCGGGCAGCGAAGTTAGAGAGAGGGAAAATGCTTCACTTTAGCTTTTCAGGGATTTATTTTTGTACTTAAAGAAATATTCCGCTGTATAAATTAATGCATTATACAAACTTTGATATATGTAAGAAAATTCATTATGTGAAATATAATTATTCTGTGTTTCTGTGGCTGATTCTGTTTAAACTCTATAAACTGAATAACAATCCGTCATTTTGAACGTTTCAAGTTGGTTTAATTACCGACTAGGGGGCGGTCAGGAGGGCGGGTCGTTACAAAAGTGGTATCAGAGCTTTGGTTTGTACAAAGCTCAGTTTATGATGTTTAATATGAATAGTTACTAGAATCATTTTAAAGAAAACGTTTTTGAAATTTAAAGAAGTATAGAATTGTTTTCTTTGAAAATAAAAGTTATTTTGAAAATTCAAATTTTTTCGGACAATCCCCCTTTCTTTTGTAGCTCTCTAAATTTAGGTTTGCGATAGTTTCTCTTCGATAAGGTCTCCTTAGATTTGAGTCCCGATCATTTGAGAAAAACCCATTATCGAATTGCTGAGATTTATGAAAAATAAAATGTAAAGTGAAGTGAATTAATGAATTGGTTTAAATCAAATATTTTGAATATCTCCAAAGTAATAACTGGGAAATAAAATGACATGTCTATTTAGCATAGCCAAGGGGATCATTGAACTATAACTTGGAAATTTGATTCTGAATTCTTTTGAAAATTGATTTCAAATGTTTTGAAGAACGATTTAGTAAATAAATGGATTATAAGTACTTAACTTATAAATGGACTTTTGGTATATAATTGAGTTATATAAATTGAATTGAATTAATAAGATTTATAAATTGAAGTTTTATAAATAGAAATGGAATTTATAAAGATTGTTATAAATTCGAAACCAAGTGAATTTGATAAATGAAACATAGAAGTTATTAAAGGAGATATATTCGTGATATTGGACAGCAAATTATCCTTTAAGTTAAATATTGTGATAGTAAAAGTTGGTTGGGAATTCTATCCACGATTTTGGACAGTGGATAATTTTTTAAATAAATGTGTAGAAACATTGAATTGAATAAATAAGTATATTCACGATTTTGGACAGTGGATATATTATTGAATAAAACGAGTATGATTTGGAGAAGTGAAATTTAAAAGAATGAAGTTAATTGTTTTGAAAGATGTTTTAAAATGTATTAACTATCGAAACCATAGATTTCAACATTCATTGTTGAAATAGACGTTTTCGAGAAATAAAAGGAAATGGTGGACTATAACACTGTTGTTATAGTAAATGGTTTTCGAAAGGGAATGTTTTATAGTATTGGGATTTATATATCTATCTTAAATTTGAATCCCTATACTAGAGATTTTGAGTTGTCGTAACAATGTTTTACGTAACATTCGTTTTGACTCAAATAAATGTGTTTAAAAGAACGCTTTCCTTAAAGAACGGAATATATACTTGATTATGATTTAAGTATACTGAATATTTTCCAAGTGTTGAAAATGAATGGATTTGTGGATTACTTATTATTAAATAAGTATAGAAATGTTTTCCAATATGAAATGGAAAGTTTGAAATTCTATCTTTTAAAGATAAATTGAAAAATGAATATTTGAAATTTGTTTCAAATGGTTAAGTGTGGAAAATTATATATATCTTGTAAGGAGATTTTTTGGGAAATTTGAAAAATTAGTTCAACTTGATTTTTTCCAAAAAAAAGATTGAATTTTGAGTTAAATTGAGTTTAACTTCGACACCAAAAACAAATATAAGTTGAGCTTTGAATTTCGGATAATCGATTTGGATTGTATGTCTAACATTGTGAATTGATGACATAGCAATTGATCTCTATTAAATATATATCTGTGGTGGCGGAGAATTTATTCTTTTAGCTTAACACCCTTCTCTGAGACGTACGAGCTCAGAGGTTATATATCGGTAGACATTAATTATGTGTTGAGAATTGACGATGTAACGTGAAATCCAAATCGAATGTGAAGTCGATAATGAATTGGATTATGAATGTGAATTGGGTTGAGATAACCTTAAAATTTTCAAATCGATTTAGTGGAAAATTTTAAACGAAATGGAAAATTTAGAAATCCTCTATTTGTTATGGGTATGGGATATTGTGGTTTTCGAGACTTATATATGTGAATATAATAATTCAAAAACCATCAGTTTGAAAAGTCATTATTATGAAAATCCTATGCAAGTTTACATAGGTATGATATGTACAAAATGTGAAATGAAGTACTATATGTATATGACATTATGTTTTCTAAACTGAGGATATGGACAAGTGCCTTCCATTTAAAATTTGTGAAGGTGATTGGAACTCGGTGTGAGTGTCCATTTGAAAATCGTAGCTACGTAGAATTTCCGTAAGTTGGAATGTCCATTTGGACTAGAATCCCTCACGATGGATCATCGTGTTGGGATCATGTGAATTGATGATGTATGCTAGCGTAATTCATGGGGTGTGATGCCTACAGTTACAAGCGTTTCCACTGGGATAGTGGCGCAACCGCCGCGTAAACTGCGATCTAGAGGCCAAAGCGTAATTTGAGAGGCGAGATGCCTACGGTCACAAGCGATTCTACTGGGATAGTAGCGAAACCGCCATGTGAACCGCGATCTATGGCAACAACCATGGCGAAATTCAAGAGAGATGTGAAATCTACAAATTACAAGCGATTCTACTGTGATAGTAGCGTAATCGCCGGGTAAAATGTGATCCATGGGGGAACGTGCTTTCCATATCCATTTTTAAAAGAATTTTAAAAGTATTTTCATTGGGAGTTGAAGCAAGTATATTTAGTACTTGGAGATTTTTAGTCCTGCGCCTGGCCAGCGTATGCCTAATGTCTGTGAGAACGATGATAGACTTGTTAAACTTCGAGTTAGCAAGTATTTTCAAAACTTTAAATAGCAAATCAATAGTCTGAAATTAAAATTACAAAATTCCAACCTAATTGAATTAAGGAAGAAGATCTTTTAAAATATCTTGAAAGTCCACAGCTTTGAAAAAATATATGATATACAAATCTCTAGCATGAAGAATTTCAAGTTTAAATCTGAGTTTTGTAAGTCGAAAATTTAGGTAAAAGACTTTTGCGTCTTGATTTTAGAAAATAATGAACAAAGCTAGGGAGATAAAATGAATGGAATGAATCCTATGTTTATTTATTTTTATTAAGATTCGAACTTGGTAAAAATTGTGTAGGGTAAAAATATCGGTGAGATTTTAACAATCGTTTTTCCTAACTTATAATTTCGGGACGAAATTCTTTTAAGGGGGAAGATTGTAACAACCTTGAATTTTGAACGATTTAAATTGAAAATATTTAATTAATTTTAAATATTTGAATGATGGTTTAGTTTGAATTCCCAATATAACTATGAATTGACGATTTAATTTTAGAATTTAATCTATTGAAAGTTGAATTAAAATTTGAATTTGACTTTGGAGTTTGAAATTAGACGTTAAATTTATATATAAAATTCGAACTAATGACTTAGAAAAAATAGTTTGGATTTACGAATTATTTTTATGTAAATTTATAAATTGATGTTAATAGTTGAACTTCAAAACGTTTTTATGTCTATGAAATTTACTAAAGAAAATGTATACAAAACAAATTGAATTTAAAAATGAATAATAATAATAATAATAATAATAATAATAGTATAATAATATATGTAATACAATGAGTACCACTGCCTTACTTTTATCAGCTACAAACACGCCTTAACATACGCCTAAAATTACGCCTTACCTTACGCCAAAATCATGTCTCCCCTTCTCTTTTATATTCGAAACCCTACCCTACCCCTTACTGGATAATCCCGAGTGAGATTACCCCGCGGTTGGGATCAGCAAACGCCCACTAAGCCGAAATAAAAAGGGACATCTAGACTGGAATGACCTCACCCTGCTTGGGTGCTACCCACCTAGCCTTGCTGCATAACCCCTGATTTTCAGTCATTCCCATTTGATGAGGCTTGAGGCTAAGCATTACCTTTTTAGAACATATCCCTTAAAATGCCCATCGTCCGCCTGACGATGTTTCGCAAGCATTCATCCATACTAGTCCGTCCCGGGTTCGAACGGAACCGAAGGCACTATTCCTACTACATCCATTTTGGAAATATCCTCAGGATTAGTAGCGACTAGCCCTTGCACTTTACTGCTCCATCTTCGAATCCAAAATCGTTTTCACGGAACGTACAAACCGGATCGAAGTGGTTTTCGAGAAATAAATCTCGATCCCGGTCTCTTCGAAACGATCAACGCATTTGGCCAATATTGATAGTCGGTTATTTAACTATCAATTAATATTCACAAACATCCATCAAACAATAAATAATTTCCCAAATTATTTATTAACCTCAAAATATCTTCACTGGATATATTTCTATTTTCAATCCTTTGAAAACTGTTTCAAAACCATCTTTCCTTTCAGAATATACTTTCCCAATTATTTTCTATCTCTTTTGAAATCACCAAGCACAAAACTAGATTTTTAAAATTTGATTTGAAGTTTGAACAGATTTGATTTTTACTGAAAATCAGGGGTTATGCAGCAAGGCTAGGTGGGTAGCATCCAAGCAGGGTGAGGTCATTCCAGTCTAGATGTCCCTTTTTATTTCGGTTTAGTAGGAGGTTGCTGATCCCAACCGCGAGGTGATCTCACTCGGGATTATCCAGTAAGGGGTAGTCCCGGCCTTGTGTTGCAGGGGAGCGGGCGTACTCCTCGGCACGGTGATCTAAACCCCGTACTGTGACAGGTGGTACCCCAGTGCCTAGTCATTAGTTGGAAATTCATTCTCCCTACGAGCCTTGTACGAGTTTTGTTTGTATTACCCACTCTTTGGCTAGTAGCTGGAATTTAATAGATGTAACAATTTCGGCTATTTTATAAGTATTTGTATATAGACCCTATTATAATATCAGAGGATTTCTATAAAAATTGTTTTAGCTATCATAAGGTAAAAACCCGACATGTTTATTTGTGGCGTGGTCTTACGAGATGCTTTTGTTTTCAAAGGATTTTTGAAACTTTAATAATCAATTGGGTGTGATTTTCTCACGCTGGTATTCCAGACCGACTCGGGTGTTATTTAACTGTAATGCTCGGGTCAGACCGAGTATTATAGGATACAGGATATGATGCTATGGAGCTCAGGAGACGAGATGGATTGATGATACGTACATTCGTACTTGTATATATATATTCTGCTGTTGAGTTGTTGTGTATCAATTGTATGTTGTTGATGTGAGCTGTGACTGATGTACTCTGATGATGTAATGTATGTAAACAGATATATTTGATTTTGAGTAAAGATTATTTACTATCTATTATATTTTATTCCGCTGCGATGGTTAGGTTCTGATATTGATTTTGTTTTCTCTTCTTCTACCTCTTCTTCTTAAACCCAAATGGTTTGTATTTCTGTGCACTTGAGTTGATTTTTGTAGAATAGTGCTGACTCAAGGGGTACGGATTTGCGGGTCGTTACAGTTGGTATCATAGCTTAGGTTGGTGATAACCTTGGCTCTGGTGGGAATAACCTGAAATTTGTATATTTCAGGTAAAGGATCTAAAAATCAAACTGAAAATAATAATAAAGTCCATAATTTATGAATTTCGAATTGAACTGATAAGTAAAGAAATTTACTTCAAATGGAATAAATTGGAAATCAATTTGGAAAATTGATTTAATGATTGAGATTGGGAATTTCTCTCTGAATAACCAAGTACGTTTTCAAAGTAAATTTTTAGATATAAATTAAAATTTTAAAGTTGTTGTAAGAAGTATGTTTTGAAAAATTTACTATTTCTAAATATTTAAATTCTAAAGTAAGTATTTCCTTTTAATATATTATAGCAATATTTATTTTAATCTAATGTAGCAATAATTATTTAAAGAGTGGCTTAGTATTTTATTTTTAAAAGTGAAATCTAGTTTTATATTTTATTTAGTAACATTATCTTCAAATATTCACATAGTATGTATTTGTAAAAAATCATTGAAGTAGTTTTAACTTAAATGTTTTTAAGTATATTTCAAAGTAAAGTGTTTTAAACTATTTTAAAAATCTAGTTTTGTGCTTGGTGATTTCAAAAGAGATAGAACATAATTGGGAAAGTATATTCTGAAAGGAAAGATGGTTTTGAAACCGTTTTCAAAGGATTGAAAATAGAAATATATCCAGTGAAAATATTTTGAGGTTAATAAATAATTTGGGAAATTATTTATTGTTTGATGGATGTTTGTGAATATTAATTGATAATTAAATAACCGACTATCAATATTGGCCAAATGCGTTGATCGTTTCGAAGAGACCGGGATCGAGATTTATTTCTCGAAAACCACTTCGATCTGGTTTGTACGTTCCGTGAAAACGATTTTGGATTCGAAGATGGAGCAGTAAAGTGCAAGGGCTAGTCGCTACTAATCCTGAGGATATATCCAAAATGGATGTAGTAGGAATAGTGCCTTCGGTTCCGTTCGAACCCGGGACGGACTTGTATGGATGAATGCTTGCGAAACATCGTCAGGCGGACGATGGGCATTCTAAGGGATATGTTCTAAAAAGGTAACGCTTAGCCTCAAGCCTCATCAAATGGGAATGGCTGAAAATCAAGGGATATGCAGCAAGGCTTCGTGGGTAGCCCCCACTGGAGGGTGAGGTCATCCCTGTCTAGATGTCCCTTTTATTTCGGCTTAGTGGGCGGTTGCTGATCCCAACCGCGGGGTGATCTTGCTCGGGACTGTCCAGTAAGAGATGGTTCCGGTCTTGTGCTGCAGGGGAGTTAGGATGGCTCTTCGGTACGCTGATCTATACCAGGTACTGTGACAGGTGGTACCCCAGTGCCTAGCCATCTCATCTCTGAAAATAATATGTTTGCGAGTATATGTATAAGTATGTCTCTGTGTATATATGTGAATATCTAATTGTGTGCATGCTGTGTTTATGTATTGTGCTCTGTTTTGTTTCCCAAGCTCAAATTTTTATTTAAAAATCCTTCTACATGATCTAGTTCTTGATTGGATCAGATTATCAAACAAATATTATTTGATTCAACCTATACTAATGTTTAAAAATCTAAGTTAGTTAAAATAAGGTTTGTTTGTCTCTGGAAGTATTAAAACAACTGAGCATATTAAGTATAATCAAAACTCAAACTTTTAAATTTATAATTTCAGTATTATAAATCAAATCATCAACTAAAATATGATTTTTAACATAAGAATCAAGATTATTAGTTTGGGATTAAAGGTGCAGTTTGGGTTTGAACTGGAATGGGTATATTTGGTTTTTCTGGTGATCAAGTTGATCGGAGTCCTCGTGGTCTTTCCTGGAGATGGAGGAATGTTCAGAGATGCTAGGAAAAATAGTTGACGGTGATGAAATTCACCAGGGAAGTTGCAACAGTGGAATTCCTTTTAGAACCCTAGTTTTAGCTGTGCTTAGTGTATTGGTTACCACGGCTTGCGCAGTTGATCGAGTGCTTTAAGTTTTTGGGTGATGGTAGCTTGGCCATAGTCGAAGTCGATGCCGGAGTTTCAGAACCTACGGTGGTTGGAGTTGTGAAGACGAGGTAATTTCAGGTTTTGGGTTGGTGATGTCCAGTTTGTTCCAGGCTTTGGAATTGGGGCGCTCGATTGTGATTTCTGGGTGTTAGACACGATTTGATGATCGTGGTCGGTTGCAGAGTTGATCTCTGATGTGTTGCGATCATCGTTGATGATCAATGGTGACCGGAGCCACCGTGCATATGCACGGTGTAGTGTTTTGTCAGGTGATGTTTTGGCTAGGTTTTGAAAGCAAAGGAGGTTGCTCGAGTTTAACTCGAGTGATTCGAGTGTTGGACTCGAAGTAACCTAGGGTTTTGCTCGAGGAAAATATAGATTGTCTCGGGTAAGTTTTAGTTACAGGTTTTAACCTGTAAGATTTTTGAAAATTTAGAACTGGAATTTAAAATGAGAACTAGAGATTTAAACTAGATTTAAATCAGAGTTTAAGTTTGGATTCAAATGTAGTTTGAATCTCAGTTTTAAAATAAAATAAAGTTTTTAAAATTTAAATTGTTTGAACAACTTTAAAATGTTAAATAGTTTGAATTTAAAAGTAAAGCTTTAAATAAAATAGAGATTTAAACCTAAGTTTAAACCTAAGTTTAAATCTGGATTCAAATCTAAATTTGAATCTTAGTTTTGAAATAAAAGAAGATTTTAAATTGTTTTAAACATTTTGAATGATAAAGTGAATTTTTAAATTGATTTGAATTTAAAAATTAAATTGGGTTTTAAATTCTTTTAAATCTTCTACTATAAGATAAATAATTCTTTAACTTGTGAAATAAAAGGTGTTTTGAAATTGTTTTAAACTTGTTAAAGTTAAATTGTTTTCATTTTAAATCTTAAATTTGAAATGAAATTTAAAAAGTAAAATTTGAAAGTAAATTGTTTTTAAATACCTTATTAATGATAATTTGATCATTACTAAGAAAAATACTTTTATCTTTGAATAAATGAAGATTTAATGATTTGTAATTATTTAGTTAATTAAAGGTTAAATTAGTTAATTAAGGTATAAGTTAATGAATTTAGGATATTAATTGGTAATTAAGGATCATTAATTAAATAAGATTTGAATTTTTAATTAATGATTAATAATTAATTAATTATATAATTAAAGATTAATTAATGGATTATTAATGATAAAAATTAATTTGTAATTAATAATGAATAAATCTTAGTTAATTACTTTAGAAAAGTAATTAAAGAATTGCTAATAGTTAATGAATGTTATTAACTAGGATTATTTAGTAATTAATTAATATGATTAATTTTTAATAATTAATTAGATTAATTAATTTAAGATAAAATTTTGAATTGTTTAAGTATAATTACTTAATGAAAGTAATTAAGGAATTAATTGCTCATTATAATTAATTAAGTTTAATATGAACTGCTTAAGATAATTAATTAAGTTTAATTAATTTAAATAACCATTTGATGATGTGATAAGTATAATTACTTAGGAGGTAATTAATGATAATTACTGGATGTAATTAACTAAGGATGAATTTAATAATGAAAGTAATTTGAGTATAACTACTTTGTGGAATTAATCCAGGCATCAATTTAAAGAAAATTTATTAAGGATTAATTAATTTATTTAATGGAGTAATTAAGGGTAGTTAATTACTGAATGGTACTAATCAAGGGTGATTAATAAATGTGGTTTAATGGAAGATTAATTACTTAAGGTAATTGATTTAAATAGGATAATTAATTAAAATATAATTAGAAATCATTAATAAATATAATTTAATGATGTAATTAAGGGTCGATCAATTAAGATTAATTAATCAATAATAAGTGGTTAAAGAGTAATTAATTAGTGTAATTAAAGATTAATGTAATTAATTATAATTAATTTATAAAGTAATTAAAGGTTAATTACTGTGTTTGGTTAAGGATAATTAATTGGTGAAATTAATTAAAGGATAATTACTTGAATACAATTAAAAGTTAATTAATCAAGGGTGATTAATTGAAATGAATAATTAGTAAATGGTTTATTAATTAATTGGTAATTGATTAATAGTGATATAAGCAAGTTTAATAATAGTGAAGTAATTAATTTAATTTACTTTAAATTAATTAGAGATGAAGTAATTAATTTAATTCATTTTAAATTAATTATGGTGTGATTACTAATGATTGCTTATATATGGATGGATGATAGTGTTTACCTTGAATGGTTTGAGATCTCAAATATGAGATAAATGATGCTGTGTGAAATGTATGCTTTGATTTAAGTATGATGATAATATGGATTATCTGTTGGATGATAATATGGATTATCTGTGGTGATGATAATATGAATTATCTGTTTATGATGATAATGTTGATTATCTTTTGTGATATTGTGAATTATCTATCTGTGTGTATATGGATAACTGAATTGAATTGTTTTACACTTTAAAACAACTTGGCCTTAAAAGATGGCGTTTTGGATTTCGATGAGACCGGGAACGGGTTTCCATATTTGGACATCCGAAAACCACATCGATCCAAATTAAACGTTAGGTCGTGAATTCTCAAGTGAAGATTCAGAGTGCAAGGGTTATCGTCGTTAACTCTGAGGGTGATTCCAAAGCGAATGTAATGAGATAATGCCTTGAGTTTTGTTCGAACCCGGAACGAACTTGTATGGATTAAATGCTTTCAGAACATCGTCAGGTGGGCGATGAGCATTCTAAGAGATGTGTTCTCTAAAGGTAATCGCAGCCTCAAGCCTCATCAACAGAGAATGGCTAAAACAGGGTATGTGCATCAAGGTTAGGAGGGTCATGTCCAAGCAGGACGATATTTGCCCCTGTCTAGATGTCCCTTTTTATTTCGGCTGTGTGGGAAGTTTTGAGATCCAACTGCCGGGGTTATCTTGTTCGGGACTATTCAGTAAGGAATGGTTCCATCCTTGTGTTGCAGGGGAGTTAGGGTGGCTCCTCGGTACAATGATCTAGGCCACGTACTGTGACGGGCGGTACCCCAGTAGCTCTGCCATTGATGGAAAACCCATTTTCCATACGAGACCCAACGGTTTTGATTGTGTTACCCACTTTTGTGGCTAGTAGTTGGAATTTAATCATGTAACATTTCGGCTATTTTCTATTTACTTGAAAACCCTAGACCCTATTATAATATCACTAAATTTCCTATAAAATGTTTTGGTTAGCGTAAGGTAAAAACTTACCCGTGTTTATGTGTGGGAAGTCTTACGTGATACCTTTTGATTTAAAAGGTTTTTCAAGGTTAAGCAACTTTAACTTGTTACTCACACCAGACTCATGTCTGACCCGAAGTTATTTCTGTTTTTCCTAAACTCTCGGTTACTCAAATTTTTACGAGTAGCCAAGGGATTCAGGTTAGCTTTGACGAATTCTAGAGGAACAATGGAGCAGAAGGCTTCGGCGTTGTAGATGTATATATAGTGGTCTGCTGTGTTGGTATCTCTGTATTGTATTGTGTATTGAATTGTATAACTAAACAGGTGTTTATAACTATCTAGTATGTGATGTATTAACTGTGTAACTCTGATGGATATTGTATATTATGTAATACTTATGTAATTAATATAATTTATTCGTTCCTTTGTTGAGATTCTGATGTTGTTTCTTCTTCCTTCTCTATCTTTTCTCTTTTCTATCCCTTTCTTTCTTCAAGATGATACGACTTTCTATGGTTAGAAAGGTGGATCGTCACAATATAAATATTTTGAAAATGATTTCTATGGTTTTGGAAAGAAATATATGGTTTAATAAATATTGATTTTAAGATATTACATATAAATGTATTTTATAAAGTTTAAATTCTTGATTTTAAAATTATGTGTTTTGAAAATTTTAAAAATTATAAGTTAGTTTTGAAATTATAAATTTTAAGAATTTACTTATAATTTTACTACTTTAAAATATATATAAATTAGTTGTATTATAAAATAAGTTTGATAATAGATTTAATTTAACAAAGTCGATTTAATTTATATATAATACATTTAAGTATTTATTTAAAATTATATGTTCAAATATATCGTTTATAATAATTTTTAATAAATTAAGGTTGGGAAGATACATTTGAAATTGATTGAAATGGTGTTTAATTAAGAATTTTACTTAATTAAATCGATTTGAAACTTATTGAATTTGTGATTATTAAAGGAAATGATTTTTATAACTTGATTCTGTTTTAAGGTGATTAAATGAATATTTCAAGTTTAAATAAATTAAAGGAATTATTTAGTGATTTGAAATTTGGGGTTTTATTTAAATGATATTGGATTTTATTAAGTGAATATTTCAAAACTAAATAATAGTAAAGTGAATTTGATATATATATGAAATTATCAATTTTAGTTTGAAAATGTTGAATATTTAAAGCTTTGAAATATATAGAAATTGAGATGGTTTATTTTGTGGTTCAAATCTGCATTTGAAATCGATATAATTTGAAAGGGTTTATTGAGAAACGAAATTGAATTGGAATTGATGAATTAAGATTGGATTAAATTTGAATTTTGGAATTCGTGTTGATTTGAGGAAACTATTATATAAAGTATTTTTAAATTATATTTAAACTATTTATATATTTTACTTTATAAATTATTTTAATATAAACTATTTTAATGTAAGTCATCTTTTTATAAACTATTTTATATAAACTATTTTAATACACTAATTATTTTATTATAAACTACTTTAACTTGTAACTATTTTAAATAAACTATTTTATTTTATAAACAGTTTATCATATATACTATTTTTAGTATCTAAACTGTTTAAAGGAAAGTGTTATGATTTCAAAATGTTATGATTTCAAAGTGCTATGATTTCCAAAGAGTTATAATTTCAAGTGTTTTGGATTCGAAAGTGATATGACTTTGAAAGTACTACGATTTTGGAAATGGATATATTTGAAGTGAAAATGATATCATATTGATATGGTTTTGAAATGGAAATGATATTTTGTTTTGTAGTGTAAACTATTTTGAAATAACCGCGGTGTTATAATAACGTTTGGTTGTTAAAGAGATCGAGATCGATTATTGTCATACTCTCTGCCAATGCCGAAAATCACTTTAACAACCATGTATGCAGTGGAGATTTCAAAATGAAGTAGGATGGTGGCGATGATCCTATATGAGGTATATACGTGGACCCTACTCCCGTGAGTTAGCATAAGGTGGCTAAAACATGAGCACTTGACGGGCCAAGTGAGGTAGCTCCTCCGACCGGAGACACTTCTTCGAGTGCTATTCTATTACTTTGTGATTGATTTGGTGCGCACCTTTGATTTGAGAGTGTGGCTCGAGGTGGGCGATAGCTGCGGCTATGCGTTACCACCATCCCAGATGTGTAATTGGTATATCTATCCTGGCATTGCCTAGTTGTCCCATGTCACATACCCTATCGAGACCACTACGAGTTTGTTTTGTATCGTACCTATGGAGTGCCCTCTGGTAGACTCCCGATCAGGATGTATTACGATACTGTATAGACTATGGCATTATAAAATGTTTCAAGGGGGATATAGGTAACGCCTTAATGCTATTTTAATAGTTTACTTTACAATAGACATTATTATAATAGCGGATATTACTACATAGTAGATAGTTCCATAGATCTTTAGAGGATGGTTATCCCAAACATCCTTTAAGTTGTTTGTATTTCAGTGATATTTCACTTGAGTTGGATTTATTGATATAAGAATGTTAATCCTGACTTGAATGTTTTGTGTTTTGCTTTACGCTTGGGTCAGACTGAGTGTTACAGCTTTCTAGACTCACCTTTGAAGTTGGAGCTTCACTTGTAGATCCACCTATCTATTCAGCTAGCAGTTATTCAGTTGACTCTTGTGATATATTCTGATCTTGTATTTGACTATTGTATTGAGACTTCTGTGTATTCGAGATTTCTGTTGTATCTTGTTTAGCTCTATTATATATATATATAGTAGCTTCATGAACTACTATTCATTTGTTTTCGCTGCTTATTGTTATATTACTCTGTGCCTGTGACTCTGTGATTTATTATTTACTGTATATGCTGAGTTTTGCCAAATATAAATTAACAAACTGATATTTTGAGCAATTCAAGGCCGACATATGCGGAAGCGAACACCGAGATGTCACAGTCGGTATCAAAGCTTTGGTTTTAGGCAAATCTTAGCATATATAATAAATTTAATTACAGAATCACTTTCGTTCGAGCTTGAACCTCTTCCTTTTTGACTCGGTTTCCTTTGAATTTTGCAAGGTTCCCCTTAGTTCCAAAACCCATTCTTGTCTCTCCCTATTCGTGTTTTCTTGATTCTGGAGCGTCCTATAGCTCACCTGTATGATTTGTAAAGGGGTGAAACTCCTTTACAACAGACATTGATTCACCAAAGTTTTCTATATCCTCGGTTTAGATGCTGATATCTCTTAATGTGTCCGAATTCTACTCTTTAGTGTTCTGATGTCGATTTGCCTCAGAATTATATATCGATCCTATTCTTGAAGTCACGGTTGATCCGGTTAAGGTTGCCCGCGATTTATACAAGTCTATCCATTCTTTTCTATCTTTGAAATCTATTTATCTTCCTATCGAGCCTATCTTCTAATTTGAATTCTTTGATTTAGGGTTCCTCAAATTTGAATCTCCAACTCTGTTTTGAAATCCATTCTATATTATGGAGTGAGGGAGTTTAATTGTATTAAAATGTTTTATATATTGTGTTGTTTGAGTTGTTAATGATGATCTGGGGTTTCGATCGATTCGTTTGATCAATATTATTGATAGGATTTCCAAAAAACTTGAACATAACAAATTGACATAATATTGTTTTCAAATTTGGTAAATGGGACAAATTTGTATGTATTTAAGTAAAGAATTTTCTAAAATTGTATAGTTAATTGAATTGATTATTGAAAATGATAATAGTTAATTTCCATTTATTGATTTGTAAGTCATTGACTTTTGTCACATAAAATAAATAAATGAAATTATAGGCATGGTTTATAAATTGATTTAGAATTTGAAATGAATTTAAATTGAGAATTTGAGAATTTAATTTCCGATGATTTCAAACTTTGGTTTTAAAATTTTAAAATGTATATTATTTAAAGTATTTTCAGATAGAAAATGGTTTCCAAAGAATTTTGAAAGTTTTAATTAATACTCTCCTCCATTGTCGTTGGAAAATAATTTCGGTAATGACGTCCGCATCATCGACATTTATTTTCGAGCTTTAGAGTGGAGAGACCATTCTGTAGCTTTGCAACAGTTTGTTTTGGAAATAAATTTTGATTTGAATTTCTTAACTATGACGTTATTCATAATATATATTGGTATGTGATTATAGACTTGATTTGATATATATATAGTGTGTGGGTGTGTGTATATATATTCATCTCTAAATTGTTTGAAGTTAATCGAAAATTTAATTCTTAAATTTTGTGTAAAAAGATGGTTTCAATTGTAAAATAAAGCCAAATTTTGAATAAATATTTAAATGTGCAAAATTGAATTAGAAGATTTATTTATATAATACCCTATTTCATTACAATATAACTTGCCTAAATCATGCAGAAGTTGAATATGTAATTGAATAATTTACATTGTAAATTGACATTAAAGGAATTTATAAATAAATTTGAGTGATTATAATAAATGTTTAAACACCTAATTTGTAATTTATAGAAATGTTGATTGAGATAAAATTAAATAATAAGATATTGAATAAATAAAATAATTTTTTTTGAAGGAATTTATAAATTGAAATTTAATCAACTTAATAAAGTACCTTAAATTTAAAATCAATTATTGAATATTAATTTATTTCAATTTGAAATTTATATGGTTTGAATTAATTGTTTTAATTTTGTAAATCACATCTATTTTTCTTTCTGGTTGTTTCTATTTTCCTACCTCGTTCCTTTTCGGGGACGCAAAGTTTTGAGTGGGAGAGAGTGTAACGACCCATAAATTTTAATGGTTTTACTAATTTAATGTATTGAAATTTTATGAAATTTTAAATAATAATATTTTGAAATAAAAATTTGATATTTGGAGTACGTCTCATTAAACATAGCACATGGAAAATTTTCATCAGATAATATGAAAGTTATTTTTCTTGTGTAATTTTATTTAAATTTAAACCAGTTGAATTTGATGATAATGAAATATTTTTCAAAACTGAATATTTTTATACAATAATTTTGTAAATCATCTTCTGAGTGAGATATCATCTTCTGTTTCATCAAATTTGCACTGCTATTGCTCCGTTTTTCTTATTTCTGGCGTTTTAGCAGCATTTTCGGTACCGATTATCGACTTTTGATAAGATGCTCGTACCACTGATATCTGTATACCATTTTGATTGTCTTGTTATGTTGATCTCTGCGGTATATTCATTTCTATGATTTAAAGTCTGGTACGTAGTGAAATCCACAAAAAACGATTTTGTGTCGGTACTAGTTTTAAAAATCTTTTGGGTTTCCATCTGCCTATCTGTCTAGAACCAATAGCCACTGACCGTTGCTTTTCCCCATGGTTGATTTATTGGTTCATTTATGTGCTATAGTCTCTTCCTTTTCCTAGACTGTTCATTTCTCCTACCTACTATTTCGTTTTGATTTCTAAAAATAAAATATTATATATTTTGGCACTGTCACTTTGTTTTCTTGAATGGCCGAAGCCTTTCCCCATCACTCGCTCCGCTCAAAATACTCCACCCTTCAACCCATGCCGCGAGCCGACCATAGCCTAAACCCCATACCACCGCCTGCTCCACCTTCCTCGGCCCTCCAAGTCAACATGGCCGTGGCGTTCACCGTGGCCTTCACCAAACCTTTCGACCCACTTTCTTCCTCTTCCCCACTTTAGCCGAAAGCAACCAGAAACCCGAGCTGAAGTCCTTGGCCGCTCTCCCACTTCATCCATCTCTGCTGTATACAGGTATATATAATCAGTGAATGTATTTGTTTAAGTCTATGCTAATAGTTTGGAATGGATTTTTGAAATAACTTTAATATATATGATTTATATGCAACCTACATATACGTATATATATTTTGTGTTAATGAGTTGTATATGAGTTTATTTTTTTCTATTAGCTATATATATACGTTTTCCAGAGTTTTGCGCATGATTTTTTTAAAATTTTGTTTACTGTTAATTTATATATATTTATATACATCGGTATGTATTCAGGTTATATTCAAGTTAATGTACATATAATATATATATAGTTTATGGGTTGCGTGAGTTATACATACATACATACATACATACATACATACATACATACATACATACACACATACATACATACATACATACATATTATATGGGTTGCATGAGTTATATCCAATAGTTCAGTTGGGTATATATGTTGTTCTAAATATGGAAATTTCGTTACTTACATATATGCATATGTCAGTTTATGATACACAAGTTCATACCATATATATATATATATATAAATATATAAACATTTGAGATTTGTATATAATCGATCTGTTTGTTATATTATGTAAGTCAATTCGTATGTTATGGTAATATCTATGCTTAAAGTATTTATGTGTATATGTTAGCATTGATTTTGAATTTTGTAGATATATATGTTTTGATTTTGAAGTATATACGTATAGCTTTTCAGATAATAGTTTGTGGTCTGCATATGCTGTATGAAGTTTTTCGAAAGACGAAAAACAATATATTTATTTGTATGTAAGTTCATATGCTAGTGACATATCTAAATATAGTCTACATGTATTTGAGTCTGCACATATGTTGGGTAGCATGTATTTGTATGTAGTTTAGCATGTGCATAGTGTAATCTATATATGTTTACATATATTTCTGTAAAAATAATAATATGTAGATTATATATTAGTTTATATATATAGGTAAAGGTTTAAATTTATAGTAGTATTTTGAAGTGGATTTTGTATCTTATGTAGTTAGTCTGTCCAAACATTTCTTTGAAACAATTTTGAAAAACTATGTGTTCTAAAATAATATATATATAAATCAAATTATATATAGAATTTTAAAAGTATAAAATATAGGTATTTTGATTGTAATACATGAGTTTTAACAAATTATTGATCTTTTAAAAAAACATAATATGAAGCTTTATTTTAATATGTATTTAAATTGAATATTGACCTTTGACAAGAAAATATGTATATTTTGTTCCATCATTCTCCAGCTATTGATTTGTTTTCATCGATTCTTGATTATCAGCTTTGTTCGTCATATTCGTGCTCACCTTGCATTGCTTTGAGATTTGTCATTCGGACTGATCGATTTTCGAGTTTGTGACTCAGTTCGATGCTTGTTCTATTGTCAATCTATCTAGCATCGAAAGGTGAGCAATCACTCATGATTAACATCCTTATATTTATTAAATTTGATTTCAATTGAGATGAAAATTGAAATATTGCTATTGTTAGTTGTTTACATTGCTATATATATATATATGCAATTATCTATATCTGTTCACCTGTGACATCTGACACCATCATCTGTTATTTATATTGTTGATATATGCCTGTTATATTATTATTATATCTGTTCTCACTCTGCAAGTTCCCTGTTAGTTTAGAATTCACTATGGGTTGAAATGATACATACCCGAACGATTTGTAGAATAAGAGAAAATTGTTATGGGTTGAAATGATAAACCCAAGGGATTTTCATTGAATTGAACTTGGGATTGTGGGTTGAAATGATAACCCATAGATACTTAAATTACGGATTGAAATGATAAATATCTGTATCACTTGACTATATGATAAAAAATTTTATATAAGCACCGTTGGTCTATATATAAATATTTTGAAAATGACTTCTATGGTTTTGGAAAGAAATATATGGTTTAATAAATACTGATTTTAAGATATTATATATAAATGTATTTTATAAAGTTTAATTTCTTTATTTTAAAATTATATGTTTTGAATTTTTTTAAAATTATAAGTTGTTTTGAAATTATAAATTTTAAGAATTTACTTATAATTTTACTATTTAAAAAATATATAAATTAGTTGTATCATAAAATAAGTTTGATAATAGATTTTGTGACGCCCCACCTCTATACCCACGCTAGCCAAGAACACTACGGTGTAGTGCTGTCAACTAGCACGGAGAATAAGGCTGTTGAGGAGCGACCATCCGTGTAATTGCTTTGTGCGAGCACCGATATGCCAGATAGTAAAAACGTGCATTTCATTTCAGGAGGAAATCCGACATGCCGATGCAAACTCAAAGCTACTACACAGTGGCTATAATAGTCTAGGACAAAAATATAAAATAACAACACAGATAATATAAATGCGGAACACAGATAAAACAGAAAGTCTCATATATATATATATATAATAACTGATGTCAGTTACAATACATTCACACGGTACATGTGATACAACTACAACAATCGACTAAGGAAGTTACATATACAAGTACATTAACGTATTTAATATACATGAATACATATCTTCCTATACAATTTTACAGACTACTACAAATGACGACGACTACTCCAAAAGATATGAAAGAACTTCATAGCTCTAGCAGCAACCCAAAGCAGAATATCTACAACCTGAAATACTCGGTCTGACCCGAGTATTAAATTCAAAAGAAAATAATACTCGGGTCAGTCTAATTCGAACTTAGTTATTAGTGCACAGAAGCAATAATAATTAAATAATGAATAGACGACAGTAATTAAACCAAATCGGAATGCAATTCAGAATATTGAATTGAAATAAATGAAACAGTTCAAAACATTTAAATATCAATTAAAATATTAAGTCGAGTAGGGCTGCAGTACACGCACGCGTGCACTGCCTCGCCACTACAGCATATGGAATATGCAAAAGATCAATTAATCAAAACAAGATAGATATCATAAAACCATACCGTGTGGCTGCAGTTCACGCTTGCGTGCACTGCATTGCCACTACAGTGATGATGTACCCATTGAATACCGTGTGGCTGCAGTTCACGCTTGCGTGCACTGCCGTGCCACTACAGTGATGATGTACCCATTGAATACCGACAGCAATCAAAAACTGCAGAGGTCAAGTTTGGACGACATAAATGCGAACCCAAATGTACACAATGGACGTACACTACTGGTTGCACATGAATAAAATGAAACTGGGGTGCAACATGGAACAACACCAAGTAAATGGCACAAGAGACAGTATGATACAAATGCAAGCTCAATTAAATTGAACACCACATGTAGCAAGACAACCAGAACTGTTTGGAAAGGTAAACGATATTGCAAAAGACACCAAGTGAACATGATAAAACAACCTATCACTGAAACAGTACCAGCCTGAATTAGTGAAACAAGGCTACACATTCAAGTGTAACACAGTACAAAGCACAAAGGCTACAAGTGGAACAAGTCTGTGTGTAGCAACAGCATGTTCACACAACTACACCAAATTCAACATGATGCAAGAATACTCAAAGACGCAAGGTGAACCATAGAACAACAGTCAGAATGCATAAAACTGGACAAAGCAGCACATATGCAAGGGTCAAGCAACTTATATGTGCATTCAAAAACACTACAGATTCCCAATGACACAAGCATGAATAAGGCTCAGTGGTGAAGCAACAACATCAAGTGATATTGAGCACGCATGTAACCATGCAAGTAAATCAAATAAGGTGTTTTAATGCAACAAGAAACTCAAGTAATTCCAGAAGTCAAAATAGTTTCAAGAATGTAAGCACTACAAGGAAACTGTCTCCAAGCTGCATGTACACTCAAGTGAAATAAACGGTTGTCAAATGGAAGAATACAACAAAAATGAAGGCACCAAATCAATAGAAATGAACACAGTGGCAACAGAAGTGTACACAGTGACAACTACTTCAATGACACAGACCAATGCAACATATTCAAGTACAATGAACATGTACAAGTGAAGGCAGTGGCAACTGCAATAATATGCAGTGAACTCGAGAATGGTGAACCATGGAATACACATGAGATGCTATCCATTTACAGACACAAATTTCAGGTTCATGTAGACAGTGAACAACTTAATGGTACAATCACACAGGGGAGATTTCAAAGCCAACGGAAAATTTCAAGCTATAGCTAATGGCTAAAATCAGTACTTAGCAAAAGCAAGTCAATTTAGAATTCCATCAAAATATATTTTCACAAAGGCATGGCCGCAATATCAGGGGTCCCAAAACTGTCGAAGTCAAATGAATACTTTCACAAAGCTAAATCTGTAGGTTTCAAAATCAAGGCATAATCATGGAAATCAAAATTTAACAATCACACAAAACAAGGCGACCGAAGCCGAAAGCAGATCAAGTCGTGGTGTCTACGAGAATACAACGGTGCCATGATATTCAAAAACAAGGAATCATCAACCTCAAAACAAAACAATCAAAGCCATAACTTACAGTGAAATGCCAGAACCAAAAACACATCATAAGACCAAGCTGAATCGAAGACCCCAAAACACAATAAACAGATAAGCTAGAACATTTCAAACTAGATGTGAGTGAAGAGAGTTCACTCACTTTTTGTCGACGAGTCGCAGCTCCAAATCCAACGAAGCCAAGGTCGAACTCGATCTGGAATTGCGCAGCCGAGGTAAGCAACGAGAAGCCACTCCCGATCACCCACGCGATTGAAGGCGCTTCAAAGAGCCCTAATCTCAGATGGAAGGAGACGAAAAGAAGTGGCCGCCGTTATCGTTTCTCCCTTTTTTTTTCGATTATGGTTTAAAACGAATGAATGGATTTGCAAAGGGTCGGGTTTGCAAAAATAAGAGGAGAACAGATATCATCCTGTAACATAATGTCAAAAGAAGTGTGGCCCAATTTATTTTTTTCAATTTAAAGCCCATTATATCTCTTTAACAAATTTTCTTAAAAGAATTTTAACCAAAATAAAGTGCCAATAACAATTAGCAACAGGTTTTTTATTGTCTAATTAGCGCAAAGTCTCGGGTTGTTACAGACTCCCCTCCTTAAAGAAATTGCGTCCTCGCAATCATAAGGAATACATGGACAAAAGGTAGCAACCATAAGAATAATTCATCACAAGATCAAGAAATTTGAAATAGGAAGTTCATCATATAGAGCACGAAAGAATAATCTTGAGCGTGTTTGCTCGATGGGTTCTCCGGATTCCTAAATGAAATCCCTAGGATTTGAGAACCACTGTACTTTCACGAGAAAAACATCTTTATTTCGAGGGTGCTGAACCCCCGAAGCATTGATGTGTATAGAATGTTTCTCAAAGTCAAATCTGGTGAAACTTCAATTTCTTCAATAATACCGGGCTCAAGAATAAAAATCGGAATCCCTAAGGCATTTTCGAAAAAAAAGACGCGTGAAACACGTCATGAATAACAGAAAATAGAGCCGGTAATAAGAGGCGATAAGCCAAGAAACCAATACGTTCAGTGATAGGAAATGGCCCAATATATCGAGGCACTAACTTTCCCGACCGACTGAAACGCACAACACCTTTCATAGGTGAAACACGATTAATTTGGAACAACAGCGTAGTACAATAACGATTCGCCAGATGAATCAAAGCTTCATTAATTCGGAACGCCAACGTAGTACAAAAACGGTACGTCCAATGAACCGATCAACATAAAAGAACATCAGACGTAAGTCCCTAAAAGGAATGAGACGAAGCTCAATAAAACGAAGTACATCGAAACGTCTGATGAACCTGGTGAAAAGATGATTCCATTCGGACATCATCAAAGAACAACCACTTGTGTGCCTACGACAAGTGCATCGGCAACACGATTTCCCATCCGGGAGTGGTAAATAATATCAAGATCATAAGATGTATGGAGCTCGAGTCGACGTGGTTGACGCAAATCATGTTCCTTATGAGAAAATAAATATTCCCAAGATTCATGATTAGGGTAGAGAACAAATTTCTTACCCAAAATAATGATGCCAAATCTTGAAGAACGAAATCAATAGCCAAGAGCACTAAATCATGAGTGACATATCTAGTCTCAATAGGCATTAATGATTTAGAAACACAAGAGACAGCACGTTCTCTTTTGCAAGAGAATGGCATGCAAACTAACACGATTAGCATTGGTACAAACGATAGAGTCTTGGTTCCCACGGGAATCACCAGAATAGAAGTGTCGGAAAAGAGTTGTTTTAAATAATATTCTTTCCCGAAAAGCTAAAACTTTCGAAATTTACAATTTACTTTATGTAATTATCTTTTCAGAAAATTTTAAAATTCAATTTATTGTGTCTGATTGTCTCATCAAAGCGTCTAGGAGATTCCTATCGATATCGTTGATCAAGCGCATCGACCAGAATTCTTAAAGCACTCAATGGGCAATACAATCACAAAATATTCTCTTAATTTTATAAAAGGAATTTACAAATTTTCACCCTCAAACGGACAAGTCCGGAATTAAACGAATCAGTAAAAGAAAGGGGTCATAGTCCTCGATTTTGCTGAAACGTTTAAATCGCTTCCTCATTCTTTTGAAAGCGTAAACTATAAAAATTTTGAAAACGATTTTTATTTTGAAACAATTTTTAAAACACGTGATTAAAACAGCGATATCAGTAGCAACTTCGATAAGTGGATTTTCATTCATCAAAAGTGTCACAAGAATCTTCTCAAAGATAGAAAGGGATATCATACCCTAAACTTGTACTCATAACAAGTCAATGACACACGAATTCACCAATGCACAAGAATTGATAAAACTTATCAATAGAAATCACGAAAATTGGTGAAGCATAAATTCTAGAAATCATCACAAGAAACCCAGAAATCACAAGATGAAAGTATGAAAACTCAAACGGGAGTATGAAAACTCGAACGGAGTATGAAAACTCGAACGGGAGTATGAAAACTCGAACGGAGTATGAAAACTCGAACGGAGTATGAAAACTCGAAGGAGAGTATGAAAACTCGAACGGAGTATGAAAACTCGAACGGAGTATGAAAACTCAAACGGAGTATGAAAACTCGAATGGAGTATGAAAACTCGAAGTAGAGTATGAAAACTCAAACGGAGTACGAAAACTCGAACAGAGTATGAAAACTCAAACGGAGTGTGAAAACTCGAACGGAGTATGAAAACTCGAAAAAGAGTATGAAAACTCGAACGGAGTATGAAAACTCAAACGGAGTATGAAAACTCGAACGGAGTATGAAAACTCGAAGTAGAGTATGAAAACTCACCTACATGCGAGCATGAAAATTCATCAACACATGTAACGCATAACAAGAACGGGAGCACGAAAACTCACCTACACGCGAGCATGAAAACTCATCAGCACATGTAACGCAAAGCGAGAACGGGAGCACGAAAACTCACCTACATGCGAGCATGAAAATTCATCAGCACGTGCAACGCATAACGAGAACGGGAGCACGAAAACTCACCTACATGCGAGCATGAAAACTCACCAACACGTGCAATGCAAAGCGAGAACGGGAGCACAGAATCTCACCTACACGTGAGCATGAAAATCACCAACACGTGCAACGCAAAGCGAGAACGGGAGCACGGAATCTCACCTACACGCGAGCATGAAAAATCATCAACACGTGCAACGCAAAGCGAGAACGGGAGCACGGAATCTCACCTACACATGAGCATGAAAATCACCAACACGTGCAACGCATAACGAGACGCTATCTCATGGTTGCAAGCCATTAATTTTGACACACGAATGGTCCGAAGACCGTGGGGCGCTACCCCACATGTGTGAGTCGGAATCACACAGATTGAGGTCAAAACTAACCTCGCAATCAAAAGAAAAGTATGTGTGAATGAAATCACACAAGTGGTGTCTAGACAATCCTCAAAGCCCAAGAGATATGTGTGAGACGAAATCACACCGATGAGGCCTAGTCTAACCGAAAAGGTATGTGTGAACGAAATCACACAAATGGTGTCTAGACAATCCTCAAAGCCCAAGAGATATGTGTGAGACGAAATCACACCGACGAGGCCTAGTCTAACCGTAAAAATGATCGTCATGATCAAAGAGAAGTGTCAATTACACTAAGTTAGTAAATATAAAAGTTTAGCTTCATGTCCCATAACCACTTTCTTAACTTAAATATTTACGAACAAATTGTAAATCTTCACTAGAAAATTGCCACATGAGGTTCAATCGAACAAGTCCAAGAATTAACCGACGAAGTGAACGCAAGCATTTCATACCACTTGTTTTACTAAGCCGTTTAATTAGATTTCTCATCCGAGTGAGGTAAAGGCTTGTATATACTAGCAGATTGAAAAACGGTTTAGGAAAAGAGTTTGATATTGAAAATAGAGTTAAAAACATTTTGATAAAAGAGTTTTGATATTTACTACTAGTATAGAAAACCTTTATATTTTTAAAGTGACAAATCACAAAAATGACTGTAGAAACAATCAATCACAAGAATTTCACATACGAAGACGTGAATAGAATACCGAATTCATCGAAAGGTATGTTCACAAAAATCCCGAAGAAAAGGTCATCAAAGTTGCTAATAAATGAAAGCAACAAATCGGGAAATAATCAAGAATCGATTAAATTCGAAAACCAAATCAATTCACTAAGATTCACATTCGAAGATGTGAATAAAATCCGAAGAATTCGATTCCAATCCATCAAAGTAGGAATACCCAAAAATTCCTGAAATAGAAGTTATCAAAGTCGACAAAGGTGATAACAACTATCCGGAAAAGAAGAATCGATCAACAATTGAAAAAACAAAGCAGAACGAGCATAAATGCTTGAATGACTTTAGCAAAAGTAAAAGTCAAGTCAATGTCGATATCGACCAGGCAAAGTCCAAGACAATTTCTTTTATACCAAAGAAATTTTAAAACTATCAGAGAGAGGCACATGAAAACCAAAAACCATGGATAAGCAGACCGAGTCGACAATTGAAATGCAATTTGTCTCAAAGATTGATACCCAAAACCCAATTGCATAGAGACTGCATTAAGTACACGAATTAGAGATAAGAATGCATATATACAGCAGTTCGAATAAACAATTGCGAGTTCAAATCGAAGTAGGTACGAGTTGCAGCAATATGCAACTTGGTAAGCATATACACAATGATACTTAGCAGTGCATACTGAAATGAGAAAGTGCAATAGAGAATAGCAGCAATGCTCATGAATAAGAGTTAGGAATTCATACCTAACAAATCAAAGATGATCTTAAGCAAAGATGAGAGAGAAAACATCGACAAAAAGTTGTAACACATGTACTATCTAAGTTACGTTTTATATTTGTTCTAAACCTCAGGCTCTGATACCAAGCTGTGACGCCCCACCTCTATACCCACGCTAGCCAAGAACACTACGGTGTAGTGCTGTCAACTAGCATGGAGAATAAGGCTGTTGAGGAGCGACCATCCGTGTAATTGCTTTGTGCGAGCACCGATATGCCAGATAGTAAAAACGTGCATTTCATTTCAGGAGGAAATCCGACATGCCGATGCAAACTCAAAGCTACTACACAGTGGCTATAATAGTCTAGGACAAAAATATAAAATAACAACACAGATAATATAAATGCGGAACACAGATGAAACAGAAAGTCTCATATATATATATAATAACTGATGTCAGTTACAATACATTCACACGGTACATGTGATACAACTACAACAATCGACTAAGGAAGTTACATATACAAGTACATTAACGTATTTAATATACATGAATACATATCTTCCTATACAATTTTACAGACTACTACAAATGACGACGACTACTCCAAAAGATATGAAAGAACTTCATAGCTCTAGCAGCAACCCAAAGCAGAATATCTACAACCTGAAATACTCGGTCTGACCCGAGTATTAAATTCAAAAGAAAATAATACTCGGGTCAGTCTAATTCAAACTTAGTTATTAGTGCACAGAAGCAATAATAATTAAATAATGAATAGACGACAGTAATTAAACCAAATCGGAATGCAATTCAGAATATTGAATTGAAATAAACGAAACAGTTCAAAACATTTAAATATCAATTAAAATATTAAGTCGAGTAGGGCTGCAGTACACGCACGCGTGCACTGCCTCGCCACTACAGCATATGGAATATGCAAAAGATCAATTAATCAAAACAAGATAGATATCATAAAACCATACCGTGTGGCTGCAGTTCACGCTTGCGTGCACTGCCTTGCCACTACAGTGATGATGTACCCATTGAATACGGTGTGGCTGCAGTTCACGCTTGCGTGCACTGCCGTGCCACTACAGTGATGATGTACCCATTGAATACCGACAGCAATCAAAAAATGCAGAGGTCAAGTTTGGACGACATAAATGCGAACCCAAATGTACACAATGGACGTACACTACTGGTTGCACATGAATAAAATGAAATTGGGGTGCAACATGGAACAGCACCAAGTAAATGGCACAAGAGACAGTATGATACAAATGCAAGCTCAATTAAATTGAACACCACATGTAGCAAGACAACCAGAACTGTTTGGAAAGGTAAACGATATTGCAAAAGACACCAAGTGAACATGATAAAACAACCTATCACTGAAACAGTACCAGCTTGAATTAGTGAAACAAGGCTACACATTCAAGTGTAACACAGTACAAAGCACAAAGGCTACAAGTGGAACAAGTGTGTGTGTAGCAACAGCATGTTCACACAACTACACCAAATTCAACATGATGCAAGAATACTCAAAGACGCAAGGTGAACCATAGAACAACAGTCAGAATGCATAAAACTGGACAAAGCAGCACATATGCAAGGGTCAAGCAACTTATATGTGCATTCAAAAACACTACAGATTCCCAATGACACAAGCATGAATAAGGCTCAGTGGTGAAGCAACAACATCAAGTGATATTGAGCACGCATGTAACCATGCAAGTAAATCAAATAAGGTGTTTTAATGCAACAAGAAACTCAAGTAATTCCAGAAGTCAAAATAGTTTCAAGAATGTAAGCACTACAAGGAAACTGTCTCCAAGCCGCATGTACACTCAAGTGAAATAAACGGTTGTCAAATGGAAGAATACAACAAAAATGAAGGCACCAAATCAATAGAAATGAACACAGTGGCAACAGAAGTGTACACAGTGACAACTACTTCAATGACACAGACCAATGCAACATATTCAAGTACAATGAACATGTACAAGTGAAGGCAGTGGCAACTGCAATAATATGCAGTGAACTCGAGAATGGTGAACCATGGAATACACATGAGATGCTATCCATTTACAGACACGAATTTCAGGTTCATGTAGACAGTGAACAACTTAATGGTACAATCACACAGGGGAGATTTCAAAGCCAACGGAAAATTTCAAGCTATAGCTAATGGCTAAAATCAGTACTTAGCAAAAGCAAGTCAATTTAGAATTCCATCAAAATATATTTTCACAAAGGCATGGCCGCAATATCAGGGGTCCCAAAACTGTCGAAGTCAAATGAATACTTTCACAAAGCAAAATCTGTAGGTTTCAAACTCAAGGCATAATCATGGAAATCAGAATTTAACAATCACACAAAACAAGGCGACCGAAGCCTAAAGCAGATCAAGTCGTGGTGTCTACGAGAATACAACGGTGCCATGATATTCAAAAACAAGGAATCATCAACCTCAAAACAAAACAATCAAAGCCATAACTTACAGTGAAATGCCAGAACCAAAAACACATCATAAGACCAAGCTGAATCGAAGACCCCAAAACACAATAAACAGATAAGCTAGAACATTTCAAACTAGATGTGAGTGAAGAGAGTTCACTCACTTTTTGTCGACGAGTCGCAGCTCCAAATCCAACGAAGCCAAGGTCGAACTCGATCTGGAATTGCGCAGCCGAGGTAAGCAACGAGAAGCCACTCCCGATCACCCACGCGATTGAAGGCGCTTCAAAGAGCCCTAATCTCAGATGGAAGGAGACGAAAAGAAGTGGCCGCCGTTATCGTTTCTCCCTTTTTTTTTTCGATTAGGGTTTAAAACGAATGAATGGATTTGCAAAGGGTTGGGTTTGCAAAAATAAGAGGAGAACAGATATCATCCTGTAACATAATGTCAAAAGAAGCGTGGCCCAATTTATTTTTTTCAATTTAAAGCCCATTATATCTCTTTAACAAATTTTCTTAAAAGAATTTTAACCAAAATAAAGTGCCAATAACAATTAGCAACAGGTTTTTTATTGTCTAATTAGCGCAAAGTCTCGGGTTGTTACAGATTTAATTTAACAAAGTTGATTTAATTTATATATAATACGTTTAAGTATTTATTTAAAATTATATGTTCGAATATTTAGTTTATATTAATTTTTAATAAATTAAGGTTGGGAAGAGAGATTTGAAATTGATTGAAATGGTGTCTAATCAAAAATTTTACTTAATTAAATCGATTTGAAACTTATTGAATTTGTGATTTTTAAAGGAAATGATTTTCATAACTTGATTCTGTTTTAAGGTGATTAAATGAATATTTCAAGTTTAAATAAACTGAAGGAATTATTTAGTGATTTGAAATTTGTGGTTTTATTTAATTGATATTGGATTTTATTAAGTGAATATTTCAAAACAAATAATAGTAAAGTGAATTTGATATATATATGAAATTACCAAATTTAGTTTGAAAATGTTGAATATTTAAAGCTTTGAAATATATTGAAATTGAGATGGTTTATTTTGTGGTTAAAATCTGCATTTGAAATCGATATAATTTGAAAGGTTTTATTGAGAAACGGAATTGAATTGAAATTGATGAATTGAGTTTGAATTAAATTTGAACTTTGGAATTCGAGTGGATTTGAATCGATTTGAAAATTTTGAGGAAATTATTTTATTATATAAAGTATTTTTAAATTATATTTAAACTATTTATATATTTTACTTTATAAATTATTTTAATATAAACTATTTCACTATATTAAAGTATAAACTATTTTGAAATGATCGCGGTGTCATAATAATGTTTGGTTGTTAAAGAGACCGAGGTCGGTTATTGTCATACTCTCTACTAATGCCGAAAACCACTTTGACAACCATGTATATGGTGGAGATTCCAGAATGAAGTAGGATGGTTACAACAATCCTATATGAGGTATATATGTGGACCCGACTCCTGTGAAAGGTGGCTAAACAAGAGCACTTGACAGGCCCAGTGAGGTAGCTCCTCCGATTGGACACACTTCTTCGATTGCCATTCTATTACTTTGTGATTGATTTGGTGCACACCTCTTATTTGGGAGTGTGGCTCGAGGTGGGCGGTAGCTGTGGCGATGCGTTACCACTAGCCCGGATGTGTAATTGGTATATCTATCCTAGCATTGCCTAGTTGTGCTATGTCACCTACCCTATCGAGACCACTACGAGTTTGTTTTGTGTCGTACCTATGGAGTTCCCTCTGATGGCCTTTCGATCAGAAGGTATTACGGTACTATATAAGCTATGGCATTATAAAGTGTGCTAAGGGGGATATGGGTAACGCCTTAATGCTATTTTAATAGTTTACTATAGACATTATTATAATAACGTATATTACTACAAAGTAGGTAGTTCCACGGATCCTTAGAGGATGGTTATCCCAAACATCCTTTAAGTTGCATGTATTTCAGTTGATATTTCACTTGAGTTGGATTTATTGATATAAGAATGTTAATCCTGACTTGAGTGTTTTGCTTTACGCTTGGGTCAGATTGAGTGTTACAGCTTTTGAGACTCACCTTTGAAGTTGGAGCTTCGCTTGGAGATCCACCTATCCATTCAGCTTGCAGTTGTTCAGTTGACTCCTGTGATATATTCTGATCTTGTATTTGACTATTGTATTGCGACTTCTGTGTATTCGAGATTTCTGTTGTATCTTGTTTAAATTTATTATATAGTAGCTTCATGAACTACTATTCATTTGTTTCCGCTGCTTATTGTTATATTACTATGTGCCTGTGACTCTGTGATTTATTATTTACTGTATATGCTGTATTTTTTCAAATATAAATTAACAAACTGATATTTCGAGCAATTCAAGTTCGATATGTGTGGATGCGAATGGTTGAAAATACCGGGTTGTTACAAGGTGTGAGTGATGTGAATCATTGCTATCTTTGTACATGAATTAGCCACATCCTTAATACATAAAATTGGTCTTTCTGTGAACATGTGTTTTTATAACATAGTGCAATTTGATTTCCCTCGACATAAACTCCTACAACCACCAACTAGGTCTATCTTCGTGAGCCTCTTCCTGAGCCCGTTGGAGCCTTTGAATTTAATGAACCTTCAGTTTCCACCATTTATGGCCCAAGTGACATAGGTGTGCATGAGTTTGAAGTAGCAGTTATGGCTTCTGTTGAGGCCTTATAGGAAGAAAGTATTCATTTAACAATTACTATTGTAGGGATTAACAAAGATATAAAGAATTACCTTTTAGAACTTAGGGGAGATAAAGATGCCCTTGAATGCCAGTATGAACATAATGTTAAACTATGTACTGAACTTGAGGCCGCAAAATTAAAGCTGGTTGATCTACAACAATCATTGAAGGAAGGTGAAGCGCTCTATGAGATCATCTATGAAGCTGAGATTAAAGATTTGAAGAAAATCATGGAGAGTTTGTTTCTTCAGGCTGCCCAACAAAAGGAGAAGAAGGAAGGCAACGAAGGAGGAGAGGGGATATAAGGGTTCTGCTTAGACATGACACCTGCTCCCTTTGTTGGTGTGGATCACTTGTTAGTGGATGAGTGAAGGAAGAAGTTGGAAGTATATTTCTAGGGTAAACTTAAAGTGATGGAAGTTTAGTGCAAGCAGCAAATAGAGCGACATAGGCTGAAGGTGCTTCCTTGCTCATAAAGGAAGGGGTAGGTAGCGGATATGCTTAAAAAAATTGGTGCCTTCTCTAGGAACACAAAGAAGACTATAGCTGAACTACTCGATGCTTTAGAGAAAACAAGAAAGGGTGCCATGCTTAAGATCTATGAGCTTGTTAATTTATCGTGGAATTCTCAAGATGCCCTTAGTGTCGACGCGGCACCCTTCAACATGCCTGGGCAAAATAGGGTGCCCTTAGTGTTGATTCAAAGGGTACAGATTTGCAAGTCATAACAGTGTGGTATCAGAGCTTTGGGTTTAGTGATAAACCTAGGCTTTGATGGGTACTCATTATAGATATGGTTAGTAATACCATAGAATGAGTCCGAGTGTATATATATGAGCGCGTATATGTTAGTGATATAAAAATATTTTATATTGGGTTATTTGATTTGTTAAGTTTGAATTTTGGGTTCTGGTCGATGCGTCTAGCTAAAGTCATCGGTTGGGATTCCAAACACCTGAGTAAGCAAACAGACATAGTATTGTTTTAAATTGGGTAAATGAAATAATTTTACCTTGATTATATTTTATATATAAAGAATAATTTTTCAGAAGTTATTATAGTAATATATGGATTGTTTGGTTGTTTTTGCAATGATAATATTCGTAAATAAAATAAAAGTTGTTATTATTATAAATCTAAATAAAGATAAACAAAGTTAAAATGAACTTATATAAGCAAAGTGAAATAAAGTGAATTCATGTGAGTATAATTTTGTGAATGTAATTTATAAATAGAAGGATTTAAAAGAAATAAAAAGCACCGAATTCACTACAGTCGCTGGGAAATAATTTGGGTGGTGACTACAGCATCATCAGTATTCATTTTTGAGTTTCTAAGTAATGGATTTGCTACCTTAGTAATTTGTTAATGAATTTTTGTTTTGATAAAACAAGTTTGATTTTAAAATCTAAAGTATGATTTGATGTATAAGAAAGTGATATTTTAAATTAAGACATGAAATTAAAATCTTAATTTAAGTTAAGTTAAATAAATTGAGTTAGTGAAATGAATTATATGAATTGTGCTTCTTAAGAAAAGTTAAATAAATGAAATTAAATTGGATTTGGCATGAATAAGATTGATATTTGAAATGGATCAAATAAAAATGAATATAAACTGAAGTAGTAAAGTGATTATATAACCATAAATTGAAATTACGGAATGTGAATAAAATTAAGTAAATATCTATGGGATTGTAAATAAAAAGTTGTATAACTTATAAAATGAGAAAATGTAAGTAAAATCAAATATTAAAATGGTTAAACAATTTTGTTAGGCAAAACAAAATCTAAATTTGAACGGCGATATGAAATTTGGTTTAAGTAAAAGTTAAATGAAATGACTTTAGAAATTAAATCTAAGTTAAAAGGAAATGATTTTTGAAATGAAATCTAAGTTATATGTTTTTACATTATATTTTCTATTTATATTAATACATTTCCTTTTTATATATATTTATTTTAATTTTAAACTAAGATTATAAATATTTTAAATCAATATCTAAATATATATACTAATATTAAAAATGTAGAGTTTCAAATCTAATTTATTTTAAAGATTTACATATAGAATTTTAAATCATAGCTTTATTCACAATCTACTTATATATATGGAATAGTAATTTCGAAACACATATTTTATTTGTTTGAAAAGAATAATTTTGCAAAATTAAATAATTATAAAAGAAGATTAGTACTTATATCCAGATATATTTTTTCTGGAATTATTTGTTCAACTTATAAACCAATATTTCTAATAATTTAATCTAGTTAATCACCAATTAACAGATGTCAAAAAATCCGGGTTATCACATTTCTCCCACCTTTAGAAATTTTCATCCTCGAAAAGGAACGGAGCCAGAATTTTATTAAAATGTTTATTATTAGTTAAATTATCCTTTAAACATTTTGAACTCTCAACTCCCATTATTTAAAAATTTTAAAACATTTTTAAAATCTACATAACATTGCCAAAATAGCTTTATAAAAATACTTTTTATAACTCGATGTCTCAACAAGTCCATCATTGTTCTTACAGAAATTCGGTCATATGTTGATCAGGCGTAGGACTGAAAATCTATAGTACTTGGTAAACCCGTTTTCAACACCCAGTGAAAATACTTGGAAACACATATTTTATTTGTTTGAATAGAATAATTTTTCAAAATTAAATAATTATAAAAGAAGATTAATACTTATATCTAGATATTTTTTTTCAGAATTATTTGTTCAACTTATAAACCAGTATTTCTAATAATTTAATATAGTTAATTACCAATTAACAGATGTCCAAAAATCCGAGTTATCGCAAAACGCTGCAACGACGACTGCAAGTAATGTGAGTAAAATTCACTCTTTCTGACTCGCTTATATTTTTATATAAATGGGAATATTTTTTATTATGCTATTTTAATGACTGTTGGATGTTATTAATATGTATATATATTTGTGTGTGTATATATGTATTTATTGGATGTTTGGATGTTATGCTATAGTAGTTAGTAGCTGGATATATTCCTGCCGATTGGAGGACACCTGACCTGATACGTTCCTGTGTATGAGCGGATGGCCCTTTGTACGTGTGTTTGGCTCGATGAAGACATTGTACATATTTTTCTCATATGCATATTTGTTGTAAGTTACAGGTTGGAGGGATCCAACTAGATTCCTCACAATTGTTGATTTTTATTTACACTTATTGTTATATATGTTGTACCATGTGATGTTTGATGTGATGGATGCCATGTTTGCTATTATTGATGTGAATCCCCTTATTTAGTACTTTTACAGCATTGGGCATATTTTTGAAAATTTAAAATATTAAAATGACGATTCAATCTTAAAAAGGATATCAAAGTGATTTTGAAAATATATATGTTTTAATAATTTTTGAATTGTTAAAGAAATGGTTTTATTTTAAATAAATAAAAAGTAATGATTTTTATGTTATAAAAATTACAATGTTGTGAAATATACTTAAATATGATTTTTTGAAATATAAAGTAAACTATTTTGTAAAATAAGTTAAACTGAGAATTTTGAACATATTATAAATGGTTTACATATGAGATTTATAAAATTGATATTTTACAAATAAAAGTAATGGAATTGTAAATGGGTTTTATAAGTGTTAAAATGAAGTTATAAATGAAATATTATAAGTAAATAAGATTTATAAAGTAAAGAAGTGTAACGAATCGGACTTTCCATCATTTGAATTTTAATATTTAAATGGGTTTAAATATTGGATTTGGAATATAAATTAATTTTAAATATGAAGATTTTGGTTGAAATTAGAGAATGAATTTAAATTTCAAATATAACGATATACTGTGATACGGAAATGGTGAATAATTGAAATTGAGTTGAATATGAATCGTGATGATTTCTAATGTTGTTGTAAGTTCTATTTGAATTAGAAATTAAATAGTAAGTTTTTGAAACTAAAATTTCAAGTGATTTCGTCAATTTTTGAAATCGGCGGTTTAATCGATGCGTTAAAATAGCAATACGGGCCACATTCTCGGAATTTGACGAAACCAGTTCCTTTAGATTCATAATAATGTATTATTATCAGATTTAAAATTTCGTAGCTTTTGGATGTACTAATTGGTTGTATGGGATAGAAACTCGTTGAATTTAATATTAGAAATTTAATATTATAATTAGGTTTAAAAAGCTATCTTCTTCATACGATCGAGTTAGGCCTTGAGACTAGTTCCATTGGGTTCGAAGTTGGGGTATGACATTAGAAACACCAGGCGGTACACCTCGATAGGAGTTCAGGATTTCAAGATATGCTAAGCGAGATATTTTGAAATTAAATAATATTATACAAATTTCAAAAGCCGAACTCTATTATTCTAGCCAGCCTAAGCGCCGTCCTACATCTGTTGAGCGGTTTCCTTCTATTTAAAATCTAGTGCCCCTTTCTTTTTCTTCTTAAAAAATGAAATGGATTCAGATCAAAAAAGAAAAAATATATTTCACGCCATTAAAATCGCGATAGCATGAGCGGTTGGGGGACGAGTGCGGAGCAGGTCGGCGATGGACAGTGGGGTTGTGGAGTTCACTTGAGGGTAGGCAGCGACGTTCGTGGCTGAGTTTAGAGGGGAAATCGAGGTTAGGGTGTATGATGTTGGGGGTTGCGGTGGCTCTGGTGGTCAAAAAGGGACGAGGTGATTTTGGTAAGGCTTGACATCTAGGAGGTGATCGCAACACTACCGTGTCGCGTGCAGTCCAAGGTCGTGATGATGGGAAGGAGTGCGGCATTGATTTTGTATAGTGACGACCGTGATGAGGCAAAAGACAACGCAAGAGCCCATGGTTTGGAAGCGAATTCGATTTCATTGATTCCGAATTAAGGTGAGTTTTATTACTCACATATCTAGCAACATCCTGCCTTTTTGTATGCTTTAAATCGACGATAAACCACACACGTCAGACTTAAATCATACAGAAGGAAAGACTGTTATTGGGATGAATAAGAAAAATAGAGAAAGAAAAAAACAAAACATAATCTCACAGCTGAACGACAAAATATAGTAATCAAATAAATAGGTCATGAAGCTGTTTTACAAAACATTTGATTATACTTACACAATACATATCAGAGTTACACATACTAGAGAATTATAAATAATGCAGTGGAACAGTGGAATGCAGTGGAACAATATAGTATATAATAATAATAAAATCATCGTCTTTGTCCTCCAGAAATAAGATCTTCAAACCCTGAAATGCTCGGACTGACCCGATTGAATTGAAAAGACAAAACACTTGAGTCAGAACTAAAAGATCTTATATAAGTTAAATCAACTGTAAAATATGAGTGGAATGGCGTCAGAGATGTTTACGGGTTTTGACATCTCCTATCCAGTGTCTAACATAAGTGCAGTAACTTAAGAGATGCCCGAGATTCACATCTCCTAAGGATCCGTTAAATTATTTACTATGTAGTAATATACGCTATTATAATAATGTCTATTAGTAAAATAAACTTACTTTCTAATAGCGTTCAGGGGTTACCCATATAGCCCTTACCACGTAATAGTCCCAGTAGTCCATCTAGTATCAGCGCATCTCAAGATTGGAAGACTACCCTAAATACTCCACGAGATACGGGATAAATCGAAAATCTTACAAGGCGCGCTAGGTTAGGTTACACGGCACAACTAGGCAATGCCAGGGTAGATATACCGATTATACTTCCGGGCCGGTGGTAACGCGTAGCAGTTACTACCGCCCACCTCAAGCCACACCCCCAAATCAAAAGAATCAAAAGTGGCCACCAAATAAATCTCCAAGTCAGAATATAATAGCGAAGGAGTATGTACGATCAGAGGAATGACCTAATTAGCCCGTCAATTGCTTCTGTTTTAGCCACCTTACGCCAACTCACGGGAGTTGGTTCCACGTTCATACTTCAAAGGAACGCCGCCACCATCCTACTTCATTACGGAATCTCCACCGCGTACACAGTTATCAAAGTGCTTTTCGGTATCTACAGAGAGTATGCCATATCCGATCCCGGTCTCTTTGCCAACCAATCGTTATAATAACACTGCGGTCATTTCAAAATAATTTTACTTCAAAACCATAATATAATATCCATTTCAAAACCATATAAATACGATATCATTTCCATTTTAAACCCCAAATCAATATGATATCATTTTTATAAAATCCAAATCTATATAATATCATTTTTATTTCAAATATATCCTTTTTCCAAAATCATAGCACTTCCGAAGTTATAACACTTCGAAATCAAAACACTTAAAGTATAACACTTTCAAATCATAATACTTTGAACTCATAACTTTGAAACATAGCTACACCACTTAAATGGCTTAAATATTAAAATACTTTATATAATAAAATAGCTTCTTCAGTTTCATAAATCAATTCCAAATACAGATTTGAACCCCCAAATAAACCATTTCAATTTCCATATATTCCAAAGCTTTAAATGTTCCACCATTTCAAAACTAATTCTTTGATAATTCCATATATATCAAACTCAATTACTATTATTTAGATTTGAATTGTCTACTTAATAAATCCAATATCATTTGAGTAAAACTTTTAAACTTCAAATAACAGGATATTCCTCAATTTATTTAACTTGATATATTCGTTTAAATCAATTTGATATTCATTTAAATTACTTTAACCGAAATCCAGCTATAAAAATCATACCCTTTGAAATCTCAATTTTTATCTAAATTTCAAATCAAATTTATTCGAGTATAATTCTTAAATAATTTAATTCGAATCAATTTCGTGTTTATCTTCTAACCTCAAATTTATTCAAGTCAATATAAACCCTATATACAACATAATTTTAAACATATTCTTAACTATATTATATAAAACAATCAAACTTTATTACTTAACTTATTTTATATTTCAATTTTTTTATACATAGCTAAAAATCAATTATAGAATAACATTCACATAACTTCAAAAGTCAATAATTATATAACCCATATATTTCTTTATAAAACCAAAGAAATCATTTCAAAATATTTTTATATGTATGACACGGTGTCTATATATAATTTTCTATCCTATGGTCAAGTGATACAGATGTTTATCATTTCAGTCCGTAATTTAAAATAAAAATACGGTTAAATATCATTTCAAACCGCAATCCCGAATGAAATAAAAAAATCCATAACAACTTGCAGTTTATGACAATATAAAATACAACATCCATTCGTCCAATATCAATCATCAAACATTCATCACCATCATCATCCAATTCAATCAATAAATCAATATAGAATAGATAATAAATAACAAAATTTACTGGCAGTTATATTCAATAATAAATTAAATAACTATTTAACTGGCTGTTTATATGCAATAACAAATTAAATAACAATTTAATTCAATAAATTCAATTTAACTGAGATAATGATAAAATTTGCCTAACAGTCATATATAAATATCCAATCACATCAGAAATTAATTTAACACACATAAGAAATTTTAGAAGTTGTGAGTGGGTTAAAACGCTTACCTTTTGAATTTAAATTGAATTTAAATCCAATTTAAACCTAAAATTTGAACAGTTTCAGAATTCGTCCAAACCAGCGTTAAAATGTCCGGAATTCCAATGCGAACCTAGCAGAGAAAACCGCGCGTGAGACGGACCTCGTATGTAAAAGTTATGGAATTTAGAACATTTAAAATCAAAAATTAAATCGAATTAACAAAAAAAAAAACAATCCAAAATAGACTACAATAACACGACGCACATCAAACTGGTCAACCCGCTCTACCCAACGAATGTCGCGTCGCTGGAGGCCACCGCGACCACAACCCCCGCTACCAGAGCTAGTCCGCCGTCGCCCAGGCCCATGGCCATGAGAACAACCTTCTCACTCCGATCGATACAGGACGATCAAGACCTAGCCGCCACTAGCATATGCAAACCCTAACGAATTAATGTCGTAGACTGGACTGTTAACAACCAAAACGAACACCTCCGATGAACAAGCATGGTCCTCTCCATACGATGGTAAGTTCAATTTGGCGATCCATGCAAGATGACCAAGACGCGATTAACGGCCGTGAATTGATCTTCGATTTCTTGCCAAACAGTGACCCAAATTGGAAAACGAATTATAGATCTGAGATGCGCTCGTCGAGAGCTTCAGATCGATATAAAATTTGATATGGTTTGTGGAGTTTGAAATTTTGATGTAGAAATTTTTGATTTGCAATTGACTATGAAATTTAGAATTTGTCTGCCATTGAGAAAGAGGAGCAATTGGAATTGTACGTATAGAAAATGAATATAAGAAATAGGCTAGGATTTATAAATGGATATATATAGGCAGAACAAAATAGAACAGATGGGCTCGCTTTGGTTTGGAATATTGAACGATATATGGCCCAAAAGGCCCGTTTCGACTCGAAACGAAATTGGGTCAACACATATATCAAAATAGATGTTTTAAAATATTTTAAACTCGATGGAACAGGTTTCAAATCTAAATTCCATCGTATGAAGAAGTTATGCTAAAATCAAGTTATTTCAAATTGATTTCAATTGATTTCAATTAAATTGATTTCTAGGCGTTTCGAGCCCGTGCGATCAAACGACAAGTCCGATCGATACGAAACTTGAAATCCTACAATAATTCACCATTACGGATCCGATGAAAATGGTTTCATCGAAATCCGAGTCAGTGGCCAAAATGACTATTTCTACATTAATTAAATAAATTACAAATTAATTAATTAAATCAAATTTTCAGTTTCAATTCTATATTTGACAAATTTTATCATTTCTAAATTTTTTAATCATTTATACTAATTTAAATAAATTTAGGTGTCAATTTAAAATTGATTACCCATTACCGTAATTAAAATTTCAATATTTATAGATTCATTAATTATCAATTGAAATTCCAATAAATCATTTATTTGATTTTATCTGTATTCAATAAATTATTATCAAATGGATGAAATTGAATTTGGATTCATAATCTATTACATTAATATTCCCACATTCCATCTTGATTTCAATTAACGTAATATTTATATATTAAATTTCATTTATTTGCAATTAAATCCAATTACTACAGTTCAAATCTCATTAAATTGATAAGTCTCTATTTGCATTTTTTTAAATTCAAAAAATTGTCCTATTATGGATAATATTAACATTATTCTCAAATATTACCTTAATTAACATCAACGTAATAATTTATTTAGATTTATTGCAATTGATTCTATTTCAATTTAATGGACTAAAACATATCGGTAACTTATAATAATTGTTGCCACTAACTCTTAATCATACTTTTATAAGTTATCATTTCCAAACAATATTATAATTACTTACAGGACATTGATTTTGTTCAATTACTATTTATTATTATTAATTAATTCAATATTTATGTTTTTTTTCTTATATTCAATTTATAGCCTAGTATAACAATTTACATTACTTCAATTAATCGTAGTTTCATTTCAATTGTTAATACGTAGCTTTAATTTCCATAACTGCATTTCATTTTAGCATTCATTTCATTATTAAATTACAAAATTTTTGTTTTCTTTTCGAATTAAATTACCAAAGCTTATTAAATTAACAATATTTAATTATCGAAAATTACGGGTCGTTACACTTTCCCCGACTCAAACTTTTCGTCCCCGAAAAGGAAAAAGAAGGGAAAAGAAAGAAATAAGTAGTCAATACATCTTATTCAAAATACAAATTTTATAAACAAATAAATTTACAAAGTTTAATAATTTAGATAAGATATATCTATTTATAACCAATACCTAAATTAATAAAGTTTGGAAATATTTTTCAAAATTTTCTAAGTCCAAAATTTACGAAAAATTTCGGCAGTGTCTCATTTGTACGGGAAGGCTCGAAAGAAAATATAATATCAAGTATACCAATATATAACATATAATTTCCAAAATAATATATCCCAACATGGGAAAAACAATATAATAATACTATAAACCGTAATCCGAGAACGTACCTGTTTGTCGGGCAATTAACGATTATTTATGACACCAAAAGCAATAGCAATTGCTTCCATAACCTGTATTTCACTTATATAATCCAATAGATTAACAATTATACAAAAATAAAATATTAATTTTGTTTCAACTACTAAAAACAATCAATGTCAACAGTAACAATCACTTGCAACCACAGTATACAAATCAAATACAAATCAACCATCCAAGCAAGACAAACATTTGATTTGTTCGGGTTATACACTTTAAATCACACAGAATGACAAATAACTATGAAGTATTCCACTTACGCAACAGTCTTAGATAAACTCAATAGAATATACATACATCTAAGCAATTAAAAGTATCTTTTACCCAAACAACTCATAAACCAAACAATAATAAGCATAAATTACGTTCATACATATTAATTTCATTTCAAAACAGTTATTGCTTCACTTCCCTTTCATTCATATAATAATTTATCCTTTTTAATTTACATTTATTTCTTGCAAACTTTATTTCCATCCATTAATTCTGTGTTGATTTCACTAATTTGCATTTATACTTACATGAATTCATTTTTTTTATTCATATTGTAAAAATTTCTTTTTATTGCATTTCATTCATTGATTTCTCAATTTCATTTATTTTCATTCGTTTATCCATAGTATTCATATTCAATTCAGTTGCTTGGCATATCAATTTCATTTACTTAAGCTTTTAATTACTTTCTTATAATGCTTACTTTCTATCACAATTTTTTGTAAAAATATTTCAATTATACATATGTTTATAACAACTACAACATCAAATTCTTATTTATTTACGAATTTCATTGAATACTTTTCATTACTTCAAGTTTACTAGTATAATATCCTATTACATTTCTTATAAGCATTAGAACTTTAAATATTTGGTAAGTTATATATATGCTTTTAAGGATGCAATTGAAAGTTACACAAGTTTATTTTGTTTCTTTTTATTTAACTTAATGTTCAATACTAATAGCCTTTGTTTCATAGGTTACAATTTCAAATTTCTTTTAATCCCGTTTATGACTTAGCATTAAATCTCTTATTTCATTTAGCGATTTCAATTATTAATTACTTACATTCCATTTTACTACAATAATTGAAACTATTAATTAACAAAAACTTAAGAACTAAATACTGGGTTAAATTTCAAATCATTTCAAAATAATAGATAGATGTATACACTTGCAATTTATATATCTAATTATATTTAGAACAATTTGAAACTTTCATTTGTTTATCAAAATAAATCTGCAGTAAAACTACTAAAATGGCCTTCCCACTTAGAAACTCAAAAATGAATGTCGACGAGGCGTGCACTCATCACTGAAATTATTTTCCAGCGATAGAGAGGGAAGTACAGAATTTATTCCTTTCCAAAATTTCCTTTAAAACATTTCTTTCAAATTATGTTGAAATATTTATCAGAAGATACTTCTAACATTATTATTATTATTATTATATTCCAAAATTATTCGAAAGAAAATTTCAAAAATTCCGAAACTTAGGTTCTACATTTCCAACTCCAGTTGTTTTTATTTTAAATCTTATTTCCAATCAATGTTTAAAAAAAATTCACTACCTAACAATCAATATAATACAACCAAATATAACCTTTATAAAATTTATTACTTTATATATAGAAAATATAATAGGCAAAATTATTTCATTCACCTATATTCAAAACAAATATTGTGTCGGTTTGTCCTATCAAGCGTTTAGAAATCCCTATTGATGACATAGCGTCCTATGCGCCAACCAGAATCTATAAATGCAAAACGGAACTAATTAATACAATATCAAAACCTTTTATAACACTAACAAATACGCTCTCTCATCCATATACTCTCAATGACTCATCATAGGGTACTACTACCCTATTAATAAAGAGTCAGACCCCACAAAGCTAAGGTTTATCGCTAAACCAAAGCTCTGATACTAGATGTAACATCCTACCTTTTTGTACGCTTTAAATCGACGATAAACCACACACGTCAGACTTAAATCATATAGAAGGGCGGATTGTTATTGGGGTGAATAAGAAAAACAGAGGAAGAAAAAAAAACAGAATCTCGCAACAGAACGACAAAATATAATAATCAAATAAACAGTTCATGAAGCTGTTTTACAAAACATTTGATTATACTTACATAATACATATCAGAGTTACACATACTAGAGAATAATAAATAATGCAGCGGAACAGTGGAATGTAGTGGAACAATATAGTATATAATAATAATAATAATAATAATAATAATAAAATCTTCGTCTTCGTCCTCCAGAAATAAGATCTTCAAACCTTGAAATGCTCAGACTGACCCGAGCGAATTGAAAAGACAAAACACTCGAGTTAGAACTAAAAGATCTTATGTAAGTTAAATCTACTGTAAAATATGAGTGGAACGACGTTAGAGATGCTTACGGGATTTGACATCTCCTATCCAGTGTCTAACGTGAGTGTAATAACTTAAGAGATGCTCAAGATTCACATCTCCTAAGGATCTGTTAAAATATTTACTATGTAGTAATATACGCTATTATATTAATGTCTATTAGTAAAATAAACTTATTTTTTAATAGCGTTAAGGGGTTACCCATATAGCCCTTACCACGTAATAGTCCCAGTAGTCCATCCAGTATCAGCGCATCTCCAGATTGGGAAACTACCCTAAATACTCCACGGGCTATGGGAGAAATCCAAAATCGTACAAGGCGTGCTAGGTTGGTGACACGACACAACTAGGCAATGCCAGGGTAGATATACAAATTACACTTCCGAGCTGGTGGTAATGCGTAGCAGCTACTACCGCCCACCTCGATCCAAACCCCCAAATCAAAAGAATCAAAAGTGGCCACCAAATAAATCTCCAATTCAGAATATAATAGCGAAGAAGTGTGTCCGATCAGAGGAATGACCTCATTAGCCCGTCAATTGCTCCAATTTTAGCCACCTTATGCCAACTCATGGGAGTCGGTTCCACGTTCATACCTCAAAGGAACGCCGCCACCATCCTACTTCATTCTGGAATCTCCACCGCATACATAGTTGTCAAAGTGGTTCTCGGTATCGACAAAGAGTATGCCCATATCCGATCCCGGTCCCTTTGCCAACCAATCGTTATTATAACACCGCGGCCATTTCAAAATAATTTTACTTCAAAACAATAATATAATATCCATTTCAAAACCGTATAAATACGATATCATTTCCATTTTAAACCCTAAATCAATATAATATCATTTTTATAAAACCCAAATCTTTATAATATCATTTTTATTTCAAATATATCCTTTTTCCAAAATCATAGCACTTTCGAAGTTATAACACTTCGAAATCAAAACACTTAAAAGTATAACACTTTCAAATCATAATACTTTGAACTCATAACTTTGAAACATAACTACACCACTTAAATGGCTTAAATATTAAAATACTTTATACAATAAAATAGCTTCTTCAGTTTCACAAATCAATTCCAAATAGGGATTTGAACCCTCAAATAAACCATTTCAATTTCCATATATTTCAAAGCTTTAAATGTTCCACCATTTCAAAACTAATTCTTTGATAATTCCATATATTTCAGATTCAATTACTATTATTTAGATTTGAATTGTCTACTTAATAAATCCAATATCATTTAAGTAGAACTTTTAAACTTCAAATAACTGGATATTCTTCAATTTATTTAACTTGATATATTCATTTAAATAAACTTGATATTCATTTAAATTACTTTAAACCGAAATCTAGCTATAAAAATCATACCCTTTAAAATCTCAATTTTTATCTAAATTTCAAATCAAAATTATTCGAGTATAATTCTTAAATAATTTAATTAAAGTCAATTTCGTGTTTGTCTTCTAACTTAAAATTTATTTAAGTCAATATAAACCCTATATACAACATAATTTTAAACATATACTTAACTATATTATATAAAACAATCAAACTTTATTATTTAACTTATTTTATGTTTCAAAACAAATTTATACATAGCTAAAAATCAATAATAAAATAACATTTATATAACTTCAAAAATCAATAATTATATAACCCATATATTTCTTTATAAAACCATAGAAATCATTTCAAAATATTTTTATATATATACCACGGTGTCTGTATATAATTTTCTATCCTATGGTCAAGTGATACGGATGTTTATCATTCCAATCCGCAATTTAAAATAAAAATACGGTTATATATCATTTCAAACCGCAATCCCGAATGAAATAAAAAAATCCATAACAACTTGCAGTTTATAACAATATAAAATACAACATCCATTTGTCCAATATCAATCATCAAACATTCATCACCATCATCAACCAATTCAATCAGTAACATCAATATTGAACATATAATAAATAACAGGTATCTATTGGTAGTTTATATTCAATAATTAATTAAATAACTATTTAACTGGCAGTTTATATGCAATAACAAATTTAATAACAATTTAATTTAATAAATTCAATTTAACTGAGATGATGACAAAATATACCATACAATCATAAATAAATTTCTAATCACATCATAAATTAATTTAATACACATAAGAAATTTTAGAAGTTGTGAGTGGGTTAAAACACCCACCTTTTGAAATTAAATTGAATTTAAATTGAATTTAAATCCAATTTAAAACCCAAAATTTGAACAGTCTTAGAATTCTTCTAAACTAGCATTTAGATGTCCGAAATTCCAATGCGAATCTAGCGGAGAGAACCGCGCGTGAAACAGACCTCATATGTAAAAGTTATGGAATTTAGAAAATTTAAAATCAAAAATTAAATCGAATTAACAAAAAAATAAACAATCCAAACCTCTGCCACGTCATCACGTTGGAACTTCTACCTCAACCCTAAACTACAACAACACGACGCACGTCGAACTGGTCAACCCGCTCTACCCGACGAACGTCGCGTCGCTGGAAATAAAAGCACGTTATACTATCTGACATATCGGTGCTCGCACAAAGTAATTACATGAATGGTACCTCCTCAACAGCCTTATTCTTCGTGCTAGTTGACGGCATTACTCCGTAGTGTCCTTGACTAGCGTGAGTATAGAGGTGGGGCGTCACAGCAGTGAACTCTCTAGCACGAGATTTTATGTCCTTAAATGAAACTGAATACTTTATCGACCATTCACTTATATGTTTGATTAAAGATTCCTTTGATTTAAAAATCATACCGACTCGAGGGCTTTTCTCCACACATTCTAGTCCAAACATTTCCCTGGTAAATTAAAGTTCTTGCATAATAGAGCTTTCATTGAATGTGTCATTACATTGGTCATCCTTTAACGGTTCTTCCATCTCGATATGCTTGTCGATGTCATCCTCTAAAATATCATCTAAAGTATCAACTGGCCCTAGTGACTATTTATATTGATATTCACTATTTATGTTTTAGGACAAAGGTTTTGGAAAGATTAAATATATCGAGAATAACAAATTGGGCCTAGTGACTGCTTCTGGATGTAATTTGATAGTTAAATAACCGACTATCAAATCTGGTCAAATTCATTGATCATTTCAAAGAGACCGGGATCAGATTTAATTATCCGAAAACCACTTCGAATCAATTTGTGCGCTATGAATTGTGATATCGTATAGATAATGATGACGGTGATTTTGGAGTTTCGGTTTGTTCAGACTCTAAACAACTTGTATGGATGAATGCTATCATTGCATTGTTGCTTGGAAGGCAGTGTTAGCATTCCAAGTATGAATGTTATTCTTAGGGTAAAACGTAGTCTCAAGCCTCATCAACCGGAAATGACTAAAACATGGGCGATGCAACAAGGCTATGTGGGTCGCTCCCATTAGGGTATGATCATCACTCATCTAGAGTGGACATTTATCATCATGACTGTCTATTATTTGGTGTGTTTTGAAAGCCCATTGGTGGTGATCATATTCGATACTATCCAGTAAGGGGTAGGCCGGTCTTGTGTTGGCAGGGGTCGATAGGTATGATCTCGATACATTTTTCTAGAGGTAACTATGGCGAGCGGTACCCCAGTGGCCCAGTCATTGTATGAAATCCAATATCCACTACGAGCCTGAACGGTTTTAGTTATATACCAAATATGCTAAAATGTGAGAAGCAAGCATTTCAACTATTTTATAGTTTATTTTCTATAGACACTATTATAATATAAGATAGGATGATTTTGATATAAAATATTTTGGTTATCATAAGTTAAAAACCCATCGTATTTATGTGTAGCATGGTCTTACGAGACACCTTTGTTTTCAAAGGATTTTGATAATAGTGATAATTCAAATTGAGCATGTTTTCTCACGCCGGTTTTCTAGACTGACTCCGGTGTTATTTTATTATAATGCTCGGGTCAGACCGAGTATTACAGATTCAGGTAGGATGCTATGGAGCTTAGGAGGCGATTTGGAGGATTTCAGCCGTGTTACACGTACTTTGTTTTTCGCGGGGTGCGTTAAACTGTATATTCACGACTTGTGAGGACAAGTTATTATAAGTGTCCGTGTTGCTATGCCTACTATTGTACTCTGATGATTGTATGTATATTAACAACTATAGATTCTTTGGCATCAAAATATGCTATTATCTATTATAAATTGTTACACTGCGATTTGTGAGATTCCATGTGTTGTTCCTGTTTTCTTCTATCTCTTTCTTCTTCACCTATAATGATCCGGTATTTCCAACAGTCAACTGCTCGGCGTGCTATATAGTGAACGAATTGATGTCGATTTTGAGGGTCGAAAATCTCGTGGGTCGCTATAGTGGCATCAAAGCGCAAGGTTAAGCGAGAACCTTCGCTTTGGTGGGGATTAATAATAAGCGATAGGGTCAGTAATACACTAGAATGAGTCTGAATATTACAAATATGAGCACGAATTTGTTAGTGAATATATAAAACCGTGTTGACTTACCGATTGAGTATTTATGAATTCTGGTTGGAACAGTCAGGACAACTATATCGATAGGGGTTTCTAAACTCTGAACAAGTTAAATCGATATAGTATTGTTTTAAAGTGGGTAAATGAAATAATTTTACCCAAATTATATTTTGATATAAAAGAAAAAAAAACTTTGAAATTATTGTAGTATATTGATGTGTTTGGTTGTTATTATTACAATCTAAATGAAATAATATATATATATATATATATATATATATATATATATATATATATATATATATTGTAACGACCTAGATTTTTCATTGTACGATTTTGAATATATAAATGGTTTTAAATATTGAATTTGAATTATAGATTGATTTTGAATATTAAAATTTGGGTTTATTTATAAAATAAATACAGAATTTAAATACAGCGATTTATTGGATAATTTAATTATTGGATTTAATAATTGAATATTGGTTAAATTATTATGTCCTAAGTTTTAAGCCCCATAAAAATAATTTAAAGGCTTATAAAATTCATATTAATAATAATGAAGATAATAGAAGTTTTAAAATTGAATTTAAAAGTAATCAATTTTAAAGATAGCTTGTTTAAATTGACATTTAAAAATAGCCTTCTGAGGCACAGTCTCGGAATTCGACGAAACCAGTTCCGCCGAATCTGTAATAGTGTATTATTGTCGGATTTCATGTTTTGTAGCGTTTGGAGTTATCGTTTGGCTGTACGAGTTAGGAACACGCTGAATTTAATATCGAAAATTCAATATAATAATTGATTCCAAAAAGCTATCTTCTCCATATGATCGAGTGAGGACTCAAAACCTTTTCCATTGCATTCGAAATAGAGGTGTAATATTATAAACGCCTAGCGGCATGCCTCGATAGGGGTTTTTTTAAGCTACATAAATCGGTACACTTGGAAAATTTGGTTAATATATTTTAGTCAATCCCTCAAATCCATCAGCCACCCTATGAATTGACCTTGCATATTCCTTATGTAACACATCACTTCCCTTCTTTCTATATCAACACACAAATTTTCCCCTTCTCCTCTTCGTTTCGTTCGAATCAAAAAATCAAATTCAAAAAAAAAAAAAATCAAAAGCGCGCTTGCGCGTTCGATAGAGGTGGAGTTCGCAGCGATATATGGCGAGGCATGCGGCGTTGGCGAAGTAGTGGTGGATGGGCGGCGTTGGCAATGGGATGAAGTCATGGGCTTGAAAAGAAACTAGGGCTTCAGTCGCGGGTAGACGAGCGCTCGAGTGGAAGCAACGAACTCTTGTGAGGTCGCGAACGCATGGTGGAGCGCGCAAGCGGCATTGGACGAGCTGGGTGCTGGTGTGGCGGTGAAGAGTCAACGCATTCGCGGTATCCGTGGGATGGTAACAACGGGAGATAAGCCTGGAGAAGCCATCGAAGTCGCGGTGATGAAGGTGGTTCGAGTTTGTTCTGGTGGAGTCTGGGAGCTTTGTCGTGGCATATTGTGGAGGTAGGGATGATGGAAGTTAGGCTATGACGGTTTGGGTTCTGGCTGCAAGCTGAACGTTGGGAGGAAAGGAGGTTTGATTTTGATTTGGTATTAATTTAAAAAAAGTAATTAATGTTGCAATTTTAATATTTTAAATTAGTATCTTGTAAATCGTGTATTCTACTCATACTAGGTCCAAAACAAATGTGGTTTGTCGCCTTAGACTCGTATAGTCGATAGCTACATCACAAATTTGATTTGGGTGCATTCGATTTAGTGGAATTTTAAGCTATATTCGGATTTTATTTGGCTATAGACTTAACTAGAACGTAGGAGCAAAAGAAAAAGAAAAAACAAGGTGAGAAAAACTATCACTCATTTGGATTATCAGATTAATTTTGAAAATAGTTAAAATTAATTATTTAATGCCTGGTTGATTTAATAATTATCTGATGAATGATATTATATATATATATATATATATATATATATATATATATATATATATATATATTAGTATTTGGAGTGATATTCCCGCGCATTATAACGGATGAGACCCTATGCACCCCGCGTAATTGCGTCCTATATACCACGATATCCCCCTCGAAGTGGAATTGGTATTTTATGTTGCATTAACATATGTGGATGCAAGGAAATAGGTTGGAGGGATCCAATTGGATTCCTTAAATATATTGTTTATTTTCCATATATAATAATATATGAATTGTATAGAATAATCTATTATAGATTACTGTAGTGATTGGAATTATTGGAAGCTATTGTAGCACTCGCCTAATTTTGGTAATTTAAATACTATAAATATATTCTTAAAATTTATGGAATTAAAGGGAACTTTATATATATATATATATATATATATATATATATATATATATTGGAATTGGAATTATTTTAAAGAAATTGAGCTAGAAAAATATATTGATTTTTGGTAACACTTAACTATTGTGGATTATCAAATGGAGGTTTTAAAAATGAATTATGTAGAGAATTTATAAATGATATTCTAGAAATATAAAAAGGAGTTAAAATCAATGTTGACAATAGATTGGAATTATAAATGGTATTTATAAGAAATGTATTTATATAATGGAATTTTATAAATAAGATTTGTTTTATAAACAGTTAAAACCAAAGGGGTTATAAAATTTATAACGACGTTTATAAATAAAGGAATTCGATATTAATGATAATTGGAAATATAATTTTGTAGGGTAAATTTATGTTAGGGAAGATTGAGATAAATAGTAGATTCTATTTTTGAAGTGAGAACAGTTGGAAAATCGAAAATAAATCGATATGTTATGAAACCGAAAGGAAACTGTAAATTAAATTGGCTATCAAGATCTAAAATATATTTTAAGAAGTTAAGTTCGTTTCGAAAGGAAAACTTTATTATTTAAACTATGTAATCTTAAACTAGTTAATATTGCAATACTTTGGAAAAATGGATTTTCAAATATTTAATATTTATTGAAATAAATTTTTTTAATTTTCGTAATCAGCTTTGTAAGTTGATTTATTTTATTTTTAGATAAGTTATTGATGGTTTATTAAAACTATTTGATATTTTAAATAATAACTTAAACATATTTTAAAAATAAAAATAAAATACTATTCTTTAAAAATGCTCATTATATATATAGTTTGAAATGATCCAAAATTTATTTATAAAATTCTCTCGAGATGTGTAAAAAGGTTTTAATGTAAGGATAAAATTTTATAAGAGTAATCTTATAAATGGAATTCTAGAGACTTAAGAAATTTTCGATGTTGAGATGAGATAACTTCGGAAAGAATTTAAATTCATTTAAAGGAGTTGTAAACGGTTGGTTGGGTTTATAAACAGGTATAATCGGTTTGGAAACTGTGGGAATTTATTAGAAATCCGGAGGCTTATGGGATAAGTTATGAAATATTTCCAAGTTTAATATTGAGATAATTATGGAAATTATACGTATAAATATTTTTCTAAGTATTGAAAAGAAGGTTTTGGAAATATTTTTAGTGGGAAATGGTTTGGAATAGAAATATTTTCTATGAGTTATAAAAAATGGAAGTTGGAAATATTTCTAAGCGTTGAAAATGGTGAAATATCGTGTTATGGATACAAGTGGTGAAATTGTTTTGAAATATAGAAACATTGAAAGAGATTGAGTACATATCCTGGAGAAGATGTTTTGAAATAAATATTTTGGAGATTTATAAAATAAGGCCTGGTGACTTCTTATGGATGTTTAATTGATAGTTAAATAACTGACTATCAATATTGGCCAATTTCACTAATCATTTCAAAGAGTCCTGGATCAGATTTAATTATCCGTGAACCACTTTGATCCGGTTTGAACATTACGAATGAATACCGTGAAGATGATTAAGCGGTGGTTCGGTTTGTCCAGGCCCAGGACAACTTGTATGGACGAATGCTATCAGAACATCGTCATTGGAGGACGATGAGCATTCTAAGTTGAATTGTTCCTTGAAAGGTAACGCTTAGCCTCAAGTGTCATCAACCGAGAATGACTAAAACAGAGGAGATGTAGCAAGACTAAGTGGGTCGCACCCAAGTAGTGTATGTTATCACTTTTCTAGATGTCCTTGGAAAGCTATTTATTATGGATATGGTTGTGCATGAATGAAAGAGCGCTCGATGATAAGGGTAGAACACCTGGGTTGATAATATACAGTCTATCCAGGTTAAGGGTAGGCCGGTCTTGTGTAGCAGGGGATCCGAGCGATGGTCCTTAGTACATTATTCTATAGGTGTATCGTGATATACGGTACCCCAGTAGCCTAGTCATTCATATGGGATCCATTCTCCAATAAGCGTTGTACGGTTTTTGATTGTGCCCAACTATGCTGAAACGTGAGATGCAAGCATTTTAGCTATTTTCTATTTACTTTCTATACACACTATTATAATATCAGGCGATTTTGATAAAAATTGTTTTGGTTATCATAAGGTAAAAACCCTTCGTGTTTATGTGTGATGTGGTCTTACGAGATACATTTATTTTCAAAGGATTTTGAGGAAATTTAATAATTCAAGTTGAATGTGTTTTCTTACGCTGGTTTTCCAGACTGGCTCGGGTGTTATTTTATTATAATGCTCGGGTCGGACCGAGTATTACAAATCCAGGATTGGATGTTATGGAGCTCAGGAGATTAGCTGGATGAGTTCAGACGTATTTTCGTACTTTGTTATATTTCTGTTGTATTATAACAAGTGATTATAACTGTCTAGATTAATGTATCGATCATTGTACTTTGTTGATTGTATGTATATAAACTGTTACAGATTCTTTTGTATAAAAATTTGTTATTATATATTGTATTTTGTTCCGCTGCAATAGTGAGATTCTGTGTTGTTGTTTCTACTTCTTCTTCTTCTATCTTTCATCTACACCCTAAATATTCGTATTTTTCATTCAGTTTGAGTTGAATTGATGTGAATTATGGTAGACTCAAGAGGTATGGATTTGCGGGCCTTTAAATTTGGTATCTGAGCTGAAGGTTAAGCGAAAACCTTGGCTGTGGTGGGATTACTCATTAGAGATAGAGTCAGTAGTACTCTAGAATGAGTTTTAGCGTATTAATAGATATGAGCACGTATTTGTTAGTGAATATAAATTGTTTTATATTGTGTTGATTTTTCTGTTAAGTGGCATATAAATTCTGATCGAATTGTGGGACACCACTAAAATTGATAGGAGTTTCTAAACACTTGGAAACGATAAACTAACACAGTATGGTTTTGAAGTGGGTAAATGAAATAATTTTACCCAAACTATATTTTGGTATAAAAGAGAATAATTTCTATAAACTTAACAAAAATTTAAAACGGTATAAGAATGGGTAATAGAAGAGAATAAAACTAAAAACAAATTTAAACCAGAATTTGGAAAATTAAATCCCGGAGATTTTTGGAGATGGTTTCATAAGTGTTATAGGGTGGTACTATTTTGAAAATATTTTTGGGAATGAATAATAGTAATGTTATTGAAATATTTTTAAATGGAAAATGTTTTAAAAATGGATTTTGGAAAGGATGTAGCACTGAAATCACTTCGGTCACCAAAAAATAATTCCATCAGTGACCGCGACATCACCGGAGTTCATTTTGAGTTTCCAAGTGATGGATTGCTACTTTGGTCGTTGTTTTTGGCTTGTTTTGAGGAAAAACAAGTTTGTTTTGAAAATTTCGAAGGATATCTGTTTTGGGATAGAACCAAGTGAATTTTTAAAATTCCAATAGAATGGTTTATTGAAACGAAGGGTTATATAAATGTATATAATTGATTTTAAAGTGATTTAAAATAAATACCGTGATTTTAAAGTGATTTAAAATAAATACCAGGTGTTTGAATTCTGGAATCCTTATTTAAATAATTTAGAACTCATTAGGAAATAAGTTGTAAACTTATAAATTGAGAATGATTCTAAATAAGGAAAATATGGAAATTGGAATTAAATGCAGAACTTGAGTTGTAAATGGAAATTTGACTTAATTATAAGCGAATTGAATATAATTGGAAATGGCCAGAACTATAGAAAAAATTTCTTGAAATGGAATTGAGTTGCGAAGGAAATAAACTTAACTTATATAGTGAATTAATTGGAAATAGATGGATTAAACTTAAGTTAATATTTGAATGAAAGCTTGGATTCAATGAATTTATGAAATAGTTATTTAATAAATTAGCATGAAATGTTTTGGAGCTAATTAAAATGGATTTGAATGTAATGAAAGTGGTTATGAATGAAATGTAGGTGAATTGATTTTGAACAAAGCTGAAATAGAATAGGATTGAACATAAATTGATTTGGAATCAATTTAAAATAGTTGTAAGCTTAAATGATTATTTTATTAAACAAGTAGCATCGAATTTGCATAGAAAAATTGTTGTTAGACGCAAAAAGAAGTAAACAAATTTCTATGAATTTATAGAAGTGAAGTAAATTGATTTTTGAATCAATTTGGAATGGATATGGATTGGGTTGATGTAGAATGAATTAGATTCAAATTAATTGGTCGTAAATCATTTGAATTGAATAAAGTGGTATATGGATTGATTGAAAGTAAATAAATTAGCATCAGAACCCTGTAATTGCTTATAAATATATGTTTAGCATGCATTGCTTATGAAGTTTATGTGTTGTAACTATTTAAATAAGTGAAATGTTAATGATTTCATATATTTGGTACTTACGTGTTCGAATTGAGTAAATACAGGTACATGGAGCTGTTTTGATTGACTTTGATTGCGCGAATTGCAAACTAAAATTAGGTACGTTTTCGGATTAAATACTGCGAAAAATATAAAATATTGTTATATATTTTTTTAACGTGTGGATTGATGTGTGTGTTTATATATATTTATATCTCTTGTCATATTGCAAAAGGCTCTCTGCACAAGGGAGACTTTGCCAAAATGTTTTGGAAATTTAGGGTGTTCGAATTTTTTGAAAATTTTAGGAATTCTTTTTAATGGAAATCGAATTTGAATTTATAATCGAAATAAAGGATTTTGGTTTAGGATGGAGAAGTAATTGTTTTGGATGTAGGAAAAAGATTAGAAAAGTGAAATACCGAAGTTTCACTAAGTGGGTTTTAATAAGTTAATTAGTTTGGAGCATTTTCCTACCTTAGTAATTTCGGGGATGAAATTATTTTAAGGGGGAGGAATGTAACGACCCGGATATTTCGTTATTCGATTTTGAATATTTAAATGGTTTTAAATTTTAGATTTGAATTTAAGATTGGTTTTGAATATGAAAATTTGGGTTTAGTTTTAAAATAAATTGAGAATTTAAATATAGCGAGTTATCGGATAATTTGATTATTGAATTTGATAATTAAATATTGGTTAAATTATTATGTCCTGAGTTTTAAGCTCGATAAAATAATTCAAAGGCTTATAAAATTCATATTAATAATAACGATGATAATAATAGTTTTAAAATTGAATTTAAAAGTGATATGTTCAATTTTAAAAATAGCTTGTTTAAATTGACATTTAAAAATAGCCTTCTGAGGCGCAGTCTCGGAATACAATGAAACCAGTTACATCGGATCTGTAATAGTGTATTATTATTAGATTTAAAGTTTCGTAGTGTCTGGAGTTATCATTTGGCCGTATGGGTTAGAAACGCACTCAATTTGATATAGAAAATTCAATATAATAATTGAGTCCAAAAAGCTATTTTCTCCATATGATCGAGTTAGGACTCGAAACCTTTTCCGTTGCTTTCGAAATAGAGGTATAACATTATGAATGTCCAGTGGCATGCCTCGATAGGGGTTCGAGTTTTCAAGCTACGTAAATCGGGACAGTTTGAAAATTTGGTTAATATATTTTAGTCAATCCCTCAAATCCATCAGTCACCTTATGAATTGACCTAACCTATTCTTTCTATAACACGCCACCTCCGTTCTTTCTATATCAACACGTAGATTTCCCCTTTTTCCTCTTCGTGTCGTTCGAACCGAAAAATAAAAAAAAAATCAAACGCGCGCTCGTGCGTATGATAGAGGCGGAGTTCGCAACGATATATGGCGAGGCACGCGGCCATGGTGAAGCAGTGTGGATGGGTGGCGTTCACGATGGGATGAAGTCGTGGGCTCGAAAAGAAACTAGGGCTTAGGTCGCGAGCAGGCGAGCGCTCGAGTGGAAGCAACGAACTCTGGTGAGGTCGCGAACGCATGGTGGAGTGCACAAGTGGCATTAGACGAGCCGGGTGCTGGTGCGACAGTAAAGATTCAACGAGTGTGCGGTATCCGTAAGGTGGTAGCAATGGGAGATAGGCCTGGGGAAGCCATCAAAGTCACGGTGGTGACGGTGGTTCGGGTTTATTTTGGTGGAGTCTGGGAGATTTCCGTGGCATATTATGGAGGTAGGGATGATGGAAGTTAGGCTATGATGGTTTGGGTTCTGGCTGCATGCTGAACGTTGAGAAGAAAGGAGGTTTGATTTTGATTTGGTATTAAGTTAAAAAATAGTAATTAATGTTTTAATTTTAATATTTAAAATAAGTATCTTGTAAATAGTGCATTCTACTCATACTAGGTCCAAAATGAATGTGGTTTGTCGCCTTGGACTCATATAGTCGATAACTAGCATTCGAGTTAATGGGATTTTAAGCTATAGTCGGATGTTATTTGGCTATAGACTTAACAAGAACGCAGGAGCGAAAAAAAGAAAAATCATGATGAGAAAAATTCTCACTCATTTGGATTATCAGATTAATTTTAAAAATAGTTAAAATTAATTATTGAATGCCTGGTTGATTTAATAATTATATGATGACTGATATATATTATATATATATAGTAGTGTGTGTGTGTATATATATATATATTAGTATTTGGAGTGATATTCCCGCACATTATAGCGGATGAGACCCTATGCGCGCCGCATAATAGCGGATGACCCTATATACCGCATTACCCCCCTCGAAGTGGGATTGGTATTTTATGTTGCATTAAGATCTGTGGATGCAGGGAAGCAGGTTGGAGGGATTCGACTGGATTCTTAAAATATATTGTTTATTTTTCATATATAGTGATATATGAATTGTATAGAATAACCTATTATAGATTACTGTAGTGATTGGAATTATTGGAAGCTATTGTAGCACTAGCCTAATTTTGATAATTTAAACACTATAAATATATTTTCAAAATTTATGGAATCAAAGGGAATTTGACATAAAAATATATATATTAGAATTGGAATTATTGTAAAAAAATTGAGCTAGAAAAATATATTGGTTTTTGGTAACACTTACTATTGTGGATTATCAAATGGAGGTTTTAAAAATGAATTAAGAATTTATAAATGATATTCTAGAAATATATAAAGGAGTTAAAATCAACGTTGACAATAGATTGGAAGTACAAATGGGATTTATAAGAAATGAATTCATATAGTGGAATTTTATGAATAAGATTTGTTTTATAAACTGGTAAAACCAAAAGGGCAATAAATTTATAAACGATGTTTATAAATAAAGGAATTCGATATCAAATGACAATTGGGAATATAAATTCGTCGGGTAAATTTATATTAGAATAGGAAATTGGATTGAGAAAATTAGTAGATTCTATTTTTGAAGTGAGAACAGTTGGGAAATCGAAAATAAATCGATATGTTATGAAATCGAGAGGAAATTGTAAATTAAATTGGTTATTGAGATTTCAAAATATATTTTAAGAAGTTAAGTTCGTTCCAAAAGGTAAACTTTATGATTTAAACTACGAAATCTTAAACTAGTTAGTATTGGAATACCTCAAAAAAAATGGAATTTCAAATATTCAATATTTATTGAAATAAATTTTTAAAATTTTCATAATCAGCTTTGTAAGTTGATTTGTTTTATTTTTAGATGAGTTATTGATGGTTTATTAAAAATGTTTGACATTTTAAATAATAACTTAAACATATTTTAAAAATAAAATTAAAATACTATTCTTTAAAAATGCTCATTATATATGTATAGATTGAAATGATTGAAAATTTATTTATAAAATTCTCCTAAGATGTGTAAAAAGGTTTTAATTTAAGGATGAGAATTTATAGAAGAAATCTTATAAATGGAATTCTAGAGACTTAAGAAATTTCAGATGTTGAGATGAGATTACTTCGAAAAGAATTTAAATTCATTTAAAGGAATTGTAAATGTTCGGTTGGGATTATAAACAAGTCTAATCGGTTTGGAAATCGTAGGAAGGATTTATTAAAAATTCGGAGGCTTATGAGATAAGTTATGAAATATTTCTAAGTTTGATATCCAAATGATTTTGGAAATTATAAGTATAAATATTTTCCTAAGTATTGAAAAGAGGTTTGGAAATATTTTTAGTGGGTAATGATTTGGAATAGAAATATTTTCTAAGAGTTATAAAAAATGGAAGTTGGGAATATTTCTAAGTATTGAAAATGGTGAAATATCCTGTTATGGGTATAAGGGGTGAAATTGTTTTGAAATATAGAAATATTGAAAGAGATTGAATATATATCTTGGAGAAGATGTTTTGAAATAAATATTTTGGAGATTTATAAAATAAGGCCTTGTGACACCCTATCTCCATACTCACACTGGCTAAGGACACTACGGGGTAATGCTATTGACTAGCATGAAGAAAAAGGCTGTTGATGAGCGACCATCTGTGTAATTGATTTGAGTGAGTACCAATATGCCAGATAGAATATCATACGTTTCGTTCCAAGAGGAAATCTGACATATCAAATGCAAACTCAAAGCTACTTCACAGTGGCTATGTAGTCTTCGAAAACAAATATAAAATAAGTATAACACAAATCAGTCATAAATATTCATATCACTAAGGCGGAAACAGATATGAATATAGCACATATAAGTGAACATCAAAGTAGTGGTCATACAAGATCCACTACATAACAGAAGAATGGGTACAAGTGCCAGACAAAAGAATATGTATACATCAAGAAGTCTCTATCTTGAATGTGTAAAAGAAAAAACTACTAAGCTAAAATAGTTAGCCAAAAATCAAAAGCTAGTCCCACCTAAGAAGTCAAGTGGAAGAACCTGTAACACCTCAGTCTGACCCGAGTATTATTTAAAAGGAAAAATAATAAACGTTTCAGTCCAGGTATAAATATCATTCAAGATGAGATAGGATAAGGGATATGACAAAAATATACGATAACAATAATGTCATACTGTGACAAGTATATATTTGATAACAATGAAAATGGTACAGTATCTCAAATCTTCTTAAACACCAAAAAGAATGTCACATTCTTTAGGTTATTCACCAAACCTCAAATATTGACAAAACATATCAATGCAAATCGCAAAAATTGGTGAAACTTAAATTCCAGAAATCCATAATAGAAAATCCATAAAACATAAAAATGGGGTAGGCCTATCTCAAACGGGAGCAGAAAAACTCACCAACACGTGTATCACAAAAGGGACGCTATCCCATAAAATGAGCCGAAGCTCCTCCTAACATGGTATAGTACCCCTACGTGGACTATGAGCGGAAGCTCCTCCTAACAGGGTATAGTCCTCCTTTGTGGACTATGAGCCGAAGCTCCTCCTAATAGGGCACAGTCCCCCTTTGTCGGACTATAAGACATCGCACATCGCTCATCTAAATCACAAAATGATCACCATTGATCAGTAAGAAGTGTAAATTACACTAAGCTAGTAAATAAATGAGTTTAGCTTCATGTGCCATACCTGCTGGCATAACTTAATTATTTATGAATAAACTGTAGATTTCCACTCGAAAATTTTCATGAGATTTCAATCGAACAAGTCCAAGAATTAACCGACGAAGTAAACGCAAGCGTTTCATACCACTTGTTTTGCTAAGTCATTTAATTATATTTCTGATACGAATGAGGTGAAGGTTTGTATATATTAATAGATTAGAAAACCGTTTTAAAAACGAGCTTCGTATTAGAAGTAACGCTGAAATCATTTTTGTGAAAGAGCTTGAGTATTTACTACTAGTATAGAAACCTTTGTATTTTAAAAGTGACAAATCATAGAAATGATTGTAAAACAATCTATCACCAAAAATTCAGATTCATCGACGTGAATTAAAACCATGAAAATCGATATCAAATACATCAAATGGATACTCCAAAAATCCAGAAAAGAAGTCGTCAAAGTAGATAATAAGTGACAACAACCAACCTGATCAACAAAAATTGATATAAATGGAAACCCACATAAAAATAGGCAAATTGGCCGAATTTAACAGCTCCCGACGTCTGGTTGTTTTCCCAGATGTCTGAGCTGAAGGTTTGTAAATTTTTTTCCAGATCGCCCAGATGTCTGGGAAATAAGTTCAGACGTCCGAGTTATAAGTCTGGAATTTTTGTTCCATTGCTTCAGACGTCTGAGCAATTTGCCAGACATTTGAGCTAGAGCTCAAGGCAATATTTAGCCTAGGCCATTGATGGCCAAATTATCTCGGAAGCAATAAAATGAGCAAAGATGGCTAGGGATTTACGCCAAGCGAAAACCCAGCCCTATAGGATCATCAATACACTCCAAACAACATGTCCAAACATCCATAGTAGGATTTTCATAGATTTTCACTTCATAATACCAAAAATTAGAAAATTCACCAAACCAATTCAATTCAATTCAAAAGCAAATGGACATGAAATAGACGTTAGGAATTCATACCTAACAATAATGAAACCTATTGACATAGATGTGAGTTCAAGAACTCACCTTTAAACTCAAAAATAAGGAATGAGAAGTTCTAAAACAAAGTAAGATCAATTTCTCTTCAACTTACTTCAAGAACCTTAAATCTTTTATTATATGAAATGAATTTCCTAAGTTAGATTATAGGAAATTCTGAAAATTGAAGAGAGATTGAGATGGAGAAGATGAAGAGGATGCTTACCTAAGCTTCTTCTTGATTTTAGACTTGAATTTGAATTTCCTAAGAATAGAGGGCTTAGAATTTTTGATTTCCTCTCTCTTCCCCTATTTTTCCTTTTGTATAAGTGTTAGGAAATCTATGAGTGGAATAAATGAAGAGGAGAGGAGTTAGGGGTATTTTGTAGAAGAGTTTGGGTTTTCTTATTGGGTTAGTGGGCTAGAACACAACCCAAAGCTCAAATAAAAAATACCGAAATTCTAATCAACTCCAAACATAACGATGTTTATACCCAAGCAAGTTATAAATGTCATTTTGAACCCAATGAAAGTGGTCTCAAGTCCAGATTCGACCGTTTACAAAAGTCATGTTACGGACTTTAAATTCAACTAAAGATGCTATATTTGAATAAAACAATTAAATATATATCACAAAATATGCGGGTTGTTACAGGCCTGGTGACTTGGCCAATTTCGTTAATCGTTTCGAAGAGACCGGGATCAGATTTAGTTATCCAAAAACCACTTTGATCTGGTTTGAACGTTATGAATGAATACCGTGAAGATGATGAAGACAGTGGTTCGATTTGTCCAGACCTAGGACAATTTATATAGACGAATGCTATCAGAACATCGTCATTGGAGGACGATGAGCATTCTACGTAGAATTGTTCCATGAAAGGTAATGCTTAGCCTCAAGCATCGTCAACCGAGAATGACTAAAACGAAGGAGATGCAGCAAGGCTAAGTGAGTTTTATCCAGTTAGGGTATGTTATCACTTTTCTAGATGTCCTCGGAAACCTATTTATTATGAATATGGTTGTACATGAAAGAAGGAGTGCTCGATGATAAGGATAGGAACACCGAGGGTGATAACATATTCGGTATATCCAGGTTAGGGGTGGGATGGTCTTGTGTAGCAGGGGATCCCGATGATGGTCCTCGGTACATTGTTCTAGGCTTACACTGTGATGGGCGGTACCCTATTTGCTCAATCATTCGTATGGAATCCATTCTCCAATAAGCGCTATACGGCTTTGATTGTGCCTAACTGTGCGGAAACGTGAGATGCAAGCATTTCAGATATTTTCTATTTACTTTCTATAGACACTATTATAATATCACACTATTTTGATAAAAATTGTTTTGGTCATCGTAAGGTAAAAACCCGTCGTGTTTATGTGTGATGTGGTCTTACGAGATACCTTTGTTTTCAAAGGATTTTGAGGAAAGTTTATAATTCAAGTTGAGTGTGCTTCTCACACTGGTTTTCCAGACCGACTCCGGTGTTATTTTATTAGAATGATTGGGTCAGACCAAGTATTATAGATTCAGGATAGGATGCTATGGAGCTCAGGAGACTAGCTGGAGGAGTTTAGATATTTACGTACTTGGTTATATTTCCACCATGTGAGGACAAGTGATTATAAATGTCCAGATTGATGTATCGATCGTTGCACTCTGATAATTGTATGTATATAAACTTTATATATTCTTTTGTATAAAAATCTATTTTATATTTATATTTGGTTCCGCTGCGATTGTGAGATTCTGTGTTGTTGTTTCTACTTCTTCCTCTATCTTTCTTCTTCACCTTAAAGATTCGTATTTTGCGTTCAATTTGAGTTGAACTGATGTGAATTATGGTCGACTCAAGAGGTATGGATTCGTGGGACTTTACAATATATATATATATATATATATAACCAAATTAAAATTGTATGGGTAAACATTATACAAATGAGCGATAACTGAAATTAGATTCAAATCAGAATTGGAAATTTAAACACTAGAGATTTTTGGAAATGTTTTCCAAAGTGTTTTGAAATGAATAATAGTAATATTATTTGGATTATTTCTGAATGGAAATTGTTTTAAATGGATTTTAGAAGTGATAAAATACTGAACTCACTACAGTCGCTGGATAATAATCCGGGTGATGACTGCAGCATCGTCAGTATTCATTTTTGAGTTTCTAAGCGACGGATTGCTTCCATTGTAATTTGATATGGAGATTTTTGTTTGGTAAACAGGTGTTGTTTTAGAAATTCTGAAGGAATTGTTTTGGATAAAACCAAGTTGATTTTAAAAATTCCAGGGAAATATTTTGTTAAACCAAAAGAGCTATATATATTTATGATTTCAAAATGATTTGAAATAAAAAACGAGTGTTCGAATTTTGGAATTTTAATTTAAATGCTGGGAAAAACGTCAGGAAATTAGTTTTGAACTTATAAAGTGATAATGGTTTTAATAAGAAAGAAAGTGTGGAATTTGAATTTTGGAATTAAATTCTAACTTGAGTAAGTTAAAATGAATGGAATTTAACTTAAGCTAAGTTAAATAAAATTGGATTGGATTAGACACAATATCGAATTGGATTGAATATAAAATTTGAGTTGTAAAATGATTATATAGTCATAAATTGTAATTTTTGAACAGAATCAACTTAAGTATAAAATTTGTGAAAATGTGAAAATTTAAGTAATGTAACTTATAAATTGGAATGGTGGAATGGAAAAACCAAAATAAAAATGGTTTAATATTTTGGTAAAGAAATGGGAATCTATATTGGAATTATAGAACAAAGTTGAACACAAGTCGACGCAATCGAGGTGGTTTTTGAAATGAAATCAAATTGTGAATTGTAAAATGGAAGTGAACTAATTAGATAAATCAATTAGTTAAGTGAGTATAGAAATGGAACTTAACTTGGTTAGGTAAAATGGATTGTGGATTGAAATTGAAACTGAATGTGGAATTTAAGTTATAAATGAAATTTGACTTATATGTACGCGAATTAAATATATTTTGAAATGTTCTCGAATAAAATAGAAATGGTGCTAACTTAAGTTATAAATGAGTTCAATTTAAGTGTAAATTTAATTTGGGTAGGAATATTGTTGATAAGAATGAAATTCAACTTAAATAACTAATTTATGAGATGATTCATAAATAAATTGGCATGGATTGAATTGTTGTTGAATATAAAATTGAGAAAATAAGACTTTGTGAATAAATTTGACTTAGAATCAATTAGAAATGGATATGAATGTAGTGTGTAAATATAGGTTAGATGCAAATGAATTGTTGTGAATGAATTTGAAATCAAATAAATGGTTTGCAAATCAATTTGGAAGTGATTGATTAAATGTTGGAACCTTGTATTTGCATGTACATGCTTGATATACATATTATAACCTGTTTTGTTTATAAAATTGGTTATACATCAATGATATAACTTGTTGGTTATAAAAAATATATGTTTAACAAGTTAAATGAATGAAATATTATTAAATTTAGTATTCATGAAACTTACATGTTTTAATTAAGTAAGTAAAGGTACAAAAAGACGGTTTGGCTTGATTTTGGTTGCACGGTTGCATATAAATTGAGCGAGCTTGCTTAATAACGCTATAATAAGGTACGCGTGAAGACCTACAAATCCGTAACCTCTGAATCCGACAATAAACCACACATGTCCGAACCAGAGTGCACCGATTGCAGATAATCATGAGAAAGAAAAGAGAGCGTGAGAAGAAAGAGAGAAGAAAGAAAGAAGAAAGAAGAAAGAAGAAGAGAAGAGAAGAAGAAGAGAGAAGCAATACCAAACAACAAAACGGAATCTAACATCGCAGCAGAATAATATATAATATAGATCAATAATATTTTCAAAGATAAACTGTAATATACATAATCAATATCAGAGTACACAATAAATAATCATCAGCTTGGACAGTTATAATAAACTGTCCTCGCAAATGCTGCTGATTTACAACAACAACAATCAATAGCAATGCAGCGGAATAATAAATAGATACGTGTATATGACATGATGATCTCCAGCTCGACTGTTGAAGCTCCAAAAGCACCAAAACCGAACTTGTAAATATACTCGGTCTGACCCGAGCATTGAAAGGGAAGAACGCCCGGATCAGTCTGGTAAACCAGCGTGAGAAAACACACTCAATTGAATTTATAAAGTTATCAAAACTTTTCCTTTTAAATCTCATAAGACACGTCCATACATAAAACTGGATATGTTTTTACCTTACGATACCCAAAAAATATCATACCAAATCCGACTATATTAAAATAGTGTCTATCATACAAATAATAGATTAAATAGCTGAAATTGTTACCATTATTTAATTCCAGCAATACTAGGCTCTACAAAACAACATGGCATGCACGTGGTGGATTTTGGATTCCATACAAATGACTAGGTAAAGGGACTACCTTCCCGATTCAACACAGTACACCTCTAGAGGCATGCATCTTGGGTCTAGATACTAAACTCCTAAACCAACACAAAACCGACCTACCCATTCCTGGATAGTACCGAATATGTCATCACTCCGGTCGTTACCGACCTGAAATCCGTGGCCACGAGCATACACAACAATAATCAGATACACAATGTCATAGCATGTGAAGATATATCTAGAAGAATGATGACATCTCCTAACGGATCGACCCATTTTAGCCTTGCCACTTCTATCCCTGTTTCAATCATTTACTGAGGAGTGAGGCCAAAGATGTATCGATTACCTTTCACATATCATATATCATAAATAACATCACTTTGAATGCCATATTGCCATTGCCATTGACTACTAATTTCCTTCCACAAAAATACAATTGTGACGGCCCTGACTCGACCTTCGAAAATCGGCACCGAATACGACACTCATATTCAAATGCCGCAGATCCAAACGTCGAATCTGGTTCACTGAAGCTCATAACACCATTAAGTACAACACAGCGGAAGAAAAGAATATCAATATATATAACATTGATACAATGCAAGATACAATATCTGGTATAATATGACATAACAAAATGATACAATGGTTATCATGCTATCAGAGATACAAGACACATCGGAAAAAATATCTTCAATAGAATGCATCCTCAAATCCAATGCTCCAATCCAAAGCTAGCTCGAACCAACATCACATTTCACAAAGATAAGCAAGGTCAGTCGTCCTGATCCAAAGATTGGACTAACTCCAGATAATCTACTAAACCTGACTATCTAAAAAACCCAACTCTAGACTGCCCATATGGAAAAATTGTAGGCACGCAGAGTTTAGGAAAGGAACAATAAACTTCAGGTCAGTCATGGGACTGGTGTGAGTAACAAAAACAGTTTATCCTTTAAAACAGACAACAAAATAATTTAAATTAAATCCGCAATGCTTTTTGGAAAATGAAACTAACATAAGGCCTCCCTCCATACACATAATGCAAACGCAGAATTGAAGGAATTTCTCCTTATGATTGTAACGACCCGAAATTTTCAAACCCGAAAATTCCAGATAGTTATGAAAAAGAAGAAAGAGATAGAAGAAGAAGAAGAAAAGAAAACATCAACAACTCACATTCGCAGCGGATAAATATAATAATAAATAATAGTTTACAGAAGAATACTATATTTGTTGATTACATTTAATATACATCAGAGTTACTCATATATACAGAAATGGACATATACAAATCATGTCTCAGATACACAATAATATACTACAGCGGAAATACTCTATACGATATTGCCGTCCAGCTCGCCTCCTGAGCTCCAGAACGTATCTACCTGAAAATCTGTAATACTCGGTCTGACCCGAGCATTACACCAAAGTAACACCCGGGTCAGGCTGGAAACCAGCGTGAGTAAATTCAACTCACATACAATGCAAAGCAAACAACTTATATAAACCCGGGTAACATATATCAATTCACCAGCTACAAATTATTACAGACAACACCTAGTCCACATTTAAATTTCTAAATACCAAAGATTTAGATTTTAAAACAGTCCAATACCTCCAAATCACTTCAATCCAGCATATAGATTTTATATATCAATCTACAAACACTCGAAGTGGATTCAGGTATTTCTCCTATACTCGACCCCGGTCTCTTCGAATCTCATGTTATCCTATCCTAAATTATTTAAATGGAATACACAACATTTCATATCAGTGATATCAACACATTCAAAACATCCAATACCATTCAATCATCCATCGCATACAAATTACTTCAATGGTTCTAATTGAATTTCTAACCACATTCATTTAAATTCCTTCATTCAATATTAGTTAATTCCAAAATCAATTAATTAGTCAACCCTTCACTATTCATCTTAATTAATCAATCTTGATTTATTATTTTCCCATTTACATTCAAGTAATTACCTTAAATTAACTTCACAATATTAATTAGTCTCAACTAAGATCATTGAGTAATCTTAATTACTTCATGAATTAATTAAATATATAATTACATTAATCCTTAATTACGTATACTAATTAACTTCCCATAATTAATTCATCTTAATTAATCGATCTTCAATTGCATCTTTAATTTCATTAATTAATTATTTCCAATCATATTTTAATTTATTGCAATCTAAATCAATTACTTTAATTCAACCACAATATTAATCAATCTCGATTACCCTCAACCTGTAATTAACTATCTTTCATTTACTTCAGTCATAAATTAATTACTCCTTACTTAACTATCTTAATTAATCAAGTGATTATTTATCACACCATCAAGTGATTTTTTTCTGAATTACTTATACTTAGTAAATTAATTTAACCTTAATTAATTAATTCAAACCCTTAGTAACTTTTAAAACGGAAACATTTCCTTATTTATGATGAAACTTATAACCACATAAAATTCCCAATATTTCGAGTTAAGCAACAATTAACTCGCGAACCATCCAAACCAAAATCACCAGATCATTAATTCACAGTGCATATCCAATCAACTTAATCATTCAACCAATTATTTAAATTTAACTATTTAAATTTTAAATAAAAATCCAGAAATGTGAGGTTTACTCACCTTTGCCTTTATTTGCAATCCTCCCCAATATTACCTTGGTTTCTCGATTCTCGACCTTGAATAAACATATTATATGGTTTATTAATAATTGGAATAATTAAATTATCAATTATCGTTTAATAAAATTTGATTTACCAATTATTTTGTTCGAACCAATTTTCCAAAAATAAGTAATTATTTCCTTTCTTTTGAAACCCATACTAAAAATTAATTTATAGGTCTCAAAAATCCAGTTTTATATAAATATTCAACATGTTAAAATTTTCTTTCTAGCCGATATATACATATTGAATTTCAAAATAGAATTGTTTTGAATCCTACTGCAAATTTAAAATCTCATATATATATATATTAAATGATTTTAAGAATAACTACCTTACTGTAAATAATTTCTATATATATATATATATATATACTACATTTAATTAGTTAAAGCAAAATATAGGAAGTATACCTCACTGCCGACGCCTCCTCTCGACCGAATCCCTAATCGAACCCTAACTCAAACCCTCTGCGCGCCCACCCTCCATCACGGTCACGAACGACATCAACGCACCTCCTATCGCCGCGCGCTCACCAGCTAACGATCGAAGGCTTCACGAATCACCACATCAGCAAACCTTAGTCTCGGCGACAACGGCATACACGATTCGAAACCTTGCCTCGCGACACCACCGCCCCCACGCTGCTTAGAATCGCGAGCTGTCGTCAACCCTTCACAGTTCGAACGAAAACCCCCTCCTCTCTTCTCGAAATTCGACAACCGGCTTCAAGAATCGAGTCGATCTCGGTCCTGTCTCGCGTCGCCTCTCTCTATTTTTTTTCGTGAATTAGAATTTTTGTTAGGCTTCGGATCTGAAGGTTGTGGCCATTTGTTTTTTTTTTAATATCGAACTGATCAGAGGATAAAGAGGGGAATGAAAACGTGTAATAGAATTAGAAGTAGCTTCCTGAGAACGCCTGATTTATATATTTAAATATCTTTGACTTTAATTGTATTATAAAATATTCAAACATCTCGTCTATTGCCATTTAAAATTTCGAACTCCTCTTAAGGAATGCCGCTAGACGATTATAGGGTTTTACCCACATCTCGAACACAACGAAACGTGTTTCAGAAGCTAATTCGATCATATGCACGAGTTACGGAAGAAAACGATCAGTTTTAAATTAAATCGATTAAAATAATTCTAGCGTTTTGAGTTGCCAGGGTCAAACTACAACCCTGATTGCTACGAAAATTGAAATCCGATAATAACTAACTATTACGGATCCAATGTAACTGGTTCCGTCGAATTCCGAGACCGTGTCTCGGAAGGCTATTTTTAAATATTGATTTTAAACGATATATTATTAAAATTGAACGAATCACCTTTAATTTAAATTTTAACCATTCAATTATCTTCAGAATCATCCTTATAAATTTTATAAGCCTTCAAATTATTTTAAACAGTCTTCGAAATCCCAGATTCAACAATTTACCCAATTTCAATTATTAAATTCATTTCTTAAACCATATAATTCAATGATTTAATTATCAAGTAAATATCGATATCTTAAATTCAAGTTAAAATTAACTTTTAAATATTTTAAAATCACTTAACAATTCTATTTTAAATTGTTGGAAAAAATCTGGGTCATCACATTCCTCCCCCCTTAAAAGAATTTCGTCCCCGAAATTACTAGTTAGGAAGAATGTCCCATACCTGTCTACTTTTTCCCAAAACCAAACAGTTCTACAACTTACCAATTATCTTTCATAAAAATCCCCTTTATTATTCTTACTACCTCCCAAACTCTTTCTCAATATCAAACGATACCCCTTTTCTCGATCATTTAAATGTCAATTTAAAACCTAATTCTTGAACTATCAAAATTATCTCAAAATTTTTCTAACTCCCTAAATTCCCGAAAAATTTTGCCAGCGTCTCCTTTGCGCGGCTAGCTCGGTACTACTACAAAAGGCCTCTACGGGCTCCCAAATTCCAAAAAGAAAACAAAAGCCAAGTGGCTGCATTAAAAACCCAATCCAATATCATACAGAATCACAATACGTACCTTTTTGTCGGGCATTTCAAATTTATCTTTTGGAACCAAATCCAATCTCTTTTTTCTTTAATACCTGCATATCTCACTTAGCAACAATATACAATCGCAACCTTATAAATCATTTTATACATCTCTTTACATAAGTTTCATACCCACTTCTATTCAAATTAGTTTTCGCCGTTTCATTTGAATTCAATTTATTTTCGATTTCTAATATTGAGTTATATCTTTCTTTTTGATTCATATTAGTTTCATTTACTAGTTTTCTTTAACTTCCAATTTAAAATTGTTTTTGTCGTTAACCAAAATTTCCAAAAATTTTCTAACTCCCAAAATTTTCAGAAAATTTTGGCAGAGTCTCCTTTGTACGGAGGAGCTTTTGCAATTTGACAAGAGATATAAATATATATACATCGACCCACACGGTCGGAAAAAGCAAAAACAGTTTATATTTCCTAATTTTATTGCGTAGGCGTACCTTATTTAGCATTTTAAGCAAGCAGCTTATTAATTTAAGCAATTTGCGCAATCCAAATCAACCAAACAGTCTTCAGGTACCTGTACTTACTCAATTTAAATATGTAAGTGCCATATATATGAAGTTTTATAATATTTCTCTTACTTAAACGACCACAACACATCAACTCTAGAAGAAATGCATTCTAGATAACTTTCACAAGCAATTGCTATGATTTCAAAACCAATTCCATTGTTTTCAACCAATTCACATTCCATTTCATTCAATTTTAAATGATTTATTACTCAAGTATTTATATTCAATCGATTTTTAACCCAAACAAGCACCTATTCACATCAAACGATTCAAATCAATTTTTTTTAATCTCTTTCAACCCATAAAATTTTAATTACCTTTGTTTACATCAATGACAACTATTTTGATGCAAATTCGACGATACTCTCTTAATAGAGTATCCATTTCAATTCATAACCACTTTAAATTAATTTTTGACTCATCCTGTATTTAATTCCATTTCGTTCTTAATTTATTCACAAACCATACATACGCTTTTCATTTCTTCTTTACATTGACTTCATTCAAAATATTTATTAAGTTTGGCACATTCAACACTTCTAAATTAATAACCATTTCCAAATTAATTTAATCCAAGCTTTTATTTAATGGGCTTTTAGCCTTATTCGAAACCAAGCTTCAAATAATTTTAAACTTAAGTTAATTACTTAAATTTTAATTTTAATTCACCTACTCATCTTATCAAAATAATATGCAACACATACTTAACTCATTTATACCTCAAATTAATATGTCATCGAACTTAAATTCAGTCTAATAATCCAATTCCAATCGCATCTTTGATTTAGTCTTTATTAAATCAGACTTCATCCATTATTATCTAATTCAATTAACTCATTTTAACTCTTTAATTTATCATATAATTCATTATCGAATTTATTTTATTAATACAACGCCGTTCTCAATTTATTTCTATTTACTTGAGTTTTGTTTGTAACTCAAATCAGTCTATTATAATTCACTGCATTTCATTCTACAACATTTCCATCATATCAAATTTACTTGCAAATTTCATTAAATATTATTCAAATCACACTTGGATTTTATTTGCAATTCAAGCCATCACATTTTCCAATCCAACTCTATTTCATTTTTTTTAACAATATTTTCTCTTATTTAATTCATTATCAAACCCAAGTCGAATTCTATTTATAACTCGAATTCATTTCCAAACTTCATTATCTACTTACAATCCATTTTAGTTATCTAGGTTAAATTTTATTAACATTCTCTATTAAATAATTTATTTAGATAATTATCTTACTTCCACTTTTAATTCAACATTGGATTTTTAATTACAAAGAGTCACTTCATTAAAATTTTCCCGAGTTTCAATTTTATTTTACAATATCAGTTTGAACTTCCCTTGATTTTTCAAAATTTCATCTCCTTTATTTTAATTTTTTTTTTAGAAATGCCTATAAAATCTCATAATAATATTAAAATAGCTTTTATAAAATATTTCTTATAACTCGATGTCTCAACCAGTCCATCCTTGTTCTTACAGAAATTCAGTCATACGTTGATCAGGCGTAGGACCGAAAATCTATAAGTACTTGGTAAACCCGTTTTCAACACCCAGTGAAAATACTTGGAAAACAATTTTATTGAAAATATAGAAAACAATTTTGAAAATAGAGGATTTTTTATTTTTATTTTTATTTTTTTTAGTGAGGATGCTCTGGAAATCATCACCCCCATTCCATGGTCACAGTTACATACCAGGGTTACGTTGCAGTCGCAACAAAAGTCCATGTAACTGTTGGCTCTCCGCGGCACTCTCGATTACGCCATGGAACCCACACCACAGATCACAGTTACATCCAGGGTTACGTTGCAGTCACAACAAAAGTCCATGTAACTGTTGGCTCTCCGCGGCCTCTGATCTCGCTATCAAAATGAAACTTCTTCACTCCTACATAGGTCGCAGTCTACCGAGATAAACTCAAACGCAGACTGTTGGCTCTCAGCGGCACACACTACTTTCACAATGTTACCATAGGTCGCAGTTACATCCTGGGTTACGTTGCAGTCACAACAAAAGTCCATGTAACTGTTGGCTCTCCGTGGCACACACGACTTTCGCTATGGTAAACTCAACTCATAATCCTCAGGAACTAGTTTTGTCCGGACTCCTCACAGGATCAACTTTAGAACCCCTTGGGCTCAAGGCAGCACCACCCAGTGGCACTCCTGAGAAGTTCATTTCAAGGAAGCGCCTTTTTCCCCAGAGCCATCATCAAAACACTTTATACTATACATATATAATATCTTTCAAATCATACACCTAGTATGATATCATACAAAGCTCCTTTACACAAAATCGATTTTCCCAAAATCGATAATTCTCAAACTAGGCTTCTAAAATTCAATATTGATTTTGCCCAAAAATCAAAAGCTTTTCCAAATCCAAAGGTTCTCAAAACCCTTTCCAAAATCCTCATAAGATCCTTTATATATATATATATATACAGATATATATAATTTTTAAAACCTTGGATCACTTTAAACTCGTATAAAATTCTTTTATACTTCAAACACTTCCAAAATCCTTTTTCTTCCAACAATAGATTCAACAAGGGGAGAATATATAACAAAGATATAACTTTGTTTACCCAAAATCAAATATTCAAATTTGATTACTCTTCCAATATCATTTTCCTTTCTATTCACATTCACTTAAATTTTCATTCACTTATTCACATTTGCCTTAATCCCCATTTGGATTATTACCTCAATTTTTATCCCAGTTGGGTATTTAATCAATAACAGTTTGAACTCCGACCAGTTTATATTTAGGAAATAGCTCGAAAATTTAAAAATAGATAAATAGTTGAAAAATAATTATTAGTTGCAAAATAATTGTAAACTAGTTAACTAATTGTAAAATAGTCAAAAAAAATAGTTGAATGGTTTCAGAGATTTTCTGACAATTGAAAGATAGTAATTTATTTGTAAAGTAGTGGAAAAATAATAAGTAGTTTAGGAAACAATTGAAAAATATTTAAATAGCTCCAAAAATAACGGTAAAACAAATATATAATAAATTAGCTTTAAAAAGAAAGGCTATATATATTTAATAGCTTAGAAAATAAGTTTATATCAAAACAATTTATATTGAAAATAGTCAAGAGCCAACTGTTCATCTCCCCAACAATTCAATTTAAATCTCCATTTAAATTGACCCAATTCCAATCCAAATAACTCCAAATTCCATTGGACTTGATTAATTCCCAATTCAAGTTGAATCAGTCTTGATTCCTTCCCAAATTTAAATCAAATTCTAATTGATTTTAATCCTGTTCAATTTTAATTATAATTTCATATTATTCCAATCCATTTGAATTATTATCAATTTAATTTCAGAATCCAAACTCAGTTCACAAACAATTCCAATTAAAAACATTTTGGTAGCAATTTCTCCTTTAGAAACTCGAAAATAAACATCGATGATGCTGCAGTCATTACCGACGTTATTTTCCAGTGACCGAAAGAGTTCAATGCTTTTATTTCTTTTAAAAAAAAACATTTCCAAATATTTTTAATTTCAAATCTCCCAGGTTTCAAATTCATCACCAAATTTATTTATTTATTTTTTTTTATTTTTATTTTGAAATAATACTATTATTTCTCCAAAACCCTTTGAAATCACTTTCAAATCCAAAGGGATTTTAAATTTTCCCAATCCACCCAATTCATATCTAAACATTACTCTGGAATTTGCGTCTTACTTTCTTTTCAAATATTCTTTGGAATTCTATTCCAAATTATAATCTCATTTATTTATGAAGTTTATTTCAATTTATAAATTACATTTACAATCTTTATTTCAAATTCCTTTTTGATTTTAAACCACTTCCACATAAATTACAATTCCAAAATTATTCTATTTACTTTGGACTAACATCCATTCAATTGAACCCACTTCAATCTCAATCATTTCAATTCAATCCAATTCAAATCTTCCATTAACTTTTTGAACTTATACATCTTCCATCCAAATCCAATTAATTCAAATCGGATTTAATTTGAATGAGTTCAATTCCAATGTCAAATTTAAACCATCTCGAATTATATAATTCGAGCTATATTCACAAAGATTGGTTTAACCTTTTTAAACCAAATTTAACTTTGTTCATTTAATGTTTCAAACAATTTTAATTTCTGGGTTCTAATTCTAGAATTTCATTTTTAATTAATTTTATTTTAATTTGGTTGTATTATAGTCCTTCTTAACTTAATTCCAATAATTTAACACCCAATCACCTTAATTTTTATTAGAAGGAAATATTGTTTTTGATATCAAAATATACTTTTATATAAAACCATTTAAAACCTTTATATAGAAAATAACAAGTACGCGCTCATATATATATACACTCAACTCATTATAGAGTTCTACGAACTCTATTTAATGAGTAATCCCCACCAGAGCCAAGGTTCTCGCTTAACCTTTCTGCTCTGATACCAAATGTAACGACCCGAAATTTTCAAACCCGAAAATTCCAGATAGTTATGAAAAAGAAGAAAGAGATAGAAGAAGAAGAAGAAAAGAAAACATCAACAACTCACATTCGCAGCGGATAAATATAATAATAAATAATAGTTTACAGAAGAATACTATATTTGTTGATTACATTTAATATACATCAGAGTTACTCATATATACAGAAATGGACATATACAAATCCTGTCTCAGATACACAATAATATACTACAGCGGAAATACTCTATACGATATTGCCGTCCAGCTCGCCTCCTGAGCTCCAGAACGTATCTACCTGAAAATCTGTAATACTCGGTCTGACCCGAGCATTACACCAAAGTAACACCCGGGTCAGGCTGGAAACCAGCGTGAGTAAATTCAACTCACATACAATGCAAAGCAAACAACTTATATAAACCCGGGTAACATATATCAATTCACCAGCTACAAATTATTACAGACAACACCTAGTCCACATTTAAATTTCTAAATACCAAAGATTTAGATTTTAAAACAGTCCAATACCTCCAAATCACTTCAATCCAGCATATAGATTTTATATATCAATCTGCAAACACTCGAAGTGGATTCAGGTATTTCTCCTATACTCGACCCCGGTCTCTTCGAATCTCATGTTATCCTATCCTAAATTATTTAAATGGAATACACAACATTTCATATCAGTGATATCAACACATTCAAAACATCCAATACCATTCAATCATCCATCGCATACAAATTACTTCAATGGTTCTAATTGAATTTCTAACCACATTCATTTAAATTCCTTCATTCAATATTAGTTAATTCCAAAATCAATTAATTAGTCAACCCTTCACTATTCATCTTAATTAATCAATCTTGATTTATTATTTTCCCATTTACATTCAAGTAATTACCTTAAATTAACTTCACAATATTAATTAGTCTCAACTAAGATCATTGAGTAATCTTAATTACTTCATGAATTAATTAAATATATAATTACATTAATCCTTAATTACGTATACTAATTAACTTCCCATAATTAATTCATCTTAATTAATCGATCTTCAATTGCATCTTTAATTTCATTAATTAATTATTTCCAATCATATTTTAATTTATTGCAATCTAAATCAATTACTTTAATTCAACCACAATATTAATCAATCTCGATTACCCTCAACCTGTAATTAACTATCTTTCATTTACTTCAGTCATAAATTAATTACTCCTTACTTAACTATCTTAATTAATCAAGTGATTATTTATCACACCATCAAGTGATTTTTTTCTGAATTACTTATACTTAGTAAATTAATTTAACCTTAATTAATTAATTCAAACCCTTAGTAACTTTTAAAACGGAAACATTTCCTTATTTATGATGAAACTTATAACCACATAAAATTCCCAATATTTCGAGTTAAGCAACAATTAACTCGCGAACCATCCAAACCAAAATCACCAGATCATTAATTCACAGTGCATATCCAATCAACTTAATCATTCAACCAATTATTTAAATTTAACTATTTAAATTTTAAATAAAAATCCAGAAATGTGAGGTTTACTCACCTTTGCCTTTATTTGCAATCCTCCCCAATATTACCTTGGTTTCTCGATTCTCGACCTTGAATAAACATATTATATGGTTTATTAATAATTGGAATAATTAAATTATCAATTATCGTTTAATAAAATTTGATTTACCAATTATTTTGTTCGAACCAATTTTCCAAAAATAAGTAATTATTTCCTTTCTTTTGAAACCCATACTAAAAATTAATTTATAGGTCTCAAAAATCCAGTTTTATATAAATATTCAACATGTTAAAATTTTCTTTCTAGCCGATATATACATATTGAATTTCAAAATAGAATTGTTTTGAATCCTACTGCAAATTTAAAATCTCATCTATATATATATTAAATGATTTTAAGAATAACTACCTTACTGTAAATAATTTCTATATATATATATACTACATTTAATTAGTTAAAGCAAAATATAGGAAGTATACCTCACTGCCGACGCCTCCTCTCGACCGAATCCCTAATCGAACCCTAACTCAAACCCTCTGCGCGCCCACCCTCCATCACGGTCACGAACGACATCAACGCACCTCCTATCGCCGCGCGCTCACCAGCTAACGATCGAAGGCTTCACGAATCACCACATCAGCAAACCTTAGTCTCGGCGACAACGGCATACACGATTCGAAACCCTGCCTCGCGACACCACCGCCCCCACGCTGCTTAGAATCGCGAGCTGTCGTCAACCCTTCACAGTTCGAACGAAAACCCCCTCCTCTCTTCTCGAAATTCGGCAACCGGCTTCAAGAATCGAGTCGATCTCGGTCCTGTCTCGCGTCGCCTCTCTCTATTTTTTTTCGTGAATTAGAATTTTTGTTAGGCTTCGGATCTGAAGGTTGTGGCCATTTGTTTTTTTTTTAATATCGAACTGATCAGAGGATAAAGAGGGGAATGAAAACGTGTAATAGAATTAGAAGTAGCTTCCTGAGAACGCCTGATTTATATATTTAAATATCTTTGACTTTAATTGTATTATAAAATATTCAAACATCTCGTCTATTGCCATTTAAAATTTCGAACTCCTCTTAAGGAATGCCGCTAGACGATTATAGGGTTTTACCCACATCTCGAACACAACGAAACGTGTTTCAGAAGCTAATTCGATCATATGCACGAGTTACGGAAAAAACGATCAGTTTTAAATTAAATCGATTAAAATAATTCTAGCGTTTTGAGTTGCCAGGGTCAAACTACAACCCTGATTGCTACGAAAATTGAAATCCGATAATAACTAACTATTACGGATCCAATGTAACTGGTTCCGTCGAATTCCGAGACCGTGTCTCGGAAGGCTATTTTTAAATATTGATTTTAAACGATATATTATTAAAATTGAACGAATCACCTTTAATTTAAATTTTAACCATTCAATTATCTTCAGAATCATCCTTATAAATTTTATAAGCCTTCAAATTATTTTAAACAGTCTTCAAAATCCCAGATTCAACAATTTACCCAATTTCAATTATTAAATTCATTTCTTAAACCATATAATTCAATGATTTAATTATCAAGTAAATATCGATATCTTAAATTCAAGTTAAAATTAACTTTTAAATATTTTAAAATCACTTAACAATTCTATTTTAAATTGTTGGAAAAAATTTGGGTCATCACAATGATAGTCAAATATGCTTGATACGAGAGAGTTTCATAGACATTATTATTGTAAGTGCACAGTGTGGAAAACATTTCGAAAATATAATACTAAACTTAGCTAGCATACAACCATTATCATATGCCTTACTATAGCTACCATGTTCAATAGCAGGTAACCGCCACATTCCATGCAGGTAATACAACTAAAACCGTACATGGTGCGTATTGTTTCTTTGTATTTTCCAACAAATGGTCGGGCTAAGGAACTTCCCACTGTCCATGGGTACGCCTCTGGCGGGACGTCCCGAGAACCTAACCGGATCTCTGCCAACACAAGGCCGGGTTACCTCTGTAACTAGGCAACTACTACTCGAGCATGCCACCCCCCGGTCCTTTGGGACCTTTATCCGAGGCGCCTCTAAACCACAAAGAAACAAACACACAGTAAATGAGATTGAAGCCCACCACATAGGTAAATATTTGAGCTCCATACCATGATACCACCCTTTACCAGAAGGGAATGACACACCCTAAAGGGCGCGACCCTCATAACCTTGCCGCATCTTTCCTGTTTCGACCATTTCCGGGGTGTGAGGTCCTGATGCACTTCCGTCCACAAAGCTACGATTTGCACTAAAGCCATGCTTTGATCACAAATGATCAACCAATGATCATCAACACACAGCAGCACTCAGCATGCCACACTACCAAATTGGAAGTACATCACTGATAACCTTCAACTACATAACCTCTGGGCTTGTACGTCTCAGAGAAGGGTGTTAAGCTAAGAGAATAAATTCTCTGCCACCAACAGATATGTATTTGAAAGAAATCTGTTTTATATCTCAAAGTGTAGTGTCAGACATACAACCATACAAGTCTGTTTCGGGTTCGAACAGAACCGAAGGCACTTCGTAAGAAGCCCTTGCAAATCCAGGTATACACAATTCCCGATCGGACTTCCCATCACTTAGGGAAACTCTATACCGGAGAAAATCAGTGCAAAGTCAATCGATAGGTTATCCTATCGTTCTCACAAATACCCGGTCTTCACCACCGGTCTTCAAATGCAATCCATAACGTCGTATCATTATTCGTAATGGGTTATATGACACAAGGTCCTCTTCGGGCTAAACCAAATAATGAGCGCAATATTTAAAATATATGGATATGGGATTTCAGTTATGTCACAACTTTAAAGAAAACCAAAATCTTTCTTCAAATGGTTAAACAAATTACCATTTCAAATCTTTAACAAAAAGATTTATTTCACAAAGCTCACCCAATTTCACAAAGATCCATTTACGGATTCCAAAACAATTTCCATTTCAATTGGATTAATTCATTAAATCTTTAAATTAAAGATTTAATTTATAGCTTTCAAATCGTTTCCATAACTTGGAAATCATTTCCATTTCAAACTAGAAATCCTTTCAATACAAATTGGACGTTCATTACTTATGTGAAAGCTTTAATTATTTTAAAACAATATAGTTCTCTTTTCAAAAAATCCAATTATATTTGCACGAGTTGACGCCTTTGAATTTAAATTCAAATTCCCAAATTAATACATTTAAGATGGTTTAACCCATATATAACTTGTATAACATCTTTAATCCCAAGCTACAAATCATAGGATTCAGTTTCAAATTTTGAATTTAAATTTAAATCAAATTATTTAAATTTCAAAACTTTATCAAGTTATTCAAAAATAAATTTTATCTTGAAATTTCATTTCAAAAGCTTTTCACATTTAACTCGATTCCATTTCCAAACCGTTTGAATTCAAATTGTCTATTTAAAAATCATTTCAAAAATCTGCGACTTAATCGATTTCCTCGTGAAATCCATATTTGTGTGTGTATGGTGTGGTCCAGGGGTTTAACCCAATAGTGCAACATCATTCAATCATCACAGATCAAAACACAGAAATATAGTTGATAAGCGGTATAAACTATAACGCTTATCGTTCATTCACAAATTCCCAGATAATATACAATGTATCACAAATAAATGAATAAAATACACAGCTCAATCCACAGAACAAAATATCATAGATCAGATAGGACAATCAATTCAAGGCATCTCATACAATACAATCATTCATAAGTATGGTCGGGCATTCTATAATCGTTTATAAGCGGGATTAATTAATTGTTTAATCCTAATTAATTCAATTTATTTCCAATTAAATTACTTACTTATGAATTAATTCTCCAATCCTGATTTATTAATTACAAATCATTTGATATAAATTAATTTATCAAACACTTTAATTGATTAAATTATTCTTAATTAATCATTATTATCCATTTTAATTAATTTAATAATTACAAATCATTAATCTTCATTTACCTTAAAGATAAAAACATTTTTTCTTATTAATGAATCAAGTTATCATTAACAAGTCACTTAAACAATTTACTTTTATATTTTACTTTTAAATTTAATTTTAAATTTTAAGATTTAAAATGAAAAAAAATCAACTTTAACAAAGTTTAAAACAATTTCCAAAACACTTTTTAGTTCACAAGTTAAAGAATTATTTGTCTTATAATAGAAGTTTAAAAGAGTTAAAAACCCAACTTCATTTTAAATTCAAACCAATTTAAATATTCAATTTATCATTCAAGTTATTTAAAACAATTTAAATTTGGAAAACTTCTTTTATTTTAGAACTAAGATTCAAATTATATTTGAATCCAGATTTAAATCCCCGATTTTAAACTTCACTTACAATTCAAACTTCACCTCAAAATTCAAACTACTTAAACCCTTTTAAAGTAGTTAAAACAATTTAAAATTTTAAAACTTTATTTCTTTTTAAAATCGAGATTCAAAACTAACTTGAATCAAATTTAAACTTGGATTTTAAACTCATTTTAAAGATTTTCTTTTCACTTAACTAGCTTTTAAATTTTATTTTAAAAATTTAAAAACCAAAGCAACAGGTTTCAGTAAAACCTGTTACCAATGATTTAACCGAGGCAACATTCTTTTTCCTACGAGTCAAATACCCTACTTCCCCTAGCAAAATACCTAGCAACTTCGATTCAACACACATCAATTCGAAAATAAACAAAACCAACCTCGCCTAAGTTTGCAGTGCACCGTGCACATGCACGGTGACGCTGGTCGTCACGGGCCACCATCGACAATCCCCCCAAGTCGGCTCATACTCCAGCAATACTCCATGATCATCAGATCGTGCTTCGATCCTCGAATTCGAGTTCAAGAACTTAAAACCCATACCTGGAAACATCAAAGCGTACCACAATCAAACCTGTCAACACCTCGTTCGCCACGCCCCGACCAGCAGAACTCACGCAACTCCGGCCAACAACTTGTCTATCTCCCAGTTTCCATCATCCGAAAGCGCGTTGCACTCGATCAACCGAAGAAGACAAATGAATCGAAAAAAACAATACCACGCCAAAACTAGGTTTGCGAGCAAAAACTGCTCGCCGCCGTCACCATGTCGAACTGGAACAACTCCAGTTATTTTTCCCAACACCATCGTTGGCTCCTCCACCTCCATACGAAGCCTCGACCACCCACTACACTCTGATCAACAGAAATTGGTCAAAACCTAATTTTTGAACAAAAACGAACTGCTCTCAAATCCTTAATCTAAAAATCATGATTTTTGCTTTAAAAATCATGTTATATCACACAAATTCAGATTGCGTACCTGAATTCGAAATTTAAAAAGTTTGAATTTTGGCTTATTGGAAGTTGTATTCAATTTTCTCGTTTTCCAGAGAAAATTCTAAGTTGATTCAACTTAAATAAAATTTAAATCTTGAATATACACTATAACAATCAATTCTTGTTTTAACACTAAACCCAAGCATCAAGTAGATCAGGTGAAAATGATTTTTGAATCAAAGTCTGGTATCTTAAAAATCTTTGAACAAAAAACATGTATAACAAGAACCTGTACTTCCAGTTTTCAAATATATTCAGAGGATTTATATGTATGTAGAAACGGACATATATACGTAACAAATCCAGATTTTTAAATAAAAAAAGCACATATGTTAGTCACCTATTTTTCCAGAATGAACAAAGCTTCATTTGTTTGAAACAGGCTTTGAAACTTGCAAGCTGAATCTCTTGATTTCTCTGGTTTAAATGAAGCTGTGTTGTTGTTTTTAAGGTTGATTTTTTTTTTGTTTTAGTTTTGAGATGATGCTTACTTTAGGTTTACTCAGTTTCGAATGAACAAAACTGAGATGAAGATGTTTATATTTATAAAACAAGTTACAGGTTGGTTATTATTTGTTTGTACACAGGTCAGAGATTTTTTCTTCTTCATTTGATTAAGCATAGATTTCGGCTGATGATATAATATTTTGGTGGCTAAAGATATATATTGTGTGCTAAAGATAATGGCATTAAATGCATATTTCCCTTCCTTAGTTACAAACTATGTATTACCTTATTTTCTCATGATAATAAGTTTAGCTGTTGTGTTATTTTCAGGTCGAAGCTTCCCTTCTTTTTCCCTTTTTTTTCCTTATGTCTTCTTATACAAGCCTTTCATATACATGTTCACTTGTTCCTTTATTTCTTTGTACACTAATACTTAGATTTTTTTTTTCTTTTGTTTGTTCATACTTGCATATACACATTAGTGTCTTCTTATGCAAGCTCAAGATATCTATATCTTCTTTTGTCTTACTTTACTTTATAGTATAAACAAATGTCTATTTTAATATATTGTTTAAATTTAGATGTGTGTTACTTTATATTTTATAACTTATCATATATATATATATATATATATATATATATATATATATTTCAATTTCTAGCTTAAATATTTATTTTTAACTTTAATACCTATTATCTTATTTCCCTATATACATATGTATTTATATTTTACCTCTTTCCTTTTGCTTTGTCTTATTATAATATAAATAAATTTCTATTTTTAATATGTTGTTAAAATTTTAACTAATGTGTTTACTTTATATTTAACTTATATATATCTATTTCTATTTCTAATTTAAATATTTATTTTAACTCAAATGCTTATTGTCGTATTTTAATTTATATTCCCATATATATATATATATATTTAACCTTTAAAGAAATTGTTTTTAAAACTAAATTATATTTTAATAAAATAAAAACACATATTTTTTATTTTCAAATATCCTGATTAATTCTTAATTAATTCATAATTTAACTAAAATCTAAAAATCAATTTACGAATTAAGTCCACAATTTCCGCTCAAAAATTAAATTAATTAGCAATTTAAACTTAGCAAAAATCCGGGATCGTTACAACAATCCTTAAGCTCGTACGTCTCAAGGAGGGTGTTAAGCTAAGAGAAGTTGCCTTCTCCGCCACCAGTGACGTACGTTTGTAAAAACAATGTACTTAATCTTAGAAAAGTAATGTCAGACAAACATCCATACAAGTTGTCCAGGAACAGGACAAATCGAAGACACTTCCCTACCACATCCTATCGAGGAAATCCCTAGGATTAGTAGCGAATAGTCCTCGCATTGAATATTTCATAATGAAGAGACCACTGCTATTATATGTATATTGGGATTTTAACCCTAAACGTTCAACAAGCAGTTCCCCATTATGAAAATCCTGAATATCAATATCATTCAACTTTAAACACATTTTTAAACATCTTTAAACCATGTAACTTCATTCAAAAGATCACTTCCAAAATCTGTCTTTTAAATTTAAAAGATCACTTTCCAAAAGATATCCATTTTATTTTAAAATGATTATTCACTGTCCAAATCGTGAATATACTTCGTTTACCAAATTCAACCTTTTACCTATCTATTAAAGGATTATCCACCTTCCAAAATCCTGGATATATTCCTTTTAATAACTTCCATATTTAACTTAATAAATTCAGTTGATTTCGGATTTATAAAACAACGTTTATAAATTCACATTTCTATTATATAAAAACTTCAACTTATAAAACCCCTTTATTTACCAGTTCTATATATATCTCTTTACATGCCAAAGTCCATTTATAAGTTAATTTACCTATAATTCTATTATTTACAAAATCATTCTTTTTATAACTTCATAAATTATAAATCTTATTCACTAATAAGATTTAATTATAACTTCATTTTAACACTTATAAAACTCATTTACAACTCCATCATTTTAATTTATAAAAATTCAATTTTATAAGTTATATATATAAACCGTTTATAATAACTTCAAAAATCTCAATATAACGATTTTACAAAATAGTTATCTCCATATTCCAAAAATCACATTTTCATTCCATTTAACAAAAATCACAATTTTTATATCATAAAAATTATAAATTTATTTATTTAGAATAAATTCATTTCGTTAACCATTCAAAAATAAATAAAACATCTTTAAACCATTAAACTTCATTCAAAAGATCACTTCCAAAACCTGTCTTTAAATTTAAGAGATCACCTTTCAAAACATATCCATTTTATTTTAAAAAGATTATTCACTGTCCAAAATCGTGAATATTCTTCGTTTACTAAATTCAATACTTTTACCTATTTATTAAAGGATTATCCACTATCCAAAATCGTGGATATATTGCTTTTAATAACTTCCACATTTAACTTAACAAATTCAATTGATTTCGGATTTATAAAACAATGTTTATAAATTCACATTTCTATTATATAAAAACTTCAACTTATAAAACCCTTTTATTTACTAATTCATATATATCTCATTTACATGCCAAGGTCCATTTATAAGTTAATTTACCTATAATTCTTTTATTTACAAAGTCATTCTTTTTATAACTTCATAAATTATAAATCTTATTCACTTATAAGATTTAATTATAACTTCATTTTAACACTTATAAAACTCGTTTACAACCCCATCATTTTGATTTATGAAATTTCAACATTTATAAATCTTATATATATACACACCGTTTATAATAACTTTAAAAATCTAAATATAACGATTTTACAAAATAGTTATCTCCATATTCCAAAAATAACATTTTGATTCCTTTTAACAAAAATCATAATTTTTATAACATAACAACTATAACTTTATTTATTTAAAATAAATTCATTTCTTTAACCATTCGAAAATAAATAAAACGTACAAATTAAAAATCACTTTGAAAATCCTTTTAAATTTGGAAATTATCACTTTAACATTTTTAAATTACCAACATAGGCCCAATGTTACAACAATACCGAATACATCTATCAGGGCTTCCAAAACATCATATACCACATCATAACAGCATATATCACAATATCGGTAAATAAAACCAATATTAGTGAGGAATCCAGTTGGATCCCTCCAACCTGTCATTCACAACAAATATACATATTAGAATATGTGTACAGTGCCCGCCTCGAGGCAGACGCACGTATATAGGGTCATGCGCTCATACACGGGAACATATAGGGTCTCATCTGCTCCATTAGGAAGGAATATATCCAAATACTAATATATATATCATATGTCACCCAAAAAATCATCAATTAAAATAAATAAAATTTATTCTCACTTATATAAAAATATAAGAGAGACAGAAAGAGTGAGTTGTACTCACATTGGTTCCAACAGCAGTTGTAGTGTTTTATTTCGAATAAAATTAAACAAGCGTTTAATTTTACCCAAAATTTACACTAGCCCTAATCAACTCCAAAACCAGCTCTATAATTTAGTGCTCGTCAATGTGGAACCAACGCAACTTGTTGCATCAAAAACGGACCTCGTATGAAGAAGTTATGCAATTTTAAAGTTTATACGAGTTTAAACATTATAAATTTACACATTTATTTTTATTTTTCAAACCCTTGTCAATCCTGAACATTCGTTCTCTTTAAATAAGACCCGGGCCATGTTTTTCTTTTCTCCTCCCATCGTTCAAAGCTATGAGCAAGAACCCATAGCCGCCCTTTAACAACCAATTACCGTGACCTTCTCCTTCACATCGACGACGACCGGAGACTACCACTTGAATGCCCACCACGAGAGCTACCCACGGATAGAGGATTGATGAACTCGCCCCCCTATCGTATATAAAAATGCACGCAAACCCTAGGTGAACGCGGCCTTCTAGCTCTATCCACGTCGCGCCATTTCAAATCTCGACCGTTGGATAGCCAGCACTCGTTGAGCTCTTCATTTTTTTAGTTGATGGTTTTTGATAAAAGTCGACGGATGAGGAGATCGGAGCTGATGACGATCAGTGTTTTCTGGCCATTGGAATGTATATGGCTGATGGGGATAGTTTGCCCAGGTTTTGAGAAAAAAGTAAAAGTGAGGGGCTTTTATAGAAAATTTCGCGCACCACTCACCCGAAAATTTTTCGAACTCCAAACTAAGCGTGCCGCCGGACGTTTACAATGTTTTACCCCTATTTCGAATACAATGGAATATATATCGAGAGCCAATTCGATCGTATGTGGGAGATAGGTTTTCGAATCGACTTATTTAAATTTAAAATTCACTTAAACAGATTTCTACGCGTTTTAGCTTGCCTCGGGCAAACCGTAAATCCGATTGACATGAAATTTGAAATCATACAATAATATAACATTATGGATCCAATGATACTGGTTTCATTGAAATATGAGACAGTGTGAAAAATGACCATTTTTACTCGTTAATTGAATATTAAAATATTCGATTTCTATAAGTTAACTTTTAATTCAATTTTAAAAGTTCACCATCATCCTTCTAATTCAAATAGAATTTAATTCAACTTTATAAATCATTTTTATTCACATTAAATTCAAATCTTAACAATTTCCCTAATATCAAATATTAAATTAATAAGTTAATTATCCAGTTAAATCACTATATTTGAAATATAATTTATTCCACTTATAAATCTTACTTTTGAATATTTAAATCAATTAAATATTCGAATTTCAAATGACTAAAATTCCGGGTCGTTACATTCTTCACCCTTTAAAAGAATTTACTCCCTGAAATTACTACGTTAGAAAAAATGCTACACACCATTAGCTTTTAAAACAATTCATTCAAGCAAGATTACCAAAATCATTTAAACCCTTTAACTTTTTGAAAATCCATTCGTTAAACTTCTTACAAAACTTTTCTAAGTTCTCAAATCCATTCATAGTTATCCTTTTCAAAACCAACTAATATCGTTTAACTTTTAACTCAAAGACCAAATTTATAGTTATAACAAATTTTGCAAAATTTCCAGAAATTTTCTAACACCTTAAATTTTCAGAAAAATTCGCTAGAGTCTCCTTTGCGTGGTTCGATCGTAGTAAAATTACAACATATATATAATCACAAATATACATCTTATCTTCAAGGACGAGGCATCCCGTAGGGAAAAAGTGTAAAAGTAAGATATATAATCCGAGATATGTACCTTAATATTATTAAGCAAGCATATACGACTAATATAGCACGAAAGCGAGCTCCAAATGCGAAGCAAGCGCCATTCGTACCTACTAAACACTCAAAAAACCATAAGAACATGTATATAGCATATAATATCAACATATAACATATACTATACAACAATATATATATGCCAATGTAGCAAATGCAACAAAAGCAACAAATGAAACCATCCAACAACAAACATCCAACTAACAACCATCAACAAATTTACAACCAAATTGATTCATAAACAAATCAATATACATTCCAAATTTTATTAACATTCACTTGATTTAGTATTCATTTTATTCACATTCCTTAATCACATTCAATTTAGACTGGATTCAATTTAGTTATATTCACTTTAAATTCAATTCTCATTTACTTTCCAAATTCAATTAGCAAAATTCTTTTAACACCAATAACACATAACACTACTTTACTTCATTCTTCACTTAAGCTTATAAACATTTTAATCCCATTCATTCTTATTCAGAATTTATTCATTATTTAGTATACTTCCTTTTTAATACTAATACACTTATGATTTATTTTCTAAATCACTTACATGAGTTCAGTTTTACATTTTTATACAAAATTTCTAATGTTTATTATCAATCTAAAACTTAAGTTTATTACCAGTTTTATCCAACAACATTTCAACTTATATACAATTCATTTATATACTTAAGTTGAATTCCATTTACTAACTCTAGTTCATATTCATTTCGATTTCTTAACTTAACTCATTTGATTCATTTTGAGTATCAAATTCAACTTCATTTAATATTACTTAAGTTAAATTCCTTTTCATGGTTCATTTCTTAACGCACTTACTTACTATCTCTCAAATTATAAGTTATAAAACTTATTCACTTATGATTTCATGAATATTTATTTATATTGTCTTCCATTTACCACTTATAATTTCAATTCATAGTCATACAATCCTTTTACAATCTTAAGTGTATATTTACTTTTATTTGATTCATTTCAAATGTTTATCTAATTCATTTCATATTCAACTCAGTTTTATTCAACTTTACTTTTAGTTAAACTTCAATTCATATAATTCATTACTGACTCAAAATATTTAACTTCACTTAGGTTAAAATTTTAATTTCATATCTCAAATTGAATTTTTCTTATTTATACTTGTTCCAATTATAAGTTCAAAACTTATTTCATTTATATTTATCAATTTCAAACTCGGATTTTAAATTCAAATTTGTTTGTTAAACAAAACTTCAATTTCTATTTACTAATTGTAGCAAATTAATCACATATAAACTCGAAAATGATACTGATGATGCTGTAGTCATCACCCTTATTATTTTCCAGCAACGGTAGTGAATTCTGTGCTTTGAATTCTTTCTTTAAATTTCTTTTACTTATAAATCATATTTATAAATGTATACTTATATAATTTCATTCCAACTTATTTACCTTGTTTGGATTCATAATAACAACAATATTTATTATTTGAACACAACAAATAACAAATGATAATAATCAACTACTACCATTCATTAAAAATCAATTAATTTATATACTATTATATAAAATATAATCAAGGTAAAATTATTTCATTTACCAAATTTCGAAAACAATATTGTGTTAGTTTGCTTGCTCAAGTTTTTGTAAATCCCAACCGATGATGTTAGCTAAACGCATGGACCAGAAACCAAAATTCAAACTTAACAAAATAAACAACCCAATATAAAACATTTTTATATATCACTAACATATACGCACTCATATATGTAATACACTTTAATTCAATATAGGGTGCTATTGACCCTATCTATACTGAGTGCACATCAAAGCCTAGGAATATACTAAATTTAAGCTCTGATACTAGCCGTGAAGACCCACAAATCCGTACCCTCTGAATCCGACAATAAACCACACATGTACGAACCAGAGTGCACCGATTGTAGATAATTATGAGAAAGAAAAGAGAGAGTAAGAAGAAAGAGAGAAGAAAGAAAGAAGAAAGAAGAAGAGAAGAAGAAGGGAGAAGCAAAACCAAACAACAATACAGAATCTCACATCGCAGCGGAATAACATATATTATAAAACAATAATCTTCTCAAAAAGAAACCGTAATATACATAATCAATATCAGAGTATGCAACAAATAATCTTCATCTTGGACAGTTATAATAACCTATCCTCACAAATGCTGATGATTTAGAACAACAACAATCTATAGCTGTGCAATGCAGCGGAATAATAAATAGATATGTGTATACAACATGATGATCTCTAGCTCGACCGCCGAAGCTACAAAAGCACCAAAACTGAACCTATAAATATATTCGATCTGACCCAAGCATTGAAGGGGAAGAACGCCCATATCAATCTAGTAAACCAACGTGAGAAAACACACTCAACTGAATTTATAAAGTTATTAAAACATTTCCTTTCAAAACAAAAGGAATCTCGTAAGACACGTCCACACATAAACATGGACATATTTTTACCTTACGATACCCAAAACATCACATATCAAATCTGATTATAATAGAATAATGTCTATTATACAAATAATATATTAAATAGCTAAAATTGTTACCATTATTAAATTCCAGCAATACTAAGCTCTACAAAACAACATGGTAGACACGTAGTGGATTTTGGATTCCATACAAATGACTAGGTAAAGGGACTACCTTCCCGATCCAACACAGTACACCTCTAGAGGGATGCATCTAGGGTTCAGATACTGAACTCCTAAACCAACACAAGAACGGCCTACCCATTCTTGGATAGTACCGAATATGTCATCACTCCGGTCGTTACCGACCTAAAATCCATGGCCACGAGCATAAACAACAATAATAAGATAAACGACATCATAGCTTGTAAAGATATATCTAGAAGAGTGATGACATCTCCTATGGAAGAGAACCATTTTAGCCTTGCTGCTTCTATCCCTGTTTCTCTCATTTACTGGGGAGTGGGGCCAAAGAGGTATCGATTACCTTTCATGTATCACATATCACAAATCACATCACTTTGAATGCCACATTGCCATTTCCGTTGACTACTAATTGCCTTCCACCAAAATAAAATCCTTGAGCTCATACATCTCAAGGAGGGTGTTAAGCTAAGAGAAGTTGCCTTCTCCTCCACCACTGATGTACGTTTGTAAAAACCAATATACCTAATCTTAGAAATGCAATGTCAGACAAACATCCATACAAGCTGTCCAGGAATAGAACAAACCGAAGGCACTTCCCTACCACTTCCTGTCGGTAAATCCCTTGGATTAGTAGCGAATAGTCCTTGCATTTGATATTTCATAATGAAGAGACCATTGCAGCTATATGTATATTAGGATTTTAACCCCAAACGATCGACAAGCAGCCCTCTACTATGAAAATTCTGAGTTTCAATGTCATCGACTAACCTGCACAATCGTCGCATAAATGTTGGTGCAAAGTAGTTTACGGATAAACCGATCCCGGTCTCTTCGCACCAACAACGCAAAAGCGTTTCTCAACCTCACGCAGAAACTAAGTCTCATAGACTTATCACGTCTCTAACTTTCTACTTGCTATCCTTCGGGCCAAGAAGGAAGCTCGATATATTGGGGTAATACTCCGCACTACACGAATCATCATCCTCAACACGAACGATAATCAAGCCTACGTAGAAGGCTACGTGTACAATTAATTAGTTCCCACATTAAGTCGAGGAACTAAAATGGCAAAATTTGATAGCCGTTTATTTAACTATGAAAGAAAACAAACATGTAACATCCCGCATTATTGGACAGTTTAAATCGATGATAAACCACACACGTCAGACTCAAACCATGCAGAAGGGCGGGTTGTTATTGGGGTGAATAAGAAAGTAACGACCCGATTTTTCGATGCCGAAAATCGACATTTATACGTCCACTGTATCAAATGCCGCACAGTCGAATGCCAGAAAACCGAACCGTTAGGGTTAAAGAAGAAGAAGATAGAAGAAAAACAGAAACAATTACAGAATCTCATATTTCGCAGCGGAACAATATATAATAGATAAATGAATAATCTTTAAAACAAAGAATCATCACTGTTAATACAATACAACATCAGAGTTTACAACGACATCATACATCACTGACAGTTATTATAACTTGACTATATAAAAAATGAACTGCACTAACCATATGCAACAGACACTACATAGTAAAGGGATACGTCTCGCCATCCGACTTCAACTCCTGATCTCCACAGCAACTCCTTGATTTCCAGAATGACCTGATAACCTAACTCTAGGCTGCCCGTGTGGAAAATTATGGGCACCCAGAGTTTAGGAAGGGAACAATAAACGCCAGGTCAGTCATGGGACTGGTGTGAGATCTTAAAAACAGTTATTCTTCTATAAAGAAAACAATGGAAGTTAAAAGAAATCCGCAATGCTTTTAGAAAAATGAAACTACCATAAGGCCTCCGCCACACACACAATGCAAACGCAGAATTGGAGGAGATTTCTCCTTATGATAGTCAAATATGCTTGATACACAAAAATCATTTGATATTATTATTATTAGTGCATAGTGTGGAAAATATTTCGCAAGTATAATATTAATCTTAGCCAGCATAGACATTCTGAACTATGCCTACTATAGCAGCCATCTAAACAGTGAGGCGCCACCATAAGTAGATGGCAGGTTATACAACTAAAACCGTATAGGGCGCGTATTGTTTCATTGAATTTCTAACAAATGGTCAGGCTAAGGAACTTCCTATTGCCACATGGGTAGATGGACGCCCCAAGAACCTAACCGGATCTCTGCCAACACAAGGCCGGGTTACCTCTGCAAAAATAGGTAACTACTACACAAGTATGCCATCCCCCGGTTGTAAACAACCTTTACCTAAGGATCCTCAACCACAACAATCACAAAGTAATATATATTTGCGATATCCACATAAGTTAAGTATCTAGGCTCCATACCATGATACCACTTCTATCCAAGAGGAAATGTACATACCCTAAGGGGTGCTACCCCCTATAACCATGCCATATCCTTCCTGTTTTGACCATTCCGGGGTGTGAGGTTCGACGAAGTCTCGTCCACAAAGCTATCTGTGACATCCCGGAATTTTGACCCCATTATTATTATAAGTTTTTGATCTAATTTAAATAAAATATAAGATTTTCATTTATAAATAAATAAGAATTTGGATATTATTAGTTGTATATGGGTTATAGAGGAATATAACTTCAAAATATAAAGTGGACTCTTTTAAAAATATTCAAAAAAATTAAATCTGTTTTATTTATTAAATTAAAATTTATGTATGAATGACATTAATTATCAGATATATGTATGTAGTTAAGAATAGTAACAAGTACAATAACATAATCATATTTATAAATATAAATACATTAATGCACATATAAGGTACAAATCAAATATTTGTAATATTTAACTTTAAATAAAAATAGGATTTAAGCAATGTTTCTAACAATAACTTTTATAACAAAAATAAAACAAGCTTATAACTATTTAAAATGAGTTCCTATATAAATATAAATACTTATAATTATGGTTATAAACATAAGCTTCTTTATATTTAACATAAATATAACATAAAGGTAGGATTACAAACATAAGTACAAATATAATAGGTATAAGATATAAATAGAAATGAAAGAATTTAGTACAAACACAAGTGAAAATCTGCAAACTATATATGCTAGTATAAATAATAAAAACAAAACCTGCAGCACACATTTTTGTTATATGTTCACATAAGTATGTTCAAATAAAACACAATCTGCAAATATCTTTGCACCATGGGTTTGTGTCAGCTAGCATTTAATTGTGTGTTAACTAAAATGATAACACAACCATTTAATTAGCCTACTTTTATGTACTGCAAAGAGAAAAAAAAATAACTCCTAGCCGAAATTGTTGAACCATGTCAGGTTTTAGTACATAGGAAATTAAGCAAGATATTTATCAAGTGAAGCTTATTCAAGAAGACAGCTTGTTAAAGTTATATATGTATTTATCATTGCATTAACTTCAGTCATTAACTCATGAAAACAAAACTGAGGAGAAACCAAAGAAAATAAGTTCAAATACAAATTCAAGAAAAAGGAAAGTTACTGAAAAACCAATTTTGCAAATTGCAGTCTTCATTGTCCTTCAACAACTAGCTTCTGTTTCAAGTTTCTTCAGCAATCTTTTGGTGAGTAAACTGATTTGAAATATAACTTTTAATAAGTTATTTATGAAGAATGGTTATGTGGATGCTAAAGTTCTGTCAGTGTTGTAAATCATGTTCTTTCAGGTTTCTATTTTTCTGTTGAAACAAAGAATCTAAAGAATATTTCATACTTTTATATGAAATCATCTCTTGTAATTTGTAATTTAACTAAATAAATTTAGTTTAAAATTAAGATTAAAGGTTTAGAATTTTTTTTAGAAGCAGTGAAGGATAAGTACCGTGAACATTAATTTACAGTTAAAAAATAAAATAAGACCAAAATTCGAATAACTCGAATTGTATATTTGAATTGATGTCTTGAAACTACATATAAAAATATGATTTTTAAGACAAACCATACAATTTTTAGACAACAATTTACAGAGCAGTTTATTGGTAAACCAAAAATGCATTTCAGTGAAATTTTGATGATTCAAGCTATTATAATTGTTGTAATTTGACATGGAGCTAGGGAATTGATGTGAGATTAACAGAAAATTGTTAGAAAATTTTTCGAATACATAGTTTTGAAGATTTTGATTAAAGTAGGGTTTAGTGCTAATAATTTTCATGCTCTGTACTTTTTGATTTCGGCATCATCACGAAGCCGAGTACTATGAAATTTTGGGCGAAGTTTGAGTGTGATGACAGTGACGTATGGCCGAAGTTTTGAGATTTCTGGTGGTCGCGATCACGTTCACAAGGTGGATTTGTGAATTTCGTTTGAGTTCCTGTTCGACTTTTAGGTCGAATTTTGATTTCGTGTCAACTGGGTTGATTTGGGTTTTGTATTCGAGTGAGGGGAGGTTTTGCGACTTGTTGGTGGCGTCGCAAGGGGTTAGCGCGGTGGTGGACCGCCGTGCACGTGCACGGCGGTGGAGATGATCGTGTTTTTGGGTCGACTCGAGGAGAACTCGAGTATTTTCGTTCTCTGCTTCGAGTTTGATGCTAGATCGAGTGTTTCTATGCGCGTGAGTTTTTATGTTTTTAACAGTTTATAAAGAAACTTAAGCTTTAAAAAAAAAGAGAAACAGTGAAAGGAAGAAACAGGGAAGAAGAAGTAGACACAGGGAGTGACGCGAGATTGATGTTGGGTTATCTCGATACCTACCCGAGTTGAGCACGGTGCATGCTTCGGGTTTTCCAATGCCTGGATTTTGTTAACTGTAATTTGAAGTTAAAGTATATAAGCTAAGTATAAATTATATTATTAATGTTGACCTAGTTGTTTCAGCCAAGATGAACTTTAAACTTTGCAGAAACCCAAATGAGCAATTAATTTAAAAACCAAAGTTATTTAAGAATGTAATACATTTTATAATTGTTATTTAATAAGTAGTTCAAGTATAATCAAATTTGTAACTAAAGGTTTTAATAATCTTGTGTAATCTTGTTTGTAATTAAGAATTTAATTAATCATTGATAGTTAATAATTTAACAAATCATAGTTAGCGAATTAATTTACTAATTAAGGATTAAACGATTAAGCAATTAATAATTAATGATTAATTAAGCAATTAGTAATAATTAATTGTGTAACTGAGCTTTATAATCAAATATTAAGGTTATTGATTAATAATTACTTAATTAGGTGAATAATTAATAAGTAATTAATGAATTGAAATAAGTTAATTAATTAATAATTAATTAAGCAAGAATAAAATATAATTCACTCTTCAATATGAAATTGAGTTTAAACAAATCAAACTTGTTGATATAAATCGATGGTTCTATTTGATTGAACTGATGTTTATTATTTCCTGTGATGTTCTATGAGATATCTGTGATAATTGTATATGATTATCTGTGTTAAATTGTTATATGGTTTATCTGATGTTATTTATCAGTGTTGAATTGCTATGTGAATTCAATTGTTAGATTTAAACTGTATAAGTTAATTAGACAACTTGGACTTTAAAATGGCGTTTGGATTTCGATGAGACCGGGATCGGGTATCGATTGATATTCCGAAAACCACATCGATCCAAATTAAACGTTAGGTCATGTAATCTCAAGGGAAGATCGAGATGGTGTTTTCAGAATGCAAGGGTTATCGTCGTTAACTCTGAGGGTGATTCCAAAATGAGTGTAATGAGATAATGCCTTCGGTTTTGTTCGAACCCGGAACGAACTTGTATGGATTGAATGCTTTCTGCACATCGTCAGGCGGACGATGAGCATTCTAAGAAATATGTTTATAAAGGTAATCGCAGCCTCAAGCCTCATCAACCGGGAATGGCTAAAACAGGGGAGGTGCAGCAAGGTTAGGTGGGTCATGCCCAAGCAGGACGAGATATACCCCTGTCTAGATGTCCCTTTATTCGGCTGTGTGGGCAGTTGGATGTACACCAACTGCGGGGTTATCTTGTTCGGGACTTTTCAGTAAGGAATGGTTCCGACCTTGTGTTGCAGGGGAGTTAGGGTGGCTCCTCGGTACTGTAATCTAGACCACGTACTGTGACGGGCGGTACCCCAGTAGCCCTGCCATTGTATGGGATCCAATTTCCAATAAGTGCCGTACGTTTTGATTATGCCCAACTATGCTGAAATGTGAGATGTAAGCATTTCAGCTATTTCTGTATTTTACTTGAAAACCCTAGACACTATTATAATATCACTGGATTTCCTATGAAATGTTTTGGTTAGCGTAAGGTAAAAACTTACCCGTATTTATTTGTGGGGAGTCTTACGTGATACCTTTATTTTAAATGATTTTCAAAGTTAAACAACTTTAACCTGTTTACTCATACCAGACCCATGTCTGACCCGGAGTTTATTTTTGTTTTTCATAAACTTTCGGGTACCCAAATTTTTTTTCGGGTAGCCAAGGGATTCAGGTTAGCTTTGATGACTACTGGAGGAGCAATGGAGCAGGAGGCTTCAGCGTTGTAGACTTATATATCTTTATAGTTCCGCTGTGTTAGTTAGTTTATGATATTTGAGATGTATGTCCTGACAGATATGTATGTGTTAGTCATGTTGTATGACATTGTATCACTCTAATGTATATAACTATGTAATATTTATGTTGATATATTATATTTTATTCCATTCCGCTGTGAGATTCTGATGTTGTTATTCTTTCTTTCCTTTCTTTTCTATTTCTATCCCTTTCTTTCTTATTGATGACACGTCTTTCTGGGCGTAGAAATCCGGGTCGTCACAGTTGGTATCAGAGCGCTAGGTTGAGTGAATACCTAGGCTCTTGAGTGATTTCTTTCTTGAGAGAGCGTATTTGTAATTTGATATATATATATTTATTTATTTCTACCTATTTATTGGGTTACCTGTTCAGGTATTCTAATATAAGTTATAAGGTAGATAGGGTAGTGGTGTGTGAAACACGACTACTGATGATTGGAGTTTTGAATATTTGTAGTTGGAGTGTATCTGTCGAGACTGTAGACCTATTACCGTCTCGAGTGAGCTTTGGATGACGTGAGGATTTCATGGTTGGAATGTGATTTTGGATGAGTTTGAGATTGGATCTATCGGATGGACGCGACCAAATCATGATATCTTGATATCTCAAGGAGTTGCAGCTGTGTGACGAGACACAGTGAGTTTGGATGTCTCCGAAGATGTTTCTTTGGAACAAGTTAAGGAAGTATGTTCGTTTCAGAATTGTGACCAAGTTCAGTAGGATATTTTTTGTTTGATTGAGGCCCAAGTTTCTCGAAGAGCTTTAAATGAAGACTTTGGACATTGAGATTAGTCCTATAGCTGGAAGTGTTCTGTGTGCTGTTGAGAAGGTTTGTTGGTTAACAGTTTTCTTGAAGTGATTTCAGAAGTAGCAGAGTGGATTTATTTCTTCGATGGATTGACCTGAACAGTATATGGCTGCTCTTGATTGTGAAGAGAGAACAAATTTATGTGGATAGAATTGCCAGAGTGTTGTGCGAAAATTCTGGAATTCATTTGTGTAATTTTTGCCAGGAGTTGAGACTTCTCAAGTGAAAGTGAGGAAATCGAAGTGGTTCAAGACTTTCCTGATGTTTTCGAGGAAGATAAGTGTCTACCGCCACATCAAGAGATTGAGTTTCGTATTGATTTGATTCCAGGAGCTGTGCCGGTGATGCAGTCCAGTAGGAGAATGCCTCCTAGAGAAAGAGAAGAGTTGATTAAGCAGACGTAAGATCTTTTAGGGAAGGTTTGATTAGACCCAGTTTTTCTTGCTGGGGCTCTGCTGCTGTGTTTGTCATCAAATCGGATGGTTCACTAAGGTTCTGTGTTGAATAAGTTGTGTTGGTATTCATTAATAATATCTTGGTTTACTCCAAATTGGAAGAAGAACACAGGCATCGTTAAAGAATTGTATTGGAGACTCTGAGGAAGCATGTGTTGAAGGTAAAGTTTTCAAAGTGCCATTTCTGGAAATCAGAAGTTAAAATTTTTGGGGCACAGTATTTTGGGTGAAGATATTTTTGTAGACCCAGCGAAAGGAGAATCTATTCTAGAATGAAAGTAACCAATGGGAATTCATAGCTGGCTACTACAGAAAATTTATTAAGGATTATTCCAAAATTTCTTCGCATCTGACCAAACTAACAAGGAAAGGAACCAAATTCAAATGGACACCTCAGTATGAAGAAGTTTTTCAGGAATTGAAGACAAGGCTAACTAGTGCACCAGTACTTGTTATTCCTGATGGGAAGAGAAAATTTGAAGTATCTACGGATGCATGTTTAGTTGGATTGGAGCAGTTCTAATGCAGAATGGTAGAGTGATTGCGTATGCTAGTCAGCAATTGAAGTCTCATGAGAAGAACTATGCTATGCATGATTTAGAACTGTTAGCTATTGTTTTTGCTTTGAAGATCTGGAGACATTATCTTTTAGGAGAAAAGTTGAGTTATTCACGGATCACAAACCGTTGAAGTATATTTTCTCTCAAAAAGATCTTAATTTGAGACAGCAGAGATGGGTCGAATTTTTGACATCTTATGATCTGGATATTTTGTATACTCCGGGGAAAGCAAATGTCGTGGCTGATGCTCTTAGTAGGAATGCAGTCTTATCTCTTTTGGAAGTCGTTCCATCTCCCCAAGAAAATATCATAGGTAAGAAAATGGAGGATAAATCTTTTGAGGAAATAATTCTTGGAACTAAGGACGGTCAATATTCGGATTTTAAGGTAGATGATCAAGGTACTTTAAGAATTAATAGTCGTTTATGTGTGCCTAAAATTGATGGACTGAGACAAGAAGTTTTAGCTGAGTGTCATCGCTCCAAATTGAATATTCACCCGAAAATTTCGAAGATGTATAAGGATATGAGGAGAGTTTTCTGGTGGCCGAATATGAAGAAGGATGTAGCAGCTTTTGTAAATAGTGTGCCATTTGCCAACAAGTGAAGGGAGATCAACAAAAGTCTGCAGGATTATTGCAACCTTTGGAAATTCCAAATTGAAAATGGGAAATGATCTCGATGGATTTTATTGACAGTTTGCCTAGAACCAAGAAAGAAATGAAGGAGTATGGGTTATTATGGATCGTTTAACGAAGAGTGCCCATTTTATTCCAGTTAAGGCGACTCGTACTGCAGTTTCCTTAGCGAGAATTTTCTTGAAGGAGATAGTCAGATTGCATGGTATTCCTATTAGCATAGTAAGTGACCGTGATTCTATTTTTCACTAGTAAACTTTTGGAAAGCTTTGCAATCAACAACGGGAACTAGTTTGAGATTAAGTACAGCCTATCATCCTCAGACAGACGGAGAGACTTAATTATATTTTGGAAGTTATGTTTCGAGCTTGTGTATTGGACTTTGGTGGATCATGGGAAGACCATCTTCATTTAGTGGAATTTTCTTATAACAATAGTTATCAAGCGAGTATTAGGATGACCCCATATGAAGCTTTGTATGGAAGACTGTGTAGATCCCCATTTAGTTGGATTAAATCGAATGATCAACTTGTACTTGGACCCGATCTAATTCGTGAAGCTTTTGCGAAGGTTGAGCTTATCAAGAGAAAGAATGAAAGCTGCTGCTCAGATCGTCAGAAGAAATATGTAGATAAGAGACGTTGACCATTGGAATTTGAGATCGGAGATTTAGTTTTTATTAAATTTTCCTCAATCAAAGGTGCTATAAGATTCGAAAAGACGGGAAAAACTTGCACCGAGATATAGTGGTCCACTCTGAGTATTGGAAAGAATTGGAACTGTAGCCTATAGGATTGAATTGCCAGAACGGATGTTTGGAATTCACAATGTATTTCATGTGTCTCATTTAAGGAAATTTGTTCATGACCCATCATTAGTGGTAGAACCAGTTGTTCAGGAAGATTTAGAAGTAGAACCCGACCTAACTGTGGTTAGAAATCCTATTCAGATTGTAGATCATGACGAGAAGCAACTCAAGAACAAAGTGGTGAAACTCGTCAAGGTGCAATGGAGTGAGGATCCCAGAGACTGTACCTGGGAAACTCTTGATTGTTTTAGGAAAGCTTATCCAGATTTTTGTCCGAATAACTAGTAGTGTAGTTAGAATTGACTGTTTGATTGTTTGTTTTGTATGGATGTAATGTATGTTTAGAATGTTAATATTAAGCCTTTGAATTAAATGTTGTTTAAATTTCGGGGACGAAATTCTTTTAAGGGGGGAGGAATGTGACATCCCGGAATTTTGAACCCATTATTATTATAAGTTTTTGATCTAATTTAAATAAAATATAAGATTTTCATTTATAAATAAATAAGAATTTGGATATTATTAGTTGTATATGGTTTATAAAGGAATATAACTTCAAAATATAAAGTGGACTCTTTTAACAATATTCAAAAAAATTAAATCTGATTTATTAAATTAAAATTTATGTATGAATGACATTAATTATCAGATATATGTATGCAGTTAAGAATAGTAACAAGTACAACAACATAATCATATTTATAAATATAAATACATTAATGCACATATAAGGTACAAATCAAATATTTGTAATATTTAACTTTAAATAAAAATAGGATTTAAGCAATGTTTCTAACAATAACTTTTATAACTAAAATAAAACAAGCTTATAACTATTTAACATGAGTTCCTATATAAATATAAATACTTATAATTATGGTTATAAACATAAGCTTCTTTATATTTAACATAAATATAACATAAAGGTAGGATTACAAACATAAGTACAAATATAATAGGTATAAGATATAAATAGAAATGAAAGAATTTAGTACAAACACAAGTGAAAATCTGCAAACTGTATATGCTAGTATAAATAATAAAAACAAAACCTGCAGCACACATTTTTGTTATATGTTCACATAAGTATGTTCAAATAAAACACAATCTGCAAATATCTTTGCACCATGGGTTTGTGTCAGCTAGCATTTAATTGTGTGTTAACTAAAATGATAACACAACCATTTAATTAGCCTACTTTTGTGTACTGCAAAGAGAAAAAAAAATAACTCCTAGCCGAAATTGTTGAACCATGTCAGGTTTTAGTACATAGGAAATTAAGCAAGATATTTATCAAGTGAAGCTTATTCAAGAAGACAGCTTGTTAAAGTTATATATGTATTTATCATTGCATTAACTTCAGTCATTAACTCATGAAAACAAAACTGAGGAGAAACCAAAGAAAATAAGTTCAAATACAAATTCAAGAAAAAGGAAAGTTACTGAAAAACCAATTTTGCAAATTGCAGTCTTCATTGTCCTTCAACAACTAGCTTCTGTTTCAAGTTTCTTCAGCAATCTTTTGGTGAGTAAACTGATTTGAAATATAACTTTTAATAAGTTATTTATGAAGAATGGTTATGTGGATGCTAAAGTTCTGGAATGTTTACTATGTTCTGTCAGTGTTGTATATCATGTTCTTTCAGGTTTCTATTTTTCTGTTGAAACAAAGAATCTAAAGAATATTTCATACTTTTATATGAAATCATCTCTTGTAATTTGTAATTTAACTAAATAAATTTAGTTTAAAATTAAGATTAAAGGTTTAGAAATTTTTTTTTAGAAGCAGTGAAGGATAAGTACTGTGAACATTAATTTACAGTTAAAAAATAAAATAAGACCAAAATTCGAATAACTCGAATTGTATATTTGAATTGATGTCTTGAAACTACATATAAAAATATGATTTTTAAGACAAACCATACAATTTTTAGACAACAACTTACAGAGCAGTTTATTGGTAAACCAAAAATGCATTTCAGTGAAATTTTGATGATTCAAGCTATTATAATTGTTGTAATTTGACATGGAGCTAGGGAATTGATGTGAGATTAACAGAAAATTGTTAGAAATTTTTTCGAATACATAGTTTTGGAGATTTTGATTAAAGTAGGGTTTAGTGCTAATAATTTTCATGCTCTGTACTTTTTGATTTCGGCATCATCACGAAGCCGAGTACTATGAAATTTTGGGCGAAGTTTGAGTGTGATGACAGTGACGTATGGCCGAAGTTTTGAGATTTTTGGTGGTCGCGATCACGATCGCGAGGTGGATTTGTGAATTGGGTTTGAGTTCCTATTCGACTTTTAGGTCGAATTTTGATTTCGTGTCAACTGGGTTGATTTGGGTTTTGTATTCGAGTGAGGGGAGGTTTTGTGACTTGTTGGTGGCGTCGCAAGGGGTTAGCGCGGTGGTTGACCGCCGTGCACGTGCACGGCGGCGGAGATGATCGTGTTTTTGGGTCGACTCGAGGAGAACTCGAGTATTTTCGTTCTCTTCTTCGAGTTTGATGCTAGATCGAGTGTTTCTATGTGCGTGAGTTTTTATGTTTTTAACAGTTTATAAAGAAACTTAAGCTTTAAAAAAAAAGAAACAGTGAAAGGAAGAAACAGGGAAGAAGAAGTAGACACAGGGAGTGACGCGAGATTGATGTTGGGTTATCTCGAGACCTACCCGAGTTGAGCACGGTGCATGCTTCGGGTTTTCCAATGCCTGGATTTTGTTAACTGTAATTTGAAGTTAAAGTATATAAGCTAAGTATAAATTATATTATTAATGTTGACCTAGTTGTTTCAGCCAAGATGAACTTTAAACTTTGCAGAAACCCAAATGAGCAATTAATTTAAAAATCAAAGTTATTTAAGAATGTAATACATTTTATAATTGTTATTTAATAAGTAGTTCAAGTATAATCAAATTTGTAATAAAGGTTTTAATAATCTTGTGTAATCTTGTTTGTAATTAAGAATTTAATTAATCATTGATAGTTAATAATTTAACAAATCATAGTTAGCGAATTAATTTACTAATTAAGGATTAAACGATTAAGTAATTAATAATTAATGATTAATTAAGCAATTAGTAATAATTAATTGTGTAACTGAGCTTTATAATCAAATATTAAGGTTATTGATTAATAATTACTTAATTAAGTGAATAATTAATAAGTAATTAATGAATTGAAATAAGCTAATTAATTAATAATTAATTAAGCAAGAATAAAATATAATTCACTCTTAAATATGCAATTGAGTTTAAACAAATCAAACTTGTTGATATAAATCGATGGTTCTATTTGATTGAACTGATGTTTATTATTTCCTGTGATGTTCTGTGAGATATCTGTGATAATTGTATATGATTATCTGTGTTAAATTGTTATATGGTTTATCTGATGTTATTTATCAGTGTTGAATTGCTATGTGAATTCAATTGTTAAATTTAAACTGTATAAGTTAATTAGACAACTTGGACTTTAAAATGGCGTTTGGATTTCGATGAGACCGGGATCAGGTATCGATTGATATTCCGAAAACCACATCGATCCAAATTAAACGTTAGGTCGTGTAATCTCAAGGGAAGATCGAGATGGTGTTTTCAGAATGCAAGGGTTATTGTCGTTAACTCTGAGGTGATTCCAAAATGAGTGTAATGAGATAATGCCTTCGGTTTTGTTCGAACCCGGAACGAACTTGTATGGATTGAATGCTTTCAGCACATCGTCAGGTGGACGATGAGCATTCTAAGAAATATGTTCTATAAAGGTAATCGCAGCCTCAAGCCTCATCAACCGGGAATGGCTAAAACAGGGGAGGTGCAGCAAGGTTAGGTGGGTCATGCCCAAGCAGGACGAGATATACCCCTGTCTAGATGTCCCTTTATTCGGTTGTGTGGGCGGTTGGATGTACACCAACTGCAGGGTTATCTTGCTCGGGACTGTTCAGTAAGGAATGGTTCTGGCCTTGTGTTGCAGGGGAGTTAGGGTGGCTCCTCGGTACTGTGATCTAGACCACGTACTGTGACGGGCGGTACCCCAGTAGCCCTGCCATTGTATGGGATCCAATTTCCAATAAGTGCCGTACATTTTGATTGTGCCCAACTATGCTGAAATGTGAGATGTAAGCATTTCAGCTATTTCTGTATTTTACTTGAAAACCCTAGACACTATTATAATATCACTGGATTTCCTATGAAATATTTTGGTTAGCATAAGGTAAAAACTTACCCGTATTTATTTGTGGGGAGTCTTACGTGATACCTTTATTTTAAATGATTTTCAAAGTTAAACAACTTTAACCTGTTTACTCATACCAGACCCATGTCTGACCCGGAGTTTATTTTTGTTTTTCATAAACTTTCGGGTACCCAAATTTTTTTCGGGTAGCCAAGGGATTCAGGTTAGCTTTGATGACTACTGGAGGAGCAATGGAGCAGGAGGCTTCAGCGTTGTAGACTTATATATCTTTATAGTTCCGCTATGTTAATTAGTTATGATATTTGAGATGTATGTCCTGACAGATATGTATGTGTTAGTCATGTTGTATAACATTGTATCACTCTGATGTATATAACTATGTAATATTTATGTTGATATATTATATTTTATTCCATTCCGCTGTGAGATTATGTTGTTGTTATTCTTTCTTTCCTTTCTTTTCTATTTCTATCCCTTTCTTTCTTATTGATGACACGTCTTTCTAGGCGTAGAAAGCCGGGTCGTCACACTACCTTTTCACAAAAGCCATGCTTCAATCAACAAATGATCAGCAGCACTTCGTATGCCACATTACCAAATTGGAAATGTATCACTAGTAACATCAACTACATAACCTCTGAGCTCGTACGTCTCAGAGAAGGGTGTTAAGCTAAGAGAATAAATTCTCCGCCACCAACAGAAATGTTTTTGATAAAAACCATCTTTACATCTCAAAGTGTAACGCCAGACACACATCCATACATGTCTGTTCCGGGGTCGAACGGAACTAAAGGCACTTCCAAAGAAGCGCTTGCAAATCTGGATATTTACTAATCACGTCCGGAATCCCCATCACAAAGGGTGATAAAATCTCTATACCGGAGCAACCCGGTGCAGAGACATTCGACAGGTATCCTTTCTCTTTCAAAAATAACCGGTCTTCAACACCATCTTCAAATGCAATCCCATATCGTCGTATCGTTATTCGGAATGGGTTCTATGACACAAGGTCCTCTCCCGGCTAATCCGAATAACGAGCGCTTATTTTAGAAATAAGTGTTTTTATTTAGATTCAAACAAATCACAACAATTTCACTTTGATCTTTTAACAAAAGATCCATCACAATCACAAAGGTTCGATGTGGGTTTCGAATATCCATTTGGAATTCGACTCTCGGTCGCATCGAAATTCAATTGCCGATTAAAGGCCAATATTGAAGTCGGTTATTTAACTATCAATCATCATTCACAACAGTCGCTGGATTTCAAATAATTTTTCTCCAATTATTATTACTTTCAAAATATCTTCGCAATATAAAATTTCACTTTTCAATACTTTGAAAACAAATTCAAATTAATTTTTCACACTTCAATTCTTTGAAAATAAATTTCAAATCAATTTTTCCTTACGCGGAAAACATTTCCAATATTTATTCATTTCCACTGAAAATCTACCGATTTCAAATATTTTAAAATAATATACTTATTCAAAATATACTTGGAAACATTTAAAGTAAACTATTTTAGAATATTTGCTTAAATATTAATTACGAAAAATATTATACTAATATCTCATATAAAAATTCAGGTCCAAAACAAATTTTAAAATAAAATTAGTGGATAGAGTATAAATATTTAAATAACTATTTTCTAAATCAAATTTCATTTTAAATCTTTAAATTAATCCTTTATATAATTAATTAAATAAATTTTTACTTTAAACAATTTCCAAACTAATTTCTCCAACAATATTATTTTAGAACCAAATCTAGAAATTTTAAATTTTATTCAAAAGCTATTTTAAAAATATACTCGGCTTTGTAGGGAAAAATTCTTTTTCCATTACAAAATGGTTCATTCCAATAAATTATTAAATCATCTTGATTTATTTTAATTTACATTCCAATTTGTAAATTTCTTTCCACACCTTAAAAATAAACCAATATTTATTTTTAACAATTTCCCTTTTCTTTACAAATTCCCGTTGTGAATTTACATTTCCAAATATCAACTGATATACAAATTTTAAATCGATTCCCAAATATCATCTTCAAACCCAATCAAATCCCAAATTGATTTCCAGTTTATTTCAAACATAAAATCAAATTCCAATTTGATTTCCCAAATTAATTTTCCAGTATCAAATCAATTTCAAATTGATTTCCCAAATTATTTCCAAAACATCTAACCAAATTTCCAAATCGATTCCTAAGACTTACTCTCACTCCAAATTAATTCCCGAATCGATTTCTAAAATTAATTTCAACTCTAAATTAAATTCAAAATTTAATTTCCAAATTTATTTCCTTTTGAAATAAATTTCTTTATCTCTTTCAATTATTTAAAATACGTATCTTGAATAATTTCTTCAACCATTAAACAATATTACCTGAAATTCCTTTATTAAAATATTTTCCTATATTTTTGGAATTAATTCAATCGGATTATAAGAATCAACTTTAATACTTTAATTGTAACGGTCTAGGCTTTTCTACTCTAATTTTCAAAAATCCAATTTCATATTTCTGGTATCCTACGATACCAAAAATATATTCGGCTAATTTTAGCCTTCAATGGTTTCAATCACAAATAGCCACACACAGATTATAAATAATAAACATTCAATATTGACACAAATCAAAATGTTTTGAGGAATCCAGTTGGATCCCTCCAACCTGTTTCACTGCATCCACAGACGTTAGCACAACAATTAAATACCCATTCCACTTCAAGGTGGAATATCGCGGTATATGGGATTTATAAAATATTATCCACTATTATGCGGCGCAATAGGGTCTCATCCGCTATATAATGCGGGTAATCAAAAACTCCAAATACATATATAATACCAATTCCACTTCGAGGTGGAATATCGCGGTATATGGATTTAATATAATAACCTCCGCTATTATGCCACGCATAGGGTCTAAACTAATGTAACTAAAAATAAATTAATTATCCAAGCACAGAATCAGTCAATTTAAAATTTAACTATTTAAAATTTAAATCAGAAAATTTGATTGAATGAGAAGATCTCACCTTGGATTATGCATGCAATCCATTTTCCATTCTGACTTGTTTTCTTCACAGTTTTAGACCTTGAACACACAATTATATGATTTTTATTAATATTCAAAACAAGTCGAGTAACCAATTTATTTTTAATTAATTAATAATTAATTAACTAGTGATTAATTCTAAATTGATAATTATATTTTAACTAATTTCTTTTAATAAATGTCTTTAACTAAAACTAAATTTAAACCTAAATCAAATCCGAGATTTATTTTATAAAATATCCTTATCGACTAAAAATAATTTAATAAGTTTATTAATAGCTTAATCACATATTACATTATTTAAAAATAATAAGTAATTTGAACAAATACATATTTGTGTACTTATTTTCTTTTTTTATATAAACAATACAGTAAAAAAATTACTTTATTGTAAAAATAAAATCCTGTTCATATTGTTTTCTAACCTGAATGTAAATTAAAACATTATTTTCTTTCTTTTACTAATTTATACAGTATATGTAAATTTAAAATAAAATTAAAGTTATTACCTTTCCCACGAATACGCCAGCGATCAAATGCTCATCAACCCGAACCCTAGTCCGCCTTCCAGTTGCCCACACTCGAACGCGATCTGCTTGCGAATGCCGCCGCCACCGAAGCCCTAGCTCACGACCATCAGTGGCCCTCCCTGCCTCGATTGCGCTCGCGCGCCGCCCAAATCCCAGTGCATGCCACCCTTCATCATCACCAGTTTCGAGCGCACTCGTGCCTCCCACCACAGTCGCTGCCACCATGCTGCTCAAATCCTTCTACGCACTCGCGTAAGCAAGTGAACGTTTTCCCCCAACCTTGCGCGAATCAAATCGAATCACGACCTCCGATTGCTCGCCCACTACATCACCACTTGTCGCCTCGACTTTGCGATAACACGCGAAGCCATCTCATGCTCGAGCCTCCCCGTTCTTGCCCTTGCGAGCTATCCTCCTTCCTCCGTTTGAGTGCGAACTGCTTTTCCCTTTTTTTTGAGAACTCGATTTCTTTTAAAATTGAAGAAGTGAGGAGATCAATCTAGTTTTTAAAAGTGGCAACCATTGATTCTCTGTTGAACGAACGAAAGATCGTTGTACATTTTTCTCTCACTCGAACGAGGCATGAGATTTGATTTTGAATTCTGAAAGAAATTGCAGCCATTTATTTTTTTCTTTAAAACTGTTACATGCCTTAAATTTTTCCGCATACTTGACAACTGTTAGAAAGAGCAACAACGTTTTGAATTAAAATATTCTTTTTTTGACTTGTCATAATTAAGAATTTAAATTTAAATTCGAATTCGGAGGTCTTGAAATCGAGCCAAAAACCTCGATCTCCTATCGAAGCATGCCGCTAGGCGTTTATAAGGTTATACCCACATTCTGAATGCAATGGAAAAAGTTTCGAGTACAAATTCAATCGTATGGAGAAGATAGCTAACCAGTTAAAACATTGAACTTTTAATTTAAATTTTCAGCGCGTTTGCTTATCGTACGGCTAAAAGACAACTCCGAATGCTACAAAAATTGAAATCCGATGATAATAAAATATTACGGATCTAACGGAGCTGGTTTCGTCGAATTTCGAGACTGTGCCTCGGAAGGCTATTTTTATATATCAATTTAAACGATAAAATTCAATACCGAGCAAAATAGTTTCAGATTCAATTCTGAAGCTTCTATCATCTTTAGTATTATCAGTATAAATTTTCTAAGCCATCAAATTATTTTTAACGGTCTCAAAATTGAAGATTTATAATTTTACCCTAAATTTCTATAATTAAATTGCTAATTCATCCTGAAATCTGAAATTCAAGTCTGACTATCTTTCAAAAATTTAAAATCATTCGAATATTTCAATTTCAAATGTTAAAATTTCCAGGCCATCACAAAGAAAAAGCAGAGAAAAAAAAAGAATCTCGCAGCGGAATGACAAAATATAATAATAAAATAATAGTTCATGAAGCTGTTTACACAACATTTGATTATATTTATACAACACCGATCAGAGTTACACATACCAGAGAATAATAAATAATACAGTAGAATACATGATATAGTGAATTATAATAAATAATAATAATACAATCTTTGTCTTCGTCCTCCAGAAATAAGGTCTTCAAATCTTGAAATGGTCAGGCTGACCCGAGCGAATTGAAAAGACAAAACACTCGAGTCAGAACTAAAAGATCTTATGTAAGTTGAATCAACGGTAAATAAATATGAGTGGAACGGCGTCAGAAATGATTATGGGGTTTGACATCTCCTATCCAGTGCCTAACGTGAGTGTAGTAACTTAAGGGATGCTCCGAATTCACATCTCCTAAGGATCTATTAAACTTTCTAGTACATAGTAATATACGCTATTATAATAATGCCTATAGTAAAGTAAACTATAACTAGCGTTAAGGCTTTACATTTTCCACCTTAACACATTTTATATATTCCCATAGTCTATATAGTACTATAATCCCACCCGTATTGGGTGACATCAAAGGGCACTCCATAGGTATGGTACAAACCAAACTCATAAAAGACACGCTAGGGTAGGTGACACATCACAACTAGGAAATGCCATGAGAAATATACCAATTGCACTTCTGGACTAGTGGTAACGCATAGCCGCAACTACCGCCTACCTCGAAACACACTCCCGAGCAAAAATCGAAGGGTGGCCACCGAATAAATCAAATGTCAGAATACAGAATCGATGGAATATGTTCGATCAGAGGAGCTACCTCATTGGCCCCATCAATCACTCCTGTTTTAGCCACCTTATGCCAACTCACGGGAGTCGAGTCCATGTAAATATACCTTTAGGATCATCGCCACCATCCTACCTCATTTTGTAATCTCCACCACGTACATAGTTGTCAAAGTGGTTTTTGGTATTGGCAGAGAGTATGACAGCATCCGATCCCGGTCTCTTTAACAACCAACCGCTATTACATGCAAAATCGTTTCATAATTGATATCAGAACATCGCATTCTCAAAACCATAATACATTCAAAATCATATTTACTTTGAAAACATATCACATTTGCAATCATAGTTTGATAATTATATTTCCTTTCAAAGTCGAATTCATAGTTTATATCGAAATATCGTACTCTCAAATTATATCACTTTTAAATCATATCGTTTCCAAAATCATAATTTCTTCCAAAAAATCTTATTTCCAAAATAGGTTAAGTCCTTTCTTCAAAATCATCATTTCAAGTCATTATACATTCAAAGTCCCAAAATTAGCTTCTAACATCTTTTAACCTTATTTTCTTTTAAAACCAAATTAAAATGAATATAATCTCTTCCATGTACTTAGCTTGGAAATTTAGAAATTAATTTAAATTGTTCCAAACAGTTAAAATGCTCTAGAATAGTTTAAATTTACGTAAAATATTTTTAAATTGGTTTAAGATAGTTAAATAGATTTAATTTAGATTAAATATAATTAAAATAGATTAAATAGCTTAAAATAGATTAATCAGATTTAATATAAATTAAAAGGGTTTAATTAGTTTCAAAATAAATTAAATTGGTTTAAAATAGATTAAAATAATATATATAGTCAATATTGGTTAAATAGTTTAATAGATTTGAAAATCTTAATAATTAGAAAATTTTAAATAATATATCTTTAAAACAGTTTATAATAAAATATGAATTTTGAAATTAACATCAAATTAAACTATTCATTCCATTTAAACATATTTGGACCATTTCAAATTTCCAAATCGACAAACCAAGTTTCAATAAACTATCAAATTTCATATCGTTTCAGTGCATGTTCAAAAATCAATATGGATTTGTCACGACCCGAAATCCAATGTTCGAAAATCAACATCAAATACCTCGCTTGTATTTGACTGCCGAAGATTCGAACATCGAACTCCAGTCGGATGGAGCTTATAACAACATTAGATGAATATAAAACAACGGAAACAAAATGAATATCATTGATCAAAGATACAACATCATCATAATATCCATTACAACATTTAACATCAATATCAGAGTGCTACATATTGATACAACAACAACATAATGATAACTTCACAACGGCACAATAATAAAGTCTTCAAAAGGTTCCAACATACATCTACTATGATAAGGTCTTTAAAAACTCCAACACTTCAAGAGATTTCCAAAGCCAAAACTTCCAAAATCCGATTGCTACCAAACAAAAAGAATTCAAAATCCAGCTAGCACCAAAACACGGAAAACCTGCTATTAGGCTGCCCGTGTGGAAATTATAGGCACCCATAGTTTAGAAAGAAAACAATAAACTCCAGGTCAGTCATGGGGCTGGTATGAGTAAACAAAAAAAAATTCTTTTAAATAAAACAAATTTTTTAAAAGAAAACCTTTCATGCTTTTGGAAAATAAAACTACCATAAGGCCTCCCAGCATACACACAATGCAATCGCACACTTGGGGGAGATTTCTCCTTATGATAGTCAAATATGCTTAATACGAGAAAACTCTTTGATATTATTACTAATGCATAGTGTGAAAACATTTCGAAAATATAATATTAATCTTAGCCAGCATAGGCACCATTATATTATGCCTACTATAGCTGCCCTGTTAAATGGCAGGTTCTACAACTAAAACCGTACTGGGTTCGTATTGGGAATTGGATTTCCAACAAAAGGTCAGGCTAAGGAACTTCCTACGCCACATGGGTACGCCTCTGGAGGGACGTCCTGAGAACTTAAGCCGTTTTCTGCCAACACAAGGCCAGGTTACCTCTGTAACTAGGTAACTACTACACGACTATGCCATTCCCTAGTCGTTTGCGACCTTTATCCGAGGGCCCTTAACCACAAAGCAACAACCACACAGTAATGAGATTGCAGCAACCACATAGGTTAAGTATTTGGGCTCCATACCATGATACCACCTTTTTCCAGAAGGAAATGACATACCATAAAGGGAGCGACCCTCATAACCTTGCCGCATCTTTTCTGTTTCGACCATTTTCGGGGTGTGAGGTCCGATGAGGTCTCATCCACAAAGCTACGCTTTACACGAATGCCATGCATTGATCAACAAATGATCATCAACACACAGCAGCACTTAGCAGCCACACTATCAAATTGGGAGTATATCACTGATGACCTTCAACTACATAACCTCTGAGCTCGTATGTCTTAGAGAAGGGTGTTAAGCTAAGAGAATAAATTCTCTGCCACCAACAGATATGTATTCGAAAGAAATCTTCTTTATATCTCAAAATGTAGTGTCAGACATACAACCATCCAAGTCTATTCCAGGTTCGAACAGAACCGAAGGCACTTCCTCCAATAAAGGAAGAAGCCCTTGCAATTTAGGTATCCACAATCCTGATCGGACGCCCCATCATATGTGGGGATCTTTATACCGGAGCAACTCAGTGCAGAGACATTCGATAGGTTATCCTATCGCTTTCAAAGACACCTGGTCTTCATCACCGTCTTCAAATGCTATTCGTTTCATCGTATCACTATTCGGAATGGGTTATATGACACAAAGTTCTCTCCCGGCTAATCCGAGTAGTGAGCGCTCAATTTAAAATTTTGATTAACTTCTCATTTATTTTATTAAGTTAATTTTAAAACAACTTTATTTAAAAATACAAGTTTAAAACATCTTTGAACTTAATTAATTTTAAATAATTATTTCAATACCATTAACTTCACATTCCACTTAATAAACAATCGTCATTTTATAAAGAATGAATTTAGAAATCATTTAAACTTACATTTTTAAAATTTTAAAACTGGAAACGCTGTTTCAAACGACCAACCGAGGCTATCTCGAGTCACACCCAAGCAAAAGTGCCAACTGCTTCGAGTTTTACAAAGATCGACCCATGTAAAAAATTTCCCCACTTAAATTTGCTTAAGTAACGAATCTACCCGGCACACACAAAAATTTCTTCGAGCTATTACTCGAGCGGATATGCGAATTTCACTAATGCCACTTCGAGTCCGAGGCTTCTTCCCCAAACTGCTGCCACCTGACACAAATTCGACGTTGTGCACATGTACACTCCTTCCAACCGGCTACGATCGGTGCTACTGTCGTCGACGTGTCGATGATGATCTCCACGAACCACTCAAACACCCAGGAAAACAAATTATCGAAGTAATCAAAATTTCGTCCCTGAACCCAACTGGAACAACAACACTGATCACCAAAACGCCACGTCCTCCCTCCTCGACCATCAGACGTCGCGTGCTTCCGGTCAAAGCATCGCCTGACTTTCACGCTTCGATCGCCACCGAAACGAGCCACTCCGGTTCTTTGTTGAATTGCGGCACAACGATTTTCGACCCATAGACAAATACGAGTTTGAACCCTAGATCATCAAAAACCGACCTCCACAATGATTTATAAATTCATCCAAGAATTTTTCTGATGATCCTTGACCATCAGATAAGCTCCAATCCCAACCATGTTATTTATCATTGCTTCAATTTCCAGAAATCACCAATAAATCAAAAACCACTCAATTCACAAATTCTCGGTGGATATAAGTTTAAAAATCCTGATCATGCCTTTAAAAATCCTTATTCCCAAAAACGTGTTTGATAACACAATCTAAATTAGAAAATAGAATGGTTGAACTTTCACAGTATTTTGATTTTGTCTGTGTTCTTCAAATTTCCAGAGAAGACCTTTATTAAATTTACCAACACTTATTTTTAAAACTTAGAGCATGATCATACAAACATGTTTTCTTTTGATCTCAAAGCATAAAAACAATCTGTATCGGGTTTGAATTTTTGAGACAGGTTTTGGAACCTGTAGGGATAGAACAGAGTTTATTTTGATGTATACAGGCATGCATCTTCATTTTCAGGTGCAAATATATACATGCAAACACATATTTATCATTCAAGCATCACTATTGCTCACATCAACAAATTCAAGTTCAAATTAAGGAGTTTACCCACCTGACAAATTTTGAACAGAAAGCTTCCTTTCTGGTTAAAAATTTGAAAGCCTGGATAGTTATTTTTCTTACTTTGATCTGAAATTTTTATCTGCAACTTGTTAATACAAATTTGCTTAATCTCTGATGTGTTTGCTTACTTAATTCATCAATAACAAACAAAAACTGAATTTACTTACAGTTTGTTTTGATGAAAACAGGGAAAGACTTTGGTCTGCAGCTTGAAATCTTGAAACTAATTTAGTCTTTGAAACTTAATTTTTTTTTTCTGTAACTGACTGATACAAACTTGCTTAGTTCTTGCTTTATTACTAATCAAAAAATTCAAACTTAATTTTAAAAAGAATTTACTTGCCTTAATTTAACTTAGGGGAACCCTGCTCTGCTTCTTGGACAAAAACTGGAGCTTGGTTATATCAATCTATAGTTTGAAATTTTGATGTTAAATCTTGATTTTTGATTACTAATTCACTTAATTATGAAGTTTTAAACTTGCCTGAGGTATGGAATTAAAATTCCTACTTTAATGCTTGAGATGATTCTCAGGTTTTAAACTTTGAATTCAAGAAGATGCTTGCAGTTTCAGATTTTTCTTTTCTTTGGTGTTGAGGTTCGAAATGTTCACAGATTTTTTCTTCTTCTTTTCTTTCAGAATTTTGAGAAGCTAAAGAATGAGAAAAAGGAGCTGAAAGGTTTTTATGAATTTAATTTTTTTATCAATTACCTAAACTGTATGACACTTGTTAATTTTAAGGATGAGATCACTACACTTGTTAATCCACTTGTTGCATGTTAAACACTTGTATTTTTATATGAGTTAAATATTTTTATATAAAACTTATGCCATATTTACTTTATTAACAAATACATTACCCATTAAAGATATTTTCCTTATATTAATATATATTATTTAAAAGAATGTTTTGAACTTAAATACATATTAAATAAATTACAAAGATTTTTTTTTGTAAATTTAGATTATTTTTTTCTAAAGAATTTACTTAAAATTTAAATTCAAATTCAATATATAAATTCAAATCTACTCATATATGCACATAGACACATATATTCACACACACACGCACACATGTATAAGATTTAAATTCAAATAACTTTTAAAACATTTACTATTTCAAAATTTTAAACTCAAAAGAAATTGGAATTTTATTCATATAAACTAGCACATATTTTGTTTATTTTGAACTTTTCAAACTAAATTCCAAAAGTTCAAATAAATTACCAAATTTAAATTGATAAATTTTGGGATGTTGCAGATTTCCCCCCTTAAGAAAGTTTCATCCTCGAAATTTGAAAGAGAGAGAAAAGCAAACAAAGAATGTACGAATTCAGAAAAAGGTAGAGAAATGGTTTACCAGTTTAAGCCGAGATATCCACTCTGCAATTGGGATATGATTTCTGCATGTTGTCTTCTGTTTCCCCGGCGCAATACTTTGGATCGCCACTCCACTGTACTTTAACCAATTTCAAAACTTTGTTCCTAAATTGCTTTTCATCACGATCTTCAATCTTTATTGTTTCTCTTTTAACTGCTAAATTGGGAGTGATCTCGAGATCCTGCTGAGCAGCTTCTTCAATAATACTATTTGGATCGTGCACATACTTCTAGAGGTTAGAAATGTGGAACACATCATGCATGCCAAACAACCAGCTAGGCAACTGCACTCGATAGGCTAAAGGACCGATCCTCTCCAGAATAGGAAAATGACCAATATATCGTGGTGCTAGCTTACTAGTCTTCCCAAACCTTAACGCACCACGCATTGGATATATTTAAGAAAGATAGAGTCTCCAATCCTGAATTGCAAATCCCTTCTTCAGCGATCATAATAAATCTTTTGGCGACTTTGAGCTGTTTTCAATTTCTTTCATATAAAATCAACTTTCTCAGTGGCTTCCTTAATCATATCCAGTCCAAGGACGAGTCTATCACCTGACTCGATCCAACATGTAGGTGATCGACACAGATGACCATATAAAGCTTCAAAAGGAGCCATCTCGATACTGGCCTGATAGCTATTGTTATATGAAATTCGACCAGATGCAAATGGTCCTCTCAAGAACCACCAAAGTCAAGTATACAAGCATGCAATAGGTCTTCTAAGATTTGGTTTATCCTTTCAATCTACCCATCAGACCGTGTGTGATAAACAGTGCTAAAATTCAGTTTTGTTCCCAATGCATCTTGAAATGCCTCCCAAAGTCTACTAGTGAAGATCAGGTCAGAATCACTCACTATACTGCTCAGTATACCGTGGAGACGGACAATTTCTTTCATATATAACTCAGCTAAACTTGCAACTGTGCGGGTAGATTTCACTGGCAAAAAGTGGGATGTCTTAGTCAAACGGGCCACAATAACCCAAATTGCTTCATTGCCTTTCCGAGTACGAGGCAACCCGTCGATGAAATCCATCGATACTTGGTCCCATTTCCACTTGGGTACCTCCAAAGGCTGAAGTAAACCCACCATTTTCTTTTGATCACTTTTAATTTGTTGGCAAGTAGCACAGCAACTCACATATATAGATATGTCCCTTTTCATTGTCTTCCACCAGAAATTTCTTTTGATATCTCTATACATTTTGTTAACTCCTGGATGGATGCTGAGTTTAGACTTGTGACATTCGTCCAAAACTTCTCGTTTCAGATCAGGGATGTCTGGGACACATATTCTGCCTTTTAATCTTATAATCCCATTATTATCGATTCCAAAGCTGGAGTCCTCACATCGACGAATCCTTCCATATATTTCCTGAAGAAACTTGTCCTCTTTTTGCTTGTTAGCGATTTTCTCAAGAAGAGTAGGAGCAATGACAAGGTGAGCAAGAATAGCATGCTTCCTACTCAAGGCGTCGACAACTACATTGGCCTTTCCAGGTATATACAGAATATCTAGATCATAGGATGCCAGAAATTCACACCAACGTTGTTGTCATAGACTTAAATCTTTCTGAGCGAAGAGATACTTCAAAGATTTGTGGTCGACGAATAATTCAAAATTTTCACCTACAATAAAGAGAGTTCATTAAATATATTTATTATGTTAAATTAAATTTCTTAAATTGTTAAGAAAGCTAAAAGAGGTTCTTACCCAGAAGATAATGTCGCCATATTTTCAAAGCGAAGATAACAACTAGAAGCTCCAAATCATGGGTTGGGTAGTTTCTTTCATGCGGACGTAATTGTCTACTCGCGTAGGCAATTACCATTCCATTCTTTATTAACACCGCACCCAAACAATCACCATAAGCGTCGGTATAGACAGATAAAACCTGGTTCCCGTTGATAATAGCGAGAATAGGAGCAGTGGTTAATCTTTTCTTCAACTCCTGAAAAGCTTCATCACATTTCAGAGTCCAATTGAATTTTGCATTCTTCATCGTTAGCTTAGTCAACGGACTAGATATCTTAGAAAAGTCCTGAACAAACTTCCGGTAATAACCTGCTAAACCCAAAAATCTTCGAACTTCTTTTGGTGTAGTGGGTTTCCTCCAATCAAGAATAGCGGAATTTTGCTAGGATCAAGGAAAATTCCTTCTTCATCAACAATATGCCCGAGAAATTTAACTTCTTTGACCCAAAAAGGGCATTTGGAAGATTTGACGAACATAATATTTTTCCTCAATATCTCCAAAACGATTCTAAGATGCTCAGCATGCTCCTCTTTGGTCTTGGAATAGACCAAAATATCGTCAATAAACACAAGCACAAACTTATTCAATACTTCCGGAACACACGGGTCATAAGATCTACGAAGTATGCTGGAGCATTAGTTTACCCGGAAGGCATGACTAACCATTCGTAGGACATATTAGGACCCCTAAAGACGGTCAAATGTACACAATCTTCAGCAATTCGTAGCTAATGGAATCCCTGGGCTAGATCCATCTTCGAAAAGAAACGAGCATCGTGCAAATGATCAAACCGATCATCAATTCTAGGTAGAGGAAATTTTTCTTGAGAGTCAGCTTATTGAGATCGTGGTAATCCACACATAATCTCAAAGATCCATCTGATTTAGCAACAAACATACTACTACTGAACCCCATTCAGAAACTCTAGGATGAGTTAACCATTTATTTAGCAAATCATCAGTTTGCTTGACTAATTCAACCCTTTCCCTAGGCGCCATCCTGCGACTTGCGTGAACGACAGGACAACCATTGGGTATTAGGTCAATTCTAAATTCTATTTCTCTATATGGAGGTAAGGATTTTACTTTTTCGAACACGTCTGGAACATCTCGGACAATGGGTATGGATTCCAGACTGGGTTCGGGATAACCCAAGTTAAACATCAACCCATCTCTTTTAGGACTAGGGTCCTCACAAGAAATCTTATGAAATCTCCAAACTTGGTTTTGATCGAAATCAATCGATTGTTACAATCCAATTTGGCTTCGTATTTGGTTAGCCAATCCATTTCGAGTAAGATTTCAAACTCATTAAAATCAAGGACAAAGAGACCGATAGGGAATTGATAACAAGAATATGATATAGGAATGTCTCTACATCGAAGACAAAGATTCGCGGGGCCTTCAACTGGATTCCACACGCATATAGGCTCGTCAACAAAATCAGGTTCGAGATTTATTTCGTTTATAGATTGTTGAGAGATAAAACTATGTGTAGCGCCCGTGTCAAGCAGAACTCTAACAATTCTATCATAAACAATAAGGTTACCTTCCAAAACTCCTTTCCCCTTTTCTGCTTTGGAGGATGCAGGTTTGTCTTTGACTGTGTACACCTTTGCTGTCCGAGGTTGCTTCATGGTTGGACAGTCTTTAACCTCGTGTCCCAATTTCTGACAATAATAACATTTCTTGGGTTTTGCTTATACAGGTTGATTTACTTGTCTCTTAAGCTTCGTACATCTGCTCGAGTAATGGCCCTTTTCTAAGAAATTAAAGCAAGTAACACCTTTTTCCTTATCCTCTTGATTGCTCTTCTTCTTCTCCTTACCCTGCCATGGTTTCTTGCCTTCAAATTTCCTTTTCTTCCAATTTTGATTGCTCGAATTTCCTTTCTCCACCGTGACTTCTTGCATATCCAGTGTAGCATTTCTATACCCCATATCAATCGGATCTAAAAAAGATTCATTGACGTGGCCAGTCATCCTTTTATGGAAATTCTTATTCATCCCACGAATGAACCTTTCATTTTTCTTTAGAGGTGTAATTACCAATTCTGGACCAAAACGAGACAATTCACTGAATTTGTTTAGATACTCCTCAAATGACAAACTCCCTTGCTTTAAGTCCATAAATTCCTAGTACGTTCGAGAAATTCCTGCTGATGGCATATGGAGCTTCTCAAATATTTCTTTAAATTTCTTCCAAGTAAACTCGCCTTCTGGCTCATCTACAGTGACTGTCACCCACTATGCTAAGGCTTCTTATTGGAGTTGCCAAGAAGCTATGAGTCGCATCTGATCGTCTTGCAGCTTTAGCCCTTTAAAAATTCTTTCACATGATCTGATCCATGCTTGGGCCTCGATAATCGACTCCTTGCCGGTGAACGGCTTACCAACAATCCTTGAGAAGCTCTTATATAAATCAGCCAGATTCTGCTGATACTGAGTAGATAAAGCTGCTTCTGCTGTTGGGGGAACTTGACTAGCTGTTATGGCATTTCCATGACCCCTAGCTCTTCCTCTTCGTCCGCTCATTCTTACTGCAATTAGTAAGAAAACTTGATTTAGATATACGGACGAGACATCTTAAGGAATATCGGAAGTTAAAAGAAATAGACTAAGGAAATTTAAGGTTTTGGACTTGGGTTATACTCATTCTAGGGTATACTTCACCTTATCTCTAATGAGCCATCTAATGTGTTATACTCTATAGCTAAAGTTCTTACTCAACCTTTAACTCTGATACCACTTGTCACGACCCGAAATCCAATGTTCGAAAATCGACATCAAATACCTCACTTGTATTTGACTGCCAAAGATTTAGACATCGAACTCCAGTCAGATGGAGCTTATAAGAACATTAGATGAATATTAAACAGCGGAAAAAAATGAATACCATTGATCATAGATACAACATCATCATAATAGCCATTACAACATTTAACATCAATATCAGAGTGCTACATATTGATACAACAACAACATAATGATAACTTCACAACAGCACAACAATAAAGTCTTCAAAAGGTTCCAACATACATCTACTATGATAAGGTCTTCAAAAACTCCAACACTCCAAGAGATTGCCAAAGCCAAAACTTCCAAAATCCAGCTAGCACCAAAACAAGGAAAACCTGCTACTAGGCTGTCCATGTGGAAATTATGGGCATCCAGAGTTTAGAAAGAAAACAATAAACTCCGGGTCAGTCATGGGACTGGTATGAGTAAACAAAAAACAGTGGCTTTTAAATAAAACAAAATTTTTAAAAGAAAACCGTTCATGCTTTTGGAAAATGAAACTACCATAAGGCCTCCCGGCACACACATAAAGCAATCGTACACTTGGGGGAGATTTCTCCTTATGATAGTCAAATATGCTTAATACGAGAAAACTCTTTGATATTATTACTAGTGCATAGTGTGAAAACATTTCAAAAATATAATATTAATCTTAGCTATCATATGTACCATTATACTATGCCTACTATAGCTGCCATGTTAAATGGCAGGTTCTACAACTAAAACCGTACTGGGTTCGTATTGGGAATTGGATTTCCAACAAATGGTCAGGCTAAGGAACTTCCTATGCCACATGGGTGCGCCTCTGGAGGGACGTCCCGAGAACTTAACCAGTTCTCTTCCAACACAAGGCTGGGTTACCTCTGTAACCAGGTAACTACTACACGACTATGCCATTCCCCGGTCGTTTGCAACCTTTATCCGAGGGCCCTCAACCACAAAGCAACAACCACACAGTAATGAGATTGTAGCAACCACATAGGTTAAGTATCTGGGCTTCATACCATGATACCACCTTATTCTAGAGGGAAATGACATACACTAAAGGGCGCGACCCTCATAACCTTGCCGCATCTTTCCTGTTTCGACCATTTTCGGGGTGTGAGGTCCAATGGGGTCTCGTCCACAAAGCTATGCCTTACACGAAAGCCATGCTTTGATCAACAAATGATCAACAAATGATCATCAACACACAGCAGCACTTAGCATGCCACACTAACAAATTGGAAGTATATCACTGATAACCTTCAACTACATAACCTCTGAGCTCGTACGTCTCAGAGAAGAGTGTTAAGCTAAGAGAATAAATTCTCCGCCACCAACAGATATGTATTTGAAAGAAATCTGCTTTATATATCAAAGTGTTGTGTCAGACATACAACCATAAAAGTCCGTTCCAGGTTTGAACAGAATCGAAGACACTTCGTCAAATAAAGGAAGAAGCCCTTGCAATCAGGGTATCCACAATCCCGATTTGACTCCCCATCACATGTGGAGATCTCTATACCGAAGAAACTCAGTGCAGAGACATTCGATAGATTATCCTATTGATTTCGAAGATACCCGGTCTTCATCACCGTCTTTAAATGCTATTCATTTCGTTGTATCACTATCCGGAATGGGTTATATGACACAAAGTCCTCTCCCGGCTAATCCGAATAGTGAGCGCTCAATTTTAAAACACGTGGATGTATCAATCACAAAGATTCACATTTAGGATTCGATGTGGGTTTCGATTAACCACCTGGAATCCGACTCCCTGTCGCATTGAAATTTAAATGCTGTTTTACGGGCTAAAGGGTTTTCATATGCATATAGTAACAAATTACAAATCACAGTTCAGCACAAAGCAATTCACATCACATAGTACCACAATCACACACAGAAATATTAATCCAGTACACAACATTTGATAATAGTCAACCATCTTTAATTAAGATGAATTACTTGTGTGATTTAAATTAATCAACCACGTAATTATTTTTATTAATTATTTTTAATCAATGATTTATTATTCCTAATTATAAATTAATTAAATCTTAATCAACTTTATTAATTAATCATTCCTTATTTAATTATCTTAATTAATTAATTCTTAATTGTTAATTAATTAAATCCTAATTACTTTTATTAATTAATTATTCTTTAATTAATTTTCTTACAAAGTAATTACAAATCATTAATTTTTAATCATTATTTAATCATTAGAAATAAAATTGTTTTTAAGTTAACAATTTAAATGTTTGATTAACTTTTCAATTATTTTATTAAGTTAAATTTAAAACAACTTTATTTAAAAGTATAAGTTTAAAACATCTTTGAACTTAATTAATTTGAAATAATTATTTCAATACCATTAACTTCACACTTAACAAACAATTATCATTTTATAAAGAATGAATTTAGAAATCATTTTAACTTATGTTTTTCAAATTTTAAAACTGGAAATGCTGTTTCAAACGACCAATCCGAGATTATCTTGAGTCACACCCGAGAAAAAGTGCTCATTGCTTTGAGTTTTACAAAGATCGACCTGTGTAAAAATTTTGCCTACTTAAATTTGTTTAAGTACTAAATCTACCCGGCACACACAAAAATTTCTTCGAGCTATAACTCGAGCTAATACGCGAATTTCACTAATGCCACTTTGTGTCTGAGGCTTCTTCCCCAAACTATTGCCACCTGACACAAATTCGACGTTGTGCACATGCACACTCTTTCCAATCGGCTACGATCAGTGCTACTATTGTCGACGTGTCGATGATGATCTCCACGAACCACTCAAACAAATGGAAAACCAAATTATTGAAGAAATCAAAATTTCGTCCTTGAACCCAACTGGAACAAAAACACTGATCACCAAAATGCCACATCCTCCCTCCTCCGACCATCAGAGGTCGTGTGCTTCTGGTCAAAGCATCGCTTGACTTTCATGCTTCGATTGCCACCGAAATGAGTCACTTCGGTTCTCTGATGAACTCGCGGCACAATGATTTTCGATCCATAGACAAATACGAGTTCAAACCCTAGATCATCAAAAACCAACCTCCACAACGATTTATAAATTCATCCAAGAATTTTCTGATGATCCTTGACCATCGGATTAGCTCCAATCCCAACCACGTGATTTATCATTGCTTCAATTTCCAGAAATCACCAATAAATCAAAAATCATTCAAATCACAAATTTTCGGTGGATATAAGTTTAAGAATCCTGATCTTGCTTTAAAAATCCTTATTCGCAAAAACGTGTTTGATAATACAATCTAAATTAGAAAACAGAATGGTTGAATTTTCACAGTATTTTGATTTTGCCTGTGTTCTTCAAATTTCCAAAGAAGACCTTTGTTAAATTTTCCAACATGTACTTTTAAAATTTAGAGCATGATCACACAAACATGTTTTCTTTTGATCTCAAAGCATAAAAACAATCTGTTATCGGGTTTGGATTTTTGAGACAGGTTTTGAAACCTGTAGGGATAGAATAGAGTCTATTTTGATGTATACAGGCATGCATCTTCATTTTCAGGTGGAAATATATACATGTAAACACATATTTATCATTCAAGCATCACTATTGCTCACAACAACAAATTCAAGTTCAATTTAAGGAGTTTACTCACCTGACAAATTTTGAACAGAAAGCTTCCTGTTTGGTTAAATATTTGAAAGCCTGGATATTTATTTTTCTTACTTTGATCTTGAATTTTTTATCTGCAACTTGTTATTACAAATTTGCTTAATCTCTGATGTGTTTGCTTACTTAGTTCATCAATAACAAACAAAAATTCAATTTACTTACAGTTTGTTTTAATGAACACAGGGAAAGACTTTGGCCTGCAGCTTGAAATCCTGAAACTAATTTAGTCTTTGAAACTTGATTTTTTTCTACAACTGATTGATACAAACTTGCTTAGTTCTTGCTTTATTACCGATCAACAAATTCAAACTTATATTTTAAAAATAATATACTTGCCTTAATTTAACTTAGGGGAACCCTGCTCTGCTTCCTGGACAAAAACTGGAGCTTGGTTATATTAATCTGCCGTTTGAAATTTTGATGTTAAATCTTGATGTTAAATCTTGATTCTTGATTACTAATTCACTAATTATGAAGTTTTAAACTTGCCTGAGGTATGGAATTAAAATTCCTACTTTGATGCTTGAGATGATTCTCAGGTTTTAAACTTTGAATACAAGAAGATGCTTGCAGTTTCAGATTTTTCTTTTCTTTGGTGTTGAGGTTTGTAATGTTCATAGTTTTTTTGCTTCTTTTCTTTCATAATTTTGAGAAGCTAAAGAATGAGAAAAAGGAGCTGAAAGGTTTTTATGAATTTTTTTTATCAATTACCTAAATTGAATGTCACTTGCTAATTTTAATGATGAGATCACTACACTTGTTAATCCTCTTGTTGCATGTTAAACACTTGTATTTTTATATGTGTTAAATATTATTAAATAAAACTTATGCCATATTTACTTTATTAACAAATACATTACCTATTAAAGATATTTGCTTTATATTAATACATATTATTTAAAAGAGAATGTTTTGAAATGAAATACATATTAAATAAATTACACATACACACACAGATATATATATTTATATATATATATATATATTCAAATTATTTTTTCTAAAGCATTTACTTAAAATTTATATTCAAATTCAATATATAAATTCAAATGTACTCATATATGCACATATACACATATATTCACATATATATAAGATTTAAATTCAAATGATTTTTAAAACATTTACTATTTCAAAATTTTAAACTCAAAAGAAATTGGAATTTTATTCATATAAATTAAGACATATTTTGTTTATTTTGAACTTTTCAAATTAAATTTCAAAAGTTCAAATAAATTACCAAATTTAAATTGAAAATTTTGGATGTTACAGGATTACTCCAATTTCAAAATATTTCAATGTTATTTTTAAACAAATTTCATAACTCAATTTCGGTAGAATTTCATTAATGCATAAAAATTTAACTTTAAACTTCCGATTTAATTCTTAAAGAAATTCCTTTTTAAACCAATCTACAATTCAACGCAAAACTTGATTTTTCAATAATATTTCAATTTATATAAATAAAATTTCCATTTCAAAATATCATTTAATTATATTCAAAAATCGATCATTTTAAAATCATTTAATTTAACCAATCCGGTGTCGTATATAATTTTCTACCCTAGGGTCAAGTGATACAGATATTTATCATTTCAATCCGTAATTTAAACATTTTACGGTTGTATATCATTTCAAACCGCAATCCCAAAATAAATGAAAAATTCGAAACAAAATTGCAGTTTATAATTTGCAGTTTATAACGATATAAAATAAAACATCCATTCATCCATTATCAAAATCACATATCCATCATAACCATCATCCAAAACAGTCAATCAATATCGATATAGAACTGATAATCGATAATAGTTATTTAAATGGCAGTTTATATTCAATGATAAATTAAATAACGATTTACTTTAAAATAAATTCAAATTAATAGGAATAGAAATTTAAATATACCAAACAGTCATAAATAAATTCCTAATCGCATCATAAATTATATTTAACAAACATAAGAAATTTTAGAAGTTGTGAGTGGATTAAAACACTCACCTTTATACGAATTTGAAAATAATAGACTTCTAATCAATAGCTCCGCTCTATATTTCCTTATTCTCCTTCTTGATTGCTAGTTTTGTTCCGTAATTTTTCTTTTATTTTGATTTACTTTAATTTTCCTCCTTATTATATTAATATATATATATATGTATGTATGTATGTATGTATTTTTAAATGGTTTGAAATTTTTTTTTGAAAAAGAAGAATTGAAAAAGAAAAGGATTAAAATAAGAAGAACTGAAAATGGAAGAGAAGACAAAGATTTGAAAAGAAAGAAGAAAGTTTGAAATAGAAGAAAAGGAAAAATTAAAATGAGAGATAATAAGGAGATTTCAAGACAAAAAAAGAAAAAAAGAAAAAAGAAGAAGAGTAGAATGGAGGCTGGGTATTCATCTGCATCATATCTTATTTATAAGGTTAGAGTTAGGTTTAGGGCCAAAGAGATTTGAAAAGAGAGGCCACTATTAAATAGAAATATATGAAATGATGTTTCAAAAAATAAATTTGGAAAATGAATGAAAAAAATAAAGTAAACATGAACAAACTAGGTATTGAAATATAGTAAATATGAACAACCTTCTTAAAGTAGCAGGTATTAAAAAAAGGTAAAAGAAAGAATTAAAAATATGAAAAGTAGTTCATGTTTTCAAAATCGAAAAGCTTCGGACAACGTAAATGGAAAGGGGTAATGGAATAAATGTGGAAATAATGAAAAGAATGCGGCAATTATTAATTTGAAAGGGAATGAATGGACCAACTCTATACTGTAAACAAATTTTTGGAATTCAAATTTCAAAAACAATCGTTTACTTAATTAATTTTATTAACCTTAAATATACCAAAATTAACATCCTTTAAAGATTTAATTAACACACAATAAATGAAAATAATTACTCTACACAAATTTATGTCATAAATTATAAGAATATACAACATTAAGAACTTTTCATTTCTCCCCCTTTGTGATTAGAATGGGAATTAAACAAACATGTTAACATTTAGATTGAATGTTTTACTAGGAATGCATTAACATACATTCGAAAATATGATAGCATAAACAAGATAATATAAACAGGCGTATAATATATATATGTACATCTTTATCGCGACTTGTAGTTTACATTCATAAGTAAAATGTATGAAAATAATCCACATAAGGAGGCAATGAATGTAAGAGTAAATTAGAAAAGTGAAGATGGAAAGGTAAGTTATGCTGCAATTAAAATCTAATAAAGTCTAATTGAAAAGGAAATAGTCAAGTGTAAATCTATTTTACCCCATTTATCATCTCCTATTAACATTTAATTTAATAAAGTATGAAATTTCAAACCTAAATAATCCTTTTTTTTATGATCTAATTGGATCTAAAACATAAGTTTAAATTTAGGTATAAACATATATGAAGTAAACTAGTATTAAATTTTGAAACATGAACTGAATTAATTGGAAATAAATCACCCAATTAAAATTTATTTCAATATATGTTTACAATTAATGTCTTCCCACTTTTTAATTAAAAGATTCCAATCACATTATTTATCAATGATTTATAAGGTAAAAATAAATGAGACAATTCAATTACTTTTTATAGTAATTTAACATATTTACGGAATTATTGCATACAAACCAAAAGCTATTAATTTCTTATTTCTATAATAATTTTTTTAGCTACCAACATTTCAAATAAATAAACATATTATTTTTTTATTTAGTAAAGAAACATATATTATTCTTTTTTTAACATTTAATATTCCAATCAATTGGAATTTACATTCATACGGTCATTTGTTTTCTTTCTTATTAAACTTTACAATTATTTCCAATTTAAGCTCTACAATTACATTCCTAATTAGCTTTACCATTGCAATTGATTGAAATCACATTAACAATTGTCAATTTCATTCAATCAACTTTATTAAATTCCATTTTATTTTATTTTCATTTATAAATCATAAATTTTAATTTCTCACAATATTAAATTCCAAAATCTTATTTAATCTAATAGTTTTAATTATCAAAAAAATACGGGTCGTTATACTCTCCTCCACTCAGAACTTTTCGTCCTCGAAAAGGAACAAGAAGGAATTTCGAAACTTGATATAATTTTATTCAAATTATTCAATTTATAAACACTTTTAATTTACATCATTATGTCTTAATATAACTTTGAAAATAACAACGTTTGCACAAAATTTTCTATGTCCTAAATTTACAAAAAAATTGACATAGTCTCCTTTATGTGGCTAGGTTTGGAAAAATAATAATATCAATAATTATATATTATATATATATATAAGTATGTATCATATTTCAATAATAAACATCCCAAACCATGGGAGAAAATAGTAAAATATAGCTATAAAATCGTAATCCAAAACGTAACTATTTGTCGGGCAAACAACGCTTATTTATGAGACCAAAAGCAGTTGCAATTGCTTCCAGAACCTGTATTTCACTTATATAATCCAAAAGAGTTAATAATTATATAAAATGAAATATCTGAAGTTCTTTCTATCAATAGCAAACAAATCAATACAACGTAGCATCCATTTCTTGCAAACAAACATACAATCATCACAAGGAATCAAAGTAATTAATCATTTACATAGCAACCAAACAAATGGTCTGTTTGGGTTTAGATAATTTTAAATTGTATAGAATGACCAATAAATATTAAATATACCATTTACTCAATAGTTTTAGATAACTTAACAGATTATTCATACATCCAAACAATCCATAAACCAAATAACCAATAATCTACAATGTACTTGAGTCATTCTTACTAAATTTCATTTCATATCATGACCATCTCATTCATTTACTTTTATTTATTTAGTTTCATATGTTACTCATGTATAATTACTTAATCGTCTGTAAATAAATTCTGAAAGTACTGTATAGGTTTCTTTGTTGATAAACTCGGTACTTATTTCTATTTATTTTCATTTATTACTTACAAAAATTCGTTTTCATTTATTTATATCATGTCAATTTCTTTTTGTTGTATTACATTCATTCATTACTTAATTTCATTTATTTACATTCATTTATTAATAGTATTCATGTTCCATTCAATTGCTTTATTAACTTAAGTTTACAATCGTCTACGTACAATACTTACTTTCTATCACATCTTATTATAGTTAATAATTCAATTATTCCTTAAGTTTATAACAACTATAGCTTGAAATTCTTATTTATAAATGTAATTTATTGAACACTTCTGTAACATAAGTTTTACTTGTAAAATTTCCCATTACATTTTCTTTTAACATTTTAACTTTTTATACTTGGTAAGTTACATATGTGTCTTCAAGAATGTAATTGAAAGTTACACAAGTTTATCTTATTTCATTTTGGTAAATCAATATTCAATAGTTACGTTTTCTTATATTTCACATCCCTTTTTATTTACAGGTTACCAATATCATATTTCTTATATACTTCGGTTATAATTTAGCATATAACTTCCTATTTTCATTTAGAAGTTTCAATTATTAAATAGTAAATTTTTTTATTCCATTACAATAATTGAAGTCCCTAATTTATAGAAATTTAAGAACTAAATACCGGGTTCCATTTCAAATCTTTCAAAATAATAGATAGATGTGTATACTTATAACTTATATATCAAATTATATTTAAAACAATTTGAAATTTATGTTTGTTTATCAAAACAAATCTGCAGTAAAACTACTACAGTGGCCTTCACACTTTGAAACTCGAAAATGAATGTCGACGATGCGTGCTCTCATCACCGAAATTATTTCCCAGTGACAGAGAAGGTAATACAGAAATTATTTCTTTCCAAAATGTCTTTAAATCAATTCTTTCAAATCATATTGAAATATTTATATCAGAAAATACTTTTAAATAATATTACTATTATATTCCTAATCATTCAAAAGAAATTTTCAAAAACCCCGAAACCTAATTCTAAATTTCCAATTTTTATTTATTTTATTTTCAAATCTTATTTCCAATCAATATTTATAAATTTCACTACCTAACAACCAACATATTACAACCAAATATATCCTTTATAAAATATATTATTTATACATAAAAATATACAATAGGAAATTTTTTTCATTCACCAATATTTCAGAACAAATATTGTGTCGGTCTATCCTATTAAGTGTTTAGAAAACCCTATCGATGTCATAACATCCTATACACTAACCAGAATTCATAAATACAAAACGGAACAAATTAACACAGTATCAAAACCTTTTTATAATACTAACAAATATACTCTCTTATATATATACACTCAGTGACTCATCATAGGGTATTAGTACCCTATTAATAAAGAGTCAGACCCCATAAAGCTAAGGTTTATCGCTAAACCAAAGCTCTAATACCAATTATAACATCCCACCTTTTTGGACAGTTTAAATCAACAAATATACCACACATGTCAGACTCAAACCATGTAGAAGGGTGGGTTGTTATGGGGTGAACAAGAAAAAGCAGAGAAAGGAAAAAAAAACAGAATCTCACAGCGGAATGACAAAATATAATAATCAAATAACAGTTCATGAAGCGGTTACAAAACATTTGATTATATTTGTACAACACCGATTAGAGTTACACATACTAGAGAATAATAAATAATGCAGCGAAATACATGATGCAATGAATTATAATAAATAACAATAATACAATCTTCGTCTTCGTCCTTCGGAAATAAGGTCTTCAAATCCTGAAATGCTTAAGCTGACCCGAGCGAATTTGTAACGACCTAGAATTTTCTAACCCCCGAAAATTCCAGATAGTTAAGAAAAAGAAGGAAGAGATAGAAGAAGAAGAACAGAAACACCCAAACACCTCACATTCGCAGCGGATAAAATATAATAATAAATAATACACAGTTTACAAAAGAATACTATATCTATCGATTACATTTAATATACATCAGAGTTTCACATTATATACAGTCACCGAATATTTACAATTATCAAGTCTCAGATTTACAATAATGTAAATCAGCGGATATACTCTATATGATATTGTCATCCAGCACGCCTCCTGAGCTCCAGAACGTACCTACCTGAAAATCTGTAATACTCGGTTTGACCCGAGCATTACACCAAAGTAACACCCGGGTCAGGCTGGAAACTAGCTTGAGTAAACCCATCTAACATGTAGTACCAAACAAACAACTTATATAAACCCGAGGTAACTTTTATTAATTTAACCAATTCACAATTTGCTATAGACAATGCTTATTTCACATATAACTTTCTAAGTACCAAACTTAGATAAAATAATCCAATTCACTTAAATCATTTCATTCCAGTCTATTGATTTCATACATCAATTTTTTTTTGTATCCAAAGTGGTTTCGGGTATTTCCTAATACCCGATCCCGGACTCCTCGGATCTCATGTCATCCTAGTCCCAAATTATCCAAATGGAATACACAACATTTCATATCAGCGATATCAACTCATTCAAAGTGTCCCATATCATTCACTCATCCATAAGCAATGCTTAATCACATACAAATTAATTCAATTGATTCTAATTGAATTTTCTAACCACATTCACTTAGATTATTAATTAATTCCAAAACAATTAATTAATCAGTTCCTCTATATCCATTCATCTTAATTAACAACCCTGGATTAATTATCTTCCAATTCCATTCAAGTAATTCTCTTTAATTAATCTCACGATATTAATTACTCTTACCAAATCAATGAGTAATCTTTAATTACTTCACAAATTAATTAACTAGAATCAATTTCGCTAATTCTTAATTACTTATATTAATTGACTTCTCGTAAGTCACTTATTATGATTTAATTAATCTCAATTAATCAAATCTTTAATTACTTTATTAATTATATAACTTAATGATTATATTTTACTTTAATTCAACCCCAATATTTATCATTCTCGATTAATCCTAATATATAACTAACTATTCTTTTATTTACTTCATTAATGAATCAGCTACTCCTTAATTAATTATCTTAATTAATCTCTTGATAAATTTCACAAAGTAACTATATTTTATTAATTTCATTAAGTAATTATTATCACACCATCAAATTATTATTCTGAATTATTTATACTTAGTTAATTAACTTACAACTTAATTTATTATTTATTCAAACCCTTAATTATTGAATTAAATAACCCAAATCAACAATTAATTAAATTAATTAATTATCCATTTTTAATTACTCTACTATTTTAACGTATCACAAATCATTAAGCCTTTAATAACTTTTAAATCGGAAACGTTTTCTTATTTATGTTTTAGGTTTAAACTACTTAAAATTCCCAATACTTCGAGTTAAGCGACAATTAACTCGAGAACCGTCCAAAACCAATTTTACCAGATCATCAATTCACAGTGCATATCAAATCAACTCAATCATACAACCAAATATTTAAATTTAACCATTTAAATTTAAATAGAAATCCAACAGAGTGAGGTTTACTCACCTTTGATTCCCGTTTGCAATCCATCCCAATCTAGCTTGTTCCTCATGATTTTTGACCTTGTAGAAATATTATATATTTTATTAACATCTGAAACAAACGAACAACCTATTCCATCTATTAATTTAATTTTAACTAATTTCCTTTTGATAAATTTACTTAGTTAGTTTTTATACTTAAATTAAGTTTCCTTTAATAAAATATTCTTTGGTAACTAAACAAATTGATCTCCTTTATTTTAAAATTCAACTGGTAAATGAAAATAGGTACTCATGTATATTTATTTCCTTCTGAAACTACTTGTACCTATAAAACAATAATCTATAGATTTCAAAAGTCTAATTTTATATAAACCTTTAACATTACGAAATTCCTATACTTTTGTTTAAAACTATATATATATATATGCATTAAACGAAATAAAACAGAAATGTTTAATCTGTATCGTAATATTTTCCCCTGATTTGATATATGTTTCTGTTTCAAATATATATGTATATATATTATAATATAATTGTTTAGTAAATAACAAAATAAAATTATCCCCTACTGTAATTGTTTTTTTTATAAATATGCATATTGAATCTAAATAAATTAAAAATAAAACAAATATACCTACTGCATAATTCACGACCCAAGACGTCCAACCCTAGCAACTGCCCCTCCCCTCGACATCGCGCCACTGCCGAGTTCAACAGCTTCCCATGCCCCTGCTTCAGATCCCACCCCTTGCCATCTGGAGCGAACGCGACCTCACTTGACTGTCGACCCACTCGCCGCGTGCGTGGACCATCACGATGACTGTGTCGCGCCCTAATCCCCCCTCCTCCTTTCGATTTGAACGACGCTCGATATGGATTTAGGGTGATGAACTTGAAGGGGAAATAGGGTTTCGGCATTCATTTGAATTCGATCTCATTTCATTTTTTTCTTCTTATGCGTTCGATTTGTTTCTGTAGATTAGAGAAGGAGCTGGCGATAAATATCAATTTGGGAGGCTTCTCGAATACGCGTTCTTGTTAATAAAATATCTTTGACTTTTACTTTAAATTTATTATATTATAAAATTTCAAGACTCAATAATTGCCATTTAAAATTTTGAGTTCCTCTTAAGGAATGCCGCTAGGCGATTATAAGGTTTACCCCGCATCCTGAACACAATGGAACGCGTTTCGAAAGCTAATTTGACCGTATGTGCAGTTACAGAAGAAAACGATCGATTTTAAATTAAATCGATTAAAATAGTTCTAAGCGTTTTGGGCTGCCAGGGTCAAACAACAACTCCAATTGCTACGAAAATTGAATCTGATAATAACTAACTATTACGAATCCAATGGAACTGGTTTCGTCGAATTCCGAGACTGTGCCTCGGAAGGCTATTTTTAAATTCAATTTGAACGATATATTTTTAAAATTGAACAAATCACTTTTAAATTTAATTTCAACACTTTCACTACATTCAGTGCTATCAATATAAATTTTGTAAGCCTTTAAATTATTTTAAATAGGCTTAGAAATCCCAGATTCAGCGTTTTACCCAATTTCAAATTATATGATTCAATATTTAAACTATATAATTCAATAATTTAATTATCAAGTAAATATTGATATATGGAATTCAATTTAAAATTAATTTTTAAATATTTAAAATCAATTAATTATTCAAATTTTAATTCGTTAAAATTTCCGGGTCGTCACAGAATTGAAAAGACAAAACACTCAAGTCAGAGCTAAAAGATCTTATGTAAGTTAAATAAACGGTAAATAAATATGTGTGGAACGACATCAGTGATGATTACGGCATTTGACATCTCCTATCCAGTGTCTAGCATGAGTGTAGTAACTTAAGGGATGCTTGGGATTCACATCTCCTAAGGATCCGTTAAACTATCTACTATATAGTAATATACGCTATTATAATAATGTCTATAGTAAAGTAAACTACAAAGTAGCGTTAAGGCTTTACATTTTCCACCTTAGCACAATTTATATATTCCAATAGTCTATATTGTATTGTAATCCCACCCGTACTAGGTGACATCAAGAGCACTCCATAAGTATGGTACAAACCAAACTCGTAGAAGGCGCGCTAGGGTAGGTGACACGGTACAACTAGGCAATGCCAGGGTAGATATACCAATTACACTTCCGAATTGGTGGTAACGCATAGCCGCAACTACCGCCTACCTCGAATCACACTCCAGAGTAAAAATCAAAGGGTGGCCACCGACTAAATCAAATATCAGAATATAGAATCAATGGAATGTGTTCGATCAGAGGAGCTACCTCATTGGCCCGTCAGTTGCTCCTGTTTTAGCCACCTTATGCCAACTCACGGGAGTCGGGCCTACGTAAATATACCTTTAGGATCGTCGCCACCATCCTACTTCATTCTAGAATCTCCACCGCGCACATAGTTGTCAAAGTGGTTTTCAGTATTGGCAGAGAGTATGACAACATCCGATCCCGGTCTCTTTAACAACCCATCGCTTATTACACACTGGATGGTTCTTTTACATTTCCAAAATCGTTTCAAAATTGATATCAAAATATCGCATTCTCAAAACCATAATACTTTCGAAATCGTATTTACTTTGAAATCATATCGCATTTGAAATCGTAGTTTGATAACTATATTTCCTTTCAAAGTCAATTCATAGTTTATATCGAAATATCGTACTCTCAAATTATATCACTTTTAAATCATATCGTTTCCAAAATCATAATTTGTTCCAAAAATCATATTTCTAAAACAGGTTAAGTCCTTGCTTTAAAATCATCATTTCAAGTCATTATACATTCAAAATCCTAAATTAGGTTAAAACAGATTTTGACCTTATTTTCCTATGAAACCAAATTGAAATGAATATAATCTCTTCCACGTACTTAGTTTGGAAATTTAGAAATTAATTTCAATAGTTCCAAATAGTAAAAATGCTCTAGAATAGTTTAAATATAGGTAATATATTTTTTAATTGGTTTTAGATAGTTAAATAGATTTAATTTAGATTAAATATAACTAAAATAGATTAAATAGCTTAAAATAGATCAATTAGATTTAATATAAATTAAAAGGGACTAATTAGTTTTAAAATAAATTAAATTGGTTTAAAATAGATTAAAATAATATACATAGTCAGTAGTGGTTAAATAGTTTAATAGATTTGAAAATCTTAATAATTAGAAAATTTTAAAAAATATGTTTTTAAAACAGTTTATAGTAAAATATGAATTTCGAAATTAACATCAAATTAAACTATTCATTTCATTTCAAAATATTTGGACCATTTCAAATTTCTAAATCGACAAACCAAGTTTTAATAAATTATCGAATTTTATATCATTTCAATCCATGTTCAAAAATCAATACGGATTACTCCAATTTCAAAATATTTCAATGTTATTTTCAAACAAATTCCATAACTCAAGTTCGTTAGAATTTCATTAATACATAAAAGTTTGACTTTAAACTTTTGATTTAGTTCTAAAGAAATTCCTTTTTAAACAAATCCACAATTTAATGCAAAACTTGATTTTCCAATAATACTTCGATATATATAAATCAAATTTCCATTTCAAAATATCATTTAATTATACTCAAAGTTCAAGGATTCTAAAATCATTTAATTTAACCAATCCGGTGTCCATATAAAATTTTCTATCCTAGGATCAAGTGATATAGATATTTATCATTTTAATCCGCAATTTAAACATTTTATAGTTGTATATAATTTCAAACCGCAATCTCGAAACAAGTGAAAAATCCAAGACAAACTTGCAGTTTTGTGACGCCTCACCTCTATGCTCATAATAACAAAGGTTATCATAAGGAATAACGTCTGCTATTGCAAAGAATAAGGCTTGTTAGAAGCGACCATCATAAGTTATGCCTTAGACGAGCATTGATTACATCGATAGGAGTTGTGTAAATTACTCCCAACGATATATATTCAATCCAAATCTAAAACGAAACCACGGTGGCTTAAGAAAAATTCAGAACAACTCATAATAACAACAACACTGATAAGTATAATCACATCAGAACAGAAATATCAAATATATAGCGGAAGATAAGTCTGGATACATGCTACAATAATCGATAGTTCACATGAACCAAATATACATATACAAGGACATCAACCTACATGAGACAAGAGTCGATACACCCAGAAGTAACACCTCAAAGTCTAGACAAAAGATGATGTAAAATCCCAAAAGGTGAAGCAGCAACAGAATCAGAGATATCGATTATCCTGAATTAACTCGGTCTGACCCGAATATTATTTAAAAGAAAATAATAAACGGATCAGTCTAATTTAAACTTAGAAGTGAATGCATCGTATACAACATCAAAGCAAATCAATCATAATCTCGAATGAGACTATTCAACATAAATAATCAACGTAGTTTAAATGAGGAAATCTCATTAAACTCCATCAAATTCAACTCATTAAACTCCATCAAAATCAACTTTCAAATTCAAAATTGAATTCAAAGCAGCAATAAAAAAAAAATTAGAAATCAAATAAGATAACTAAAAAAATCAACATAAAAGTGGATCGATCCCAGCATATGGCGAGTCTAAGCTACGCCGCACGTGCATCTCATATTGTCGAAGCCTACCAGGTACTTTCATCATAATTTTTTGCGCCCAACAAATGACCTTAAGGTCCAACATATGACCCAAAGATCTAGTACTGGTAATTGACCCGAAGGTCCATCATAGTGGCTTGAAAGCCCAACAAAATCATCAAACAGCAATTCCACGGTGAATATTTCAATTAACGAGTCCGGAATTAACCGAATTAGTAAAAGCGTGGTTCCATATTCCGCACTTTTGCTAAATCGTTTAAATAAATCTCTTCATCATTTCCTTGAAAGTGCAAAATTGTATATTTTATATGAATATAGTTTACTTTCTCAAATGGACAAGTCCGGAATTAATCAGATCAGTTAAAGTAAGGGTTCATAGTCCTTAATTTTACTGAAGCGGTTAAATCAATTCCTCATTCTTTTGAAAGCGTAAAACTGCAAAAATTTTGGAAACATTTTTATTATAAAATGATTTTAAAAACACGTGATTAAAATAGCAACTCTATAGCAATTTCAAAAAAGAAACCGCGCTTCACAAAACACCATAAAAACGGAGATCAAATCAGCATTGTGGGATAACCTGTTAAAAATTCACTTTAAATTGACGGTTACTGAAGTCAAAACAACAGTAATTTTTATTCGTCAAAAATGTCATCAAAACAACACGCTTCAAAAATTTAACATCGGAGTAAAACTCTGTTATAAAAATAACAGCAACAAATTTCATTTTAAAACAAAACATTGGCTCAACGTAAATTAAATAGTAGATTGCACTACTCTATATATATTCATCAAAACATTGCACTGCCTAAAACTTGATTTCTGTGCAAGGCAACTTGCGTACACTACAATTTTTACGCAAGGATGAAGTTTCCAAATAAATGACCTGGCATTTAAAATTTTCACGCACACTAAAATTTTGCATGCATGAATCAAATATGGTCTGGCAATAAAAAATTTCACGCACCCAACAAAAGTTATAAAATAGCTCGTGCCAATTTTCCATGCATACTAGATTAAAAATGCAAAGTAATGAAATATGCAATATGCAATCTGAACTTGTGCAATACGTACGTAACAAGTATTTATGGCATGGACTCATTTGTACACACACGTGAAATAGATGAAAATTTAAAAAAACCTAGACCCGGCTTTAGTGTATTACATAAACACACATGACCTGGACCATATACTATTGCACGCATTAATTGAGATGCAAATACTTGGCAATATACTAACGTGCAACATTGTTTCTAGCAGTATGAAATGAAGATGACCTTTAATCATTTTTTTTTCTTCATTCAAAACACTATATTTTTTTTAAAGGCCTAGCACTAGTTTTCAAAGCAAGTATACAAATTTTTATGCAAAAATTGATACATGCACGCAACACAAAGTTTTAAACTTTCTTTCACAAAAATGAAATAGACTAAAGTTTAATGAAACCTGGACTTGATTTACATTTTGCATGAAAAATGAGGTATATAAGATAGATGACCTGGCCATAACCTTTTTACACATGCACACTAAAAATTTTCACGCAAGAAGTGGAGTGGAAAATGAACTGGACCCTGGACTCTATTTTCGCATAAATGTTTGTACGCATGCACATTGCACATGCGAATTAAATTGTAAATTAAGGTGACCTGAACATAGTAATTGTGCAACCCAATTTTCATGCACATTTCGAAATAATTAATAAATAATAAGCCCAGTAAAATAATGACTCAGGAGCTTGATTTTTCGTATGCTATATCTTGGCATGAGAAATAAATTAAACAGTAGTATCTGGCAATATACACTATAAAAGCTACAATGCTTGACACGCACACAAATTTTTAAAATTTTCTCTCACAAAAATGAATTAAGAGAATGTTTAAGAAGTCCTGGACTTACTAATGCAATCCCATTTGCATGTATAAAATTTACTAATATGATAAAGTGGCCTGGGAATAATTACGTATGCCTTGGATAATGCATTTTCAGGCATGGAATAAATTACACAAAATTGAGATGATGAGTAAATTAGAATTTGTGAGTTTAGTACTCACCTCAGATTTGTTTCAACTCAGTAAGCAACAAAGATTCAAAGGAAAGAAAGAATTTAACTGCCATTAATATACTTCACCGAGCTACTGGAAAAAAATGAGCAAAAGAATGTTTACTTTTCTTTTCATAGTTGTGTACAAGTCAAGGCAATAGGGCTGGCAAACTTCTTTGGTACAAAAGCATTTATGGTAGACGTGCTCAACAGAAGAAAAGGACAGCTGCATATATAAAAATAGTGATGATGGCTGCAAGTGTTCATATATTTGCTTTGCCAATGTTGTTGATTGCCAAGTGTTCAAATTGTTTTATATTAGCCTATATTCACATATACACGTGAAGAAGGCAAAAGAAAGTTACAACATACTTAATTATTTTCAACTGACTTTGAAATGGTTTGCATTGCAATTTTTTTTTTCCAATTTTAATTTAAAATTTCCATTTAAAATTTTTATTTCGGTGGTAATTAAAAATCACGGTTGTTACAAACTTCCCCCTTATAAAAATTGCATCCCCGCAATTTTCATACAAGAAGTTGTTTATAACACAAATAATTCATCACAATAAAGATTTAAAACAGAAAAGAAGAATATGAATGCTCACCCCCACCCGAAGAGGAGAGAAAACTAGGATAAGAACGCTCGATGAATTCTTTGGTTTCCCAAGTGCAATCTTTGGGGTTTACGGACCATTGAATTTTCACAAGTGGGACTTCCTTATTCCAAAGGCGTTTAACCTCCGAAGCTAGCACACGAATAGGATTTTGCACCATAGACAAGTCGGGTGAGATCTCAAGATCTTGCAACATATGAGGATCAGTAATAGAATCCGAATCTCGAAGGTATCGACGAAGCTGGGATACATGAAATACGTCATGAATTCCCAAAAACTGAATAGGTAGCGATACACGATAAGCAAGAGGGCCAATGTATTCCGTAATAGGAAATGGTCCAATATATCGAGGAGCCAATTTCCCGGAGCTACTAAAACGCACCACAACCTTCATCGGAGAAACACGAATGAATACGCGATCGCCAATAGAAAATTCCAAAGGCTACCTATGATGATCGGCATAAGATTTCTGCCTATTCTGAGCCTCTTTCATTCTCTGTCTAATAATATCAATCTTCTCAGAAGATTCACGAATATAATCGGGGTCGAGAACTAACTTTTCCCCGGATTCCAACTGTTAACGCTTAAAATTAAATGCTAACACCCCGGTGTAAGTAGAGATTAAGTGAGAGCACCACCCTATACGGGAATTAAAAGTAAGTAGAAAAGTCATAAAGAAAGCAGTAAAAAGGCAACAGTTTTATAGTGGTTCGGCTTCAAGTTAAGCCCACGTCCACTTTAATCTTCTTTATTGCTGAATCAATTACAACTTTACAACAATCTTAGACTACAACACAGGTAGGACAAATAGCTAGAACTCCGATGTAGAAGAATTCTTTAAATCCATGTCAATTGTGTTATATTTCCTCTTGAAGCTCGTTGAGATGCCTTTCGTGTTTGAAGTGTCGAGTGAGTCGAGAATTCAGCAGAGTGTCGGCGTTCCATAAATGAGCCAAAGATCCTTTTTTCAGTTGGAATAAGTGGGGTATTTATAGAGATTTTTTGAATTAGGTCGTAGGTCGTGAGCGACCTTGGATAGGTCGTAGGTAGTGAGCGACCTAGTGGATGCGGTCTTCGGCTTAACAAGAGCATACCTGATCATGTTGAATAAACCGGAAGTCATAGGTCGTCAACGACCAAAGGAGGAAGCGACATAAGAAGTTACTTGGTATTGTTTAGGTCGTGAGCGACCTAGGAGAGGATGGTTGGCAACCTAAGGTTGGGAGCGGCGTATAAGCAAGCGGCTTCATTTTTTGATAACTCGTTAGGTCGCTTAACTACTAACTCGTTACGTCGCTTAGCTACTAACTCGCTAGGTCTCTTAGCTACTAACTCGCTAGGTCGCTTTAGTCCATAGGTCATTAGGTCCCAGATCTCTTGTACTTTCAGCCCGTTAAGTCGCGAAGCCTCTTTGCTGTAACATGCCATTGCCCAGTGTTGATGGACAAGTCGTTAGGTCGTTGAGAGTTTAGGTCGCTAGGTCGCGATACCTTTAGGTTGTTAGGTCGTTGGGGGTCTTTAGGTTGTTCATTTCCTTAGGTCGCCGATCCGTGGAATAGTGGAGTTAACATTTGCCCCTCAAAGTATACGCCTATGCCATAGGTCGTGTGCTTCGACTTAACTTTTCTAGGTCGTAAGCGACCTAAGAGATTAGTTAACTCGCGTGTTCATTCGTCTTCCTTTTTCCCCCTATACAACCCGCTAAGTCGTTTCTTCCTCCTTACTTGCTTCAGCCTTTAGAAACGCCATTGAAGAAACTTCCAACTTAAACACACCGATCACCAATCATCCTTGCAACTTCATTACGTAAGTGAATCCGTTCTCCGCTCAACTTACGATCATCATTAAATCACGAGTTCTGGATTCTCGTCTCTAACCTCTGGTCCAACTTCATATTTTTTATGTTTCATCGCGAACCATGCCACGATTGATTTATGATGGAATTGAGGTGGCTTGATTTGTTTTTTGGGCGATCCTTGATTATTTGAGGAGGAGGTGATGGATTGTAATGCCTCGAATTAGCTGGTAGGTGAGTTTGGAGGATGGGTTATTGGGTTATTGGGTTCCAGCTTGAATTGTTGCGCTTCTGGTGAATTGGAGGGGATGGATACACGGCAGTTGATGAATGGAGAGAGGGTCATAATAATTTTGATGGGAGGAGTTTGATATTGCCGAGTCGTCTGAGAAACGACCTAGTAACTTTAACCGACCTAAAAACCTTCACGACCTAACTATTCGTGGATCGTCCTTTCGCAACCTATCTTCCTGCGACCTAAGATAACCTTCATGACCAAACTGCTCGTGACACCGCCCTTTGCGACCTATCTTCCTGCGACTTAAGCTGTAGGTCGTGTGTGTGCTCGAGCGACCTAAGACTTAGACAAATTTGCGCTGCCTTTTCCATGAAACTTTAAAGCCAAGCGACCTAAAAACCTTCACGACCTAACTTCTTGCGGCATGGGTCGTAGGTCGCACATGTATAGGTCGCAGGTCGCGTATGAATTTGAGCGACCTAGGACTTAGCCTGTTTTGCATTGCCCTGAACTCCTTTCAACTTGAATGAACATGACATTGCTGAATTGAATTCCCAACTTGAACTGCCGAGATAACATTTCTGAACTTGTTGCACTTATTTACAGATCTCATTAACTTTAATGCTAATAACCGTTAAATACAACATCTGCAGAAAAATGGGACGAATATACTGCCACTGACCGCCCACATCGAATGACAGATTAGTCGATAAAAGATATTCAACTTAAAGAAATTATATGAAATGCTATGAATCGACAAATTCAAATGAAGTATTAAAGCAAAGCCATATTAATCAATTAAAACTGACTTGTTTGCATCAACACTATACTTGTATTTGGACTTAAAACAACAAGCTATGGAACTTTAAAATTGGCAATTGCATATTAGTTTATTTTTCAGTTACATTTGCTTGTCGTTTTATTAGTTTTGCACAACACTTCACACATTTAGGAAATGTGCACCTTCATATTTGAATATTCAGTTCCTTGTGTAGAATGCCTTCTCAAGAAGAGATAATAGTGCAAGCCGAAGGGGTCTTTCCGATAGCCAATCCATTGGATAATCCTCCGGAAAGAACTCCAACTTCTCTGAGTCAGCGGGCATTCAACCAATTATGTATTCAATTTGGTATTGCTGAAGCAGATGCTATGCTTCCTAGGCCAAACGATACTGCTGATAGGCCACCCCTCGGTTTTATCGCCGTCAACCGTCAGATGTGCCTATGTGGTGCCATTCCTCCTTTCAATGACTTTCTTCAGCCACTCCTTCTCCGACTAACCATCTCTCCCTTTCAACTGCATCCCAATGGCTACGCCATCCTGATGGGATTGTGCGTTCTATTCAGGAGGACACTTAACCGTCTTTCGAGCTTCGAAGAAATTTGCTACTTATGCACATTCGCAAAGAATAAAGACCACCCCTCCATCATACTCGTGAGAAGTGCCAGAAACCGTAAACTTATCACCGATCTTTCCGAAAGTGCTCACGGTTTTTTTAATCAATTTTTCTTCGTTCGCTGCCCCCACGGTTTTATGCCATCAGGAGAATAGGAAGTAAGATTTCTCATCCCCGTTCTTTCCGTTTCTGAGTTTTTCGAGATCCGAATTGCTAAATGCTAATTTCATTCTTTTCTTTTACAGCACTTCCTCCTCCCTCTAGAAATCCCAGTCATAAGACGACTTTTGAAAGATTAAGTGCCATGCCGGTTGAGGAAAGAAATATTAAGTTTTTGCTGAAAGATGAACTTATTCACCAATACGGGCTTCTGCACCCTTCTCGTTCTACTCAACCTCATGAAGTCCCTGATTCTCTAGTAGAGACATCGGATGCCCCAGTTTCCGTCGGAGAACTTACACCGAAAGAACATATTGTTGAGGCTTCATTGGTAAAGTGTTCTACTTCTATTGATGTTGCGGGGCCATCCGGCAAACTTGCACTTGCCCCGGTCATCGAAGAAGAGGAACCTCCCCAACAATCCAGGAAATCTGGTGACGAAGGAACTAAGAGAACAAGCCCCGCCAGGCACAGCGGTGATGTTACTTTTGAAGGGTTGAGCGACCTGATGATTACTTCACAGGAGCTTTTTAAAGATGATTCTATCACTGCTAAAGTTACTTCTCCAGCAGTTGAAGCGACATCCATCTTGCAACAAACTCCGTCAGCCCAAGAATTAACACTTGCTGTAAAATCCGCCATCACCCCCCAACCAAGGAGTGGTTCGTAGTTTGACGCGTGTAGTTTGCACATTACACACACTTAGGACTTTTTAGCACTTATATGCATTCAAATTCCTTGCCTTGAAGATTTCTAAATTTATCTTTTCTTCATTTTCAGGTTCTCTAATGGGACGAAGTGGCTCTTACTACGATGATTTCCAATGTTATGGGAGACACGGCTCTTATGACCCCAAGAGGTATCTTCCTGCTTCCTGGGAAACCGACGAAGAAAGAGCTGCGAGGAAGGCTCGTGAGAAGCGTGCTTACGAAGAACGCTACGGGAGAAGGGACGAACGACATGATTCTTCTCAGAGAGAGGATGATTCCCACAAGCGAAAATCCCGTGATGATAAAGGGAAAAGTCATGTTGTTGAGGATCCAAGCAAACGGGCCAAACTTGGTGAGAAACCGACATCTGAAGTGTCCGAAAGGCCCGCTGCTCCTGTTTCTTTGGAAATTCCTTCCGGCTCTCCCCCTTCAAAGAACCGATATTCAAAAATCATAAGTAGGCCCTCTATCAAGTTGGACAGGGTCCGGCTACTCTTCAAAGCCGATTTCCGCACTGGTGCTTAAAGGGGGTGCGTTTCGAACTTGACTTGGTCCCGATTGATAAGCAAGCCATGTTGCGAAATCTTGATGCCGTCAAACTCGATATCGAGAGAATGTCTGGTTGGCAGAAACTTGTTAAAGAGCTTCAAAGGGTAAATCATGCAAACCTAGAAGCCATGCTTACTATGGAAAATGACAAATCCGAGTGGTAGAAAACACTCGATCAGCATGATGCCGAAATGAAGAGTATTGCCGCTTATAATGAGAAGCTTGAAGCGGAAGTTGAAAAACTTAAGGAAGAGCTCGCCACTTCTTCTACTTCCTATTCTCGGAGAGAAGAAGTGCTTCAAAAACAAGTGAGAGATGCTCACGCGGCACAGAGAGATGCTGAAGCTAAATTTGAAGCACAGCAACAAGTTGTGGATAGCTACCGAGCCGACGTTGCTCATCTACGAGAAAAGACCAACTCCCAGAACTTGGAAATTGAACTGCTAAAAGCTCGACTTTCTAAAGCTGAAAAAGAGCGCGATGAAGCTATTGCTGGCAAAGCAGCAGCCGAGGAATCTCATATGGCAACTAAAGCCGAAGTCAGCTCTACTTTATTCGAGTTTCACATTCACAGTGTTCTGAGGCGCGGTAGCCTTAAATTTTTGGGACCGGAGTACGAAATCACTTTGGCCAAATTGTGTGAGGCTGCACTTGATATGCTTGGAGAAGCCGGATATGCTGAAGTGGATTTAATGGCACACCATGTAGATGATGATGCATGTGCCGCTTTTGCCAGGGGAAAGGAGAAACTCGCCAAAGAGAGAGCCGAAATGGCAGAAGGAGAACATTTAGGGAAGGCAACTTCAGCCGACCCAGTTCAACCTTCAATTTTGGCCGACATCGATATTGTTGGTTCCAGTTCCCATTCTCCACATCCTGCTCAAGTTGTTATTGAAAGTGCCACCGCCCGCACTGAAGATGAGGTTCAAGAAATCACTGAAGCACAGGACTTTGTAGTTGACATAGTAAAGCCTACTTCTCCAGGTAACCTCAATGTTGATCTCGCTCAAGTGGACTGCTTATTTACTTCCCATGAGCTTGATGAACTTTTTGATTATTACTTAAATCTTGACGCACCAATTTCTCCTCTTTTTATGAGAGATACTAACTTTAACTTCTCTTCTCCTATAGTGAAAGCGCCAAGTGTTGTCCAACCTTCCCCTCTTCAAGCCGTTTCCTCTCCGCCTATTCAGATTACTCCCCCTTCCGTTTCTCAACCGGCGTCACTAGAGGAGCAGATAGAAACTCTTCAAGGGTTGGATGACCCGGTCGCTTCTCAAGAACAGAAGGCCGAGGAACCTGAAGAAGGTGAAAGAACCCCGAAGCAAACTATTTCTGATGACATAAAGTTGTCTGCACTTTTCACTCCGGGCAGTGAGTCTTCTTCAAGGAAGAAGGGGAAGCACGCAGTCTCAAAGAAAAGGAGAGAAGCTTTTGCTAGCGAAGAAAAAGCAGAAGAAAGTCCAATTGCACCCCTTCCTCTTTCTTCCCCTACTCTCACAAGCCGTACTAAAAAGTTAATCATCCGGCCAGGCAAGGCTCGAAAGGTGGCAAGGAAGAAGAAGTGATGGGTTTGGGACTTATGCTTTTCGTCTCGCTTTTTTGCTTTTTTGCTTGTATATATAAAGACTTGTGTTGGCCGGAAATTGTGCGGGTACCGGTCCCCGCCTTCTTTTGTTTTGAAACCTGCACATGTATAAATTTTTTATAGTATGGAATAAAATGATTCTTTTACTTGTACAAACTTCTGTCTGTATTTGAGAATGCATTTATTCTTCTTTTTCATACAAGTTTCTTTATTTTCTTTGTGTGATGTTGCAGTAAACCTATGGTATGTTGCTTGAGCATTGTTTTTATTTTTGTAACTATGTTATATTGCCCCCATAACATGGTTTATTGCAACCTCTTTCATATTGGAAAAATTTTGGAGAACAACTCTTCTGTTTCGAGAAGACTTGTGCTCTTTCTTTAGAGAACAACTTTTCCATTCGAAGGAGGTTTGCATCTGTACTTTATAGAATAATTTCTCCATTTTAAGGAAATATTTATCTGATTTAGTAGAATGCGCCTCGTATTGGATAAGTTTCTCTTTCTTTCTTTCTCTTTTTTTAGAAGTTTTTTTACACTTCACTTTCGGAGAAAGCCACTTTTATTTTTGTCAAGTGAATTTTCCTACACGGTAAAGTGGGCTTCCGAAAAAGGGCTTCGACCTATTTGTGCCTCCGAAGAGGGCTTTTGTTTGATTGTGCCTCTGAGAAGAGGGCTTTTTTGTGTGATTGTGCCTCTGGGAAGAGGGCTTTTTTGTGTGTGCCTCTAGGGAGAGGGCTTTTGTTTTTTCCCTGTACGCGGGGAAGCGGGCCTCCGAAGAGGGCTTTTTGTTTCTGCCCCCGAGGAGAGGCTTTTATTTTTTCCCTGTTCGCAGGGAAGCGGGCCTTCGAAGAGGGCTTTTCACATTTCGACTCGTGTGAAGTTTTTTTTCAGATCGCGGTGAAATGTGTGCCTCCGAAGAGGTCTTTTAGCATTTCAACTCTGGTGAAATGGGCCTCCGAAGAGGGCTTTTCACATTCCAACACTTGTGAAGTTTTATTTCAGATCTCGGTGGAATGCGTGCCTCCGGAGAGGTCTTTTCACCTTTCAACTCGTGTGAAGTTTTATTTCAGATCATGATGAAATGTGTGCCTCCAAGTAGGGCTTTTGCCTGAAAGTTTCTTTCCCATGGTTGGATGGATTCACGGGGCGGACACAAGTTACTTGGATTGTTTGTTTGCACAAACGTTCTCAGCTAGTTAACAAGTGTCTTGTGCCACCGGTCATTCACCAATCTTTTTTGTTGAGAAAGAGAACTTTCTTTTTCTGGCAAGTCCTATTAGAGGTCTTTATCCTCCGAAGAGTTGTTCCTCCGGAGAGGGCTTGCGCCTCCAAAGAGGTCTTTTGCTATTTGCTGCCTGCTCGCCCATGTCTTTTCGCCATTTGCTCATATCAGCAGTTCCATGTTATCATTTTCAAGCACACATTCCTTTCTTTTGCAAGTAGCTTATTTTATCCAAAGAAGTGTACTTTATCATTAAATGAGTTCGCAGGGGCAGACACAGGCTAATTAATCGGATGTTCATTTGCACAAACGATCGCAATTAGTTAGGAAGGGTCCACCTTTGGCGGAACCACTAATTGCTTGCTTGAAGCACTTCTTATGTAGGATTTGAGTCTGGAATTTTTGTGGCTGAACATTCATTTGTTGAGTGATGTCAGGGATCGCTTGGTCTTGTGATGGGTAAGCTCTGTTTTGATGGCCTGCAATATTAAATCGACATTTAGCAATACAATTGAAGCACTTTATATATCGAAATAAAACAGGCAGTTTATAATAGTAGAGAACACAACATTTATAGTGGTTCGGCCAAGAACTGGGCCTACATCCACTTTATAGTTCTTATTATTCACTTGCACTGGCTTTACAATGGCTTTCAACACAAGAATCATATATTCATAATTCTTTTACAGTATTTCGGTAAAGCTTTTAGGTAAAATATGAGCGCAAGTGATTGCTGTTCCAAGCTCTTGGAATTGGATCTCCTTCGACAATTGTCAGTTTGAAAGTGCCATCAAGAAGTTTTCTGCCTATGACATATGGCCCTTCCCAATTTGGCGCAAACACTCCTGTTGCTGTCATGACCCTTTTCAAGACTAGATCTCCAATCTCAAAGCTGCGTTGGCAAACTTTGGAATTGAAGTGCCTGGCAATTCTTTGCTGATGGGCTGCAATTCTGAGCTGAGCCTCTTCCCTTTTTTCATCAAGGAAGTCAAGTGCTTCAAGTTGCAACTCTTCGTTTTCAGCTTGGTTGAAATGAATTCTTCTATGTGAAGGGACTTCTATTTCTACCGGAATCATTGCCTCTGATCCATACGCCAATGAAAATGGAGTGTGCCTAGTCGCAGTTTTATGTGTAGTTCTATATGCCCGTAGTGCTATGGTAGCTTATTGACCCAACCACCTTTCGCTTTTTCCACCTGTTTCTTGATGGTTGATTTCATAATTTTGTTTACTGCTTCCACTTGCCTGTTTGCCTGCGGATGAGCCACTGTTGAGAAGCTTTTTTAGATCTTGAATCGCTTGCAAAAATCTTGGAACTCTTCACTTTCAAATTGGGTTCGATTGTCTGTGATTATCTTTTGAGGTACACCATACCTGCAAATGATATTCTTAGTTACAAAGTTTATCATCTTTTTAGAGGTAATAGTAGCTAATGGTTCAGATTCAGCCCATTTAGTAAAATAATCAACAGCAACAATAGCATATCTGATTTCGGACTAGGCGGTTGGCAAAGGCCCGATGAGATCTATTCCCCAAATAGCAAATGGCCACGGACTGACCATCTGTGTTATCTCGGTGGAAGGTGCTCTTGGGATTTTTGCAAATCTCTAGCATCGGTCACATTTTTGGGCATAGGTTGCAGCATCACGGTTAATATCTGGCCAAAAATACCCATAACGGAGAATTTTCTTTGCTAGAGTTTGACCACTTAAATGATCTCCACATTCTCCTCCGTGTACTTCAGCTAGAATTGTCTTAGCTTCTTCCTTGGTCACACATCGGAGTAATGGCATTGAGAATCCCCACCTGTACAATCGGCCATCTTGAATTATATATCTAGAGGCTTTTCTTAGCAACTTCTGTTGTTCTTTTGAATTTTCCAGTAGAGAACCGTTGAGAAAATATTCCATTATCGGAGTCATCCATGATTCTTGCTCTTGAGATATAGTCATGATCCAGTCAATATCCATCTCATCAGTGCTTGGAGCTGACAGGACTTCCACGGGAACTAATCCCAATAATTGAGCTTCACCAGTGCTTGCGTACTTTGCGAGAGAATCAGCCTTCATGTTCTATTCTCGGGGTATGTGATTTATCGTATAATGGTCAAGATCATCAAGAAGTTCCCAGGCTCTTGACAAGTAAGCGGGCAGATTTCCTCCTTTAGTTTGAAACTCTTTCTTGACTTGACATACAATAAGCTGTGAATCACTGAAGATCTGCAACACTTTGACATTCAATTCTTTAGCAATTTTCAAGCCGGCAATAAGAGCTTCATATTCTGCTTCATTGTTTGTCGAAGGGAATTCCAATCTCACTGCATAGCACAATGACCGCCCTTTAGGGGTTTCAAGAACAACCCCAGCTCCTGAATAGTAATCGTTTCTTGCACCATCAACATATAATTTCCATCGAATTGGGGTATTATCGGTCACCTCTTCCTCACTATCTCCTTTATCTGTACATTCTGCGATGAAATCTGCTAAAGCTTGTCCATTGATTGCTCTTTGGGGATGATAAGTAATGTCGTATTGGCTGAGTTCAATATTCCACTTCAGAAGACGACCCGAAGTCTCAGGACGAAACAGAACTTGCTTCAGAGGTTGATCAGTGAGACTTTGATAGGATGAGCTTGGAAATATGGCCTCAATTTTCTTGATGCAATCAGTAGACAAAAGGCGAGCTTTTCCAATTTTGAATAATTTTTCTCTGCCCCAGTGAACCTTTTGCTGATATAATAGACCGTGCGCTGAATTTTTGCGTCTTCCCGTACCAATGCTGCACTAAGAGCATGAGATGAGATTGCCAAATATACGAAAAGATCTTCACCATCGTCGGGCTTAGAGAGTATTGGAGGCGTTTCCATATGTCGAATCAACTCATCGAACGCTTTCTGGCATTCAGGAGTCCAGTCAAAATTTTCCCTTCCTTTCTACAGAGCATCAAAGAATGGAATGCACTTATCAGTAGCTTTGGAAATGAATCGACTCAAGGCAGCGGTTTTTCCATTAAGATTTTGCAATTCCTTCTTCGTTCTAGGAGCTTTGACTTCTTTTAAGGCAGCAATCTGAGTAGGATTAGCTTCAATGACTCTAGCACTCACAATGAAACCAAAGAACTTTCCGAACTCCACCCCAAACGAACATTTCAAAGGATTAAGTTTCATTCCGTAATTTCGAAGGATTGCAAACATTTTCGCCAAGTGATCCATATGGTCTACCGTTTTCTTTGATTTCACCAACATATCGTCAACATAAACTTCCATAGTTTTGCCAATCTATGGTTTGAACATAGCATTGACGAGTCTTTGGTAAGTTGCCCCTGCATTCTTAAGTCCGAAGGGCATGGCTCTATAGCAGTAGAGACCAACGTCGGTGATGAAGCTCGTGTCCTCCTGGTTCGGCTCATGCATCATGATATGGTTGTATCCGAAGTAAGCATCCATAAAAGGTAACAATTCATGCCCCGCTGTTCCATCCACCAACTGATCTATCCTGGGCAACGGGAAGCAGTCTTTGGGGCAGGCTTTGTTTAAATCTGAGAAGTCGATGCATACTCTCCACTTCCCATTAGCTTTCTTAACCAGTACAGGATTTGAAACCCAATTCGGATAAGTAGACTCTCTGATGAAACCATTCTCCATGAGCCGGTCTACCTTTTCTTTCAACGCTGCTGACCTTTCAGGACCCTGGGTTCTTCTTTTCTGTTTTACCGGTGTAAACTTCGGATCAATATTCAGAGTATGTACTGCAATTTCTGGGGATATTCCACACATATCAGCATGAGTCCAAGTGAATACGTCCAGATTTGCTTTCAAGAATGATACCAAGGAATTTTGAACTCTCACACTAAGTTGCGAACCCACATTCACCACTTTGTTCGGATCTTTCGGGTCAACAGGTACTGGCACCGTTATTTCCAATGGCACCACTCTATTTTCCCCTGCACTAGCTTTTCTAGGATCAATTTCTCTTCGTGCCCCGCTATGCTCGCCAATGCAGGGTCCACCTTGTAATTGCTACAAGGTTGGTTCTTTGATGCGGACTGGGGCTGCCGCATCTTTTTCCATCTCTCTCTTCCTCGCTTCACGCAACTCTATTAGATAAAATTCTCGCCCATCATTCTGATCCCCTTTAGTAACTCCAACTCCATTATCTGTGGGGAATTTCATAGTGAGGCACCACAGGGCGAGAATTGCCTTAAAAGCCGCAAGAGTTGGTCGGCCTAGGAAATCATTGTAGGCAGAAGATTCATCAACAATTACAAAAGTCTATTTTCGAACAACCTTTTTCTGCCCCTCTCCAAGCTCAACGAACAAGTCAATAGTTCCAATTGGCTGCTTCGGCTCCCCAGTAAACCCAATGATCTTCTGAGATGAAGCTTGAACATCAGCTATCGGAATTTTCATTCGATCGAACGTCTTTTTGAAGAGAATATTGCAAGAAGCGCCACAATCTACAAGCACTCTTCTCAAAATAGCCGGCCCAATGCCTACAGAGATGACCAAGGGATCCACGGTTGGAGCTTCAATGCCCATAGAGTCCGTGGCTCTGAACACAATATCATCATCAAAAATTTCTGCTGCTTCAAAGGTGCAACATCTTCTATCACAAAAACACTCTCTTTTGTCGGTGCATACTTCAAGGCATGGGCATATCTTTCCATCTCGCCCCAGCTTATGCCTGCTGGGTGAGGACCTCCTGTAATCACATTAATAACAGGCCTCTCTGGTTCATGCACAGTATTCCTCTCACCCGAGCCAGATGGATGAGCAGGAAGTTGCTGGTCCTTAGTAGATGAAGTTGGGTCATTTCTATTTCTCTTAACATATTGCTCAACTTGTTCTCTCTCAGCAGCTCTTCAATCAAACCTTTCATATGGCGGCATTCGTTGGTATCATGACCGGGTTGATTATGAAACCGACAGAATCTCCCACTTTGAGCAGCTTTTCTCCCAACTCTCATCTCAGGCGGTTTAGGATATTCTACCGCATCTTTGGTAGCAAAAAAGATATTCTCCGGGGTGTCAGTCAAAGGAGTGAAATCTGAAGGTTTTGAGAAGCGAGATTTCTTCATATCTTTCTGCTTCTTCCCACCATTATTCTCCCTTTTCTGACTTCCGGATTCCTTTTTGGTAGGAGCAGTAGTATTATCCTCAACTTCTGTCAATGCCACTTTAACCGGTGCTTGAAGGCTTTCCAAGCGCATGAATCATCAGCTTTCTTATAGAATTTCTCAAGCGAATTCGGTTCTTTCATCTTCAGCCACTTTCCAAATTCGCTTGACTTGTCGATTGCCCTCATCAAGTATGTCAAGACCATTCGTGGCTCTGCGTTGTCCACTTCAGCCAAAGCTATGTTGAAGCGGTTCAAGAAAGACCTAATAGATTCCCCAGGATTCTGTTCCAAAGCTTGACAGTGACATAATATCCTTTGCCTTTGAAGCATATAACCTGAATTGCTCTTTAAACTTCCGAGTCAAATCGACGAACTGGTCTATGGATCGGACCAGAAGCTTTGTGAACCAGAGCAGAGCCACTCCTTCCAAGTATACCGGAAAGTACCGGCATTTGACCTCATCAGACGCCCTAGCACCAGTCATGTGCCAATCATACTTATACAGGAATTGATTAGGGTCGCTCGTTCCCTTATAAGCCGAGATGGTAGGAGGAACAAACTTCCTTGGGAATTCCGCCTTTAGAATCCTTTCAGTGAACGGAGTTTTGCTTGGAGCGAATCCCCATTCCTTTTCATCTTCATCCCTCTGCATGTTTTCTTTCATGATTTGTCGCACCATGCCCGAAAGATACTCCTCATCATTTAAAGGATCTGTAGGACAGACTTCGGCCATTTTCTCGGAAGTTTGTCTGGACAAACGTTCGTGGAGAGTTGGCTGTGGTCTCGATCCTCCGGCTTGAGAAGGTGTTTCTTTGGCGGGGCTAGCTGCTCTTTGAGGAATATTCCTCTCTTCAGGATTATGAACATCATCTACAAGGTTTTCTTCATTATTCACCGGTTGACGGTTAGCTCCGAGCAATGCATTTAACCTTTCAAGCATTAAAGCATTCTGGGTTTCCATCTGGTGGTATAACCCTGATACTGCAGCATCTAACTCCGCTCGTGTAATTCCGGCACTTGGTGCTGCTTGGCTTGACGAAGGAGAAGTGGCAGTATTCTCATGGACATTACTGGGTCTTGTAGATCCGCGCTTTCTTCCAGGAGCCATTATCTCTGATAGACTTCTGGTTTTGAGAGAGGTTTTTTCAACAAACTTTTGCGAAGCAATGATGAAAGTAGACTGAGTTGGGTTCTCAGTGAAAGCACCATAAATGTTAACGCTTAAAATTGAATGCTAACACCCCAGTGTAAGTAGAGATTAAGTGAAAGCACCACCCGTCTATACGGGAATTAAAAGTAAGTAGAAAAGTCACTGAGAAAGCAGTGAAAAGACCACAGTTTTATAGTGGTTCAGCTTCAAGTTAAGCCTACGTCCACTTTAATCTTCTTTATTGCTGAATCAATTACAAATTTACAACAATCTTTGACTGCAGCACTGATAGGACAAATAGCTAGAACTCCGATGTAGAAGAATTCTTTAAATCCATGTCGATTGTGTTAGATTTCCTCTTGAAGTTCGTTGAGATGCCTTTCGTGTTTGAAGTGTCGAGTGAGTCGAAAATTCAGCAGAGTGTCGGCATTCCAGAAATGAGCCAAAGATCCTTTTTTCAGTTGGAATAGGTGGGGTATTTATAGAGAGTTTTCTGAATTAGGTCGTAGGTCGTGAGCGACCTTGGATAGGTCGTAGGTCGTGAGCGACCTAGTGGATGTGATCTTCGGCTTAACAAGAGCATACCTGATCATGTTGAATAAACCATAAGTCATAGGTCGTCAACGACCAAAGGAGGAAGCTGCATAAGAAGTTACTTTGGTATTGTTTAGGTCGTGAGCGACCTAGGAGAGGATGGTTGGCGACCTAAGGTTGAGAGCGGCCTATAAGCAAGCGGCTTCATTTTTTGATAACTCGCTAGGTCGCTTAGCTACTAACTCGTTACGTCGCTTAGCTACTAACTCGCTAGGTCGCTTAGCTACTAACTCGCTAGGTTGCTTTAGTCCATAGGTCATTAGGTTGCAGATCTCTTGTACTTTCAGCCGTTAAGTCGTGAAGCCTCTTTGCTGTAACATGTCATTTCCCTATGTTGATGGATAGGTCGTTAGGTCGTTGAGAGTTTAGGTCGCTAGGTCGCGATACCTTTAGGTTGCTAGGTGGTTGGGGGTCTTTAGGTCGTTTATTTCCTTAGGTCGCTGAGCCGTGGAATAGCGGAGTTAACACCAACCAACAAGATGGTGATCGACATGGTCTTCCATAAAGCGCTCCGAAAGGAGCCATACTGATACTGGATTGAAAACTATTGTTATAAAAAAATTCAACAAGAGATAAGTGGTCTTCCCAACTACCACCAAAATCAAGAATACAAGCACGAAGGAGATCTTCTAAGACTTGATTCACCCTTTCAGTCTGACCGTCAGACTGTGGATGATAAGTTGTACTGAGGTTGAGCTTATTGCCCAAAGCTTTCTGAATGCTCTGCCAGAAACCACTAGTAAAAAGTGGATCTCTGTCACTAACAATAGAACTAGGAACTCCATGAAGTCGAACGACTTCTGTAATAAAAAGCTTAGCCAACAAAGGAGCAGTCCGATTGGACTTGATAGGAATAAAATGGGCTGATTTGGTTAATCGGTCAATAATCACCCATATACTAGTACAGCCAGACCTCGAACAAGGTAGACCATCAATGAAGTCCATAGAAATCTGATCCCATTTCCATAATGGAATCTCAAGAGGCTGCAAAAGACCACGAGGACGTTGGTGTTCTGCTTTAATAAGTTGACAAGTCATGCAACGACTCACATAACTTGCAACATCACGCTTCATACCCTCCCAAAAGTATAAGCGTTTCATGTTAGCATACATCTTGCTATTTCCTGGATGGATAGTATACTTAGAACGATGACAGTCCTCAAAAATGTCATTTCTAAGATTAGAAACATTAGGCACGATCAACCTTCCCTTCTTCCGAATACAACCACGAATATCAGTATCGAAATCCTTTAGATCATCACTTCGGGACTCCGATTTACAACTCTGAATAAGATAAGAGATATCTGGATCTTGTTTCTGGGCATCGACAACACGATCCAACAAACTAGGACGAGCTTCCATGCTAAATAAAAGCACGGGAGAATCAGAAACTGAATGACGGTCTCTAGTATCACAATGAGATAAAGTTTCCAACATATTCCACTCTGCTAGCATTATGGAAACAACAACTTGCTGCCTGTGACTAAGTGCATTAGCAACTCGATTACCCTTACCAGAGGTATACTGAATATCGAAATCATATGAAGCAAGAAATTAGAGCCAACGCTGTTGCCTCATATTCAGTTCTTTCTGAGTAAATAGATACTTCAGAGATTTGTGATCAGTGAAGAGAATAAAACGCTCGCCCAATAAATAATGTCGCCAAATCTTTAGAGCAAAGACTATAGCGGCTAACTCCAAATCACGGGTAGCATAACGAATCTCGTTAGGCTTTAGTTGTCTAGAAGCATAGGAAACTACTCTATCCTTTTGCATGAGAACAACACCGAGTCCATTACCACTGGTATCGGTATAAACAATAAGATCATGATTCCCTTCGGGAACCACTAAGATAGGAACATGAGTAAGGAGATCTTTTAACTTCATGAAAGAAGTCTCACACTTATCAAACCAAATAAAAGGAACGGCTTTTCTTGTAAGAGTGGTAAGCGATAAAGCAAAACGAGAAAAGTCCTTAATAAACCGAAGATAATATCCCACCAATCCAAGGAAACTACGGATCTTAGTAACGGTCTTGGGCCTCTTTTAATTCCGAATAGATTCGATCTTGGAAGGATCGATAGAAATACCATCGGAAGAAACAATATGACCGAGAAACTTCACCTTATTCTCCTAAAAGTGACACTTGGAGAATTTGGCATAAAGCTGATGCTGACGAAGAGTGCTCAAAACAATCTCCAAATGCTGAATATGATCGGCTTCAGATTTGGAATAAATAAGAATATCGTCAATGAAAACCAAGACGAACTTATCGGGATATTCCCGGAATATCTGATTCATAAGATCAACAAAATATGCTAGAGCGTTCGTCAAACCGAACGGCATAATAAGCCATTCGTAAGAACCATAACGAGTACGGAATGTGGTAAGAGGAATGCTATCATCCACAACTCGTAACAAATGAAAATCGGTAGCAAGATCGAGTTAGGAGAAGAGCTTAGCGCCACTTAATTGATCGAACATGTCGTTGATCCTAGGTAATGGATACCTATTTTTGATAGTGAGCTCGTTAAGCTTGCGATAATCAATGCAAACCCTTAGAGTACCATCTGACTTCTTAACAAAGAAAACGGCGGCGCCCCAAGTAGATGAGCTAGAACAAATAAATTGCTTGGCTTCCAATTCAGATAATTGTTGCTTGAGTTCCTTATTTTCCTTAGCAGATATCCTCGTGGGAGGACGACTGACAGGATGAGCACCAGAGATAAGATCAATATGGAACCCAATTGCCCTCTTCGGTGGCAAACACGAAATATGCTCGAAAACATCAGAAAAATTACAAACAACCGGAATATTATTTATGACATCCTCCGATTCGAAGGTAGAAATGAGAGCATTCGAAGTATGATCCATGTCTCGAAGTATAATAGATAACAGCTTGATAGCATCGGGATGCTTGAGATATAAAGTTCTTTCGGGACATAGGATTTGAACTTCATAACGGACGAGCCAATCCATCCCCAAAATCATATCAAAACCAAGATGATCCATAACATGCAGATTCGCGTGAAAGGGAAAACCACATAGAATAATTTCAACATCAACACATAACAAACCAAGAGTAGCGGATCTACCAACAGGATTCACAATCCTCACAGGGTCACAAAGACTAATAACATCCAAAGGAATAACATCGACAAGCTCCTTCGACACAAATGAATGTGATGCACTTGTATCGAAAAGAACTCTAATAGAACGACCATGAAATAAAATAAAACCTTCTAAAATAGAAGGAGTAATACCTTTGGGCTGAATAGAATCACCAGAAGCTTTAGCAACATTAAGCTTTCCAGATTTGAAACCCTTAGGAGCAGTAGGACAATCAGAAACCCAATGACCTTCTTTCTTGCAATAGCGGCAAATACGAGGCTTAGGACAATTACGGAGAAGATGATCCAGAGAACCACAATTATAGCACGCCCTCTGAATAGAAGGTGCACTACTAGGCTAAGAACTAGAGGTAACTTGCTTCTTCTTCTTGTTGTTGGAAGAAGAATTGGGCCTATGAAATGGAAACATCTTCTTATTGGGGTTCTTAGAAACCTCAACCTCATCACCACTATCACGTTCCTTTTCCACAGCTTCTAGGCAAAGTGTCAAATCAACAAGCTCCTCAAAAGGAAGTGTAACGACCTGCCATTTTGGACAGTTTAAACCGACGATCAAATACACATGCCGATTCCAAACCATTCAAAAGGGCAGATGGTTATTGGGGGTAAATAAGAAAAGAGAAGAAAGAGAAATAAAGGAAATGAAACAACACAGAATCTCGCAGCGGAACGATAAAATACAATAGTCAAATAAACAGTTCATGAAGCCGTTTACTATACTTTGACAATTATTTACACAACATATATCAAAGTTATACATATACAACAGAACAATTAAAATAATGCAGTAGACAACATGATGCAAAGACAATAATAGCAATAGTATACCAAATCTTCATCTTCGTCCTCCAGAATAGATCTTCAATAAGCTGAAAAACTCAGGACTGACCCGAGCGTAATGAAAAGACAAAACACTCGAGTCAGGACTAAAATATCCTTATGAAAGTTAAATCAATCGTAAATAAATATGAGTGTAACGGCGTCAGAGATGTTTACGGGGTTTGACATCTCATATCCAGTGTCAACGTGCGTGCAATAACTCAAGAGATGTTACGGATTTTCCATCTCTTAAGGATCCGTTAAACTATCTACCATGTAGTAATGTACGCTAAGTAGATAATGCCTATCAGTAATATAAAGTATCAAAATAGCGTTAAGACGTTACCATAATCCCCCTTAACACATTTTATAATGCCATAGTCTATACAGCACCGTAAGCCCCACCGTAAACTGGTGGTTATCAGAGGGTACCCCATAGGTATAACACAAAACATAACGTAGTGGTCGCGAATAGGATAATCAGTATGACAAGGTACATGAGGCGATACCAACTAGGATACTAGTAGTTGCGTGATCCGGACTGATGTTGAGCATAGCCAGTAGCTACCCCAACACCGTGAAACAACACTCCCAAATCAAGGGGTGCACCCAAACCGAATCACAAATGTAATGGATATGGTATCAAAGAAGTGTGTCCGCTAGGGATGGCGAACCTCAAGGCCCGGCGCGGCTCCTGTTTTAGTCATGTCAGGGGTCATCCAATATCGTTCTCTTTCTTCAGTCAACGCGTTCACCAAACCATCCACTTCATTCTGGATCAACACTCCGCGTATAATAATTATTAAAGTGGTTTTCGGTATCGACAGAGAGTATGTCCATATCCGATCCTGGTCTCTTTAATAACTACGTATTATTACACCGTTGGCTCTTTTACATTTCAAATCGATTCATAATTGATATCAAAATATCATATTTGCTTCAAAAATCAAATCCATTTCAAATATCATCGTATCTTTTCAAATGTAAGATTCCATTTCAAAAATCATTTTTCGCATTAATATCTCATTTCAATTTCAAAATCATTTCGAATTTCAATTTAGGTTGCAACTTCATTTAATCCAATTCGTACTCAAATTCAAGATTTAAACATAAACATTTCACCTTATTAACCAGCTTGAAATTTTTAGAAAATAGTTTAAGTAGTTTAAAAGTAGTTTTAAATAATTAAAATAGCAAAAGATACTTAAAATCTAAAAATGGATTTAAAATAGATAAATTAGTTTAAAATAATTTAAATTGGATTAAGTAGATTTAAAATAGATTAAAATAATTTAAGTATTCAAAAATGGTTTATATAACTGAGTAATTTGGGAAAACAAATAAAACAGCTTCAAAATCGAACCATTTAAATTATAACTTCCCCATTTCAAAACAATTTCAATTTCCCTTCTACCGATTCAATTTCGATTTCAATTCAATAAATGTCAACTTTGACTTCAAATTTATTAAATTTTATATCCACTTTCAATTAATTCAATTTCAATTTATATCGATTTGGAGCTTGATTTTCAAAATATCCATTTATAACACTTAACAAAATTTTCCATCAATATTCAAGTTTAAATCCAAATTTCAAGTATGATTCAATTCCAAGCTCGATTTCAAAATATCATTTTTATATCACTTCTACTTAGTAATATTCAAAGCTCGAATTAAGGTTAAATCTTTAAACAAATCAATTTTCGAAATTCAATCATATCCCGATTTAAAATTCCAAAGTCTCCACTTTAAATTTATAACAATTTCTTTTAACCAAAATTTATTTCAACATTCCAAACTCAATTTTTCGATAAATTCGATTTCTATAAATTGATTTCTATTTACAACTTTAAAATCAAAACATTTAAATAAATTTTAAATCGACGATTTTAAAAATTATTAATTTAGCCAATCCGGTGTCCGTATATAATTTTCTATCCTATGGCCAAGTAATTATTTATTTCAATTAAATGTCAGGGATGAATGTATATCACCTAAATCAAATCACAGTTTCATATGTATGCATAACAGGATATATATAAGCAAATAAACATTCAAACATTTAAATATCAACCAATAACATCCATCGAAATACATCATCCAATAGACAATACAATTCATGGCAGTTTCATAGTTATCAATGCCAGGTAATTTAATCGTAATTCAATTTCAATTTCAATTTAACTATCAATTTAATTTTCAACGGTTAATTCAAATGACGATCTATATGACGATTAAATTCTATCAAACAACGACAAATAAAATTCATATCACTTCATAATATCAGATTTAACTAGCATAAAGATATTCAGTACGTTGTGAGCGTTATAAAACACTCACCTTGATTTCAATGCAGTTCCAGCGTTTTATTTCGAATAAAATTAAACGAGCGTTTAATTTTACTCAAAATTTTCACTAGCTCCAAATGACTCCAATCTAGCTCCATAGCGTAGTGCTCGACAAAACGAAGCCAAAGCAACTTGTTTCGCGCAATTCCGACCTCGAATGAAAAAGTTATTGATTTTTAAAGTTACACGAATTTAACTATATATTAATTTACAATTTTATTTTAATATTTGTATACCCCACAATTTCTGACCGTTGGATCCCCCTACACGCATCAGAGACGTTGCCTTCTTCTTCTTCATTCCAGGATGATGCGCGCGCGCGACAACCCATTATAGCCGTGCAAACCCTAAATCACGTGACCGGTATACCCAACTCTACGACGATCAGCGACCGCCATTAGGAAGCCCACTGCGAGCATGACCCTTGGCCACAGGCCGGCCATGCTCGCCCCCCTATCTCTCTAAAATCGCATGCAAACGGCGACACTTCGTGCTCGATTTGCCGACAAACTCCACCTCCATACTCGATCACAACCGTTGAATACCTAGAACTCGTTGGCCTCTTCAATATTGTAGTTGATGATTTTGGATGAAAGTGAATGGATGATGAGATAAACAAGGTGGAAGCTCGACAATTCCTGGCCATGGAAACGAGAAGTGGCGGCTACTGATAGAACTAGGGTTTTGGAGCTAAAAGAATAGAGCTAGGTCCCTTTACAGAAAAACGACGTACACTATTCATCCGTGATTTTTCAAACTCCGATTTACGCGCGGTGACCGGCATTTCTAGGGTTTATCCCGCGTTTCGGAAACAATGGAACATGTTTCGGAAGCTAATTCGATCGTATGTGCGAGTTATGGAAATAAATGATCAAATTTATATTAAACCGATTAAACGAATTTCTGTGCGTTTTAGCTTGCCCCGGACAAACGGTAAATCCGATTGACACGAAATTTGAAATATTACAATAATATCACATTACGGATCCGATGAGACTTGTTTCGTCGAAATCCGAGACTGTTTGAAAAATGACTATTTTAACTCGTTAATTAAATATTAAAATATTCAATTTTCACAAAATTACTTTTAGTTCGATTTTATAGGTTCTACAACATCATTATAACTTTAATATGATAAAATAAAACTTTACAAATCATTTTTAATCATATTAAACCCGTTATTCAATTATCCAATAAATTCCAATTTTAAAATCTTATTAACTCTATTATAATCCCAATATAACTTACATTCACTTTGGAAACCAATTTGAATCATACTAAATCAAATTTCAATTATTCACTCTATTTTCATATATTAAATTTCAATATCAAATTAATCATATCAAATTCGGAATTTAATTATTCAAACATTTGTAATATTAAATTTAAACAAATTTGATTATTCTTAAATCACTATCCTTTGAGATATTCAAAACGAACTTAAAAAATTTAACTTTTGAAATGAATTAAAATTATAAAACAACCATTTCCATTATACGGTTATTCAATTCCCATTATTAAATTATTCAATAAATTCCAAATATTAAATTTAAACAATTTCGCTTATCCAATAATTCATTATCTCTTGAAATATTGAAATTGAACTTATAAGATTCAACTTTTAAAACCAATTCACAATTTAGAACACTATTTTCATTTTACAGTTATTCAATTATTCAATAAGTTTTAAATAATTAATTTAAACAATTTACCTGTTCAATATTCAATATTTGATTTTAAATAGATTTTACTTATCAATCAATTACTCTATTATACCCAATGAATTCAACATTTATTATCCTATTCAACTTTTGATTGCAAAGACATTCACTAAGTAGCTTTTATTTTTCATTATTTGGATAATTATTATCGCAATTCATTCCAATTATTATTATTCCAAACGAATTACAATTTTTTCTTCTAACATTAAATCACGAAACCTTATTAAATTAGCTATTTTAATTATCGAAAATTTACGGGTCATTATAGGAAGCTTAAGCTGAAGCAAAAGAACTTTCTTCAAATACTTCTTCAAACCATCAACAAAAAGAAGATTCTTCTTACACGGAGTGTTAATGAACTCTACTCCGTATTTGAACATGGCCTCGAAAGATGCAACATAATCAAAAATAGAGGACTTTCCTTGCTTCAACTCAAGGAAACTACGAGCAAGATTAGCCTTTTCTAATTCAGGAACGAACTTAAGTTCGAAATGTTCCTTAAACTGAACCCATGAGAGAGAGGACTCATCAACTTCTGCAATAAAAAGCTCATACCAATCAAGCGCACGCTCTTGCAACATGCTAGATGCCACGAGAACGCGATGATGATCAGAAAGATCCATCCGAGAAAATATGCGCTCACAAGTGCGCAACCAATTCTGAACCTCCAATACACTTTTCGATCCCTTGAAAGGCTTGCCTCTAAGGTAGGAATAGTCACTACACATGCGGGAAAAGACAGACTTATGAGTAGGAGCCGCGGGAGTAGCTACATGAGGCTAAGTACCCCGAAATAGCTCCATAAACCGATCAGCTGACATATAGACTCCGTCCGGATGAGAACCACTAGACGGGCCTGTAGAAGAACGCTTTCCTCTACCTCTTCTATCCATAGGCGGAGAGAACAAGAGAAGATAAGGATTAGTTAAAACAATAAAAGATTGACAAGAAATTTAACAAATGGAATACTACGAAATATGAGATTTATTCCTAGACATGCTCCAACATGTTAAAGTGGAAAGAATAGATTAGAAAGACACGAATAAAACCCTCGAATAGTTGTAACGCATGTTCCATTCTGCTTCTACTCTGTGTTTATTATAATTTGTTCTGAATCTCAGCTCTGATACCAAGCTGTGACGCCCCACCTCTATGCTAACAATAAAAAAGGTTATTATAAGGAATAACATCTGCTATTGCGATGAATAAGGCTTGTTAGAAGCGACCATCCGTAAGTTATGCCTTAGACGAGCATTGATTACATCGATAACAGTTGTGTAAATTACTCCCAACGATATATATTCAATCCAAATCTAAAACGAAACCATGGTGGCTTAAGAAAAATCAAGAACAACTTATAATAACACCAACACTGATAAGTATAATCACATCAAAACGGAATATCAAATATATAGCGGAAGATAAATCATGATACGTGCTACAAAATTGATAGTTCACAAACCAAATATACATACACAAAGACATCAACCTACATGAGACGAGAGTCGATACACCCAAAAGTAACACCTCGAAATCTAGACAAAAAATGATGTGAAATCCCAAAATGTGAAGCAGCAACAGAATCAGAGATAGCGATTATCCTGAAATAACTCGGTCTGACCGGAGTATTATTTAAAAAAAAAACAGATCAGTCTAATTTAAACTTAGAAGTGAATGCATCATAAACATCATCAAAGCAAATCAATCATAATCTCGGATGAGACTATTCAGCATAAATAATCAATGTAGTTTAAATGAAGAAATCTCATTAAACTCCATCAAATTCAACTCATTAAACTCCATCAAAATCAACTTTCAAATTCAAAATTGAATTCAAAGTAGCAATACACAAAAATCTAGAAATCAATTAAGATAACTAGAAAAATCAGCATAAAAGTGGATCGATCCCAGCATATGGCGAGTCTAAGCTACGCCGCACGTGCATTTTATATGGCCGAAGCCTACCAAGTACTGTCATCATAATTTTTGGTGCCCAACAAATGACCCGAAGGTCCAACATATGACCCAAAGGTCTAGTGCTGGTAATTGACCCGAAGGTCCATCATTGTAACAACCCGCATATTTATCGATTATATATTTAAATATTTTGTTTAAATATTTTATCTTCATTTGGATATTTGTCCGAAAAGCCACTTTTTGCAAACAGTCGAATTAGGACTCGAGACCACTTCCATTGAGTTCGAAATGTCGTTTACAATTTTTTTAAGTATAAACATTGATAGGTTTGGAGTTAGTGAAATTTCACCAACTTTTCCCGCTTTGTATTTTGGGTTAGTCTAGCCATTATAATTCAAACCCACTTCTCTCATTCTCCTTACTCTTCATAAATTCCTACCAAACACAAATTTTAATATTAATGGTGAGTGGAAAGGGAAATTAGAAACTCCAAGCCTAGGTTACAACTCCAACTCCATCATTCAACTCCAAATTCAAGGAAAAGCATTGGAATCAAGCTTGTAGTTGCTTCTCCATTCACCTTCAAGCTTTACCTTCATAATTTGGTGAAAAGGTGAGATTTTTATCTCACAAATTTAGCCTATAACTATCTTGGACTGTTGGGAATGAATCCCTATCATGTTTGCATGTACATTTGCATTTGGTTTGGATTGGATTGGCCAAAAACCCCAAATTTTAGTGTTTTTGGTGAAAAACTGCACTTAGGTCGTTCTGCCTATGCTAGGTCGTTCGCGTGGAAAAGCTCGGCCTCAAAATAGCTCGTTTCCGACCTTAAAATGGCCTACAACGTTAGGTCGCTCGACACTCGGAATTAGGTCGTAGGTCGTTTGGTTTTAGGTCGCTAAGTCGTTGGGCTTTAGGTCGTATGGACCCTAGGTCGCTAGGTCGTATGGCTTTAGGTCGCTAGGTCGTATGACCTTAGGTCGTATGGCTTTTGGTCGCTAGGTCGTATGACCTTAGGTTGTTAGGTCCTATGGCATTTTAGGTCGTGTGATCTTCTTACCTGTTAGGTCGTTGGACCTACATCCTGTTAGGTCGTTGAAACTTTAGCTCGTAGGTCGCTAGGCCTTATCTCCTTAGGTCGCGTGACCCATCTTCTTTAAACCACTAGGTCGCTAGACCACGTTTCAGTTAGGTCGCAAGACCTTGTAAACCGATAGGTCGCGTGACCTATATTCCGTAGGTCGTTGACCCACTTAAGTCGCTTGTCCCTCATAGGTCGCGTTTCCTGCTTAGGTCGCTAGGTCGCATGCCTTTAGGTCGCATTCTAGGTCGCGTGTCTCTGTTAGGTCGTTGACCTCCTTAACTCGCATGACCTAACCCGTAGGTCGTTGGACCTCGATTCTATTTAAGTCGCTGCTTCTTATAGGTCGCTCGGCCCCTTATTTTCTTTAGGTCGTTTGAGTGTTAGGTCGCGAACCCATTTTAGGTCACATGACCTTTACCCTTTAGGTCGCTGGACCACTAGGTCGTACCATTTTTGGACGGGGCGCTACCCCGCACCCCGCCGGGGTCGCTGCCCCCTGGACCCCCGCGACCTGACCGGGCAGGTCGAACCCCGTAGCAGGGGCGTTGCCCCCGCACCCCCACCTTGGGGGTTGCCACCCCCCCCGGACCCCCCTCCGTAGGGGATCTTATCTGGAAAAAATTCAACAGAACTTGCTTGTTGAGATGCTGAGTTGACCATTCTTCGAGACAAACTATCTTGGGCTTCTCGGTCGATTTTATGGATTTTTGAATATCTATTTCGATGGATTCTTTATCGGTTTCTTTGGATTTTATTCACGTCTTCGAATGTGAATTTTTATGGTTGATTGTTTCTACAATCACTTCTATGATTTGTCACTATAAAATATAAAGGTTTTCTATACCAGTAGTATATATCAAAACTCTTTCAACAAAATGACTTCAACCCTATTTTCAATAACAAAGCTCTTTTCTTAAACCGTTTTCCAATCTACTAGTATATACAAACCTTTCCCTCACTCGTATGAGAAATCTAATTAAACGACTTAGTAAAACAAGTGGTATGAAACGCTTGCGTTTACTTCGTCGGTTAATTCTTGGACTTGTTCGATTGAATCTCGTGTGACAATTTTCTAGTGAACATCTACAGTTTGTTCGTAAATATTTGAGTTAAGCAAGTGGTTATGGGACATGAAGCTAAACTTTTATATTTACTAACTTAGTGTAATTGACACTTCTTGATGATCATGATGATCATTTTTTGTTTTAGACAAGCAACTGTGCGATGTCTCTTTGTCTACGAGGGAGACTAGACCCCGGTCTTGTAACGTTCCGCCATCGCATTTGTGTGATGTTTCGCCATCACATATGTGGGGTAGCGCCCCACGGTCTTCGGGCCATTCGTGTGTCAAAATTAATGGCTTGCAACCATGAGATAGCGTCTCGCTTTGTGCTACACGTGTAGGTGAGTTTTCATGCTCCCATTTTGTGAGTTTTCATGCTCCTATATTGTGATTTCTGTATTTCTTGTGTAGTCTTCTGGAATTTGTGCTTCACCAATTTTCATGACTTTCATTGTTATGATTTTCCAGCTTTTATGTTTAGGTGAATTTGGATCTTTTAGAAGATTCTTTTGATATTGTTTGATCTCTTGATGATCTTCATTTACATGCTCATCATAGTATGTCTTTATGGTTACTATATGTTCTTGCCATATCTATTGTTTATATCATGTTATATGATATTTATAGCTAGACTGATCCGTTTATTATTTTCTTATAAATAATACTCGGGTCAAACCAAGATGTTACAGGTGCTTCTGCTTGACTTCTCCCCCAGTGATTTACTACTCTGACTTTTGGCTGACCATTTAGATTAGCAGCTTTTGTCATTTACACTTGAGATATAGACTCATAGTTGTAATCTTTTGTATAGCACGTGTTGCTATTCTTTTGTATTATTGTGGATCTTTTTGACCACTACTCTGATGTACACTTTCATGTCTTAGTTATATATTCATATCTTCTTCCGCCTTTGTGATATGGATGTCTGTTACTGATTTGCGTTATGCTTATTTCTATGTTTATTTCCGAAGATTATTTATAGCCACCGTGCGATAAGAAATCACATGGATGGTCGCTCCTCAACAGCCTTATTCTCCATGCTAGTTGACAGCACTACACCGTAGTGTTCTTGGCTAGCGTGGGTATAGAGGTGGGGCGTCACAGCTTAGTATCAAAGCCAAACTTCGGAACAATGTAGCATAACTTAACAAGGATCATTGTCCTAAGTCCAGCTTAGGAGTCGTACCTTAGGATTAATTCAAGTCTTCGTACGGATTCATCCTATTTTTATTATGATTCCTTGTTTCACTTATCAAGATTGCTTGATATATCTTTTAGTGAATAACCTTTTTCTTCTTCTTCTTTCTTAAGGAAGAAAAATGGTTAGACCTGGACGTCCCCGTGCGGTCAATCTACTGCAACTCCCCAAGATGGAGTTTTTATGACTACCCAGCAACTTCTTGACCTTGTCACGAATGCTTAAGCAGCTGGTTCTAATCCGGAACCTACTCACCCTAAATCTGGGTTTGCACGTTTGTGCAATGATTAAACCAACTTGGGTGGGAAGCAATTTAAAGGCACTGAAATTATCATCGAGGTCCAAGCTTGGCTCAGAACGTGCGATAGAATCTTCTCTCGCATGAACCTCACTGACCTCCATCGAGTCCAGGTGGCTTCCAGTATGCTTCAAGGAAGAGCATTGGATTGGTATGAGCTGTTAATCTCAGAAATTGATGAAGTGGATCTCTCCTGGGAGCACTTCCGGGAATGCTTCGAATCGAAATTCGTGCCCGAGGCTGAAAAGTAACTTTGGCTTATTCGAATCCCTTTCCAAATATGGGGTCGAATATATAAATACTCCAATGAAGAAGAACCAGAGGTTCGTTTATGGCTTAAATAAGAATCTTAAGAAGTCACTACTCCTGAAACTAGAAGTTACATTTGATCAACTCATCGATATCGCTCTTCGTCTTGAAGAGGCCGATAGAGAGAGTGATGTTGAAGTGGTTGGCGCTAAACCAAACTTCAACAACAAAAAGAGGCCTAACAAATTTAAAGGTTCTTATCCCAACAAAAAGGGTAAGCAAGCAACTTCGGCTGCAAAGACACCTTCCTCTAGTAGTGGACAATGCTATAACTGTGGTTCTAAGGACCATTTTGCGAACAAGTGTTCGAAGCCCAAAAGTTGTCGCTATTGCAAGAGCTCGGAACATTATATACATATGTCCCCCACACTAAAAGGCAGGAAAAAGGGAAGGTTAAACGTGGCTCAAGCCCCTGGCAACACATCTCGTGGCCAAGGTATTTCTCATTCCATTTTTGATGGTATTATTTTATTTCATGATCAACCTATTAGAGTTCTCTTTGATATGGGTGCATCCCATTCTTTTATATCAAAGGAACTTGTCGACACTTTCTCTCTAAATGTTGATGCTTTAATGACTTCCTTGAGAATTGCGAATCCTGTTAGTGGATCCGCAACTCTTAGTTTGCTCTGTAAAAATGTGGAGATTATTTTATGTGATTTTCCATTCCTATCCGATTTGCATGTTATGCGTTACCTAGGCTTTGGAATGATTTTTGGAATGGATTGGCTTAATCGTTATGAAGCTCATATCCTATGTCCTGAGCGGAATATTCATCTCCGACATCCACTATCTGTTGATCAGATTTCTGTTAATCTTAAAGATTCAGAATCCTGTTTGGTGGCATCTTTATGTTCTTTAAATCCTCGTGATAACGATGATGATGATGAAGATGATATTATTTCTCGTATTCACGTTGTCCGTGAATTTTCCGACATATTCGAGCCCGTTTTAGGTTTACCACCTAAATGAGCAATTGAGTTTAGAATTAATCTTGTTTTTGGAGCTCAACCTTTTACTCGTCCTCCTTATCGCATGTCCAATAAGGAAAATGAGGACATGCGCAAACAGTTGTCCGAATTGGAGACGAAGCAATTTATTCGCTCTAGTTCCTCCCCTTGGGGAGCTTCGGCTATTTTCGTGAAGAAATCTGATGGTACACTTAGGCTTTGCGTTGACTATCACAAGCTTAACGATCTGACTATTAAAAATAAATATCCTTTACCTCGGAATGACGATCTATTTGATCAGCTTAGCGGAGCTAGGGTCTTTTCACAGTTGGACTTGGCTAACGGTTTTCATCAGCTTCGTATTGCTGAGGATAGTATTCCTTTGACGTCCTTCCATACTCGTTATGGATCTTATGAATGGCTTGTTATGCCATTTGGTTTAACGAATGCTTCGACTTACTTCGTTGACCTCATGAATCGAGTTTTCAAGGCTTTCCTCGATCGGTTTGTTCTCATCTTCATTGATGATATCCTTGTGTATTCTAAAACCGAGGAGGAGCATGAAAAGCATCTTCGGATTGTATTGGAAACTCTTAGGAGTAATCAATTAAAGGTGAAATTTTCTAAATTCCACTTTTGGCAATCTCGTGTGAAGTTTCTCGGTCATATTATTTCCGAATCCAGAATTTCCATGGATCCTTCAAAGATTGAAGCGATTCAAGATTGGAAGAGACCGGAGAGTGTGACAGAGATTCGTAGTTTTCTCGGATTGGCGGGTTATTACCGTCGTTTCATTAAAGACTTTTCTAAGATTGTCGTGCCTCTTACTGGCTTGACTAAGAAGGGAGTTAAATACATTTGGTCGGACAAATGTGAAGCCTCTTTTCAGAAATTGAAAGAACTCCTTTCCGATGCTCCCATTCTTGTTATTCCCGAGGGGAATCAAGATTTTGTTGTTTATACTGATGCTAGTCACGTTTGTTTGTGTGCCGTTCTTATGCAAAAAGAACGTGTTATTGCTTATGCTTCTAGGCAATTGAAGACGGCCGAGACTAGATATGCCACACATGATTTAGAACTCGCGGCTATTGTTTTCGCCCTTCGAATTTGGCGTCATTATCTATTGGGAGAGAAATTTATTCTTTGCACGGATCATAAGTCTTTGAAATATTTATTTTCTCAAAAGGAACTTAATTTGTGTCAACAACGTTGGCTCGAGTTCCTTGCACCCTATGATCTTGATATTCTTTATACCCCCGGTGAGGGTAATCGTGTCGCCGATGCTCTTAGCCGTAAACAACAAGCAGTTGTTTCTATGATGAATGATCTCGAGATTTTATCTACTTGTGAGATTCGAGAGCGCGTATCCGATTTATGCTCATCACTTGTTTTATGTAGCCTTGAGGCTCATCCTTCTCTTTTAGACCGCATTCTTGAAGCTCAAGGGCTAGATCCTGAATTGGCTCTTCTTGGCCAAAATGTTAAGGATAAAATTGATATTGAAGGTTTGAAAGACTTTGATATTGATTCTCGTGGCGGCATTCGAAAATTTGGTAGACTTATCGTACCAAATATTGGTGATCTTCGTAAATATATTTTAGGAGATTCCCATCGTTCTAGATTCACCATTCATCCCGGTAGTAGTAAAATATATGCTAATATGAAGCGACTTTATTATTAGGAGGGAATGAAATCTGATATTGCTAACTTTGTTAAGTGTTGCATGACTTGCCAACTTGTCAAGGCCGAACATCAAAGGCCTGGTGGGTTATTGCAACCTTTAGAAATTCCAAATTGAAAGTGGGACCAAATTTCCATGGATTTTATAGATGGCCTTCCCCGTTCTCGTTCGGGTCATGATAGCTTATGGGTGATCGTTGATAGACTTACTAAATCCGCCCATTTTATTCCCGTTCGGTCTAACCAAACCGTTCTTCTTTTGGCCAAATTCTTTATCAAAGAAATTGTTAAATTGCATGGAGTTCCTACTTCTATTGCTAGCGATCGAGATCCATTGTTTACTAGTGGATTTTGGAAGAGTCTTTAAAAAGTTTTAGGAACGAAGCTTAATTTTAGCACTGCTTACCACCCCCAGTCCGATGGACAAACCAAGCATGTGAATCAAACTCTTGAAGATCTTCTTCGTGCTTGTGTGCTCGATTTTGGTGGAAGTTGGGAAGATCATATTTCACTTGTTGAATTTTCCTATAATAATAGCTTTCAATCTAGTATTGCTATGGCAACTTTCGAGGCACTCTATGGAAGGCCATGCCGATCTCCTTCTTGTTGGCTTGAGGCCAGTGAGAAGCTGTATTTAGGTCCAGACTTTATTCGTGATTCCACAGAGAAGATTCAACTTATTCGACATAGAATGAAAGAAGCCCAGAGTAGACAAAAATCCTATGCTGATAATCGAAGATGGAAGTTAGAATTTTCTATGGGAGATTCTGTTTTTATTCGTGTTTCACCTATGAAAGGTGTTGTACGTTTCAGTCGATCGGGAAAGTTAGCGCCTCGATATATTGGGTCATTTCCTATCACTGAACGTATTGGTTCCATGGCTTATCACCTTTCATTACCGACTCAGTTTTCTGCCATGCATGACGTGTTTCACGTTTCTTAATTATGGAAATGCCTTCGAGATTCCGATTCTATTCTTGAGCCTAGTATTGTGGAAGAAATTGAAGTTTCGCCAAATTTGACTTATGAGCAACAACCTATTCGAATTATTGCTTCGGAGGTCAAACGACTTCAAAATAAAGATGTTCCGCTTGTGAAGGTTCAATGGTCCTCAAACCCTAAAGATTGCTCTTGGAAATCTAGAGAATTCATCGAGCGAACACATCTGGACTTACTTTCTAGTGCTCAATGAGGTGGACTTCTTATTTCAAATTTCTTTTGTGATAATATGCTTTTATGGTTGTTACATTTTATTTCCATTTTATATATTGCGAGGATGCAATTTCTTTAAGGAGGGGAGTCTGCAACAACCTGTATATTTATCGATTATATATTTAAATATTTTGTTTAAATATTTTATCGTCATTCGGATATTTGTCTGAAAAGCTACTTTTTGCAAACGGTCGAATTAGGACTCAAAACCACTTCCATTGAGTTCGAAATATCATTTACAATTCTTTTAAGTATAAACATTGATAGGTTTGGAGTTAGTGAAATTTCACTAACTTTTCCCGCTTTGGACTTTGGGTTAGTCTAGCCATTATAACTCAAACCCACTTCTCTCCTTCTCCTCACTCTTCATTAATTCCTACCAAACACAAATTTTAACGTTAATAGTGAGTGGAAAGAGAAATTAGAAACTCCAAGCCTAGGTTTCAACTCCAACTCCATCATTCAACTCCAAATTCAAGGAAAAGCATTGGATTCAAGCTTGTAGTTGCTTCTCCATTCACCTTCAAGCTTTACCTTCATAATTTGGTGAAACGGTGAGATTTTTGTCTCACAAATTTAGCCTATAACTATCTTGGACTGTTGGGAATGAATCCCTATCATGTTTGCATGTACATTTGCATTTGGTTTGGATTGGATTGGCAAAAAACCCTAAATTTTAGTGTTTTTGGTGAAAAACTGCACTAAGGTCGTTCTGCCTATTCTTGGTCGTTCGCGTGGAAAAGTCTCGGCCTCAAAATAGCTCGTTTCCGACCTTAAAATCGCCTACAACGTTAGGTCGCTTGGCACTCAGAATTAGGTCGTAGGTCGTTTGGTTTTAGGTCGCTAGGTCGTTGGGCTTTATGTCGTATGGACCTTAGGTCGCTAGGTCGTATGGCTTTAGGTCGCTAGGTCATATGACCTTAGGTCGTATGGCTTTAGGTCGCTAGGTCGTATGACCTTAGGTCGTTAGGTCCTATGGCATTTTAGGTCGTGTGATCTTCTTACCTGTTAGGTTGTTGGACCTACATCCTGTTAGGTCGTTGAACCTTTAGCTCGTAGGTCGCTAGGCCTTATCTCCTTAGGTCGCGTGACCCATCTTCTTTAAACCACTAGGTCGCTAGACCACGTTTCCAATTAGGTCGCAAGACCTTGTAAACCGATAGGTCGCGTGACCTATATTCCGTAGGTCGTTGACCCACTTAAATCGCTTGTCCCTCATAGGTCGCGTTTCCTGCTTACGTCGCTAGGTCGCGTGCCTTTAGGTCGCATTCCTTTATTAGGTCGCGTGTCTCTGTTAGGTCGTTGACCTCCTTAACTCGCATGACCTAACCCGTAGATCGTTGGACCTCGATTTTATTTAAGTCGCTGCTTCTTATAGGTCGCTCGGCCCCTTATTTTCTTTAGGTCGTTTGAGTGTTAGGTCGCGAAACCATTTTAGGTCACATGACCTTTACCCTTTAGGTCGCTGGACCACTAGGTCGTACCGTTTTTGGACGGGGCGCTGCCCCGCACCCCGCCGGGTATAGAGGTGGGGCGTCACAATCATAGTGGCTCGAAAGTCCAACAAAATCATCAAAATCATCAAACAACAATTCCACGGTGAATATTTCAATTAACAAGTCCAGAATTTACCGAATTAGTAAAAGCATGGTTCCATATTCCGCACTTTTGCTAAATCGTTTAAATCTCTTCATCGTTTCCTTGAAAGTGCAAAATTGTGTATTTTATATAAATAAAGTTTACGTTCTCAAATGGACAAGTCCAGAATTATTCGGATCAGTAAAAGTAAGGGTTCTAGTCCTTAATTTTACCGAAGTGTTTAAATCGATTCCTCATTCTTTTGAAAGCGTAAAACTGTAAAAATTTTGGAAATAATTTAATTTTAAAACGATTTTAAAAACACGTGATTAAAACAGCAACATCTATAGCAATTTCGACAAAGAAATTGCGCTTCACAAAACACCGTAAAAACGGATGTCGAATCAGCGTTGCGGGATAACCGCTTAAAAATTCACTTTAAATTGACGGTTACTGAAGTCAAAACAACAGTAATTTTTATTCGTCAAAAATGTCATCAAAACAACATGCTTCAAAAATTTAACATCGAAGTAAAAATCTGTTATAAAAATAACAGCAACAAAATTTATTTTACAACAAAACACCGGTTCAACGTAAATTAAATAGTAGATTGCACTACTATATATATTCATCAAAACATTGCACTGCCTGAAACTTGATTTCTATGCAAGGCAACTTGCATACACTATAATTTTTACGCAAGGATGAAGTTTCCAAATAAATGACCTGGCATTTAAACTTTTTACACACACTAAAATTTTGCATGCATGAATCAAATATGGTCTGGCAATAAAAAAATTCACGCACCCAACAAAAATTATAAAATAGCTTGTGCCAATTTTCCATGCATACTAGATTAAATATGCAAAGTAACGAAATATGCAATATGCAATCTGAACTTGTGCAATACGCACATAACAAGTATTTATGGCATGGACTCTTTTGTACACACACGTGAAATAGATGAAAATTTAAAATAACATGGACCCGACTTTAGTGTATTACATAAACGCACATGACCTGGACCATATACTATTGCACGCATTAATTGAGACACAAATACTTGACAATATACAAACGTGCAACATTGTTTCTAGCAGTATGAAATGAAGACGAGCTGTTATCTTTTTTTTTCATGCAACACACTATATTTTTTTTAAAGGACCGGCACTAATTTTCGAAGAAGTATACAAATTTTTATGCAAAAACTGATACATGCACACAACACAAAGTTTTAAACTTTCTTTCACAAAAATGAAATTGACTAAAGTTTAATGAAACCTAGACTTGATTTATATTCTGCATGAAAAACGAGGTATATAAGATAGATGACCTGGCCATAACCTTTTTACACATGCACACTAAAAAAATTCTTGCAAGAAATGGAGTGGAAAATGAACTGGACCCTGGACTCTACTTTCGCATAAATGTTTGTACGCATGCATATTGCACATACGAATTAAATTGTAAATTAAGGTGACCTGAACATAGTAATCGTGCAACCCAATTTGCATGCACATTTCGAAATAATTAATAAATAATAAGCCCAGTAAAATAATGACTCAGAAGCTTGATTTTTCGTATGCTATATCTAGCATAAGAAATAAATTAAACAACGGTATCTGGCAACATACACTATAAAAGCTACAATGCCTGACACGCACAGAAAGTTTTGAAATTTTCTCTCACAAAAATTGAATTATGCGAAAGTTTAAGAAGTCCTGAACTTTCTAATGCAATCCCATTTGCACATATAAAATTTACAAATACGATAAAGTGTCCTGGGAATAGTTACGTGTGCATGAAAAAGAATGCCCTGGATAATGCATTTTCACGTATGGAATAAATTACACAAAATTGAGATGATGAATAAATTAGAATTTGTGAGTTAAGTACTCACCTCAGATTTGTTTCAACTTAGTAAGAAACAAAGATTCAGAGGAACGCAAGAATTTAACTGCCATTAATATACTTCACCAAGCTACTGGAAAAAAAATGAGCAAAAGAATGTTTACTTTTCTTTTCACAGTTGTGTACAAGTCAAGGCAAAAGGCTGGCAAACTTCTTTGGTACAAAAGCATTTATGGTAGACGTGCTCAACAGAAGAAAAGGACAGCTGCACATATAAAAATAGTGATGATGACTGCAAGTGTTCATATATTTGCTTTATCAATGTTGTTGACAACCAAGTGTTCAAATTGTTTTATATTAGCCTATATTCACATATACACGTGAAGAAGGCAAAAGAAAGTTACAACATACTTAATTATTTTCAACTGACTTTGAAATGGTTTGCATTGCAAATTATTTTTTCTTTCCAATTTTAATTTAAAATTTCCATTTAAATTTTTTATTTCGATGGTAATTAAAAATCACGGTCGTTACAAGTTTATAATTTGTAGTTTATACCGATATAAAATAAAACATCCATTCATCCGTTATCAAAATCACACATCCATCATAATCATCATCCAAAACAATCAATCAATATCGATATAGAACTGATAATCGATAATAGCCATTTAAATGGCAGTTTGTATTCAATGATAAATTAAATACGATTTAATTTAAAATAAATTCGAATTAACATGAATAACAGTTTAAATATACTAAACAGTCATAAATAAATTTATAATCATATCATAAATTAAATTTAACAAATATAAGAAATTTTAGAAGTTGTGAGTGCGTTAAAACACTCACCTTTATACGAATCTAAAAATAATAGCTTCTAATCAATAGCTCCGCTCTATTTTTCCTTAGTCTCCTTCTTGATTACCAGCTTTGTTCTGTAATTTCTCCTATTTTGATTTACCTTAATTTTCCTCCTTATTATAATAATATATATGTATGTATGTATTTTTAAAAGGTTTGAAAAAATATTTGAAAAAGAAGAATTGAAAAAGAAAAGCTGAAAATGGAAGAGAAGATCAAGATTTAAAAAGAAAGAAGAACGTTTGAAATAGAAGAAAAATTGAAAAAGAAGAATATTTGAAGAGGAAGGAAAAATTAAAATGAGAGATAATAAGGAGATTTCAAGAAAAAAAAGAAAAGAAAAAAGATTAGAATGAGGCCGGGGTTTCATTTGCATCATATCTTATTTATAATGTTAGAGTTAGATTTAGGGCCAAAGAGATTTGAAAAGAGAGGCCACTATTAAATAGAAATAAATGAAATGATGTTTCAGAAAATGAAGTTGGAAAATGAACGAAAAAAATAAAGTAAACATGAACAAACTAGGTATTGAAATATAGTAAATATGAACAGCCTTTTTAAAAGTAGCAGGTATTAAAAAGAGATAAAAGAAAGAATTAAAAATATTAGAAGTAGTTCATGTTTGCAAAGTGGAAAAGCTTCGGACAATGTAAATGGAAAGGGGTAATGGAACAAATGAGGAAACAAGAAAAAAAATGCGGCAATTATTAATTCGAAAAGGAATAAATAGACCAACTCTGTATGTATACAAAATTTTAGAATTCAAATTTCAAAAACAATTGTTCACTTAATTAATTTTGTTAACCCTAAACATGCCAAAATTAACATTCCTTAAAATTTAAGTGACATACTATAAATGAAAATAAATTCTCTACATAAATTTATGTCATAAATTAAAAGAATATACAACATTAAGAACTTTTCATTTCTCCCTCTTTGTGATTAGATTGGGAATTGAACAAACATGTTAACATTTCGATTGAATGTTTTACTAGGAATGCATTAACATACATTCAAAAATATGATAACATAAACAAGGTAATATAAACAGGTGTATAATATATATATGTACATCTTTATCGCCACTTGTAGTTTACATTCGTAAATGAAAGGTATGAAAATAATCCACATAAGGAGGCAATGAACGTAAGAGTAAATTAGATAAGTGAAGATGGAAAGATAAGTTATGTTGCAATTAAAATCTAATAAAGTCTAATTGAAAAGGAAATAGTCAAGTGTGAATCTATTTTACCCCTTATATCATCTCCTATTAACATTTAATTTAATAAAGCATGAGATTACAAACCTCAATAATCATTTTTTTATGATCTAATTGGATTTAAAACATAAGTTTAAATTTAGGTATAAACATATATGAAGTAAACTAGCATTAAATTTTGAAACATGAACTGAATTAATTGGAAATAAATCACCCAATTTAAATTTATTTCAATATATGTTTACAATTAACGTCTTCCCACTTTTTTATTAAAAGATTCCAATTACATTAATTGTCATTGATTTCTAAGATAAAAATAAATGAGACTATTCAATTCATTTTTATAGTAATTTAACGTATTTACGAAATTATTGTATACAAACCAAAAGTTATTAATTTATTATTTCTGTAATAAATTTTTCATCTACCAACATTTCAAATAAATAAGCATATGATTTTTTTATTTAGTAAAGAAACATATATTATTCTTTTTTTTAACATTTATTATTCTAATCAATTGGAATTTACATTCATACGGTCATTTGTTTTCTTCCTTGTTAAACTTTACAATTATTTCCAATTTAAGCTCCACAATTACATTCCTGATTAGTTTTACCATTACAATTGATTGAAATCACATTAATAATTATCAATTTCATTCAATCAACTTTATTAAATTCCATTTTATTTTATTTTTCATTTATAAATCATAAATTTTAATTTCTCACAATATTAAATTACAAAATCTTATTTAATTTAATAGTTTTAATTATCAAAAAAATACAGGTCGTTACAAAACAAATATCTAGCACCATAAACAATCACTGGGCCCTTTTAATTAATATTTTATTAATTAATTCACTTACCAAATATTCACTTCAAACTATCTTTTAAAAGATATATTCTCAAAACCATTTCAACTTTCTATATTGAAAAAAACATTTCCATATGCTTATTTAATAATAAGTAATTCACAAATCAAATTATTTTCAACACATAGAAAATATTCTATATACTTAAATCACGATTAAGTATATATTCATTCTTTAAGGAAAACGTTCTCTTAAACACATTTATTTGGGTCAAAACGAATGGTGCGTAAAACATCGTTACGACACAAAATCATCAGTATAGGGATTCGAAAATTTAATAGATATATGTCCTATATACTATACAAAAAAATTTCTTTCGAAAATTATTTACTACAAAAATAGTGTTATAGTCCATTATTTCCTTATTTCTCGAAAACGTCTATTTCAACTATGAATGTTGAAATCTATGTGTTCGATGCTTAACACATTTTAATAACATCTTTAAACCATCTAACTTCATTCAAAAGATCACTTCCAAAACCTGTCTTTTAAATTTGGAAGATCACTTTCCAAGACATATCCATTTTATTTTAAAAAGATTATTCACTGTACAAAATCGTGAATAAACTTCATTAACCAAATTTAATACTTTTACCTATTTATTAAAGGGTTATCCACGGTCCAAAATCATGGATATATTCCTTTTAATAACTTCCATATTTAACTTAACAAATTCAATTTATTCGGATTTATAAAACAATGTTTACAAATTCACATTTCTATTATACAAAAACTTCAACTTATAAAACCCATTTATTTATCAATTCTATATATTTATATCTCATTTACATGCCAAAGTCCATTTATAATTTAATTTACCTATAATTCTCTTATTTAAAAAATCATTTCTTTTTATAACTTCATAAATTATAAATCTTATTCACTTATAAGATTTAATTATAACTTCATTTTAACACTTATAAAACCCGTTACAACCCCATCATCTTGATTTATAAAAATTCAATTTTATAAATCTTATATGTATATAAACCGTTTGTAATAACTTCAAAAATCTTAATATAACGATTTTACAAAATAGTTATCTCCATATTCTAAAAATCACATTTTGGTTCCATTTAACAAAAATCATAATTTTAACAACATAAAAATTATAAATTTATTTAAAATAAATTCATTTCATTAACCATTCAAAAATAGATAAAACGTACAAATTCAAAATCACTTTGAAAATCCTTTTAAATTTGGTAATTATCACTTTAACATTTTTAAATTACCAACATAGGCCCAATGCTGCAACAACACTAAATACATCAATCATGGCATCTAAAACATCATATACAACATCATAACAACATATATCACAATATTTGTAAATAAAATCAATACTAGTAAGGAATCCAGTTGGATCCATCCAACCTGTCATCTGCAACAAATATACATATTATAATACCTGTACAATGTCCGTCTTGAGGCAGACTGAGACGACCCGACTTTCCACTCCCGGAAAATCGCATCATCTTTAAGAAAGAAAGGGATAGAAAAGAGAATAGAAAGAAGAGAAGAAAGAAACAACACATCAGAATCTAACAGCGGAACGAATAAATTATATTAATAACATAAATATTACATAGTTTACAACAATTATCAGAGTACACAGAAATACAACACATACTAGACAGTTATAAACACCTGTCTAGTTATACAACTCAATACAACAACTCAGAGAACACACAGCGGAATACTAGATATATATCTACACGCGGAAGCCTCCTGCTCCATTGCTCCTCCACAATTCGTCAAAGCTAATCCTGAATTTCCTTGGTTACTCGTAAAAATTTCAGTACCCAAGAGTTTATGAAAAACAAAAATAAACTCCAGGTCAGACATGGGTCTGGTGTGAGTAACAGGTTAAAGTTGCTTAACTTTCAAAAATCTTTTGAAAAGAAAGGTATCACGTAAGACTTCCCACACATAAACATGGAAAAGTTTTTACCTTACGATAACCAAAACATTTGATAGGAAATCCAGTGATATTATAATAGTTTCTAGGGTTTTCAAATAAATAAGAAATAGCCGAAATTGTTACATGATTAAATTCCAGCTACTAGCCAAAAAAGTGGGTAATACAATCAAAACTGTTGGCACTTATTGGATTTTGGATTCCATACAATGGCAGGGCTACTGGGGTACCGCCCGTCACAGTACGTGGCCTAGATCAACGTACCGAGGATCACTCCCGACCCCCTGCAACACAAAGCCGGACCCATTCCTTACTGAATAGTTCCGAACAAGACAACCCCGTGGTTGTAGCTAGCAACCACCCACACAGCCGAATATAAAGGGACTTCTAGACAGGGGCCAATCTTGCTCCCCAGTGGGTGCGACCCACGAAGCTTTGCTGCACCTCCCCTGTTTTAGCCATTCCCGGTTGATGAGGCTTGAGGCTACAATTATCTTTATAGGACATATTATCTTAGAATGCTCGCCGTCCACCTGACGATGTTCTGAAAGCATTCGATCCATACAAGTTCGTTCCGGGTTCGAACAAAACCGAAGGCATTATCTCGTTACACTCATTTTGGAATCACCCTCAGAGTTAACGACAATAACCCTTGCACTCTGATTCACCATCTCGAATCTATAAGAACTAATTCCGTCAACTCATTACGGAATCACCCACAGAGTTATACTGACTCATAGTCCTTACACCTCGAGTCTTCACAATGCTCCACTTTGATACACGACCTAACGTTATTTGGAATCGATGTGGTTTTCGGATATCCAAATATGGAAACCCGATCCCGGTCTCATCGAAAACCAAAGCATGTCTTTTAGGGTCCAAGTTATTTTAAAGGTTTAAAACAATTTAAAACAGTATCTTTATACACACAGATAGACAACTTATAAATCATAACTGATAATCAACATTATCACATAACAGGTAACCCACATATCAATATCAAATAGATATTCCATATATATCACCATCACAGTGATAACCTATGTTATCATCACAATACAACCAAGCATCCATATCACACAATATCATTTATCTCATTACTGAGATCACAAAGCATCCATGACAATCAATGACATCCATTCATACATAAGCAATGATTTACTCATCACAATATAATTAATTTAAAATGAATTAAATTAACTATCTTCAACTCTAATTAATTTAAAATGAATTAAATTAATCACTTCATCTTTTAATTAATTTAAAATAAATTAAATTAATTACTTTATCAATACAAATCTTGCTTACTCAATCATTTAATTGATTACAATCTATTAATCATTTATTATTAATTATCTAAATTAACCACTCTTGATTAATTATCCTTAATTACATTCATGTAATTATCCTTAATTAATTTCGCAAAATTAATTATTCACAACCAAACAGTAATTAATCTTTAATTACTTCAACCAATTAATTAATCATAATTAATTATCCTAATCCTTAATTAATAAATTAATTAATTACATTTAATTACCTATTATTGATTAATTATGATATTAATTAATCATAATTAATCAACTTTAATTACATCATTAATTAAATAATTAATGATCCTTAATTATTCCTTAAATTAATTACTCCAATTAATTAACTAATTTAATTACTATGTTAAACCAAATTAATTATCCTTAAATTAATTTCTCAATTAATTATTTGATTAATTACTAAATAATTAATCCAAATTATCTCATACTTAAACATCTCCTTAATTACAATCTGTAATTATTAAACAATTACTTAACTAAGTAATTTCCAAATCATTAATTACATCAAGTAATTATTTATAAAACCCAAGTGTTTATAATTAATTAAACTTAATTAACTAAAATAAACAATCACATTAAATTAAATTAATTACATTAAGTAATTAATTTCTTAATTACTTTATCAAGTAATTATACTCAAACCATTTACAATTGATTATTATTAAATTAATTAATCTAATTAATTATAAAAATTAACTACATTAATTAGTTATTAAATAATCATGGTTAATGTCCTTCATTAACCATCCCCAAATTATTTTATAAGGTAATTAACTTAAATTAATTACAAATTAAATTATCTTTAATCATTTATTAATTAAAGTTAATTATTAAATTAATTAGCCTTAATTTAAAACTTAATTACATAGTTGATATTCATTTATCATTAATTAATAACTTAATTAATTATATTAATTATAAATTGATTAATAATTAATCAATTATTAATCCCAAATTTAATTAATTAATTAATTTAATTAATTAATCTTAGTTACCTTGTTAATTAAATTCTAAAACATAAATCTTAATTTAAATTTTTAAGATAAAACATAACTTAATTATGTTTTTAAACAATTTAATTCAAAAGTAAGTACTTATGAAATTACCTTTAAATTTCAATTTAAATCCAAGTTTAAAATAGAATAATTTTAAACTTATCAAAGTTTTAAATAAATAAACCTTTTAAATTGCCAATCAAACAAATGCTATGGAAATTTTTAAAGTTAAAGTCATTTCAAAACTTTTAATAATTTAAATTTCCATTTTAATTTGAAACTTCAAATTTTAAATCTTCTTTAAAATTTAAAACTGAACTTCAAATTTTACTTTTGAATTTCCAGATTTAAATAACTTTAAATCTACTCACATTTTTAAAATCTTATTATTAAAAATGTTTAACTATTTTACCAAAATAAATAGTTATTTAAATTAAATACCAGAAACTTTTATTTTATAAAAACTGGAATTTAAATTTGAATCTGAAATTCAAACTTGAATTTGATTTTAAACCTAAACCTTAGTTTAAACCTAAAGCTTAAAAGTCCATAAATCCAGATTTAAAAAAAAACAGTTTCAAAACCTGGATATTGCAGAGTAACCCGAGGAAGCCTAGTTCTACTTCGAGTCAAATGCCTTTCCACTCTGAGTTTCCTACTCACCTGCTTCGAGTCATTCTCCCTTTTACTCCGAGCAAACTCAAACTTCCCTGTATACATTCCCAAACCCACAGTTCATCAGAGAACTTATCGCCGCCACCCCTGCCGATCATCTCAGGTGATCAAGCCACAACTAGAAACCCCTCAACCCACTAACATTATCTCCAAATCGAACAAAAATCAAAGCATTCAAAAAATTATCTCTAAAACCCCAAATTCAAAAAAAAACCTGGAAATTTTTTACAGGTTTCAACCCAAAACCTGTCAACGGCCGTAGTTCGCAACCCCAACCATTTTGATATCCACCTCTCCGGCCTCGAGCTCCTCCACATACCTACTACACATTCCCCAAGCACCAGAGTACTCGGTCAACCCTACACTTCAAATCATCTCAATGCAAAAACCCATACAAAACTAGGGTTATATTCTGAAAAACAAAACTGCATCAATTCTAATCAATTATATCCCCATTTCTGATTATTCTCGGCATCTCCAATTCTTCCTCTATTGCTCAGAAGGATTCTAAAACATCTCAATTCACAGATTTCATGAACTTGCTAAATTTCAATTTTTAGTTCAATTTAAAACTGTTACTTGAATTAACACCCAATTTTACAAATTGTTAGTTTAAAAATTCATGTTTTTGTAATAAATTTTGTTACCTAATACTGCAATACAAGTTAAACATGTTTAAGTTTGTTAAAGATCTCATGATGTTTCTGTGTTACAGAGATATCATCCTGTATATATATAAATTTATTTACTTAAGTTTCAAATTAAAACTCCAGGCAGTCAATCATTCCACCTAAAAATATTTTGATTCTAATCTATAATAGTTAAACAATTTCAATTATTGTAAGAACAGATATTAACACAAAATTTAAACAATATTTTGGAGGATTCCTTTAAATAGGAAGTTGAGTTTTAGAATCATAACAGAGCATAGACAAACATGCACACACCAACACACAAACACTACTAAATTATATCTAACATTAACATGCAACCTAAATTACAGTTAAAAGTTTAAGTTACTCACAATTTAATGAATGCAGAAAACAAATGCAGAGCTCCTGTTGATCATTTGAATTTGCAGAAATAAAATATGTAGGCTTGCTCCTCTCTGTTGCTCATTTATGCAGAAATAAGCATATGCAGGTAGAAGATGCTATTTCCAATTTCCCAAATGCATGCTAATGCCTTATTTCCAGGTCTTAAACAGAATGCAGAAAATAAAAGTGTGCAGGCTCTTCTTGAATTTTGCAGATTTGATTTTTATGAAGAGGAACATGCAAATTATTGGTGAATAGATGCAGATTTGCATTGGACTTGAACATGTATTTTAAGGCTTAGATATGAGGTATGCAGATTTGAATATGGTATGAAAATGCTTTTGATTTTAGAATATGCAGATTTGTATACAGATTTGGATTTGAGGAAATGCAGGCCTTTATGATAGATATGAAGATGAGTTTGATTTTTTTTTACCTTTTGATTAAGGAGAATGAAAAATATATGCATGAATGAAGATTGTAAACTATACAAATGTATTTCAGATTTAATAAAAGAATAGAAAATTTAAAACAAAATTTAACACTTGTCAAAAGTTAGACACTTGTCTATTTACTCTTTTAAAAATGCAACACATGTTATCCTTTAAAGGTAATTAGTATTTATTTACAAGTTAATGCATGTATTTTAGCTTAAATTAAGTTGTTAATTTAAATTTGAATATGTGTATAAATTTATAAATGAAAACAAACCATGTTTACAAATGAAACTTATACATATTAAAATTAAAACAATTTAAGACTTTATACTTTTAAATTTAAATTCAACTAAATTCAAAATCAAATAATTTCAAATCAAGTTATACATATAAATTCAATTTGAAATAAAAACTAAAAATCTTATTTAAAACTTATTTAAAAAGTCATTACAATATCAATATTGTTTTAATGAATCTCTTTTTATTAAATTAAAATCATTTTACAAGAATTTATATTTTTATCAATAAAATATCCATTTTATTAAACCATAATTTTTTTTGAATTTATTCTAAATTTAAAACTCCAGCCAATTTAATTAAAAACATTCCAATATTTTTCCATTCAATTTTAAAATCATATATTCATTTATGAAATAGTCTTTAAAACTCAATACTAATTTAAAAATCAAAATTTCTAATTTATAATGTAAATATTAGAATTTTAAAACATGATTTAATTTTTAAATTTAAACCAAATCATTTATTAAATTTTGAAAAGCTTAAATATTAAATAAAACAAAATTTCCAATTTATTAAGACTAGAAAATATGCTTTACTTATTAAAATTAAATCAAAGCCAATCTATTTAAAATATAAACCATATATTTATATTGTAAATATTGAGGAAGGTTATTTAATTTATTTGAACAGAATATCAATATCAATTTAGTTTTAACTACAGATTATTAAATTGATATTGTTAAAAATTCTGGGATGTCACAATCCTTCCCCTTAAAGGAATTTCGTCCTCGAAATTTAAAACAAAGGTAATTTAATAATCTCATTAAATTTTAATTTTAAAACACAAGCATATATCAAACATATGCTAACAACCAAAACAATTAATCAACCAAATCTAATTATCTAGATAAATTCTGGATAAAATTTTATCGAGTTTCCCCAGGTATATATATATATATATATATATATATGTATATATATGTATATATATATACACACACACCGGGATACTCGCTCTAGAGAATCCAAACAATCAATACTATGAAGCTATAAAAGCTCCTATACCACTATATCTATAACACTAGACAAGATATCAGACTACAAACAAGTCTGACTCAACAACCAAACTCCAAAATTGCTGGTTCCACAACCAGAGATAGATCATACACGTACTCCCTCAGAGATACGTGAAACTCACCGAATCCTAGTTATCCAAACTAGCAGTTCAATCCTGTAGATCAATCACTTAATCTCCTAGATATAGAAAAGATCCAAAACAATACAGAGCTAACTTCTCCGACTTACCCAGACTTATAGCTCACTTTTGATCGAAGAAAACTTATCTAAAGTTAAATCTTCGACTTCAGAGTCCAAATTCCTTCGACTCTTATCCACAAAACTCTTAAGACAATCCTGGGCTGTCTACAACCTTACTGATCAGCTTAACCCTTGCTGATGCTTCTAGAAACGAACTAGACCAATCAATTCAACAAAATGATCTCCTCAAGATCAATCAAAACCAACAACTCAAACTCAACTCCTCAATAACAGAAGGCAACAACTTCTTCTGTCCAGAAAAACAGATGCACTTCCAAACTGCTTCCGCTGCTCAACTCTGATCCGAAGTAGAAGAGAATGCTGAAGAAGAACACGAGCACAACTGGACAACACACCCCAGAGATATGGTTCAACAAATCCATAAGAAACTTTTAGAAGTTCCTCCAAAACTCCGAGCTGCTACACCAACTCAACTCTTGGAACCATTCTACTATTAAGCGAAACCACCGGTTCCACTCCTGAAATTCCAGTCGATAAGAAAACTCAGTCTCCATATGGGAACAAAACTCTGACTTCTTGAAGTCATCCAGAAAAACTCAGATAACCCAAGAGAACACTCAAACAATCGCAAGTCACTTTTATGATCCATCAAACCAAATCCAAGGAAAACTGTTCTTCCTTAACCAAATAGAACAGCTTAAACTTCACTAGTCAACCCATCGAAGAAATGGGTCCACTTAGCTGCTTCTGAATTCCACTTCAGAAAAACTGCTAAGTCAAAAGATCTCTTGCCAACACTGAGAACACTCCAAGCTACACTGCTGCTACAGATGCCAAAGAGTTCCATAACAAAGCTCTCCGAGAAACTCGGACTTCAAAGCCAATAGAAACACCGGCTGAACACAGCCACAACACTGAAGCAGACTCACTTCCTTAGCTTGTTCCTAAGAAAACATCTTCGGGAACATCCATAGTCACTGCACCTCATCACGCAACTATTATTTCCTGAGGTATTCAAAATGCCATCACTCACTTCTGCCCAACCGACATATCCAAATTCTACTCATCCAACTTCAGAAATGAACTCCGAACCTTAACAGGTTTCCTTCAGAGATCAATGAAGTTCTTCATCACTACAGAATTCTCTCGAGACGGTATTAGGTCTACAGTCTCAACAAATAGACTTCCAACCTCAGACATTCAAACTCCAACCAATGGTAGTAATCGTGTTACACACACTACTACCCCATCTACCTTTATTACTTATATTGGAAAACCAGAACAGGTAACCCAACAGATAGGTAGAAATATATATATATATATATATATATATATATATATATATATATATATATATATATTAAAAATTACAAATACGCTCTCTCAAGAAAGACACCACTACAGAGCCTAGGTATTCACTCAGCCTAATGCTCCCTAAGAAAGACATACTTCAGAGCCTAGGTATTCACTCAGCCTAATGCTCTGATACCAAGTGAGGCGACCCGACTTTCCACTCCCGGAAAATCGCATCTTCTTTAAGAAAGAAAGGGATAGAAAAGAGAATAGAAAGAAGAGAAAAAAGAAACAACACATCAGAATCTAACAGCGGAACGAATAAATTATATTAATAACATAAATATTACATAGTTTACAACAATTATCAGAGTACACAGATATACAACACATACTAGACAGTTATAAACACCCGTCTAGTTATACAACTCAATACAACAACTCAAAGAACACACAGCGGAATACTAGACATATATCTACACGCGAAAGCCTCCTGCTCCATTGCTCCTCCACAATTCGTCAAAGCTAATCCTGAATCCTAACCTGAATTCCCTTAGCTACTCGTAAAAATTTGAGTACCCAAGAGTTTATGAAAAACAAAAATAAACTCCGGGTCAGAGATGGGTCTGGTGTGAGTAACAGGTTAAAGTTGCTTAACTTTCAAAAATCTTTTGAAAAGAAAGGTATCACGTAAGACTTCCCACACATAAACATGGAAAAGTTTTTACCTTACGCTAACCAAAACATTTAATAGGAAATCCAGTGATATTATAATAGTGTCTAGGGTTTTCAAATAAATAAGAAATAACCGAAATTGTTACATGATTAAATTCCAGCTACTAGCCACAAAAGTGGGTAGTACAATCAAAACCGTTGGCACTTATTGGATTTTGGATTCCATACAATGGCAGGGCTACTGGGGTACCGCCCGTCACAGTACGTGGCCTAGATCAACGTACCGAGGATCACTCCCGACCCCCTGCAACACAAAGCCGGACTCATTCCTTACTGAATAGTTCCGAACAAGACAACCCCGTGGTTGTAGCTAGCAACCACCCACACAGCCGAATATAAAGGGACTTCTAGACAGGGATCAATCTTGCTCTCCAGTGGGCGCGACCCACGAAGCTTTGCTGCACCTCCCCTGTTTTAGCCATTCCCGGTTGATGAGGCTTGAGGCTACAATTACCTTTATAGGACATATTATCTTAGAATGCTCACCGTCCACCTGACGATATTCTGAAAGCATTCGATCCATACAAGTTCGTTCCGGGTTCGAACGAAACCGAAGGCATTATCTCGTTACATTCATTTTGGAATCACCCTCAGAGTTAACGACAATAACCCTTGCACTCTGATTCACCATCTCGAATCTATAAGAACTAATTCCGTCAACTCATTACGGAATCACCCACAGAGTTATACTGACTCATAGTCCTTACACCTCGAGTCTTCACAATGCTCCACTTTGATACACGAGCTAACGTTATTTGGAATCGATGTGGTTTTCGGATATCCAAATATGGAAACCCGATCCCGGTCTCATCGAAAACCAAAGCATGTCTTTTAGGGTCCAAGTTGTTTTAAAGGTTTAAAACAATTTAAAACAGTATCTTTATACACACAGATAGATAACTTATAAATCATAACTGATAATCAACATTATCACATAAAAGGTAACCCACATATCAATATCAAATAGATATTCCATATATATCACCATCACAGTAGATAACCTATGTTATCATCACAATACAACCAAGCATCCATATCACACAATATCATTTATCTCATTACTGAGATCACAAAGCATCCAAGACAATCAATGACATCCATTCATACATAAGCAATGATTTACTCATCACAATATAATTAATTTAAAATGAATTAAATTAACTATCTTCAACTCTAATTAATTTAAAATGAATTAAATTAATCACTTCATCTTTTAATTAATTTAAAATAAATTAAATTAATTACTTTATCAATACAAATCTTGCTTACTCAATCATTTAATTGATTACAATCTATTAATCATTTATTATTAATTATCTAAATTAACCACTCTTGATTAATTATCCTTAATTACATTCATGTAATTATCCTTAATTAATTTCGCAAAATTAATTATTCACAACCAAACAGTAATTAATCTTTAATTACTTCAACCAATTAATTAATCATAATTAATTATCCTAATCCTTAATTAATAAATTAATTAATTACATTTAATTACCTATTATTGATTAATTAATCATAATTAATCAACTTTAATTACATCATTAATTAAATAATTAATGATCCTTAATTATTCCTTAAATTAATTACTCCATTTAATTAACTAATTTAATTACTATGTTAAACCAAATTAATTATCCTTAAATTAATTTCTCAATTAATTATTTGATTAATTACTAAATAATTAATCCAAATTATCTCATACTTAAACATCTCATTAATTACAATCTGTAATTATTAAACAATTACTTAACTAAGTAATTTCCAAATCATTAATTACATCAAGTAATTATTTATAAAACCCAAGTGTTTATAATTAATTAAACTTAATTAATTAAAATAAACAATCACATTAAATTAAATTAATTACATTAAGTAATTAATTTCTTAATTACTTTATCAAGTAATTATACTCAAACCATTTACAATTGATTATTATTAAATTAACTAATCTAATTAATTATAAAAATTAACTACATTAATTAATTATTAAATAATCATGGTTAATGTCCTTCATTAACCATCCACAAATTATTTTATAATTAAATTAAATTAATTACAAATTAAATTATCTTTAATCGTTTATTAATTAAAGTTAATTATTAAATTAATTAACCTTAATTTAAAACTTAATTACATAGTTGATATTCATTTATCATTAATTAATAACTTAATTAATTATCTTAATTATAAATTGATTAATCATTAATCAATTATTAATCCCAAATTTAATTAATTAATTAATTTAATTAATTAATCTTAATTACCTTGTTAATTAAATTCTAAAACATAAATTTAGATTTAAAATTTCAAGATAAAACATAACTTAATTATGTTTTTAAACAATTTAATTCAAAACTAAGTACTTATGAAATTACCTTTAAATTTCAATTTAAATTCAACTTTAAAATAGAATAATTTTAAACTTATCAAAGTTTTAAATAAATAAACCTTTTAAACTGCCAATCAAAGAAATGCTATGGAAATTTTTAAAGTTAAAGTCATTTCAAAACTTTTAATAATTTAAATTTCCATTTTAATTTGAAACTTCAAATTTTAAATCTTCTTTAAATTTAAAACTGAACTTCAAATTTTACTTTTGAATTTCCAGATTTAAATAACTTAAAATCTACTCACATTTTTAAAATCTTATTATTAAAAATGTTTAACTATTTTACCAAAATAAATAGTTATCTAAATTAAATTTCAGAAACTTTTATTTTATAAAAAACTGGAATTTAAATTTGAATCTGAAACTCAAACTAGAATTTGATTTTAAACTTAAACCTTAGTTTAAACCTAAAGCTACAGATTTAAAAGTCCATAAATCCAGATTTAAAAAAAAACAGTTTCAAAACCTGGATATTGCAGAGTAACCCGAGAAACCTAGTTCTACTTCGAGTCAAATGCCTTTTCACTCCGAGTTTCCTACTCACCTGCTTCGAGTCATTCTCCCTTTTACTCCGAGCAAACTCAAACTTCCATGTATACATTCCCAAACCACAATTCATCAGAGAACTTATCGCCGCCACCCCTGTCGTTCATCTCAGGTGATCAAGCCATAACCAGAAACCCCTCAACCCACTAACATTATCTCCAAATCGAACAAAAATCAAAGCATTCCAAAATTTATCTCTAAAACCCCAAATTCAAAAAAAACCTGGAATTTTTTTACATGTTTCAACCCAAAACCTGTCAACGGCCTTAGTTCGCCACCCCGACCATTTTGATATCCACCTCTCCGGCCTCGAGCTCCTCCACATACGTACTACACATTCCCCAAGCACCGGAGTACTCGGTCAACCCTACACTTCAAATCATCTCAATGCACAAACCCATACAAAACTAGGGTTATATTCTGAAAACCAAAACTGCATCAATTCTAATCAATTATATCCCCATTTCTGATTATTCTCAGCATCTCCAATTCTTCCTCTGTTGCTCAGAAGGATTCTAAAACATCTCAAGTCACAGATTTCATGAACTTGCTAAATTTCAATTTTTAGTTCAATTTAAAACTGTTACTTGAATTAATACCCAATTTTACAAATTGTTAGTTTAAAAATTCATGTTTTTGTAATAAATTTTGTTACCTAATACTGCAATACAAGTTAAACATGTTTAAGTTTGTTAAAGATCTCATGATGTTTCTGTGTTACAGAGATATCATCCTGTATATATATAAATTTATTTACTTAAGTTTCAAATTAAAACTCCAGGCAGTCAATCATTCCACCTAAAAATATTTTGATTCTAATCTATAATAGTTAAACAATTTCAATTATTTTAAGAACAGATATTAACACAAAATTTAAACAATATTTTGGAGGATTCCTTTAAATAGGAAGTTGAGTTTTAGAATCATAACAGAGCATAGACAAACATGCACACACCAACACACAAACATTACTAAATTATATCTAACATTAACGTGCAACCTAAATTACAGTTAAAAGTTTAAGTTACTCACAATTTAATGAATGCAGAAAACAAATGCAGAGCTCCTGTTGGTCATTTGAATTTGCAGAAATAAAATATGCAGGCTTGCTCCTCTCTGTTGCTCATTTATGCAGAAACAAGCATATGCAAGTAGAAGATGCTATTTCCAATTTCCCAAATGCATGCTAATGCCTTATTTCCAGGTCTTAAACAGAATGCAGAAAATAAAAGTGTGCAGGCTCTTCTTGAATTTTGCAGATTTGATTTTTATGAAGAGGAACATGCAGATTATTGGTGAATAGATGCAGATTTGCATTGGACTTGAACATGTATTTTAAGGCTTAGATATGAGGTATGCAGATTTGAATATGGTATGAAAATGCTTTTGATTTTAGAATATGCAGATTTGTATACAAATTTGGATTTGAGGAAATGCAGGCCTTTATAATAGATATGAAGATGAGTTCGATTTTTTTTTCTTTTGATTAAGGAGAATGAAAAATATATGCATGAATGAAGATTGTAAACTATACAAATGTATTTCAGATTTAATAAAAGAAAAGAAAATTTAAAACAAAATTTAACACTTGTCAAAAGTTATACACTTTTCTATTTACTCTTTTAAAAATGCAACACATGTTATCCTTTAAAGGTAATTAGTATTTATTTACAAGTTAATGCATGTATTTTAGCTTAAATTAAGTTGTTAATTTAAATTTGAATATGTATATAAATTTATAAATGAAAACAAACCATGTTTACAAATGAAACTTATACATATTAAAATTAAAACAATTTAAGACTTTATACTTTTAAATTTAAATTCAACTAAATTCAAAATCAAATAATTTCAAATCAAGTTATACATATAAATTCAATTTGAAATAAAAACTAAAAATCTTATTTAAAACTTATTTAAAAAGTCATTGCAATATCAATATTATTTTAATAAATCTCATTTTATTAAATTAAAATCATTTTACAAGAATTTATATTTTTATCAATAAAATATCCATTTTATTAAACCATAATTTTTTTTGAATTTATTCTAAATTTAAAACTCCAGCCAATTTAATTAAAAACATTCCAATATTTTTCGATTCAATTTTAAAATCATATATTCATTTATGGAATAGTCTTTAAAACTCAATACTAATTTAAAAATCAAAATTTCCAATTTATAATGTAAATATTAGAATTTTAAATCATAATTTAACCCAAATCATTTATTAAATTTTGAAAAGCTTAAATATTAAATAAAACAAATTTTCCAATTTATTAAGACTAGAAAATATGCTTTACTTATTAAAATTAAATCAAAGCCAATCTATTTAAAATATAAACCATATATTTATATTGTAAATAGAAATCAATTTATTATTTTTAAAAGATAAAATAACCAATTTAAATAATTATTGAGGAAGATTATTAAATTTATTTGAACAGAATATCAATATCAATTTAATTTTAACTACAGATTATTAAATTGATATTGTTAAAAATTCCGAGATGTCACACAGACGCACGTACAAAGGGTCATCCGCTCATGCACGGGAACATATAGGGTTTCATCTGCTCCATTAGGCATGAATATATCAAATACCAATCCATATATCATACATTATCCAAACAATCATCAAGCGAGCGAGAAAGAGTGAGTTGCACTTACATTGGTTCCAATAGCAGTTGCAGTGTTTTATTCCGCATAAGATTAAACAAGCGTTAATTTTACCCAAAATTTACTCTAGCTCCAATCAACTCCAAACCAGCTCTAAAATGTAGTCCTCGTCAATACGGACCCAACGCAACTGTTTTGTCAAAAACGGAGCTCATATGAAGAAGTTATGCAATTTTAAAGTTTATACGAATTTCAACAATATAAATTTACACATTTATTTTTATTTTTCAAACCCTTGACAATCATGGCCGTTCGTTCTCTCCAACAAGTTACATGCTATGTTTTTCCTTTCTCCTCCCATATTTCAAAGCTGTGAGCAAGAACCCATAGCTCCCTTTAACACTAATTATCATGACCTCCTCCTTCACTTCAAGACGATCGGAGACTACCACTCGAACGCCCACCACGAGAGCTACCCACGACCAGAGGATTGATGAACTCGGCCCCCCTATCGCGTAGAAAAACGCATTCAAACCCTAGGCGAACGCGGCCTTCTAGCTCTCTCCACATCGTGCCATTTCAAATCTCGACCATTGGATAGCTATTACTCGTCGAGCTCTTCATTTTTGTAGTTGATGGGTTTTTATGAAAGTCGACAGATGAGGAGATCAAAGGGGATGAAGATCGGCGTTTCCTGGCCATTGGAATGTAAATGGCGGCTAGCGTTAGTTTTCCCTAGGTTTTGAGAAAAAAAAGAAAAAGTGAAGGGCTTTTATAGAAAATTTCGTGCACTATTCACCCGAAAATTTTCAAACTCCAAACAAAACGTGCCGCCTGGCGTTTACAATATTTTACCTTTTTTTCGAATACAATGGAATATATATCAGAGCCAATTCGATCGCAGGTGGAAAATAGGTTTTCGAATTGACTTATTTAAATTTAAAATTCACTTAAACGGATTTTTACGCATTTTAGCATGCTCCGGACAAAACGTAAATCCGATTGACATGAAATTTGAAATCATGTAATAATATAACATTACGGATCCAATGAAACTGGTTTCATGGAAATCCAAGGCTGTGTGAAAAATGACCGTTTTTACTCGTTAATTAAATATTAAAATATTCGATTTCTATAAATTAACTTATAATTCAATTTTAAAAGTTCACTATTATCCTTCTAATTCAAATAGAATTTAATTCAACTTTATAAATCATTTTAATTCACATTAAATTCAAATCTTAAATATTTCTCCAATTTCAAATATTACATTAATAATTTAGTTATCCAATTAAATCACTATATTTGAAATATAATTTATTCGACTTATAAATTTAACTTTTGAATATATAAATCGATTAAATATTTGAATTTCAAATGACTGAAATTCCGGGTCATTACATTCTTCCCCCTTTAAAAGAATTTCGTCCCCGAATTTACTACGTAAGAAAAGATGCTACACTACATTAGCTTTTAAAACAATTCGTTCAAGCTAGATTTCCAAAATCATTTAAACCTTTAACTTTTCGAAAATCTATTTGTTAAATTTCTTATAAAAACTTTTCTAAGTTTTCCAATCCGTTCATAGTTATCCTTTTCAAATCATCTAATATCGTTTAACTTTTAACTCAAAAACCAAAAATATAGTCATCACAAATTTCCAAAATTTCCAAAAAAATTCTAACGCCTTAAATTTTTAGAAAAATTCGCAAGAGTCTCCTTTGCATGGTTCGATCGTAGTAAAATCACAATATATATATTATCGTAAATATACATCTCATCTTCAAGGATGAGCCATTCCGTAGGGAAAAAGTATAAAAGTACGATATATAATCCGAGATATGTACCTTATATATTATTAAGAAAGCATATACGGCTAATATAGCGTTAAAGCGAGTTCCAAATGCGAAGCAAGCGCCATGTGCACCTACTAAACACTCAACAGACCATAAGAACATGTGTATAGAATATAATATCAACATATAACATATAATATACAACAATATATATGCCAATATAGCAAATGCAAAAACAGCAACAAATGAAACAATCCAACAATAAACATCCAACTAACAACCATCAACAAATTTAGAACCAAATTGGTTCATAAACAAAACAATATACATTCCGAATTTTATTAACATTCACTTGATTCGGTTTTCAATTTATTCACATTCCTTAATCACAATTGATTATATTCAATTTAGACTGGATTCAATTCAGTTACATTCACTTTAAATTCAATTCACATTTACTTTCCAATTCACTTAGCAAAATTATTTTAATACCAATAACACATAACACTACTTTACTTCATTCTTCACTTAAGCTTATAAACATTTTAATCCCATTCATTCTTATTTAGAATTTATTCATTATTTAGTATACTTCCTTTTTAATACTAATACGCTTATGATTTATTTTCTAAATCACTTACCCGAGCTCAATTTTACATTTTTATACAACATTTTTAATGTTTATTATCAGTCCACAACTTAAGTTTATTACCAATTTTATCCAACAACATTTCAACTTATACACAATTCATTTATATACTTAAGTTGAATTCCATTTACTAACTCAAGTTTATATTCATTTCGATTTCTTAACTTAACTCATTTGATTCATTTTGAATATCAAATTCAACTACATTTACTATTACTTAAGTTAAATTACTTTTCAAGGTTCATTTCTTAACGCTCTTACTTACTATCTCCCAAATTATAAGTTATAAAACTTATTCACTTATGATTTCATGAATGTTTATTTATATTGTCCTCCATTTACCACTTATAATTTCAATTCATAGTTATACAATCAGTTAACAATCTTAAGTGTATATTTACTTTTATTAGACTTATTTCAAATATTTATCTAATTAATTTCAATTTCAAATCAATTTTATTCAACTTTACGTTTAGTTAAACTTCAATTCATATAAATCATTTTACCGACTCAAACTATTTAACTTCGCTTAAGTTAAAATTTAAATTTCATATCTCAAATTGAATTTTTCTTATTTATACTAATTCCAATTATAAGTTCAAAACTTATTTCATTTATATTTATCAATTGCAAACTTGGACTTTAATTCAAATTTATTTATCAAACAAAACTTCAATTTCAATTTACTAATTATAGCAAATCAATCACATAGAAACTCGAAAATGATACTGATGATGCTGTAGTCATAACCCTTATTATTTTCCAGCAACAATAGTGAATTTAGTGCTTTGAATTCTTTCTTTTAAATTCTTTCATTTATAAATCACATTTATAAACTTGTACTTATATAATTTCATTCCAACTTGTTTACCTTGTTTAGATTCATAATAATAACAGCATTGTATTATTTAAACATAACAAATAACAAATGATAGTAATCAATTATTCCATTCATTAACAGTCAATTAATTTATATACTATTATATATAATATAATCAAGGTAAAATTATTTCATCTACCAAATTTCGAAAACAATATTATTTTAGTTTGCTTGCTCAAGTGTTTTGAAATCACAACCGATGACGTTAGCTAAACTCATCGACCAGAAACCAAAATTCAAACTTAACAATACAAACAACCCAATGTAAATCATTTTTATATATCACTAACAAGTACGCGCTCATATATATAATACACTCAAATTCAATGTAGGGTGCTACTAACCCTATCTATACCGAGTACACATCAAAGCCTTGGAATATACTAAATCTAAGGTCTGATACCAGCGGTGAATACCCACAAATCCGTACCCTCTGACAATAAACCACACATGTCCAAAGCTGAGTGCACCGATTGTAGATAATCATGAGAAAGAAAAGAGAGGGTAAGAAGAAAGAGAGAAGAAGAGAAGAGAAGAGAAGAAAGCTGAAGAGAAGAGAAGAAGAAGAGAGAAGGAAAATCAAACAACAACAAAAATCTCACATCGCAGCGGAATAACATATAATATAAATCAATAATCTTTTCAAAGAGAAACTATAATATACATAATCAATATCAGAGTACATAATAAATAATCATCATCTTGGATAGTTATAACTCACAAATGCTTACAACAACAACAATCAATCGCAATGCAATGCAATGGAATAATAAATAGATAGGTGTATAGGACATGATGATCTCCAGCTCGAATGCTGAAGCTCCAAAAGCACCAAAACTGAACCTATAAATATACTCGGTCTGAGTGAGCATTGAAAGGGAAGAGCACCCTGATTAGCCTGGTAAACCAGCATGAGAAAACACACTCAACTGAATTTATAAAGTTATCAAAACTTTTCCTTTCAAAACAAAAGGAATCTCTTAAGACACGTCCATACATAAACACGAACATGTTTTTACCTTACGATACCCAAACAACTCATATCAAATCCGATCACATTAGAATAGTTCTATTATACAAATAATAGATTAAATAGCTGAATTTGTTACCATTATTAAATTCCAGCAATCCTAGGCTCTATAAAACAACATGGAAGGCACCTAGTGGATTTGTATTCCATACAAATGACAATGTAAAGGGACTACCTTCCCGATCCAACACAGTACACCTCTAGAGGGATGCACCTAGGGTCCAGATACTGAATTCCAAAAACCAACACAAGACTGGCCTACCCATTCCTGGATAGTACCGAATATGTCATCACTCCGGTCGTTATCGACCTAAGATCCGTAGCCACGATCGTACACAACAATTGTCAGATACACGACGTTATAGCGTGTAAAGATATATCTAGAAGAGTGATGACATCTCCTAATGGGAGTGACCCATTTTAGCCTTGCTGCTTCTATCCCTATTTCAGTCATTTACCGGGGAGTGAGGCTAAAGAGGTATCGATTACCATTCACATATCACATATCATAAATCACATCACTTTGAATGCTACATTGTCATTTATGTTGACTATTAATTGCCTTCCGTAAAAATACAACCCTTCAGCTCGTACGTCTCAAGGAGGGTGTTAAGCTAAGAGAAGTTGCCATCTCCGCCATCGCTGACGTACGTTTGTAAAAACCTATGTATGTAATCTTAGAAATGCAATGTCAGACAAACATCTATACAAGTTGTCCAGGAACAGGACAAACCGAAGGCACTTCTCTACTACATCCTATCGGGAAATCCCTAGGATTAGTAGCGAATAGTCCTTGCATTGGATATTTCATAATGAAAAGACCACTGCTACTATATGCATATTGGAATTTTAACCCCAAAAGATCAACAAGTAGTCCCCCACTATGAAAATCCTGAGTATCAATTTCATCGACAAACTTGCACGATCGTCGCATAAATGTTGGTCCGAAGTGGTTTTTGGATAAACCGATCCCGGTCTCTTCGCACCAACAATGAAAAAGCATTTCTCAACCTCACACGGGAACTAAGTCTCATAGACTTATCATGTATCCAACATCCAACTTTCTATCCTTTAGTCCAAGAAGTAAGCTCGTTAGATTAAAGTAATACTCAGCACTACATGAATCATCATCCTCAAGGAAAACGATAATCAAGCCTACGTAGAAGGCTACGTACTAAGTGTACGACTAAATAGTTCCCACATCAAGTTGAGGAACTAAAATGGCCAAATTTAGTAGTCGGTTATTTAACTATCACTGCAAACAAACAATATCTAGCACCATAAATAATCACTAGGCCCTTTTAATTAATCTTTTACTAATTAATTCACTTGCCAAATATTCACTTCAACTTATCTTTAAAAGGATATATTCTCAAAACCATTTCAACTTTCTATACTAAAAAAAATTCCATTCCTTATTTAATAGTAAGTAATTCACAAATCAAATTATTTTCAACACTTGGAAAATATTCCATATACTTAAATCACGATTAAGTGTATATTAATTCTTTAAGGAAAACATTCTCTTAAACACTTATTTGGGTCAAAACGAATGTTGCGTAAATCATCGTTACGACAACCCATAATCATCGGTATAGGGATTCAAAAATTTAATAGATATATAAAATCCCATATACTATACAAAACATTTTCTTTTGAAAATCATTTACTATAACAACTGTAACGAATTGGATTTTTCGCGCTCGAAAATCGACATCCATACTTCATATCGTATTCGAATGCCATAGATTCGACCGTTCAAATCCGATTCGCCGGAGCTTATAACAACATTAAGTAAACAACACAGCGGAATAAAAGAATAATACACTGATATACAGCTTTGATACAATATCTGATACAACAGATGATCCAATATATATCAATATACATCAGAGATATGATACAATAAGATAGCAACGGAAAAGGAAAATAGATAACATCTAGCAGCGGAAAAATATAACTCTAAGATAGTCTTCAAGGAAGAACTCCAGCAGTAGCACGAACTCCCAATAACGATGCACAAAGATAAGCAAGTCTCGTCCACATCCAAAGATTGAACTAGCTCCAGATAACCTACTAAACCTGACTATCTGGAAAAAAAACCCAACCCTAGACTGCTCGTGTAGAAAATTTTGAGCACCCAGAGTTTAGGAAAGAAACAATAAACTCCGGATCAGTCATGGGACTGGTGTGAGTAACAAAGACAAATTATCTTTAAAAACAAACAACGAAATATTTTAAAATCAGTTCGCAATGCTTTTTAGAAATGAGACTACCATAAGGCCTCCCGCACACACACACAATGCAAACGCAGAATCGGAGGAGATTTCTCCTTATGATAGTCAAAGATGCTTGATACGCATTAAAAAGAAACATTTGATATTATTACTAGTGCATAGTGTAGTAAAAATCATTTCGAAAGTAAAGATATAAATCTTAGCCAACATAGACATTTCGAACTATGCCTACTATAGCTACCATCCAAACAGTAGGGCGCCACCATAAGTGAATGATAGGTTCTACAACTAAAACCGTACAAGGTACGTATTTGAAGAATGGATTTCCAACAAATGGTCGGGCAAAGGAACTTCCCAAACCCCGAAATGGAACGCCTCTGGAAGGACGTCCCCGAGCATCCCAAATGGATCTCTGCCAAACAAGGCCGGCTACCCCTTTTCCAAGGAGTAAGAAACCTCAGATATACCACCCCCGGTCCTTTTGGACCTTTATACGAGGCCTCGATTCCAACAACACCACACAGTAATAGATATAGTGTATCCACATGAGTAAGTATCTGGGCTCCATACCATGATACTACCCCTTTCCAGAAGGAATGGTCCTACCCTAGGGAAGCTATCCCTGAAAACCTTGCCGCACAATTCCTGTTTCGACCATTTCCGGTTTGTGAGGCTCGACGAAGTCTCGTCCACAAATCCACGCTTTATACAAAAGCTGTGCTTTGGGTCAACAAATGATCATAGAAATGGTCACAAAGATAAACGATCAAACAAATGATCATATCACAAATGATCAACACAATGATCATTTCACAGCCACACTCAGCATGTCACATTACCAAATTGGGAATATATCGCTGATAACCATCAACTACATAACCTCTGAGCTCGTACGTCTCAGAGAAGGGTGTTAAGCTAAAAGAATAAATTTCTCTGCCACCAACATAAATATATTTGAAAGAAATCAGCTTTATATCTCAATTTGTAATGTCAGACATACAATCCATACAAGTCTGTTATGGATTTAGAACAGAACCGAAGGCACTTCCAAAGAAGCCCTTGCAATCCGGGTATTCACAATCCCGATTGGACTTCCCATCACTTAGGGAATCTCTATACCGGAGCAACTCAGTGCAGATATAATCGATAGGTCATCCTATCGTTCTTGCAAATACCCGGTCTTCACCACCGGTCTTCAAATGCTATCCATAACGTCGAATCACATATTCGGAATGGGTTATACGACACAAAGGTCCTTTCCCGGCTAACCCGAATAGTAAGCGCAACATTTAAAACATATGGATAAGGGATTTCAATTAAGTCACAACTTAATAATTCAAAACTTTTCTTTTAAATGGTTTAAACAAATTACCATTTCAAATCTTTTTAAACAAAAGATTTATTTTACCAAGTTCACCCATTTTCACAAAGATTCATTCCCGGATTTCAAAACAATTCCATCTCAATTGGATTAATTCATTTAAATCTTTAAATCAAGATTTTATCTTATAGCTTTCAAACAGTTTCGATAACTTGGGAAATCATTTTCATTTTTTACTTGAAATCCTTTTTAACACAATTTGGAAGTTCACTTCCTATATGAAAGCTTTTATTATTTGAAAACGAATAGTTTCATTTCAGAAAGATCCAATTTTTATTTACACGAGTTAAAGCCCTTGAATTTAAATTCAAATTCCCAAATCAATACAGTGAAAATGGTTTAAAAACCCATATAACTCATTTATAAGTTGAATAACTTTTCTTTATATCCTAGTTTCCAAATCATAGAATTCAATTTCAAATACTGAATTCAAATTTAAATCAAAATATTTAAATTTCAAAACTCAATCAAGTTATTCAAAATAAATTTCATCTTTGAAATTTCATTTCTAAAGCTTTTCTCTTTAAACCCAATCCATTTCTGTGACGGCTCGGATTTTGCCCGCTCGAAAATCGACATCCATACTTCAAATCGTATTCGAATGTCATAGATTCGACCGTTCAAATCCGATTCGCCGGAGCTTATAACAATCATTAAGTAAACAACACAGCGGAATAAAAGAATAATACATTGATATACAGCTTTGATACACTATCTGATACAACAGATGATCCAATAGATATCAATATACATCAGAGATATGATACAATAAAATAGCAGCGGAAAGAAAATAGATGACATCTAACAGCGGAACAATATAACTCTAAGATAGTCTTCAACGAAGAACTCCAAATCGGAACTGTAACTCCATTTCCAAGAATCAATCCAGCAATAGCTCGAACTCACAATAACGATGCATCAAGCTAAGCAAGACTGGTGCGATCCAAAGACTGAACTAATCTCCAGATAATCCACTATATCTAACTATCTGAAAAACCCAACTTTAGACTGCTCGTGTAGAAAATAATGAGCACCCAGAGTTTAGGAAAGAAACAATAAACTCCGGATCAGTCGTGGGACTGGTGTGAGCAACAAAAACAGTTTATCTTTTAAAACATTCAACAAAAGATTTTCAAAGTCAATTCGTAATGCTTTTTAAAAATGAGACTACCATAAGACCTCCCGCCACACACACAATGCAAACGCAGACTTGGAGGAGATTTCTTCTTATGTTAGTCAAAGATGCTTGATACGCATTAAAAAGAAACATTTAATATTATTACTAGTGCATAGTGTAGAACAAATCATTTCGAAAGTAGAATATAAATCTTAGCCAGCATAGGTACCATTATATTATGCCTACTATAGCTACCATATTAGATGGCAGGTTCTACAACTAAAACCGTACAAGTTTCGTATTGTTTCTTTGGATTTCCAACAAATGGTCAGGCCAAGGAACTTCCCATTGCCACATGAGAATGCCTCTGGAAAGACATCCCCGAGAACCAAACCGGAACTCTGCCAACACAAGGTCGGGTTACCCCTAACTGGGTAACTACTGACACGAGCACGCCATTCCCCGATCGTAAACGACCTTTCTCACGGGATCTCGAAAACCAACAACCACAAAGTAATAAATTCGTAGTAACCACATAGGTTAAATATCTGGGCTCCATACCATGATACCACCTCTATCCAGAAGGAAATGTACATACCCTAAAGGGTGCTACCCCTCATAACCTTGCCGCATCTTTCCTGTTTTGACCATTTCCGGGGTGTGAGGTTCGACGAAGTCACGTCCACAAAAACATACTTTATACAAAAGCCATGCTTTGGGTCAACAAATGATCAACACAATGATCACTAAGATAGACGATCAAATAAACGATCCTATCACAATAATCAACACAATGATCATTTCACAGCAACACTCAGCATGTCACATTACCAAATTGGGAATATATCGCTGATAACCTTCAACTACATAACCTCTGAGCTCGTACGTCTCAGAGAAGGGTGTTACGCTAAAAGAATAAATTCTTCGCCACCAACAGAAATATATTTGAAAGGAATCGGCTTTATATCTCAGTTTGTAATGTCAGACATACAATCCATACAAGTCTGTTCCGGGCTTGAACAGAACCGAAGGCACTTACAAAGAAGTCCTTGCAACCCGGATATTCACAATCCCGATCGGATTTTCCCATCACTTAGGGAGTTTCTATACCGGCGCGACTCGGTGCAGAAACAATCGATAGGTCATCCTATCGCTTTCACAAATACCCGGTCTTCATCACCGGTCTTCAAATGCTATCCATAACGACGTATCACATATTCGGAATGGGTTATACGACACAAAGGTCCTTTCCCGGTTAAACCGAATAGTGAGCGAAACATTTTAAAAATATATGGATATGGGATTTCAATTAAGTCACAACTTAATAATTCAAAACTTTCTTTTCAATGGTTTAATCCAATTACCATTTCAATCTTTAAACAAAAAGATTCATTTTCACAACCTTTAACGGTTTAAACAATTTTCACATTTTAATCTTTTTTAAAAAAAAAGATTCATTCACAGATTTTCCAAATCAATTTCGTTTCAATTTGATTAACTCGTTAAATCTTTAAATCAAAGATTTAACTTATAGCTTTTAACAATTTCATTTCAATTTGATTTAAACAAATCATCAATTTAAATCTGTTAAAAATAAACAGATTTAATTCATAGCTTTCAAAAAGAATTCATTCATAACTTAGGAAAATCATTTCTCTATTCAATCTCGCAATTCCCCTAATTAACTGGATTCTCAGTTTTTATCTAAAAGTGTTTATCATTTGAAAACAACAGTTTTCATTTTGGAAATCTAATTCATTTATACGAGTTGAAATCCTTGGGTTAAATTCAAATTCCCAAAAATAATACTTTAAAAATGGTTTAACTCATAATGACTAGTATAATATCATTAATCCCTAATTTCAAATTACAGAATTCAATTTCAAGTATTGAATTTAAATTTAAATCAACTTATTTAAATTCCAAAACTTAATCAAGTAACTTAAAAATAATAAATTCTATTTTGAAATTCCATTCCAAAAGCTTTTCACATTTATTCCGATTCCATTTCCAAAACATTTGAATTTAAAAATTCAAATTTAACTATTTCAAGAATCTGCGACTTAATCGATTTCCTCGTGAAATCCATATTTGTGTGTGTATGGTGTGGTCTAAGGGTTTAACACACAATAGTGCACACATCAATCATTACAGAGATATCAATTATCGATAAGCGATATAATCAATAACGCTTGTCTCTATTCACAGATTCATAAATAAATTGATTTATCAATCTCAAAGATTTATCATTACAATTCGATGTGGGTTTCGGATAACTAACTGGAATCCGACTCCCTGTCGCATCGAAGTTTAAATGCCGTTTTACGGCAAACAGGGTTTTCATATCAATACAGAGTAAATTACAATTACAGTGTAGTACATGGCAATCTACATCACACAGCATCACAATCAGAACAGAAATATCAATACGGTGCACAACAATAGTTAATTTTTCACCAATCAAAGTGAATGAGATAAATTATCCCAATAATTATTTTATCGATTATTTTAAATCATGGATTTATTATCCTGAATGATAAATTAATTTATCTTTACCATCTTGATACATTAATTATCCCTTATTTGATTATTTTAATTAATCGTCAACTAAAATTAATCAACTTAATTTATAAAATCAACAAACTCTTAATTTCAAATTTATTTAAGTACTTAATTGTTTATCAAATTAATTTTAATTACAAATTTTAAATCATTCTAAATCTTTTTTTCCAAACTATTAATATAAATTGTTTATCTTAGTTGTCATTTGAAAATTGCTTATACTTTAAGAATTTATTTATTGTTACATTAAAATTTAATGTAAATAAATTTTTAAATCATTCTTTTTAAATCTAATCATAAAAAAAAAGTTAATTAAAATTTTGTTTTAAATTTTCCTGGCTTAATTTAAAGAATTTACAAATTCTAATTACTATTTTTTTTCACATTTTATTTACAAATATCATTTGTTTATTCAGAAATAAATTTTTACTTGTGTTTAAAAATTTGGTTGAAACTGAGTTTGCTGCTTTCACTTACTCACCCGAGGCCTGCTTCGGGTCATACCCGATAAAATCAGCACCTTGCTTCGAGTTTTTTAACCAACTAGCCCGAGTCCCCAAAATTTTCCAAATTTAAAAATTTTTGTAAGTCTTTTGATTTAACACCGAGATCCTGCTTCGAGTAAAAACTCGAGCTACCCCTCGTTCTCCCCGAGACACGCTTCGAGACTACGTCTTCTTCCCCAAACACGAACCCACAGCACAGCCCAATCTAACCCAACGTGCACGTGCACGTGTACGGCAACTCCGGCCACTTCCAGTCGAACCTACCACCCTCGACACATCAACGATCATCTATACGAGTCTCCAGATAACACAGGAATTTGTAACAATGATGCATTCAAATTTTCACTGCCTAACCCAAACTGGAATAACATGCTATCTTCAACACCCCCAAAACTGTCAACACGACATACTCGCGACACCCATCACCAGAAAACGTGAAACTCCGGCCACAACTCCATCCATGTCCCCTCTATCTTTTCACAAAGTCGTGTGGCACTCGGTCTATCATCGACGACGAAATCATCGAGTTACAGAACTCAAAATACACTCGAGCCAAACCCTACTTTCGATCCAACCAACTAATCCTTGCATTAGAAATTTCCTTTAGCATTTTTCCTATACTCGAGGATCATCAAGCTAGCTTTACATCAAGTTGCAGCATTTAAGAATCGTTGAATCTCCAGAATTTTACAAAAAAGCATTTTTGGTTCAAAAATGAACAGCACCTAGAATACTTAACTAAAAATCATCATCTTTGTTTTAAAAATCTTAGCTTTGTATGTTAAATCAAGTTATGAAATCGAATCAACAATTTACAACATTCGAATTTTTCACATTAATTCCTTTTTACTGTAAACTCAAAGATTCTGAACCAATTATTCATTTTTAAAACCTATAATTATTTTTAGATGAAATGTTACCTGATTTCAAACAACCTTTATTTACAAATCATACCCCAATTCGAATTCAACATTAAGTTATTTAATTTGTTTTGAGAATTGTACCTGTTACTAACACACAGAGCATATATTTTAAACAAGATTGAAACCTGTTGCATGTAAACAAAAAATATGTTACAAACATGCACTCCATATCTATATATATATATCTAAACACACAGACATTTTAACAGCTAACAACATTTCATAATGCATTCAAGTATCAACCACAATATTGAGATATAGAAGTAGATCGTGGGTAGAAAGTTGCTCACAGATTTCTTAGAAGAAGAACAGAGCTTCATTTTGAAACAGTTTTGAAAATACAAGCTGAAACCCCCCCCCCCCCCCCGATCTCTGATTTGAATGTATTTGCTTTCATTGTCTCAGGTTGAAATGGAGAAGCCGAGGTGATATATATAAAGAAGAGAAGTTTTACAGGGGATCATATCTTATGTTTTGTACAGGGATTTCATATTGTACAGGCTGGTGATATTATACTGTTTTGTACAGCAGGGTATGCTTGTTTGTACAATAACATGGGTGAAGTTGCTTGCATTTGAATAACTCGGCTGATATGTTTTATTTGTACTTACTTTTACTTTACTTTCTAAGCTACAGCCTTGTCCTGTTATCTACTCCATACTTATCTTTTCTTTGCTTTGTTTTTGACTGAAATGATTTCCAGTAAGTACACTGGTTTACATACTCATTATCTTACTTAATTATTTATATGAAGATTTTGTATGCTAGAGATATTTGCTGTTCTATGCTATTTTTTTATAGATGATACCTTTCCTTGTATGCTAGCATTATTTAGTTTGTTTCCAGGTGTGACGACCGCCCATGACTCCCGCACCAAATCAAGGAAATAATGCGCTAAAAGGTGTGCCAGGCAGCCATGGACGATAGTCAGGGTAAAACAAAACAGAAGAATCTCTATCGCATAACTCACAGCGCATGGATAAAATACAATAGAGAAATATAATATAGTGAAGCTCCATAGAACAGAACATCATCATATAAGCATCACAGTTGTTTCATACAATCATCTACTCAAATCCATACATGAAAGCCTCACTACAAATCACTCAACCAAATACAGCAGCGGATACCCAGTACATATAGTAAGAAAACTAATATGCAAAGCCTCCTGCTCGTCTTCGTCATCTTTAGCGTAGAACTCCTAGCACAGCACCTGTCACCTGCTACCTAGTCTGCCCATCCCAAACATGGATGAACAGCCCAAGGTAATAAGAGGAGACATAAAACCTTGAGTCAGACAAAGTCTTAGTGAGCAGTAAATTAACTATCAAACATACCAAAAGAGTATAAAGGATAAAAGGAATAGGAACCAAACCATCCCACTCCACCTCTTTCTTCAGTGATAGCCCCAGACATACACTAAGGAGAAGCAAGCATAACAACATAGACAATTAAGGTAAAGCGAATACCACTCGAGTCAAGGACGATGTTTTCCAAATACAAACCCCCAAGGCCTAAACCAAGATCAGATAAGCACCCAGAAAACACCGCTCTTGAAGCCGAATGATAATACAACCAAACATCCATGACTCTGGCTATCACTGTTAACCTTGCTTCGAAATCACCGTTAATTGAATGACCGACTCCTTCCTGAGCCATCTGTCAAGGGCTAATGGTAACCCCGGTTCTAGACAAAACCCCGCACACTGCCTTGTGCCTAGGACTTATCTTCTTGGCCCAGAGTACTCGACTAACTGCCTGTAGTCTTTTAGGCGTCCCTATGTACTCTTGCTTTAGGTTTGCTAGAACCTTCAATAACGATGAGATCCAAGCCTCCTTGTCATCCTTCTTGACGACTTCTATCAACTTAGCCCAAGCTTCCTCTTGAGCAATCCATTATCAACCAACTTGAACTACCCTTCAAGTTATCAACATGCTTGGAATGATCCCTGCCTGGATTAAGCCAAGACTCACATCATACTTCGCTTCATCGTACCAAAGCAAAGTCTCAACTCAACCATACTTTGCCTTTTCGCATCCTGACAAAGTCCCATCTCGATCTCATACTTCGCCTCTTCGCATCACGGCAAAGTCCCATCATCGAATCCATCCATATGAGCTTCCACATCCGCTTCATATACCATCGGCAGCTTTCACCATTCAAGAGCCTTTCCACTTAGCTTTTGAATCATCTTCAACCATCTTGTTCCAAATCAACTACAAGCTAACTTGGAGCAATCAAATCTAACATACATTCAAACATTCAAGCATTCAAACAAGATATATTAAGCAATATCAACTATAATGGCAATTTCGTAATTAAGTGAGCAAAAGTCCAACATATGTGAAATCATAGTTTTTAGCATAGATCTATCAAATCTAAAACATGGGTTTTGTCTCTAATACTTGTTAAATAGCTTCTATAGATAAACATTTTCAAATATGATGGATCTACATGCAGACTTAAGGAAAATGCGAGAAAACGCTAACTTTAACACATAAACATATCACCAATCCCATATACTCCTTTGGATCCGCGTGAGAGATAACTACCACTCACCAAATCACCCAAACACTACAAAAACTACACACTTCAGATCTGGACAGCGAAGATCAAGGTTTGATCCGGCAATATCCCGCTTCAATCGATGAAATCTAGCTCGAACGGATGAAGATCTTCAACTTTGGCACTTGAATCTTCAATCTAAATCTTCGATCTTGGATGGATGCTAACACTTGATTGGAATGGAGAAAAGAAGATGAAGAAATGTTGTAGTCGAGTCTTCAAAATGGCAGCACTTCGTCGCTTCAAAAACCGGTGCCAAAAAGTGAGCCAAACCCCTCTATTTATAGGCTGGAAACCCCTTAGGTCGTCGCCCCTTAGGTCGTCCCCGACCTAACTATGAGTCGTTGCCGACTCATCAGCCCCTACGACCTACGACCTAACCAACACAACATACAACCAAGGCCGACTTACGACTTAACCCAGACGCGACCTAAAACACAGGCCGACCTAACGACTCAACGCACTGCCGCATTTCCTAAGTCCTAAGTCGTATGACGACTTAACCACCATGCCGACTTACGACTTAATACCAGTGCCGACTCAAACCCCTGCCGACCTATGTCCCCAACGACCTAACAATCACACAATACAAAAGCCTCCGACCTAACTTAGGTCGTTGCCGACCTATCATGCTACGACCTAACAACATAGCCGACTCACGACTCAACCTATTTCCTTTAGGTCGCGCTAGCGACCTAACGACTCATCTACCAACGACTCAAGCATGCCTCTCTAAACCCTAAGTCGGCTACTTTCCTGGGTCGGTCCATCTCTAAGTCGCCTAACCTTTAGGTCGCTACCCCCTCTTAGGTCGCTCTCCACTAGGTCGGTCACTTTCTTAGGTCGTTCCTCTATCCTAGGTCGCTCAACCGACCTAACTCTCAACACATTAACATCCTAACCCGTTAGCTCCTTAGGTCGCTCACCCCTACCTACGACCTATCCTATGAGTCGGCCCTCTATGAGTCGGCCACGACTCATCACTTGACCCCTATTTCGCCTCTCTTCTTAAGTCGGCAACTACTATGCCGTTCTATCCCTTAACTCGGTCCATCCCCTTAAGTCGTCTACGACTTATCTATGAGTCGGTCACGACTCATCACTTGCACTCGGGTCAACTCCTAAACAACTCAAGCTAGAGGCCACACAAACAACACTATCGACCTGCAAATTCTACGTTTTATCGACACGTAAAATACGGGTCGTTACACCAGGCCACATACTTTGTTTTGTTTTTATACTACCTTGCATATGTTTATTTGTGTTGTATTTTATTATTTTGTATACTTTGCTGAAATGTATTATATCTTGTACTTTATTTTATTTTTAGTTTACTATGGATACTTACTTTCCTTATCTCATACTTTAATAAATATGTTTCTATGTTACATTTTTAAACATTTATTTTAACTTGGTAAGTGCATTTGTTTCTTATTTTTATTCATAACTTAAAATTATTATTACTTTACAGAATAAGTGAACTTCTATTTTTATTTTTGAGTATTTATTTTATCTTACATACAAATTGTTTTGTATCTTTCTATATATTTATTTCAATAGTTTATATTTTAAAAGATATTTTGTTTTGTTTATGTTTGTGTTTTATTTTACTTCGTATATTTGCTTTTATATTGCCTTGTTTTATATGCTTACTTTGTTTTCTTTCACAAGCTTTTGCATATATGTTTGTTTAGTTCACTTTGTATTACAAATAATTTTCTATTTTAATTATGTTTGTATGCATACATTTGTTTGTAATTTATTTCATTTTAAATTCACAAATCCTAGTTTTCTTTAAAAAAAATACATACATACATACATACATACATATATATATATATATATATATATAAACTGAAATAACCATTTCTATCTATAAAAATCCATTTGTATAAATATTATACTATTAATATTGTTTAAATACAACTCCTTATTTAATTAAAACAATTTATAAAAGAAACTATCTTTATTTTGATAAATAACATATTTTTATTTGCTCTTATTCTTGCATTTTAAATTTACTTCTATTTTTAGTTTAAATAATTATCATAAATTTTACTTTAAAAATTATTGTTTTATATTTCTCTATATATACACATATATTTTATATAACTCAAATTATCATTATTTATAAATTCTTAAATCAATTTATTTATTCTTATACTTGTGTCAATGTATATACTTTAATATTTAAAACCATTTATATAAGAATTTATTTAAAATCCAATATATACATATATATTCACATATATACAAAATTTCAAATCCATACCACTTAATATAATTTCTATTTGAAGCGGGGAAACTCACATCACTATTTATAATTAATTTTATAAATTTTTATTCAAAATTTCATTTAATTATAAATTTAAATTAAATAAAAATTCCGGATCGTTACAGACTTCCCCCCTTAAAAGGATTTCGTCCTCGAAATTCGCAGGCACGAAAACAATACAGAGATAGACGAAAGATAGAAGAAATATCTTTTCAGATCAAACTGGATATCGATTCTGGATTTGGCTCATCAAATCAGAATATCAATAATAGATACAAGAAATTATAATAAAATTTCAAATTTTGGTTTTTAAACAAAATCGTTTTATTGATTCAATTCTAATCGTTCTTCATATTCTATTTATCAATTTAATTTAATTTAAAATTTCTAATTCATTTAAAATTTTAATTCTAAATTTCAAATTCATTAAAGTTTAAAACGAAAAACTGATAAGAAATCGATGAAGATACGAAGTAAGAATTTTCTACAACGATTCGTAGAGCCATCATCACACCGAACTACTTCTGGAGCTGTCTCGAAGCAATTAAAAGAATTTAGAAACGAATCAAAGAAAATTGATAAGAAAGTTGTTTCCACTATTGTTACAGAGTATCGACCATTTATAGTCGTATTTCCCTGTCCTCTATCTCGTTCTCTTCTTGCACTCATACTTACTATCAGTGGATAGTAAAAGAATTTACTGAGGCATTCAAACGGATATCTTAAGGATTACTCATTCTAGGATTTACTTCACCCTATCTCTAATGAGCTACTTAACGTGTTACACTCCTGAGCTAAAGTTCAACCCTTAGCTCTGATACCAAATGTGACGGCTCGGATTTTGCCCGCTCGAAAATCGACATCCATACTTCAAATCGTATTCGAATGTCATAGATTCGACCATTCAAATCCGATTCGTCGGAGCTTATAACAATCATTAAGTAAACAACACAGCGGAATAAAAGAATAATACATTGATATACAGCTTTGATACAATATCTGATACAACAGATGATCCAATAGATATCAATATACATCAGAGATATGATACAATAAAATAGCAGCGGAAAGAAAATAGATGACATCTAACAGCGGAACAATATAACTCTAAGATAGTCTTCAACGAAGAACTCCAAATCGGAACTGTAACTCCATTTCCAAGAATCAATCCAGCAATAGCTCGAACTCACAATAACGATGCATCAAGATAAGCAAGACTGGTGCGATCCAAAGACTGAACTAATCTCCAGATAATCCACTATATCTAACTATCTGAAAAACCCAACTCTAGACTGCTCGTGTAGAAAATAATGAGCACCCAGAGTTTAGGAAAGAAACAATAAACTCCGGATCAGTCGTGGGACTGGTGTGAGCAACAAAAACAGTTTATCTTTTAAAACATTCAACAAAAGATTTTCAAAGTCAATTCGTAATTCTTTTTAAAAATGAGACTACCATAAGACCTCCCGCCACACACACAATGCAAACGCAGACTTGGAGGAGATTTCTTCTTATGTTAGTCAAAGATGCTTGATACGCATTAAAAAGAAACATTTGATATTATTACTAGTGCATAGTGTAGAACAAATCATTTCGAAAGTAGAATATAAATCTTAGCCAGCATAGGTACCATTATATTATGCCTACTATAGCTACCATATTAGATGGCAGGTTCTACAACTAAAACCGTACAAGTTTCGTATTGTTTCTTTGGATTTCCAACAAATGGTCAGGCCAAGGAACTTCCCATTGCCACATGAGAATGCCTCTGGAAAGACATCCCCGAGAACCAAACCGGAACTCTGCCAACACAAGGTCGGGTTACCCCTAACTGGGTAACTACTGACACGAGCACGCCATTCCCCGATCGTAAACGACCTTTCTCACGGGATCTCGAAAACCAACAACCACAAAGTAATAAATTCGTAGTAACCACATAGGTTAAATATCTGGGCTCCATACCATGATACCACCTCTATCCAGAAGGAAATGTACATACCCTAAAGGGTGCTACCCCTCATAACCTTGCCGCATCTTTCCTGTTTTGACCATTTCCGGGGTGTGAGGTTCGACGAAGTCACGTCCACAAAAACATACTTTATACAAAAGCCATGCTTTGGGTCAACAAATGATCAACACAATGATCACTAAGATAGACGATCAAATAAACGATCCTATCACAATAATCAACACAATGATCATTTCACAGCAACACTCAGCATGTCACATTACCAAATTGGGAATATATCGCTGATAACCTTCAACTACATAACCTCTGAGCTCGTACGTCTCAGAGAAGGGTGTTAAGCTAAAAGAATAAATTCTTCGCCACCAACAGAAATATATTTGAAAGGAATCGGCTTTATATCTCAGTTTGTAATGTCAGACATACAATCCATACAAGTCTGTTCCGGGCTTGAACAGAACCGAAGGCACTTACAAAGAAGTCCTTGCAACCCGGATATTCACAATCCCGATCGGATTTTCCCATCACTTAGGGAGTTTCTATACCGGCGCGACTCGGTGCAGAAACAATCGATAGGTCATCCTATCGCTTTCACAAATACCCGGTCTTCATCACCGGTCTTCAAATGCTATCCATAACGACGTATCACATATTCGGAATGGGTTATACGACACAAAGGTCCTTTCCCGGTTAAACCGAATAGTGAGCGAAACATTTTAAAAATATATGGATATGGGATTTCAATTAAGTCACAACTTAATAATTCAAAACTTTCTTTTCAATGGTTTAATCCAATTACCATTTCAATCTTTAAACAAAAAGATTCATTTTCACAACCTTTAACGGTTTAAACAATTTTCACATTTTAATCTTTTTAAAAAAAAGATTCATTCACAGATTTTCCAAATCAATTTCGTTTCAATTTGATTAACTCGTTAAATCTTTAAATCAAAGATTTAACTTATAGCTTTTAACAATTTCATTTCAATTTGATTTAAACAAATCATCAATTTAAATCTGTTAAAAATAAACAGATTTAATTCATAGCTTTCAAAAAGAATTCATTCATAACTTAGGAAAATCATTTCTCTATTCAATCTCTCAATTCCCCTAATTAACTGGATTCTCAGTTTTTATCTAAAAGTGTTTATCATTTGAAAACAACAGTTTTCATTTTGGAAATCTAATTCATTTATACGAGTTGAAATCCTTGGGTTAAATTCAAATTCCCAAAAATAATACTTTAAAAATGGTTTAACTCATAATGACTAGTATAATATCATTAATCCCTAATTTCAAATTACAGAATTCAATTTCAAGTATTGAATTTAAATTTAAATCAACTTATTTAAATTCCAAAACTTAATCAAGTAACTTAAAAATAATAAATTCTATTTTGAAATTCCATTCCAAAAGCTTTTCACATTTATTCCGATTCCATTTCCAAAACATTTGAATTTAAAAATTCAAATTTAACTATTTCAAGAATCTGCGACTTAATCGATTTCCTCGTGAAATCCATATTTGTGTGTGTATGGTGTGGTCTAAGGGTTTAACACACAATAGTGCACACATCAATCATTACAGAGATATCAATTATCGATAAGCGATATAATCAATAACGCTTGTCTCTATTCACAGATTCATAAATAAATTGATTTATCAATCTCAAAGATTTATCATTACAATTCGATGTGGGTTTCGGATAACTAACTGGAATCCGACTCCCTGTCGCATCGAAGTTTAAATGCCGTTTTACGGCGAACAGGGTTTTTATATCAATACAGAGTAAATTACAATTACAGTGTAGTACATGGCAATCTACAATTACAGTGTAGTACATGGCAATCTACATCACACAGCATCACAATCAGAACAGAAATATCAATACGGTGCACAACAATAGTTAATTTTTCACCAATCAAAGTGAATGAGATAAATTATCCCAATAATTATTTTATCGATTATTTTAAATCATGGATTTATTATCCTGAATGATAAATTAATTTATCTTTACCATCTTGATACATTAATTATCCCTTATTTGATTATTTTAATTAATCGTCAACTAAAATTAATCAACTTAATTTATAAAATCAACAAACTCTTAATTTCAAATTTATTTAAGTACTTAATTGTTTATCAAATTAATTTTAATTACAAATTTTAAATCATTCTAAATCTTTTTTTCCAAACTATTAATATAAATTGTTTATCTTAGTTGTCATTTGAAAATTGCTTATACTTTAAGAATTTATTTATTGTTACATTAAAATTTAATGTAAATAAATTTTTAAATCATTCTTTTTAAATCTAATCATAAAAAAAAAGTTAATTAAAATTTTGTTTTAAATTTTCCTGGCTTAATTTAAAGAATTTACAAATTCTAATTACTATTTTTTTTCATATTTTATTTACAAATATCATTTGTTTATTCAGAAATAAATTTTTACTTGTGTTTAAAAATTTGGTTGAAACTGAGTTTGCTGCTTTCACTTACTCACCCGAGGCCTGCTTCGGGTCATACCCGATAAAATCAGCACCTTGCTTCGAGTTTTTTAACCAACTAGCCCGAGTCCCCAAAATTTTCCAAATTTAAAAAATTTTGTAAGTCTTTTGATTTAACACCGAGATCCTGCTTCGAGTAAAAACTCGAGCTACCCCTCGTTCTCCCCGAGACACGCTTCGAGACTACGTCTTCTTCCCCAAATACGAACCCACAGCACAGCCCAATCTAACCCAACGTGCACGTGCACGTGTACGGAAACTCCGGCCACTTCCAGTCGAACCTACCACCCTCGACACATCAACGATCATCTATACAAGTCTCCAGATAACACAGGAATTTGTAACAACGATGCATTCAAATTTTCACTGCCTAACCCAAACTGGAATAACATGCTATCTTCAACACCCCCAAAACTGTCAACACGACATACTCGCGACACCCATCACCAGAAAACGTGAAACTCCGGCCACAACTCCATCCATGTCCCCTCTATCTTTTCACAAAGTCGCGTGGCACTCGGTCTATCATCGACGACGAAATCATCGAGTTACAGAACTCAAAATACACTCGAGCCAAACCCTACTTTCGATCCCACCAACTAATCCTTGCATTAGAAATTTTCTTTAGCATTTTTCCTATACTCGAGGATCATCAAGCTAGCTTTACATCAAGTTGCAGCATTTAAGAATCGTTGAATCTCCAGAATTTTACAAAAAAGCATTTTTGGTTCAAAAATGAACAGCACCTAGAATACTTAACTAAAAATCATCATCTTTGTTTTAAAAATCTTAGCTTTGTATGTTAAATCAAGTTATGAAATCGAATCAACAATTTACAACATTTGAATTTTTCACACTAATTCCTTTTTACTGTAAACTCAAAGATTCCGAACCAATTATTCATTTTTAAAACCTATAATTATTTTTAGATGAAATGTTACCTGATTTCAAACAACCTTTATTTACAAATCATACCCCAATTCGAATTCAACATTAAGTTATTTAATTTATTTTGAAAATTGTACCTGTTACTAACACACAGAGCATATATTTTAAACAAGATTGAAACCTGTTGCCTGTAAACAAAAAATATGTTACAAACATGCACTCCATATCTATATATATATATATCTAAACACACAGACATTTTAACAGCTAACAACATTTCATAATGCATTCAAGTATCAACCACAATATTGAGATATAGAAGTAGATCATGGGTAGAAAGTTGCTCACAGATTTCTTAGAAGAAGAACAGAGCTTCATTTTGAAACAGTTTTGAAAATACAAGCTGAAAACCCCCCCTGATCTCTGATTTGAATGTATTTGCTTTCATTGTCTCAGGTTGAAATGGAGAAGCCGAGGTGATATATATAAAGAAGAGAAGTTTTACAGGGGATCATATCTTATGTTTTGTACAGGGATTTCATATTGTACAGGCTGGTGATATTATACTGTTTTGTACAGCAGGGTATGCTTGTTTGTACAATAACATGGGTGAAGTTGCTTGCATTTGAATAACTCGGCTGATATGTTTTATTTGTACTTGCTTTTACTTTACTTTCTAAGCTACAGCCTTGTCCTGTTATCTACTCCATACTTATCTTTTCTTTGCTTTGTTTTTGACTGAAATGATTTCCAGTAAGTACACTGGTTTACATACTCATTATCTTACTTAATTATTTATATGAAGATCTTGTATGCTAGAGATTTTTGCTGTTCTATGCTATTTTTTTATAGATGATACCTTTCCTTGTATGCTAGCATTATTTAGTTTGTTTCCAGGCCACATACTTTGTTTTGTTTTTATACTACCTTGCATATGTTTATTTGTGTTGTATTTTATTATTTTGTATACTTTGCTGAAATGTATTATATCTTGTACTTTATTTTATTTTTAGTTTACTATGGATACTTACTTTCCTTATCTCATACTTTAATAAATATGTTTCTATGTTACATTTTTAAACATTTATTTTAACTTGGTAAGTGCATTTGTTTCTTATTTTTATTCATAACTTAAAATTATTATTACTTTACAAAATAAGTGAACTTCTATTTTTATTTTGAGTATTTATTTTATCTTACATACAAATTGTTTTGTATCTTTCTATATATTTATTTCAATAGTTTATATTTTAAAAGATATTTGTTTTGTTTATGTTTGTGTTTTATTTTACTTCGTATATTTGCTTTTATATTGCCTTGTTTTATATGCTTACTTTGTTTTCTTTCACAAGCTTTTGCATATATGTTCGTTTAGTTCACTTTGTATTACAAATAATTTTCTATTTGAATTATGTTTGTATGCATACATTTGTTTGTAATTTATTTCATTTTAAATTCACAAATCCTAGTTTTCTTTAAAAAAAATACATACATACATACATACATATATATATATATATATATATATATAAACTGAAATAACCATTTCTATCTATAAAAATCCATTTGTATAAATATTATACTATTAATATTGTTTAAATACAACTCCTTATTTAGTTAAAACAATTTATAAAAGAAACTATCTTTATTTTGATAAATAACATATTTTTATTTGCTCTTATTCTTGCATTTTAAATTTACTTCTATTTTTAGTTTAAATAATTATCATAAATTTTACTTTAAAAATTATTGTTTTATATTTCTCTATATATACACATATATTTTATATAACTCAAATTATCATTATTTATAAATTCTTAAATCAATTTATTTATTCTTATACTTGTGTCAATGTATATACTTTAATATTTAAAACCATTTATATAAGAATTTGTTTAAAATCCAATATATACATATATATTCACATATATACAAAATTTCAAATCCATACCACTTAATATAATTTCTATTTGAAGCGGGGAAACTCACATCACTATTTATAATTAATTTTATAAATTTTTATTCAAAATTTCATTTAATTATAAATTTAAATTAAATAAAAATTCAGGATCGTTACAATTTCCAAAACATTTGAATTTAAATATTCAGCTTTGAAAATCATTTCAAAATCTGTGACTTAATCGATTTCCTCGTGAAATCCATATTGGTGTGTGTATAAGTGTGGTCCAGGGTTTAACACAATAGTGCAACATCAATCAATAATCATAGATCAAAGCACAGAATATAGTTGATAAGCGATATAAACTATAACGCTTATCGTCCATTCACAGATTTATAGATAATATACGAATGTAAATAAATGAATAAATTATACACAGCTCAATCTGCAGAACAAAATATCACAAACCAGATAGGACAATCAATTCAAGGCATCTCATACAATACAATCATTCATAAGTAAGGTCAAGCATTTAATAATCATTTATAAGCATGATTAATTAATTGTTTAATCCTAATTAATTCAATTTATTTCCAATTAAATTAATTACTTATGAATTAATTATCCAATCCTGATTTATTAATTACAAATCATTTGATATAATTAATAAATCAAACTCTTAAATTAATTAAATTATTCTTAATTAATAAATTAATTAGATTAACCTTAAGTTAATTACAAAAACATTCAACCTTAATTAATTTCATTAAATAATTATCTTTAAGTAATTAATTATCTTTATAAATAAATCAACATTCTAATTACATTAAATGTAATTTTACCTTAATCACTTGATTAATTAACTTTAATAATTAACTACTTGCAATAACTAATTAATCTTCAATTAATTATAACTCATTAATTAATTAATCTTTAATTAACTATCATTCAATTAATTATCCTTAACTGGCTACAATAAGTGCTTATCCCAAATCACTTGTTTTAATAAATCACAATTTAATTACATCGAGTAATTATACTTAAATCGCTTGATTAATTATCCATAAATTAATCATCCTTTAATTAGTATCATCAAAATCCCATTCGTAAAACATTTATAAGTTAATGAAATTAACCTATCATATAATCCTTTTAGAAAAAATCAATTTTGAATATTTAAATTTATAAAACTCTATTTTATTTCAAAATTTGGGATTCAATTTTGATTCAGGTTCATTTTTCAAGTTTTCAAGTTTATTTTAAATACAAGTCTTCCATTTCACTTAGTTGCTTAAACCCTTTTTAAATTACTAAAACAATTTAAATTTTAAAAACTTTATTCCAAACTAAACCTCAAATTAACCCTAGATTCATGTCTAAACTTTTAATTTAAAACTTAGTTTAACTTTGTTTGAAATTTTAAATGCAGTTTTAATGTAAAACAAAAAAAAACAGGACATGTAAACCTGTACCAACATTCTACCCGAGGAAATCACAATATACACTCGAGTATACACTCGAGTTCCCTTCCTTTCTTCCCCGAATTCTCTACTTCCTCTCTCACATGCTTTTCTTTGCCAAAGTTAGTTTTAAATGGAAAGCGAGTTATGCAAAAAAAAATGACCTGAGGCAAAACCATATTTTACACGAGCTACTCAAGTACCCTCAACCCCATCTTCTTCTCCAACAAGCGCTTTCCCAGATACACGATCGGCCGCGTGCACGTGCACACTGGGTCGAAGCGCCACCGACCATCATTCCGATCACCCCCATGTCACCAGCGATCATGCATACAATCCCTTGTACTCAGATTTTCGAAATTGTCAGAGAATAAAAATCGCACCATACCAACCATTCCTGGCACTAACATGAACAACCCAAAACAACTAGCGTCCCCACATGCCGCCACCAGAAGCTTTGCAACTCCGGCTGAAGCTCCCACGACACCCATAATTCGTTCCCCCACAACCGATGTAAATCTGAAGTCTTGACGAAATAACGGTGACCAGTTTCACCCCCTTCACTAAAAACTAGGGTTAAATCCAAAATCACCCTCGTTCTCCATCCACAACACATTATAAAATTATCGAATATTTTTCTGACGGTCTTCAATCTTCCAGCGAGCTTCAACTTCAATCTCGAGATCTAAAAACCCTCTGAGCATCATAATTTTGTTAAAACCCAATTTAAGTTCAACCAGCAAGTTTTCATAATTTACTAATTTAAAAATCGTGGTTTCTCTTTTAAAAATCATGATTTCCCAAAGTAAATCATGCCGTATAAGCAAATCAAAAATTTATGATACCTAAATTTTGACATCAATTTGAGTTTTACTGCATATTTCTTCCTCCAGTAAAAGTTATTTTCAAATTTAACTTAAAACAATTTTTAAAAGTTAGATTCTGATTTTATGAACCGAGTTTGTTTAAATCCTGAATCCTATAATGGATCAGAGAAAGGAGTATTGTTTTTTTTTTCTTTTTTTTGTTTTTTTTATTTGCAGCCTGTAAGTTTGAACAGGATATATTCATACCTGTCATCGATTATAAACCCAATCACACACTTATATACACATAAACTCAGGCACAACATTCATATATATTCACAACATTGCTTCTCATACGAATCCAAACATCCAGATAAAAATCAGGGTTAAGAGGTTTGCTTACATGTTTCCTGAAAGAACAATGAAGAACAGAGCATGTTGTTTTGATTTGGTCCGAGCTTTGATTTTCCAGATTCAAAACTTGATTAGGTTGAAGTTTGAAACTTGAATATTTCAACACTGAAATCTGGTCTACACTGAGTTGAGTCTTATTTGCATGGAGTTCCAGGTTGTTTGTTTCACATTAAAACTAAATCTTGAATCTTTGTATTGCTGAGTTGATTGTGTTATTAAGTTTTGTTTTAGTTTTGTTTACTTCATTCATTTTTTTTTCTTTTGTAATGGGTTTTTAAGCTTGTAAATTTAACAAAGAGTATACATTTGTGAATATGTAACATACACACAGACATGCATTCTCACAGAACATCATAGTTCAAAGCAACTTTCACAACAGCTAGAAGTATCACATATATGAATAGATTCAATCATTAGAACAGGTCAGTTTGCTCACCTGTGTATTGATAAAACAGAGGAGAATCAGGCTTGAAAATAAAAGTTACTCACTTGGTTTAGAAATGAACAAAGCTTGCTATGTGTTGAAACAGAATGTGAAATTTCAAGCTTGATTCTTCTGAAATTTTCTTACCTTTTGTTTTTTGCTTAAATGATGTTTGAGTTTGTAAAAATAAAAATGCTTGCAATATAACTTTTTGGGTTTGCTGTGTAGTGAACGAATGAAGTAAGAAGGATATATATAAAAGAAATGAGTTACAGGGTGATAAAATTGACAGGTTTTGTAGGCTGATAGTTTCTTATGTACAAAAGGCATGCTGAAGGTGCTTGCATTAAATGTTAGAGGTATGTTGCATTAAATGCATGTGTCTTGTTTTATTTTATTATTTTTATTTTTATTTCAGTTGCTAATAAGATATATATTTTTTCTTTTGTTTAAGTGACATAAATGATATGTGTTATGGTGGGCTAAGGATATGTGCATTTATTATTGTCTCTAACTTAGCCTACATACTTATACTTATCATATGTTTGAAAACAATTATACTTTGTTCTGTAATATAACTAAAATCCTCTTGTTAATATGTTGTTAGTATTTTTTTTAGCTAATGTGTTACTTTGTAATATAACCTAAAAATCATCATTCAGTTTTTATTTATTTATAGTTTACATAGCTAAAATTTTAAGATATTTAATTCTATTGCTTTTGGAAGTTTAACTATCCAACATTTTATTTACTCATTTGTTATTTATATTCAAACATCCAAATTAATTCTTAACCGATTCATAATTTAACTAATATAAATATTAATTACCAAATTATTTCACAATTTTTTTATTAAAAATTAAATTTACTATCAATTTAAACTTATTTAAAATCCGGGATCATTACAGACTTCCCCCCTTAAAAGGAATTTCGTCCTTGAAATTCACAGGAACGAAAACAACAAAGATAGATGAAGAATATTTAATCAAATCAAACTGAATATTTATTCTGCATTTGGCTTACCAAATAAGAATATCATCAATAGATACAAAAATGAATCTATTTAACACTCATAAGATACTCGGGTTATCAGATCTACGAAACATGCAAGGCACTGATTAGTTCGAAGGATAACTAACCATCCGTAAAATATATCGAGACCCAAACAATAGATAAATGGATTAAATCTTCCATAATTCTCAAACACTAGGGATGGATTGCAAACTCAAATCGAAATTTCCCAAAATATATACCAACCTGTCCTTCTTTGGACTTCGATATACCCAAGAAATTATAATAGAATTTCAAAAATTGGTTTTAAACGAAATCGTTTTATCAATACAATTCAAATTTAGCTTCATATTCTATTAATCAAGCTAACTCAATTTTTAAAATTTCCAGTTTATTTAAAATTTAATTCCAAATTTCCAACTCATATTCATTAAAGTTTAAATCGAGAAACTAGTAAGAAACCGATGAAGATATGAAGTAAGAATTTTCTATAACGATTCATAGGGCCATCATCACATTAAAACTTCTTCTTGCAACTGCCACGAGGAAAATCAGAAGAATTTTGAAAGATGAATCAAAAGAGATTGATAGAGAAAGTTTGTTTCCACTGTTGCAGGGCATCGACCATTTATAGTCGTATTCCCCTGTCCCCTATCTCGGTCTCTTCTTGCACTCATACTTGCTATCAGTGGATAGCTAGAGAATTTACTGAGGCATACAGACGGATATCTTAGGGATTACTCATTCTAGGGTATACTTCACCCTATCTCTAATGAGCTACTTAATGTGTTGTACTCCTGAGCTAAAGTTTTAACCTTAGCTCTGATACCAAATGTAACGAATTGGATTTTTCGCGCTCGAAAATCGACATCCATACTTCATATCGTATTCGAATGCCATAGATTCGACCGTTCAAATCCGATTCGCCGGAGCTTATAACAACATTAAGTAAACAACACAATGAAATAAAAGAATAATACATTGATATAGAGCTTTGATTCAATATCTGATACAAAAGATGATCCAATAGATATCAATATACATCAGAGATATGATACAATAAGATAGCAACGGAAAAGAAAAATAGATAACATCTAGCAGCGGAAAAATATAACTCTAAGATAGTCTTCAAGGAAGAACTCCAGCAGTAGCACGAACTCCCAATAACGATGCACAAAGATAAGCAAGTCTCGTCCACATCCAAAGAATGAACTAGCTCCAGATAACCTACTAAACCTGACTATCTGAAAAGAAAAAAAACCCAACTCTAGACTGCTCGTGTAGAAAATTTTGAGCATCCAGAGTTTAGGAAGGAAACAATAAACTCCAGATCAGTCATGGGACTGGTGTGAGTAACAAAGACAGTTTATCTTTAAAAACAAACAACGAAATATTTTAAAATCAATTCGCAATGCTTTTTAGAAATGAGACTACCATAAGGCCTCCCGCACACGCACACAATGCAAACGCAGAATCGGAGGAGATTTCTCCTTATGATAGTCAAAGATGCTTGACAGAGAAAGGAGTATTGTTTTTTTTATTATTTTTTTATTTTTTTTATTTTTATTTTATTTGCAGCCTGTAAGTTTGAACAGGATATATTCATACCTGTCATCGGTTATAAACCCAATCACACACTTATATACACATAAACTCAGGCACAACATTCATATATATTCACAACATAGCTTCTCATACGAATCCAAACATCCAGATAAAAATCAGGGTTAAGAGGTTTGCTTACATGTTTCCTGAAAGAACAAAGAAGAACAGAGCATGTTGTTTTGATTTGGTCCGAGCTTTGATTTTCCAGATTCAAAACTTGACCAGGTTGAAGTTTGAAACTTGAATATTTCAACGCTGAAATCTGGTCTACACTGAGTTGAGTCTTATTTGCATGGAGTTCCAGGTTGTTTGTTTCGCATTAAAACTAAATCTTGAATCTTTGTATTGCTGAGTTGATTTGTATTATTAAGTTTTGTTTTAGTTTTGTTTACTTCATTCTTTTTTTTCTTTTGTAATGGGTTTTTAAGCTTGTAAATTTAACAAAGAGTATACATTTGTGAATATATAACATACACACAGACATGCATTCTCACAGAACATCATAGTTCAAAGCAACTTTCACAACAGCTAGAAGTATCACATATATGAATAGATTCAATCATTAGAACAGGTCAGTTTTCTCACCTGTGTATTGATAAAACAGAGGAGAATCAGGCTTGAAAATAAAAGTTACTCACTTGGTTTAGAAATGAACAAAGCTTGCTATGTGTTGAAACAGAATGTGAAATTTCAAGCTTGATTCTTCTGAAATCTTCTTACTTTTTGTTTTTTGCTTAAATGATGTTTGAGTTTGTAAAAATAAAACATGCTTGCAATATAATTTTTTGGATTTGCTGTGTAGTGAACGAATGATGTAAGAAGGATATATATAAAAGAAATGAGTAACAGGGTGATAAAATTGACAGGTTTTGTAGGCTGATAGTTTCTTGTGTACAAAAGGCATGCTGAAGGTGCTTGCCATCACTTAGGGAATCTCTATACCGGAGCAACTCAGTGCAGAGACAATCGATAGGTCATCCTATCCTTCTCGCAAATACCTGGTCTTCACCACCGGTCTTCAAATGCTATCCATAACATCGAATCACATATTCGGAATGGGTTATACGACCCAAAGGTCCTTTCCCGGCTAACCCGAATAGTAAGCGCAACATTTAAAACATATGGATAAGGGATTTCAATTAAGTCACAACTTAATAATTCAAAACTTTTCTTTTAAATGGTTTAAACAAATTACCATTTCAAATCTTTTTAAACAAAAGATTTATTTTACCAAGTTCACCCATTTTCACAAAGATTCATTCCCGGATTTCAAAACAATTCCATCTCAATTGGATTAATTCATTTAAATCTTTAAATGAAGATTTATCTTATAGCTTTCAAACAGTTTCGATAACTTGGGAAATCATTTTCGTTTTTTACTTGAAATCCTTTTTAACACAATTTGGAAGTTCACTTCCTATATGAAAGCTTTTATTATTTGAAAACGAATAGTTTCATTTCAGAAAGATCCAATTTTTATTTACACGAGTTAAAGCCCTTGAATTTAAATTCAAATTCCCAAATCAATACATTGAAAATGGTTTAAAAACCCATATAACTCATTTATAAGTTGAATAACTTTTCTTTATATCCTAGTTTCCAAGTCATAGAATTCAATTTCAAATACTGAATTCAAATTTAAATCAAAATATTTAAATTTCAAAACTCAATCAAGTTATTCAAAATAAATTTCATCTTTGAAATTTCATTTCTAAAGCTTTTCTCTTTAAACCCAATCCATTTCCAAAACATTTGAATTTAAATATTCAGCTTTGAAAATCATTTCAAAATCTGTGACTTAATCGATTTCCTCGTGAAATCCATATTGGTGTGTGTATAAGTGTGGTCCAGGGTTTAAAACAATAGTGCAACATCAATCAATAATCATAGATCAAAGCACAGAATATAGTTGATAAGCGATATAAACTATAACGCTTATCGTCCATTCACAGAATTATAGATAATATACGAATGTAAATAAATGAATAAATTATACACAGCTCAATCTGCAGAACAAAATATCACAAACCAGATAGGACAATCAATTCAAGGCATCTCATACAATACAATCATTCATAAGTAAGGTCAAGCATTTAATAATCATTTATAAGCATGATTAATTAATTGTTTAATCCTAATTAATTCAATTTATTTCCAATTAAATTAATTACTTATGAATTAATTATCCAATCCTGATTTATTAATTACAAATCATTTGATATAATTAATAAATCAAACTCTTAAATTAATTAAATTATTCTTAATTAATAAATTAATTAGATTAACCTTAAGTTAATTACAAAAACATTCAACCTTAATTAATTTCATTAAATAATTATCTTTAAGTAATTAATTATCTTTATAAATAAATCAACATTCTAATTACATTAAATGTAATTTTACCTTAATCACTTGATTAATTAACTTTAATAATTAACTACTTGCAATAACTAATTAATCTTCAATTACTTATAACTCATTAATTAATTAATCTTTAATTAACTATCATTCAATTAATTATCCTTAACTGGCTACAATAAGTGCTTATCCCAAATCACTTGTTTTAATAAATCACAATTTAATTACATCGAGTAATTATACTTAAATTGCTTGATTAATTATCCTTAAATTAATCATCCTTTAATTAGTATCATCAAAATCCCATTCGTAAAACATTTATAAGTTAATGAAATTAACCTATCATATAATCCTTTTAGAACAAATCAATTTTGAATATTTAAATTTATAAAACTCTATTTTATTTCAAAATTTGGGATTCAATTTTGATTCAGGTTCATTTTTCAAGTTTTCAAGTTTATTTTAAATACAAGTCTTCCATTTCACTTAGTTGCTTAAACCCTTTTTAAATTACTAAAACAATTTAAATTTTAAAAACTTTATTCCAAACTAAACCTCAAATTAACCCTAGATTCATGTCTAAACTTTTAATTTAAAACTTAGTTTAACTTTGTTTGAAATTTTAAATGCAATTTTAATGTAAAACAAAAAAAAACAGGACATGTAAACCTGTACCAACATTCTACCCGAGGAAATCACAATATACACTCGAGTATACACTCGAGTTCCCTTCCTTTCTTCCCCGAATTCTCTACTTCCTCTCTCACATGCTTTTCTTTGCCAAAGTTAGTTTTAAATGGAAAGCGAGTTATGCAAAAAAAAATGACCCGAGGCAAAACCATATTTTACACGAGCTACTCAAGTACCCTCAACCCCATCTTCTTCTCCAACAAGCGCTTTCCCACATACACGATCGGCCGCGTGCACGTGCACACTGGGTCGAAGCGCCACCGACCATCATTCCGATCACCTCCATGTCACCAGCGATCATGCATACAATCCCTTGTACTCATATTTTCGAAATTGTCAAAGAATCAAAATCGCACCATACCAACCATTCCTGGCACTAACATGACCAACCCAAAACAACTCGCGTCCCCACATGCCGCCACCAGAAGCTTTGCAACTCCGGCTGAAGCTCCCACGATCACCCATAATTCGTTCCCCCACGACCAATGTAAATCCGAAGTCTTGACGAAATCACGGTGACTAGTTTCACCCCCTTCACTAAAAATTAGGGTTAAATCCAAAATCACCCTCGTTCTCCATCCACAACACATTATAAAATTATCGAATATTTTTTGATGGTCTTCAATCTTCCAGCGAGCTTCAACTTCAATCTCGAGATCTAAAAACCCTCTGAGCATCATAATTTCGTTAAAACCCAATTTAAGTTCAACCAGCAAGTATTCATAATTTACTAATTTAAAAATCGTGGTTTCTCTTTTAAAAATCATGATTTCCTAAAGTAAATCATGTCGTATAAGTAAATCAAAAATTTATGATACCTAAATTTTGACATCAATTTGAGTTTTACTGCATATTTCTTCCTCCAGTAAAAGTTATTTTCAAATTTAACTTAAAACAATTTTTAAAATTTAGACTCTGATTTTATGAACCAAGTTTGTTTAAATCTTGAAGCCTATAATGGATCAGAGAAAGGGGTATTGTTTTTTTTATTTTTTTTATTTGCAGCCTGTAAGTTTGAACAGGATATATTCATACCTGTCATCGGTTATAAACCCAATCACACACTTATATACACATAAACTCAGCCACAACATTCATATATATTCACAACATAGCTTCTTATACGAATCCAAACATCCAGATAAAAATCAGGGTTAAGAGGTTTGCTTACATGTTTCCTGAAAGAACAAAGAAGAACAGAGCATGTTGTTTTGATTTGGTCCGAGCTTTGATTTTCCAGATTCAAAACTTGATCAGGTTGAAGTTTGAAACTTGAATATTTCAACACTGAAATCTGGTCTACACTGAGTTGAGTCTTATTTGCATGGAGTTCCAGGTTGTTTGTTTCACATTAAAACTAAAACTTGAATCTTTGTATTGCTGAGTTGATTTGTATTATTAAGTTTTGTTTTAGTTTTGTTTACTTCATTCATTTTTTTCTTTTGTAATGGGTTTTTAAGCTTGTAAATTTAACAAAGAGTATACATTTGTGAATATATAACATACACATAGACATGCATTCTCATAGAACATCATAGTTCAAAGCAACTTTCACAACAGCTAGAAGTATCACATATATGAATAGATTCAATCATTAGAACAGGTCAGTTTGCTCACCTGTGTATTGATAAAACAGAGGAGAATCAGGCTTGAAAATAAAAGTTACTCACTTGGTTTAGAAATGAACAATGCTTGCTATGTATTGAAACAGAATGTGAAATTTCAAGCTTGATTCTTCTGAAATCTTCTTACTTTTTGTTTTTTGCTTAAATGATGTTTGAGTTTGTAAAAATAAAAATGCTTGCAATATAACTTTTTGGGTTTGCTGTGTAGTGAACGAATGAAGTAAGAAGGATATATATAAAAGAAATGAGTTACAGGGTGATAAAATTGACAGGTTTTGTAGGCTGATAGTTTCTTGTGTACAAAAGGCATGCTGAAGGTGCTTGCATTAAATGTTAGAGGTATGTTGCATTAAATGCATGTGTCTTGTTTTATTTTATTATTATTATTTTTATTTCAGTTGCTAATAAGATATTTTTCTTTTCTTTTGTTTAAGTGACTGAAATGATATGTGTTATGGTGGGCTAACGATATGTGCATTTATTATTATCTCTAACTTAGCCTACATACTTATACTTATCATATGTTTGACAACAATTATACTTTGTTCTGTAATATAACTAAATCCTATTGTTAATATGTTGTTAGAATTTTTTTTAGCTAATGTGTTACTTTGTAATATAACCTAAAAATCATCATTCAATTTTTATTTATTTATAGTTTACATAACTAAAATTTAAGATATTTAATTCTATTGCTTTTTTAAGTTTAACTATCCAACATTTTATTTACTCATTTGTTATTTATATTCAAACATCCAAATTAATTCTTAACCGATTCATAATTTAACTAATATAAATATTAATTACCAAATTATTTCACAATTTTTTTATTAAAAATTAAATTTACTATCAATTTAAACTTATTTAAAATCCGGGATCGTTACAACAACAGTGTTATAGTCCATTATTTTCTTATTTCTCGAAATTGTCTATTTCACCAATGAATGTTGAAATCTATGTATTCGATACTTAACATATTTTAAAAACATCTTTAAACCATTTAACTTCATTCAAAAGATCACTTCCAAAACCTGTCTTTTAAATTTAAGAGATCACTTTTCAAAACTTATCCATTTTATTTTAGAAAGATTATTCACTGTCCAAAATCGTGAATATTCTTCGTTTACTAATTCAATACTTTTACCTATTTATTAAAGGATTATCCACTATCCAAAATCATGGATATATTACTTTTAATAACTTCCACATTTAACTTAACAAATTCAATTGATTTTGGATTTATAAAACAATGTTTATAAATTCACATTTCTATTATATAAAAACTTCAACTTATAAAACCCCTTTATTTACTAATTCATATATATATCTCATTTACATGCCAAGGTCCATTTATAAGTTAATTTACCTATAATTCTTTTATTTACAAAGTCATTGTTTTTATAACTTCATAAATTATAAATCTTATTCACTTATAAGATTTAATTATAACTTTATTTTAACACTTATAAAACTCGTTTACAACCCCATCATTTTGATTTATGAAATTTCAACTTTTATAAATCTTATATATATACACACCGTTTATAATAAGTTCAAAAATCTCAATATAACGATTTTACAAAATAGTTATCTCCATATTCCAAAAATAACATTTTGATTCCTTTTAACAAAAATCATAACTTTTATAACATAAAAATTATAACTTTATTTATTTAAAATAAATTCATTTCTTTAACCATTCAAAAATAAATAAAACGTACAAATTAAAAATCACTTTGAAAATCCTTTTAAATTTGGAAATTACCACTTTAACATTTTTAAATTACCAACATAGGCCCAATGCTGCAAAAACACTAAATACATCAATCACGGCATCTAAAACATCATATACCACATCATAATAGCATATATCACAATATCTGTAAATAAAACCAATATTAGTGAGGAATCCAGTTGGATCTCTCCAACCTATCATTTGCAACAAATATACATATTAGAATACGTGTACAATTTCCGCTTCGAGGCAGAAGCGCGTACAAAGGGTCATCCGCTCATATACAGGAGCATATAAAGTCTCGTCTGCTCCAATAGGCAGGAATATATCCAACTACAAATCCATATATCATATTTCATCCAAAAATCGTCAATCAAAATAAATAAAATTTATTCTCACTTATTTTAAAAATATAAGCGAGACAGAAAGAGTGAGTTGTAGTCGCATTGGTTCCAATAGCAGTTGCAGTGTTTTATTCCAAATAAAATTAAACAAGCGTTCAATTTTATCCAAAATTTACACTAGCTCCAATCAACTCCAAATAAGCACTAAAATGTAATGCTCGTCAATATGGACACAATGCAACTTGTTTCGTCAAAAACGTACCTCGTATGAAGAAGTTATGCTATTTTAAAGTTTATACGAATTTAAACACTATAAATTTACACATTTAATTTTATTTTTCTAACCCTTGTCAATCCTGACTGTTCGTTCTCTTCAAACAAGATCTGGGCCATGTTTTTCCTTTCTCCTTCCATCGTTCAAAGCCATGAGCAAGAACCCATAGCCGCCTTTTGACAACCAATTATCGTGACCACCTCCTTCACTTCGACGACGATCGGAGACTACCACTCGAATGCCCACCACAAGAGCTACCCACGGCCAGAGGATTGATGAACTCGGCTCCCTATCATGTAGAAAAATGGATGCAACCCTAGGCGAACATGGCCTTCTAGCTCTCTCCACTCATGCCATTTCAAATCTCGACCGTTGGAAAGCTAGTACTCGTTGAGCTCTTCATTTTTGTAATTTTTGGTTTTTTATGAAAGTCGACGGATAAGGAGATCGAAGGGGATGAAGATCGGTGTTTTTTGGCTATTAGAATGTAAATGGCGGCTAGGGTTGGTATTCATAGGTTTTGAGAAAAAAGAAAAAGTAAGGGGCTTTTATAGAAAATTTCGCACACTATTCACATGGAATTTTCAAACTCCAAACGAAACATGCCACCTGACATTTACAATATTTTACCCTATTCCAAATACAATGGAATATATATGGAAGCCAATTTGATCGTATGTGAGAGATAGGCTTTCAAATTGACTTATTTAAATTTAAAATTCACTTAAAGAGATTTCTACGCATTTTAGCTTGCGCCTGACAAACCGTAAATTCGATTGACACGAAATTTGAAATCATACAATAATATAATATTACGGATCCAATGGAACTAGTTTCATCAAAATCCGAGACTGTGTGAAAAATGACCATTTTTACTCGTTAATTAAATATTAAAATATTCGATTTCTATAGATTAACTTTTAATTCAATTTTAAAAGTTCACCATCATCCTTCTAATTCAAATAGAATTTAATTCAACTTTATAAATCATTTTAATTCACATTAAATTCAAACCTTAATTATTTCCCTAATTTCAAATATTAAATTAATAATTTAATTATCCAATTAAATCACTATATATGAAATTTAATTTATTCGACTTATAAATTTTACCTTTGAATATGTAAAATCAATTAAATATTGGAATTTCAAAAGACTGAAATTCTGGATCGTTGTAGTACCCTTACGTATTTGGTGCGTGGAAATAAAAAACATTGTTATATATTGCATTTTCCAACCATGAGAGCCGATGTATATCTTTTTTTCATATTTTTCATATTGCAAAAGGCACTCCATACAAGGGAGACTCTACCAAAGAGCTTTAGAAATTTAGGGTGAGAAATTTTTGAAATTTTTTTGTTAACTAAAAGGTTGATTTTTGAGTTGTAATTAAAATAAAGGGTTTTGATGTAGGAATGGAAAATAATTGTTTGAATGGAACTAAAAGATTTAGGAAAGTGAATATCGAGTTTAACTAAGTGGGTTTTGAAAAGTTAAATGGGTTTAGAGTATTTTTCCTACCTTGGCAATTTCAGAGACAAAATTCTTTTTAGGGGGAATGAATGTAATGACCCATATTTTCCTTCTTTTGATTTTGAATATTTAAATAAGATTAAATATTGGATTTGGAATATATATTGGCTTTTGAATATGAAGATTTTGGTTGAAACTATAGAATGAATTTAAATTTCAAGCATAAAGATTTATCATAATACGGAAATGTTGAATAATTGAAATTGAGTTGAATATGAATCGAAATGAATTCTAATGTTGTTATAAGTTCTATTTGAATTAGAAATTAGATAGTAAATTTTTAAAATTGAAATTCCAAGTGATTTCATCAATTTTTGAAATCGTCGATTTAATTGAACACGTTAAAATAGCGATCCGAGGCATAGTCTTGAAATTCGACGAAACCAGTTCCTTTGGATCCGTAATAGTGTATTATCATCGAATTTTGAATTTCGTAGCATTTGGATTTACCATTTAGTCGTACAAGATAGAAACGTGTTGAATTTAATATCGGAAATTTAATATTATAATTGAGTTAGAAAAGCTATCTTCACCATACGATCAGGTTAGGCCTCGAGACTAGTTTCATTGGGTTCGGAATAGGGGCATGATATTAGAAACGCCAAGTGGCATGTCTCGATAGGAGTTCAGGATTTCGAGATATGCTAGCGAGATATTTTTAAATTAAATAATATTGTATAAATTTCAAAAGTCAAACTCTGTTATTCCAGCCACCCTAAGCACCATCCTGCATCCGTTGAGTCGTTCCCTCCTGTTTAAAATCTCGTGCCCCTTCCTTTTTCTTCTTAAAAACGAAATCAATTTAGATCAAAAAGGAAAAAAAAATTCACGCGTTTAAAATCGCGATAACATGAGCGATTGGAGGGCGAGTGCGGAGAAGGTCGGCGATGGTCAGTGGGGTCATGGAGTTCGCATGAGGGTAAGCCGCGAAATTCATGGCCGAGGCTAGAGGAGAAATTGAGGTTTGGGCGTACGATGGTGGGGATTGCTGCGGCTTTGGTGGTCAAAAGGTGACAGGGTGATTTTGGTGAAGCTTGGCATCTAAGAGGTGATTGCGACACTATTGAGTCACGTGTAGTTTGAGGTCGCGATGATGGAAGGAGTGCGACATGGATTTTGGACAGTGACGGTCATGATGAGGCAGTAAACGGTGCAAGGGCTCAAGGTTTGGAAGCAAATTCGATTTCATCGATTCTGAATTAAGGTGAGTTTTATTACTCACATATCTATACCTGAATGGATTTATAAGTAGCAACTGTATTATGGAATCTAGTATGTTACGGCATATGCAATTGACTTTGATTGTTATGCGTAAAAATAAGAGTTTAAAACAGGAATTTTAAATGTCTTGATTTGAAAAGTTTATTTAAGTTTAGATTTTAGGAATTTATATAAACGATTATTTATTATGTATATGATTTCAAAACAGGAAGGTGTACTGAATTATAAAGATAAGGTTACTATTTAAAAGGCCAACGTGTTGGCTTATATATGTGAGAAGTCAACTTATGTACTTCTTTTCATAATTATAAGGTCGAACTTATAAAATTCGTAATGACGAGGCTACACAATGGAACTAATTTGCAGTCGTCTGGAAATAGGTGGGATTTTAGGTTAAATCGAACGTCAGTTCGATTTAATCTAAAGTGAGCGTTCAAAAATTCGAAAAATCAAGGAGAGTGAATTTCACTCATTTGAATTACTGGATTTAATTTATAATAATTAAAAATTAATTATTGGATGATTGGTTGAATTATAATAATTTATATCATTTAAATAATTTCAAAATCAAGAATTTTAAATCCATTTAATTTAACCAATCTGGTGTCTGTATATAATTTTCCATCCTATGGCCGGTGATCAGTTATTTCAACTTTAATTTTAGGGATGAATATGTATCATTTCAATCCAAATCAAAGTGTCATAGGCGTATATCATTTCAACCCATCCCTTAATTTATTAAAAATAATTCAAATAATAATTTTATATACTGTCATCAACATATAGGGTGATAATAGGATCTATAAAATAAATAAACATCCAGTCATCCTATATATCAACCAATAAGCATCCATCACAATCAACATCCAAATCAGCCAATAAATCATGACTGTTAATTAGTTATCAATATCGGGTGTTTACTAGCAATTTAATTTCAAATTCAAATTTAACTATTGATATTAATTCCTATCAGTTCTAGCATACGTCAATCTAAATGTCAGTTAAATAACTAAACAACAATCAATAAAAATAACTTCACGATTTCAATTTAACTAACATTAGAAATATTTTAGTATTCGTGAGCGGGTTTAGTCAGTCACCTTTATTTAAAACTGAAATTTTTTCAAAGCCAAACAAATATGAACCTTATTCTATGTCGTAGCCCTGGTAGATACGATCGCAACGCGACTCATTTCGATCGAATCCAACCTCGTATGAAAAAGATATGAACTAATTGTCATTTGAATATAATTAAACTTAATTAACAAAAATTAATTAACAAATAAAACAACAAAACCTTTTCCTCGTCAACGCTAATCAGCACACGCGCAGAATCGGGTGACCTTGTTGCTTGCCTTTTTTTATTCATTCGCTAATCATACGACAGCCACGCCTTCAGTTAACTGCCGCCTATCGCGCCTCAAGCCCCACCGCTGGCCTACAGCCCCTAACCTCCATCGCGCTCCTTGTGCTCATGCGTGCATACGCGATTGATGATCACGAACCCATGAATTGCAACTAACTTCAAGCCCAGATACCAACGAATCCAAAAGCTTCCAGCTCGATCCAACCGTTGGATGCATAGAGGAGATCGATGTAACGACCCGAAATTTTCGACTTCGAAAATTCCAGATTGTTAGGGAAAGAAGAAAGACATAGAAGAAAAGAAGAAACAGAAACACCAACGTCTCATATTCGCAGCGGATAAAATATAATAACTAATAATATTCTTTGCACAAAGAAAGCTGTATTAGTCAATTACATTTTAATACATCAGAGTTACAACATTTTACAACCACTGGACAGTTAAAATAACTTGTTCCAAATATACAACGATATAACACAGTAGAAACACTCCATACAATCCTGCCATCCAGCTCGCCTCCTGAGCTCTAGAACGTCCTTACCTGGAAATATGTAATACTCGGTCTGACCCGAGCATTACATCAAAGTAGCACCCGAGTCAGGCTGGAAACCAGCGTGAGTAAACCCATCTAACATGAAACACAAAAGCATATAACTTATATAAACCGGGTAACTTGTATCAATTTACAACTTCACAAGTCGTTATAGACATCACTTACATCACACATCAATTTCTAAGTACCAAACTAAGATTAAATGGTCCAATTCACTTAAATCATTCCATTTCAGCCTATTGATTCCACATATCAATTTATAAAGAATCGAAGTGGCTTCGGGTATTTACTAATACCCGACTCCGGTCTCTTTGAATTTAATACCATCTTCATCCAAGTTATTCAAATGAAATACAATTCAACTTTAAATACAAGATGGCACTTTTTATCATAGTAATTCATCATTGATAGATAACCACATTTATTACTGTCTACTCAAACATATCATATCACAAAACATTTCATATCAGAGATATCAACCAATTCAAGGCATTTCACAATATTCAATCATTCATAAGCAAGATTTATAACTTCCAAAATTAATTTAATTTTTTCTAATTAAATTAACTACTAATCTTTAATCAATTGGATTACCTTTACTTAATATTAATTAAATCAATTTATTTAATCACCTTTTAATCATCCATCTAAATTAATCATCATTGATTAATTATCCTTTAATTACAATAAGTAATTAATTCTTAATTAATTTCACAAATTAATCAGCCTTCACTCATCACATTAAATAATCCCTTAATTAATTACACTCATTAATTAATTAACTATTAGTCAATTCCCTTAATTAATCAACCCTTTAATTAATTGCACTAAGTAATTTATCCTTAAAATACTTCCCTTAAGCAATTTAGCTTCAATTATTTTCATCAAGCATATTCCATTGGCTAATTACCCTTAATTAATTATCCTTAACTTCAATTAATTAATCTTTAATAAATAATTCAATAATTAACTAATTAATAAATACTAGTCACCCAACCTTACATAGTTAAGATAATTCTTTTATCTTAATAATCATTATCAGGATTAATAAACTTTTTGGAATTAATTATCATTAACTTGTAAATCAACAAAAGTCCTTAAGTTTAACGATAAAACATTTCATACTCTTAAATTATTAGAAACACTTAGGTTTTTATTTCGAAAAAATAATTAAATACAAATTTTTTTCCAAATCAACAAACAAAACTTCTAAATCACAAGTCCTCTTTTGTTCTGTTATCTTGCTCATACCTTACTCTATAACGCTTATTTAACAATTTCATTTAAACTTGAATTTATCAAAGCTAAAAAAATATTAATTACTATAGTTTAAACCCGAGTATAACTTGCGTTAAACTCGACATAAAACACGCGAACAACCAGTGCGAATCGTCCTCAAACCCGAGATCAACCATCCCTGTGCTTCCCATTGAAAAATTCGAGTATGACCTCGAGTTGAACACGAATCCAAACCTCTTACACACGAACTTCACCGTGCATGTGCATAGGGCATCAATGGCGTCGCCACCTCCGGCGACACCATGCGCAAGTCGACAATCGACCACTCTTTCGATTCCGACCTTTAATCCGATGTCACAAAGCCAAAAGAAAATTCATGACTTCCAGTCGAAATTGGAAGCTCACGACCCCATCAGAATCCACCTCGTCATGGCAATCCCGACCACCTGAGACATCGCGCCTTCGCCTATGCCTACATCCACGTCTCAAGTACCTTCCCTCCAAAATTGGCCAAGCTCGATGCATCGAAGAATTTCCTATGACCAATTCTTCAAACCCAGACAAAACTAGGGTTTAAAAATCAATTCGCCTATCGCCGATGCCACGGCGAGCGAACTCCACATCCTCCATTTTTCCTAGCTTCCACGATCATCGTGCCATCCCTAGCCAAAGCCTCGACCACCGAAATCAATCCAGTCATCAGATTACGACCAAACTTCCATTTTTGATTAACCCAGAATTGCTTCACCAAAAGTCAACTAAAATTCGAGATTTTAGTTTTAAAAATCAAGTTTTGAAAAGAGGTTTCAGGCTATATAGATGAATTTACAAATCAAGGTATTTGATTTTTAACATAAACCAATGTTCCTCTGTTCTTTTATTTTTTTCCAAACAATATTTTATTTTTTTAAACTTAAAAATATTTTTAATTCATAGTTTAATCCTAAACAATCATATTTCGTTTAAATATCCTAACCTAACAAAGATTAAAACAAGAGGAACTGAATTTTTATCTAAATTTATGCTCTGTACTTTTAAACAGAGATGAACTTTGATATATTCACACATGCTCATAGATTTACATTCAAATATATTCATTTCAACTACATGCAAACAAATTTTCATCAAGCTTCTAAGTTCAACTCATGCATCCATATTTAAATTAAAACAAGCAGAGTTTACTCACCGTTTTCAGTTTGAACAGAGAAACCCTTTTTTTTAAAAAGCTGGAAACTTGAACTACCTCTGGATTGTTGATTTGAATCTTGAATTGTTAAATTGAATTTGCATCCTTGCTGAGTTGCTCTTGTTCTTTGAATCAATTTGAAAGCTGTTGCAGTTTGTTTACAGTTTCCTTTTGTTTTCATTTTTTTAGTCTAGAAAGTTCAAAAGAATAATCTCAGCCTGGTTTTTCTAAATCATTTATCTATATTTTCAAAAACCATTCCACTTGTTAATTATGTATGTAATTTTAGCAACAAAGGTTTTATGCATGATTATAAAGCTTACAAATGTCAAACTCCTTAATATATATATATATATATATATATATATATATATTTATGTTAATAAATTTGTGTTTTAATGTTTAATACTTTATATATATTTTATATTTATTACATGTATATTTAAGGAAAGTATGCTAACCTCTTGTTAAATCCTAATTTAAACTCAAATTATTATATTCTGAATTAATAAATATTATCTTTAATGTTTTTAAGAAAATAGAATTTAACATTAACTGCCCTTAGAAAACTTTTGAATCCAAATCAATGCCTCCAAATCACTACACACACACGTGTGTGTGTGTGTGTGTGTGTGTGTGTGTGTGTGTGTATCAACATTATAATGTTTGCATATATTTATATGTGTATGTTAATCTCCTATAAACTTATCATTTCCAGAGATTTATAATGCAATATTCACTATAGTTTTCAAATTCATTTGGATATACCCAGATTTTTCTTTTATATATTGTCACGATTATATTTGTTTAACCATATAAAATCAATATCTCTGTAGTAAATATCAGTTGATTATCCAATTAACATATGACCAAGATTAGGGTTATCACATTCCTCCCCCTTCGAATCTTTTCGTCCTCGAAACAAACGAAGCCAGAATTTATTCAATACTTAAAATCAGATAAATTTATTCTTTCATCATTTTTAAAAAACTTTTTTAAAAATCTATATAATATTATTAAACAATTTTTTTCTATAAAACACTTTTTATAACTCGACGTCTCAACCACTTCATTCTTATTCTCATAGGAATTCTGTCATACGTTGATCAGGCGTAGGACTGAAAATCAATAAGTACTTGGTAAACCCATTTTCAATATCCAATGAAAGTACTTGGAAAATAATTTTATTGAAAATATTGAAGATATTGAAAATATTTTTGAAATCAAGGAAACGTCTTTAGTGAGAATGCTCTGGAAATCATCACCCCCATCTACGGTCGCTGTTAACCCAATGGTTACGTTGTCGTCGCGGCAAAATCCATAGATAACTGTAGGCCTCCGCGCCCCTTGATTACGCCATGGAACCCGCTACAGATCGCAGCTACAAATGGGGTTACGTTGCTATCACAGCAAAAATCCATATAACTGTAGGCATCAGCGCCCTCAAATTTCGTTGCCAAAAGAATGAAACTTCTCCACTCCCACATAGGTCGCTGACTACGTCAGTCAAGTCCCAATGTAGCCTGTGAGGACCCGTAAATCCGTACTCCTTGAATATACACTAATCTCCATAGATTAACTCAAGATGAACAGAAATACGAATTCTCAGTGTTTAAGAAAAAGAAAAAAATAGAAGAAGAGAGAAAAGATAGAACAGACCAGAAAGAAAACAACAGAACAACATCAGAATCTCACAATTCGCAGCGGAAAAACATATAATAATAAATGAATAATCTTTAAACAAAGAACTATATCAGTTATTACATTTCATTACATCATCAGAGTGTACAACATCAAACAACAACAAACAACGGAAAAAGAAATACTATATACTAGAAATACGCCATGCCATCCATCTTGCCTCCAACAACTCCTGAATTCCAGAATATCCTGATAAACCTTAACTATTGACTGCCCGTGTGGAAATTGGTGGGCACCTAGAGTTTAGGAAGGAAAACAATAAACTCCGAGTCAGTCATGTGACTGGTGTGAGAACTCAAAACAGTTTATTTATCTTTAAAATCAAAATAGAGGAATATTTTTAAAGTCAATTCGCAATGCTTTTTAAAAATGAGACTACCATAAGGCCTCCCGCACACACACACAATGCAAACGCAGAATCGGAGGAGATTTCTCCTTATGATAGTCAAAGATGCTTGATACGCATTAAAAAGAGACATTTGATATTATTATTAGTGCACAATGTAGGAAAAATCATTTCGAAAGTAGAATATAAATCTTAGCCAGCATAGGTACCATTATATTGTGCCTACTATAGCTACCATATTAAATGGCAGGTTCTACAACTAAAACCATACAAGTCTCATAATGTTTCTTTGGATTTCCAACAAATGGTCAGGCCAAGGAACTTCCCATTGCCACATGAGAACGCCTCTGGAAGGACGTCCCCGAGAACCAAACCGGATCTTTGCCAACACAAGGCCGGATTACCCCTAACTGGGTAACTACTGACACGAGTATGCCATCCCCCGGTCCTTTGGGACCTTTATCCGAGCGCTCGTAACCATCATCACACAATCATAAATAAAGTGTTTCAACATGAGTAAGTATCTGGGCTCCATACCATGATACCACCCTTTTCCAGAAGGAAATGCACATACCCTAAAGGGAGCTACCCCTCATAACCTTGCTGCATCTTTCCTGTTTTGACCATTTCGGGGTGTGAGGCTCGACGAAGTCTCGTCCATAAAGCCACGCTTTATACAAAAGCTGTGCTTTGGGTCAACAAATGATCATAGAAATGATCACAAATATAAACGATCAAACAAATGATCCTATCATAAATGATCAACACAATGATCATTTCACAGCAACACACAGCATGTCACATTACCAAATTGGGAATATATCGCTGATAACCTTCAACTACATAACCTCTAAGCTCGTACGTCTCAGAGAAGGGTGTTAAGCTAAGAGAATAAATTCTCCGCCACCAACAGAAATATATTTGAAAGAAATCAGCTTTATATCTCAATTTGTAATGTCAGACGTACAATCCATACAAGTCTGTTCCGGGATCGAACAGAACCGAAGGCACTTACAAAGAAGTCCTTGCAAATCCGGATGTTCACTAATCACGACCGGATTTCACATCACATATGGAGTCTCTACACCGGGGACCAGTCGATGTAAAGATGTTCGACGAGTTGTCCATTCGCTTTCAAAAATATCCGGTCTTCAACACCGGTCATCAATGCTATCCATTACGTCGTATCACTATTCGGAATGGGTAATCCGAATAACGAGCGCAATAATTTAAAAATAAGTGTGGCATTCAATTTCAAGCAAATCAAAACAAATACCTATTCAAAGGTAAATATTGATAGTCGGTTATTGAACCATCAATGGATATGCACAACATCACCAGATTCCAAATAATTTTCCAAATTATTTATTTTCCAAAAATATCTTTACAAGATATATAATTTCAATACTTCAAAAATAAATCAATATTTATTTTTAAACAAATTCCCCTTTTCTTTCATAAATTCCATAGTGAATTTATATTTCAAAATATTTATGAATAAACGATTTCAATTATTCATTTTCAATTTATCTTCAAAAAGATAAATTCTCAAAACATTTTATTTCACATTGGAAAAACATTTCCATACTTATTTATTAATAAGTAATTCACAAATCTATTTATTTTCAACACTTGGAAAATATTCAATATACTTAAATCGAGATTAAGTATATATTTCATTCTTTAAGGAAATCATTCTCTTAAACACATTTGTTTGGGCCAAAACGAATGTTGCGTAAAACATCGTTACGACAACCCAAAATCACTAGTATAGGGATTCGAAATTAAAATAGATATATAAATCCCAATACTATGCAAAACATTTCCTTTCGGAATTCATTTACTATAACAACAGTGTTATAGTCCACCATTTCCTTCTATTTCTCGAAAACGTCTATTTCAACAATGAATGTTGAAATCTATGGTTTCGAATTTTGACACATTTTAAAACATCGTTAAATCGTTTTAATTCTATTTAAAACATCACATCCAAAACATTTATCATTAACATATTATTCACTATTCAAAAACGTGAATATACTTCGTTAACAAATTTCATCATTTCTATACATTTTATTTCAAAGGACTATTCACTGTCTAAAACGTGAATATAACTCCATTAATAAGTTACAACAATTTACTAATCAAAATAAGCCATTTGCGGATTCATAAAGCAATGTTTATAATTTCCATTTCTATTTGTTTTATAACAATTTCCTTCTATAAATCTCCTTTATAAAGCTATTTCAATTTATAACTCAATTATACACCAAAAGTTCACATTATAAGTTAAATGCTTATAAAAGATTATTTTACAAAATCGTTCTTTTTAAACTTCCCAAGTTATAAATCTTATAACTTATAAGATTCATTTATTTACCCAAATCTATTCTTTCAATAACTTTACAAATTTTATAAACCTACTGCTTATAAAATTTCATCTATAACTTTACCGTTTATAGTTCTATAAATTTCATTCATTTATGAGATTCATTTACAATTCATTTTAACACTTATAAAAACTCGTTTTACAATTCAAATATTTTAATTTTTAAATATCAATTTATAAATCCTTTATATAAATCAATTTATATTATTATTTCCAAACGTCTTCAAAGTCCTTTATAATTTCACCATTCTCTTTGATTTATAAAATAATCAAATTTCATAAATCCTATTTTTAAACTTTTTATAATAAATTCAGAAATCCCAATTTAAGATATTTTATAAAACCATTAACGCATATTTTCAAAAATCAACTTTTAGCTATATTTCTCAAAAATTATAATTTTATAACATTAAAATTATAACGTTTATTTATTTAAAATGAATCAATTCCAAAAATATTTTATAAACGTATATTTTCAAAAATCACTTTAAAAATCATTTTTAAAGTTCCAAATTTGGTCCAATGATGCTACACACCAAATAGTCAATCATGACAACAACGACCATCATATATCGATATGATAATCCATCAAATATCAAAATATCTGAAATCAAATAAATACTGTTGAGGAATCCAGTTGGATCCCTCCAACCTGTTTTCCTACATCCAAAAACATTAGCACAATACCAATTCCGTTCCAGTACGAAATTATCGCGGTATATGGGATTTAAAATATTATCCGCTCAATAGACGGCGCAATAGGGTCTCATCCGCTATATAATGCGGGAAATCAACAACTGCAATATATACATATGCCAATATATATATATATATATATATATATATATATTGCTATTATATATAATACCAATTTCACTGTTTATGAAATATTCGCGGTATATGTTTTTAATAAATAACATCCGCTTACTAACGGCGCATAATGTCTATTTTAACAATCAATAGATAACAATCATCATTCAAACATGCGTTCAAGAATTTTAAATCTAACTATTTAAAATTAAAATCGAAACCGATTCAATTGAGTGGGAAGTTCTCACCTTGATTTCAATTTCGTTTTAGCGATTTATTTCGAATAAAATTAAACGGACGTTTAATTTTACCCAAAATTCTCACTAACTCCAAACGACTCCAATCCAATTCCATAGCGTAGTGCTCGTCCATACGATTCCAACGCAACTGGTTTCGCGCGTTTTCGACCTCGTATGAAAAAGATATACATTTTTAAAGTTTACATGAATTTATAACTATATAATTACAACATTATTTATAATTTTATAACCTACAACTATCATCACCGTTGGATCTGGGCCTGCAATCTCAGCCGTGCATTGCATCTTCTCCTCTCTCACGTTTCTACAGGTTACAAATCACGTAGGAACCCACCAAGGCCGAAATTAGGGTTAATTTTCGCGACCTCCTCGTCGACATCCACCACGATCAGAAGCTTCCATCTTGAAGAGCATCTCCTCCTCTACCTTCGGCCACCACCCCATGCAACTCGGCCTCCCCTATGTCTAGAAATACACGCGCGACTCTCTGCAGTTTGAGGACGATTTTCCACCAATCCGCTAACCCAAACGCGATCATGACTGTTGGATAGCAAGATCTCACCCCCATCTACAAGTTTCATGTTGAAAGATTTCGCTAATTGTTGATGGATGGAGAGATAATTGAGGAAGAAGTTGATAATTTTCGGCCATTCATTCAGGTTGGAGGCGACTGGCTTGAGGGGAAACCCTAGCCTCTTTTTACTTTGCAAAAATGAATTCCAAGGGGGTTTTATAGAAAATTATCTCAACACTATTCGTCCCGGATTTTCCGAACTCCAAACGAAGCGTGTCGGTTGGCGTTTCTAAGGTTTACCCCACGTTCCGAACACAATGGAACGTGTTTCGAGAGCTAATTCGGTCATCTGTGCGAGTTATGGCAATAAACGTTCAATTTAAAATTAAACCGATTAAACGATTTTCTAGGCGTTTTAGCTTGCACCGGACAAACGGTAAATCCAATTAACAAGAAATTTGAAAACATACAATAATATCAAATTACGGATCCGATGAAACTGGTTTCGTCGAAATCCGAGACTGTTTGAAAAATGGCTATTTTAACTCGCCAAATTAATATTAAAACAATTTCGATGCGTTTCGAGGTGCCACGGTCAAACGATAACTCCAATTGACACGAAAATTGAAATCCGGTAATAACAAACTATTACGGATCCAATGGAACTAGTTTCGTCCAATTCTGAGGCTGTTCAAAAAATGGCTAATTTCACTAGTCGATTAAATATTAAAATATTCAATTTTCACAAATAAACTTCTAATTCGATTTTAAAAGTTCTATAACATCGTTCTAACTCCAATATGATAAAATAAAATTTTGCAAATCATTTTCAATCATATTTAACCCAATTTTCAATTATTTCTGTATTTTCGCATATTAAATTATCGATTTAATTATTCAATTAAATTCAATTATTCGAAATAAAATTTATTTGACTTATAAATTCACTAATTAATATTTAAAATTAATTAAATATTCAAATTTTAATCAATTAAAATTCTGGGTCGTTACATACTTCCCCCCTTAAAAGAATTTCGTCCTCGAAATTACCAAGTAAGAAAAGTTACAGAATCTATTAACTTTCCCAAAATCCATAGTTAAACTTCTTACAATAACTTTACTAAGTTTGCAAATCATACTTAGTTATCTTTTCAAAAATAATTACGATCGTTTAACTTTCAACTCCAAAATCAAAGTTAAAGTTTTCAAAATTTTCCAATTTTTTCTCAAAAATATTCTAACGCCTTAAATTTTCGGAAAAATTCGCCAGAGTCTCCTTTGCGCGGCTCGATCCGAAAAAAAATGACAGTATATATATCACAAATATACATCTCATCAAATGATGAGGCATCCCGCAGGGAAAAAAGTGTAAAAGTACGGTATGTAATCCGAGATATGTACCTTATTTATTATTAGCGAGCATATACGGCTAATATAACGCGAAAGCGAGCTCCAAATGCGAAGCAAACGCGATCCGCACCTACTAAACACCCAACAAGCAACATGAGAACATGTATATAAACAATAGTATTGATATACAACATATAGCAACATAATAACTATATATGCCAACATAGCAAATGTAGTAAAAGCAATATATTCAACCATCAACCAACTATCATTCGACTAACATTCAACTAACATCCATAACCAACAAATATTCATTCTTATTCTCATTAATATTCAATGAATTAGGTTTTCAATTTAATCACATTTGATTCATTAACAGTGGATGTTTTTACTAACATTCATTTTCAATTAGTTTATATTCACTAATTCATATTCAAGTTGGTTCACTTCCAATTGGATTTCAATTACTTTAGCTTTCAATTTCATTAACACTTAATGAATTATATACAATCAATTAACAACCATATAACAACCAATGTATATTAATTACAATCAAATTTATTTGCTTAAATTCATTCAATTTGGTTTAACTAAATTGATTTTCATGCAACTATTCAACTTTCAATAACATTAGATTTTAACGAATTAACACTTACATTCATTATTTCATATCAACTTAATTTACATTCAATTGATTAACATTTAATCCATTCATTCAATTCAATTACAAAGGTTGAATTTCATTTACATAACTTAAGTTCATATTTATCACTTAACTTTATTAATTTACTTCGATACCAATATCAACTTCATTCAACATCACTTAAGTTATATTCCATTTAATAAACATCACTTGGTTTTACTTAACTTAAATTCCCACTTATAAATCAATTTCAGATTCCAATTCTAAAGTAAATTTCCATTTAACTTTAAATTCATTTTTATTTACAGTTCATATTGTAACAGCCTAATTTTTTTACAAGTATTTTTCACTTGTATTTTTTTAAAAAAAAAAACTTTGGGGTTTATTTAAAGTGATTAAAAAAAAAACAATTGACCAAATTTTAATTAAATAATAAGATCTCTGAAATTTTGACATGGTTAAGAATTAACTTTAATTTGGTAATTTGGGTTTTTTTCGAGGATGGTAAATAACTTAATTTCTAGCAAAATCAAGTTTTAATTAAGAAAATATTAATAGCTTAGGTGGTCAAGACATCTGGGCTATTCACGACAGGTCACGAGTTCGAGTCTCGGCATGGTCAGAATTTCTAAAAATTTTTTAGTATATAAATGAACTGGGTAATTACGCATTAAAAAGGGCGCCTAAATTTAGGGAATAAATACCGTGTATGTATATATATATATATATATATATATATATATATATAAGATTATATATAAGAAAACGTATAGAACTTTAATCCGTTATTTTTCTCTTTCCAGTAAAATTTACTTCCCAATTTATATACATATATAATTTGATTTAAATCATTTCCTTAAAATACTAAATATGGAAATTTAAAGTGTGAAACGGTTAAATTTGTTAAAAGACAACTCCATTTGAATTTTAATAAAAGGAATTTTGTATATATATATATATATATATATATATAATATGTGAAAACCAATTAAGTTTGTTAAGTAATAATTTTGAAGAATTTAGTGTATTAATGAACTATTGGATTTCGCGTTTATAGGACGCGTAAAATTTATGGTACAAGTAACGTAATAAACGTATAAATTTAAAACGTTATTTTTATATAAATCTTGGGTGTTTTATATTACGTCAGTTTGGCGTATTTTAAAAATCAAATTTCAACATCCATATGTATTTAAAATATCGTATCAATGGTCTGTATACAAAATCAACGCTTACTTTAATCACGCATATAAAGTATAGAATCCAAAGATTTGTATAACTGGCAATTAATATTTTCGCAAGCCTTATCTCAAATCCAGAGGAATAACGTGCATATCCAGGCATCAAAAAAAAAAAAGCACGCAAATCTGAATTTAAAAAGGAAACGTTCAAATCTGTTTGTAACTGTTCTTTAAAATATAATGATAATAATCAACTCTTCTTTTTTTGATTTAAACATACCATATATTTCTTCTTAAATCACGCATATATCATTTGAGAGAAAATCAATTTTACATTCCTTTGCGCGTGACACAAAATTTTATTCTTTTAACATTTTTGGCATTTGCCTCTTACCTTTTTGTTTCTTGAGCATGTCACTGTATTCATTTATTCACGCAACCTAAATGGACCAATATATTTGATTGCCTAAAATCAACTCATGCATTCAAATTTAACCTTGCCTATCTTTTCAAATTCTCACATTCCTATTTATATCTCTCTGTTTCCACTGTCTTTATTTTGCAAGATAAAATTTTTCGTTCCTATAATCACGCATATAAAGTAAAAATCATATTTAAATATACTTATCGATTAAAATATCAGTTAGTGATTTTTATAACAAACGTTACTTTTGTTTTAACTGTCAAAATTTGTTTTAAACATTTATAACAAACTTTTGTATCCAAATATCTTTTGCCTAAAATCAATCTCTTGCCTAATATCAGTTCTTCCAAATGCCGTTTCTTCAATCTACAATCACGCAACTATCAAATAAAAAAATGTTGAAATCAAAACTCATAAACTGGCAATGAATATCACGCATATAAAATCAAATCTAATTGCTAACCGTGGTCCCTAAAATCACACGAGCCTTATCCATTCAAACAAGATAAAAACTGGAAATAAATCACTGAGCTCTACTAGCTTTTTCTTTTTCCATTGATTTCGCCTCAAATCAATTCTTTATCTGCAAAACGTTCAATCTTCTATCAATGCTGCCGTTTTTTTTCAATCTCTTGCCAAGGTATTCACATTCAAACTTTTTGAACGTACGAAATTTTGCTTTATCAATCAATTGTTTAGGCATGCCAAGATATGTTGCCATTTTTGTACCGAGCCCTTTTGATTTTCTTCACGTGTATATGTTTTCTTGCATCTAAAGCAAACTCTCCCCTCTATAAATATATTAGCCTGGTTCGTATTTTATCTCCTCATCTTGCATAACATCATCCACAAGGAGAAAAGCTTCTATCAGGTAATATTACTATTCCTCTTCTTCTTTTGCATCTTCTCCGTTTTCCTTCTTCAGTTTTTTTTCCTTTGCTTTCCCATCTTTTGGCTCGGCCACTCCAACCCTGACTACCACTCTAGTGCTCAGTTGAGTTTCCTATGAGACATATATTTTGAAAAAAAAAAACCTTGTTTCTAGTAGCAGTGGATATGTGTGTTGATGATGAGGTCTTAAGAGAAATACATTACCTTGCAAATTCATTCAAGTCAGGTCAATAACCTGTAGGAAGCTAGGTTATGGAATTAGTGTAGTTATGATGTAGTAAGTGTTATTCTGGATGTACTTATCACTAATGATCTGTGCATGTTTTACCATCTTGTAACAGTAGATAGCAGAGAGACGCAAGTTGTAGGCAGAGAGTTGCGTGAGTTTTGTTTTGCATAGGATGTTAGACATGTTTAAATAAATAAATAAATAAATAAATATAAAACAAGAGTAAAGAAGAATATAACAGAGGGAGAGAAAGAGAGTTTTCAGGGTTCATCAGAATATAACATGTTGACATAGTGAGTGAGCCTTCAGTTGCATATAGGCATATCATATAGGCAGGCTTTTAGTGAAATCTTGACCGTGTTTTAGGTAACTGACTTGGGTAGTTATTCGTTGATGATAGTAAAATTTTTAAAGAAGAAATGATGTATCCGTGCATGTTTTATAATATATATATATATATATATATATATATATATATATATATATATATAAGATTCGGTTGAAAAAAAAGGGAGAAAGCCTGTAATACTTCAGATAACAGAGAAGATGTTAGGTGGAAATGTTTAGTTGCATATAAAAGCATATAACTGCAATATGCTTTATAGTTGTGTGGGACAGTGCATAAGCCTGTAGGTAGTAGAGTATTGGATGCACTTGTACATGCATATATCACGGCCTATAGGAGAAAAACTTCACCATTTTGTTTTAGATGGCCTTTAGGTAAATTTTTCCTTGATTTTTGAAATGGCATGGTTCAGTAATGGGTAGGAAAAGTTTCGTTATGTTTTGATAGTATACCCAGTGGAGTGGTCGAGCAAGTCGAACTAATTCTCGTCCTATTTTTAATTTTTGCTTTGACCATAAATTTCTAAAGTCACGTATCCGGTATTTGGATCTTGTTATAGATTTGAATCTAGGCGTGACATCCGGGATATTCGATCGTTACTCTCTGTTCGTTTCTTTTCCGGTGGATTTTCGTTTTGAATCAAATTTTTTCTGCAGCCTTCAGGTGAGTTTTTCTCACCAGACACACATGCCTATATTTCTGTGAATTATCGCAAGTGTATGTGTAAATTATTATTTAACTGTTATCTGTCTGTAATATAACGTAGGATGTTAAACTCCATTTAAATTGACACCTCATCAGTTATTTATCTGTTGTAATATTTCTATAGTTATATTGTTAAATGTTGATTTACTGATTTAAATCATCACTGCAAGTTCCCTATAAATTTAAATCGTTAAGGCTGAAATGATAGGCCTAAAACGATGATTATTATGCATTTATTCAGTTAACTGTTTAATTTTAACTTGGGATTGCGGGTTTGAAATGATAGAACCCGGGGTTTGTAAAATTGCGGATTGAAATGATATAAATCCGTATCACTTGACCTAGGCTAGAAAATTTTATACAGACCCGTGGTTCCTATAATATTTTTCTGAAATATTTTAAAATTATTTTTAAATGGAAGTTTATAATATTGTGGTTTAATGTATTTAAAGGATTTTTATAAAGATTTAAAAATGATTTTTGAATGAGTTAAGATTTTAAATAAATAAATATAACTTATTTGGAAAAATTCTGGATTTTTGTTAAGATGAGATTTCAGTTAAGAAATAATTGATAATAAGTTGTATTTGGAATTTAAACTAAATTGATAAGTTAATAACCTATTACAACATTTAAATGCTGTCTTTTAAAATTGGACTGTTTAACCCATAAACTTTAGGTAACATTTCATAAGTGCTGCAGAAACTGGAATTTGATTGTTTTAAAATGTATGGAAATTAATTTTGGGGAAAAGGTGTAAATTTTGGAATTTAATATGAAATTAGAAAAATTTTAAGAAATTGATTTTTTGATGGATTTAAAGGAAGAATTTAACTTTAAAATTTGGTAAAGGCAATAAATTCCAAATAAATTGAATAAATTTAAAAGTATGTATAAAGTGGAAAGTTTAAATCAATATTTGATATTGAAGGAATTTGAGATATATTTTGATTTTAAAGTACGAATACCATTTTAAACTGTAACCACGGGTTATAATAACGCTTGGTTGGCAAAGAGACCGGAATCGGATATGGACATACTCTCTGTCGATACCGAAAACCACTTTGACTAACCGTGTACGCGGTGGAGATCCCAGAATGAAGTAGGATGGTGGTGACGTTTCCTTTAAGGTAAATACGTGGACCCGACTTCCGTGAGTTGGCATAAGGTGGCTAAAACAGGAGCGATTCTCGGATTAATGAGGTAGCACCTCTGATCGAACGCACTTCTTCGTATGCCATTCTATTACTCCTGTGATTGTTTTGGTGCGCACCTTTGATTTGGGAGTGTTGTTCGAGGTGGGCGGTAACTGCGGCTACGCGTTTCCACCGGTCCGGATAGCAATTGGTATATCTACCCTGGCATTGCCTAGTTGTGCCGTGTCACCTACCATAGCGAGCCTCCTACGAGTTTCTATTTGTGTCGTACCTATGGAGTATCCTCTGGTAGCTTCCCGATCAGGAGGTATTACGGTACTGTATAGACTATTGGCATTATTTGTGTTAAGGGCTATATGGGTAACCCCTTAACGCTATTAAAAAGTAAGTTTATTTTACAATTAGACACTATTATAATAGCGCAATATACTACATAGTAAATAGTTTAACGGATCCTTAGAGGATGGGCGGTCCCAAGCATCCTTTAAGTTACTTGCTCTATATTACAGTACACTTGAATTAGCTTACACTATATAAGTATGTATGTTCTGACTCGAGTGTTTATGTTTTATGTTACGCTCGGGTCAGCCTGAGTTGCAGTTCAGTTTTCATCCCGGAGCTCGGATTTCTGTAGATCACTTTCAAGCTGCTGGCAAACTTCCTTTCCAGTTCTTTATCTAAAATTTTGAAATCAAGACTAGTGGACATTTGGACTGTTTACTGATAAGTTAAAACTATATTTGGATTTAAGACTATGTAAATTTTACTTGAGTAAGAATATTTATAGTGGCTTCATGAACCACTAAGTATTTTTAAATTCCGCTGCGAGTATTCTGATTCTGTGTCTGTGATTCTGTGATTAATTATTTACTGCATATTCTGAGTTCTGCCAAATTTATTTTTACAACGCGGTATTTTGAACAATTCAAGTCCGACATGTGCGGATGCGAATGGTTGAAAACACCGGGTCGTTACATCTGGTATCAGAGCTTTGGCTCTAGGCAAAACTTAGAATGTATGGTAAATTTGATTTACAGAATCACTTTCATTCGAGCTTGAATCTCTTCCTTTTTGAATTTTGGAACGTTCCCTGCAGTTCTGAAGTTCATTCGTGTCCCTCACTATTTATTTTTCTTTCGATTCGGGAGTATCCCATAACTCCACTTAGGATGATCTTTATAGTGAATTGGCGGTTTCGCCAATATTCTAATATAGCGGTGAAACTCCTTTACAACTAGCATTGATTCACCGGAGATTTATATTTATCCTCGGTTTAGATACTAGTATCTTTGGTTATTCTGAACTCTATCTCTTCAGATCGAATGTAGATTTACCCCAGAAAATCCACATCGATCTGACTCTTTAAGTCACGGTTGACCAGGTTAAGGTTGCCCGTGATTTATATAAACTTATCTGGTTTCTTATTCTGTTATTTAACCATCGGATCTTCTGATTCCAACTTATCTTTAAATCAAAATTCTCTTTAATTTGAGTCCTTCAAAATTTGAATCTCTATCCTTGTTTTGAAAAAATTTATTCCTATATTTGGGAAAAATCTAATATTATATATATAAGTATAATTTTCAGAATTTAACTAGTTGTTTAGAGATAATAATGTTTGATTTTATTTATAGTTTTGTAAACCATTGGTTTGGTCTTAATGAATAATTGAACTATAAAACAAGAATTTAAGAATTTAATATCTGATAGTTTCAAACCTTGTGTTTAAAGTCTTAAAAGGATATATTATTATTTAAATTATTTTCGAATATAAATTTGTTTCCAAAGAATTTTAAAGTTTTAAAAATCAGTGCTCTTCTCTTTGTCGCTAGAAAATAATTTCGGGGATGAGTACAACATCATCGACATTCATTTTCGAGTATCGAAGTAAAGAGACCACGATGTAGTTTTGCTTCAAAAATTTAATTAATTTGAATTTCTAAAATATGACTTAATTTATAATATATATAGATATATGATTTAAATTTGATTTGACATATACTATATGTATGTATTTATTTATCTCTAAAGGGTTTGAAGTTAATTGGAAATTTAATTCATAAATTTATGTTAAAAGGTGATTCTAATGATAAAATAAAGTCAAATTTGGAATGAATATTTAAACTTGAATAATATAGTTGGAAAATTTTACTTGTATAAATTGCATGCCAATATAACTTACCTAAATCATTCAGAAATTAACTATGTAATTGGATAATGTATAATATAAAAGGATTTTATAAATAAAAATTTGAGTGGTTATAATAAATGTTATACACTTAAAGTTTCAGTTACAACAAGACAAATAGAGGTAAATAGAAATAAAATAATAATTGAATAATATACAATATCAAATGGTGTTAAAGGAAATTTAGAAATATATTGGAATAGTTATATTAAATATAATCTACTTAATATGTGCGATAAGATAAATTAAGCAGAATATATTTAATAATAATCTGGAATAAAGAAAATTAAATTTGTTGAATAAAAGATGATTATTATAAATGACTATACAAATTTCTGATTTTAGAAAATAATTGGATAATAAGATAATTAATTTGGAAATAGTTAAGATTGATTTAACTTCTGTAAAAATCAAATGAATTAAATCAATTATTGAATATTAATTAATTTAAACTGAATATATATGGTTTAGACATTGAGAAAAATATTTGACATAGATGAGAAAAATATTGAGGGAAATAAATTTAATTATAGTTTGGAATAAAGAAGAAATTAAATGGGAAATTTAGTTTATTTTGGGAAATGGTAAATTTACTTTAAAAATTAAGTTAAATTACCATTTCAAATTTGGACTAAAATTAAACATTTTAAATTAGAATGTTATAATACCTTGTGAAAAATTTGGATTAAAAAAAAAATACAAGTAATTATGTAAATAAATAAATGTTAAAAATTTTAAGTATAAATAGATGGAATCAATGATTAATTTAAAATTGAATTTTTATTGTTTAGATTAATGATTCTAATTTAAGTTTCAATTTAGTTTTCTTTCAGGTTGTTTCTATTCCCCTACCTTCTTCCTTTTCGAGGACGAAAAGTTCTGAGTAGGGGAGAGTGTAACAACCCAATTTTTTTACAAGTATGTTTCACTTGTATTTTTTTTAAAAAAAACTTTGGGGTTTATTTAAAGTGATTAAAAAAAAACAATTGACCAAATTTTAATTAAATAATAAGATCTCTGAAATTTTGACATGGTTAAGAATTAACTTTAATTTGGTAATTTGGGTTTTTGTCGAGGATGGTAAATAACTTAATTTCTAGCAAAATCAAGTTTTAATTAAGAAAACATTAATAGCTTAGGTGGTCAAGACATCTGGGCTATTCACGACAGGTCACGAGTTCGAGTCTCGGCATGGTCAGAATTTCTAAATTTTTTTTAGTATATAAATGAACTGGGTAATTACGCCTTAAAAAGGGCGCCTAAATTTAGGGAATAAATACCGTATATATATATATATATAAGATTATATATAAGAAAACGTATAGAACTTTAATCCGTTATTTTTCTCTTTCCAGTAAAATTTACTTCCCAATTTATATACATATATAATTTGATTTAAATCATTTCCTTAAAATACTAAATATGGAAATTTAAAGTGTGAAACGGTTAAATTTGTTAAAAGACAACTCCATTTGAATTTTAATAAAAGGAATTTTGTATATATATATATAATATGTGAAAACCAATTAAGTTTGTTAAGTAATAATTTTGAAGAATTTAGTGTATTAATGAACTATTGGATTTCGCGTTTATAGGACGCGTAAAATTTATGGTACAAGTAACGTAATAAACGTATAAATTTAAAACGTTATTTTTATATAAATCTTGGGTGTTTTATATTACGTCAGTTTGGCGTATTTTAAAAATCATATTTCAACATCCATATATATTTAAAATATCGTATCAATGGTCTGTATACAAAATCAACGCTTACTTTAATCACGCATATAAAGTATAGAATCCAAAGATTTGTATAACTGGCAATTAATATTTTCGCAAGCCTTATCTCAAATCCAGAGGAATAACGTGCATATCCAGGCATCAAAAAAAAAAAGCACGCAAATCTGAATTTAAAAAGGAAACGTTCAAATCTGTTTGTAACTGTTCTTTAAAATATAATGATAATAATCAACTCTTCTTTTTTTTGATTTAAACATACCATATATTTCTTCTTAAATCACGCATATATCATTTGAGAGAAAATCAATTTTGCATTCCTTTGCGCGTGACACAAAATTTTATTCTTTTAACATTTTTGGCATTTGCCTCTTACCTTTTTGTTTCTTGAGCATGTCACTGTATTCATTTATTCACGCAACCTAAATGGACCAATATATTTGATTTCCTAAAATCAACTCATGCATTCAAATTTAACCTTGCCTATCTTTTCAAATTCTCACATTCCTATTTATATCTCTCTGTTTCCACTGCCTTTATTTTGCAAGATAAAATTTATCGTTCCTATAATCACGCATATAAAGTAAAAATCATATTTAAATATACTTATCGATTAAAATATCAGTTAGTGATTTTTATAACAAACGTTACTTTTGTTTTAACTGTCAAAATTTGTTTTAAACATTTATAACAAACTTTTGCATCCAAATATCTTTTGCCTAAAATCAATCTCTTGCCTAATATCAGTTCTTCCAAATGCCGTTTCTTCAATCTACAATCACGCAACTATCAAATAAAAAAAATGTTGAAATCAAAACTCATAAACTGGCAATGAATATCACGCATATAAAATCAAATCTAATTGCTAACCGTGGTCCCTAAAATCACACGAGCCTTATCCATTCAAACAAGATAAAAACTGGAAATAAATCACTGAGCTCTACTTGCTTTTTCTTTTTCCATTGATTTCGCCTCAAATCAATTCTTTATCTGCAAAACGTTCAATCTTCTATCAATGCTGTCGTTTTTTTTTCAATCTCTTGCCAAGGTATTCACATTCAAACTTTTTGAACGTACGAAATTTTGCTTTATCAATCAATTGTTTAGGCATGCCAAGATATGTTGCCATTTTTGTACCGAGCCCTTTTGATTTTCTTCACGTGTATATGTTTTCTTGCATCTAAAGCAAACTCTCCCCTCTATAAATATATTAGCCTGGTTCGTATTTTATCTCCTCATCTTGCATAACATCATCCACAAGGAGAAAAGCTTCTATCAGGTAATATTACTATTCCTCTTCTTCTTTTGCATCTTCTCCGTTTTCCTTCTTCAGTTTTTTTCCTTTGCTTTCCCATCTTTTGGCTCGGCCACTCCAACCCTGACTACCACTCTAATGCTCAGCCGAGTTTCCTATGAGACATATATTTTGAAAAAAAAAACCTTGTTTCTAGTAGCAGTGGATATGTGTGATGATGATGAGGTCTTAAGAGAAATACATTACCTTGCAAATTCATTCAAGTCAGGTCAATAACCTGTAGGAAGCTAGGTTATGGAATTAGTGTAGTTATGATGTAGTAAGTGTTATTCTGGATGTACTTATCACTAATGATCTGTGCATGTTTTACCATCTTGTAACAGTAGATAGCAGAGAGACGCAAGTTGTAGGCAGAGAGTTGCGTGAGTTTTGTTTTGCATAGGATGTTAGACATGTTTAAAAAAATAAATAAATAAATAAATAAATAAATAAATAAATATAAAACAAGAGTAAAGAAGAATATAACAGAGGGAGAGAAAGAGAGTTTTCAGGGTTCATCAGAATATAACATGTTGACATAGTGAGTGAGCCTTCAGTTGCATATAGGCATATCATATAGGCAGGCTTTTAGTGAAATCTTGACCGTGTTTTAGGTAACTGACTTGGGTAGTTATTCGTTGATGATAGTAAAAATTTTAAAGAAGAAATGATGTATCCGTGCATGTTTTATAATATATATATATATATATATATATATATATATATATAAGATTCGGTTGAAAAAAAAGGGAGAAAGCCTGTAATACTTCAGATAACAGAGAAGATGTTAGGTGGAAATGTTTAGTTGCATATAAAAGCATATAACTGCAATATGCTTTATAGTTGTGTAGGACAGTGCATAAGCCTGTAGGTAGTAGAGTATTGGATGCACTTGTACATGCATATATCACGGCCTATAGGAGAAAAACTTCACCATTTTGTTTTAGATGGCCTTTAGGTAAATTTTTCCTTGATTTTTGAAATGGCATGGTTCAGTAATGGGTAGAAAAAGTTTCGTTATGTTTTGATAGTATACCCAGTGGAGTGGTCGAGCAAGTCGAACTAATTCTCGTCCTATTTTTAATTTTTGCTTTGACCATAAATTTCTAAAGTCACGTATCCAGTATTTGGATCTTGTTATAGATTTGAATCTAGGCGTGACATCCGGGATATTCGATCGTTACTCTCTGTTCGTTTCTTTTCCGGTGGATTTTCGTTTTGAATCAAAATTTTTCTGCAGCCTTCAGGTGAGTTTTTCTCACCAGACACACATGCCTATATTTCTGTGAATTATCGCAAGTGTATGTGTAAATTATTATTTAACTGTTATCTGTCTGTAATATAACGTAGGATGTTAAACTCCATTTAAATTGACACCTCATCAGTTATTTATCTGTTGTAATATTTCTATAGTTATATTGTTAAATGTTTATTTACTGATTTAAATCATCACTGCAAGTTCCCTATAAATTTAAATCGTTAAGGCTGAAATGATAGACCTAAAACGATGATTATTATGCATTTATTCAGTTAACTGTTTAATTTTAACTTGGGACTGCGGGTTTGAAATGATAGAACCCGGGGTTTGTAAAATTGCGGATTGAAATGATATAAATCCGTATCACTTGACCTAGGCTAGAAAATTTTATACAGACCCGTGGTTCCTATAATATTTTTCTGAAATATTTTAAAATTATTTTTAAATGGAAGTTTATAATATTGTGGTTTAATGTATTTTAAGGATTTTTATAAAGATTTAAAAATGATTTTTGAATGAGTTAAGATTTTAAATAAATAAATATAACTTATTTGGACAAATTCTGGATTTTTGTTAAGATGAGATTTCAGTTAAGAAATAATTGATAATAAGTTGTATTTGAAATTTAAACTAAATTGATAAGTTAATAACCTATTACAACATTTAAATGCTGTCTTTTAAAATTGGACTGTTTAACCCATAAACTTTAGGTAACATTTCATAAGTGCTGCAGAAACTGGAATTTGATTGTTTTAAAATGTATGGAAATTAATTTTGGGGAAAAGGTGTAAATTTTGGAATTTAATATGAAATTAGAAAAATTTGAAGAAATTGATTTTTTGATGGATTTAAAGGAAGAATTTAACTTTAAAATTTGGTAAAGGCAATAAATTCCAAATAAATTGAATAAATTTAAAAGTATGTATAAAGTGGAAAGTTTAAATCAATATTTGATATTGAAGGAATTTGAGATATATTTTGATTTTAAAGTACGAATACCATTTTAAACTGTAACCACGGGTTATAATAACGCTTGGTTGGCAAAGAGACCGGGATCGGATATGGACATACTCTCTGTCGATACCGAAAACCACTTTGACTAACCGTGTACGCGGTGGAGATCCCAGAATGAAGTAGGATGGTGGTGACGTTTCCTTTAAGGTAAATACGTGGATCCGACTTCCGTGAGTTGGCATAAGGTGGCTAAAACAGGAGCGATTCTCGGATTAATGAGGTAGCACCTCTGATCGAACGCACTTCTTCGTATGCCATTCTATTACTCCTGTGATTGTTTTGGTGCGCACCTTTGATTTGGGAGTGTTGTTCGAGGTGGGCGGTAACTGCGGCTACGCGTTTCCACCGGTCCGGATAGAAATTGGTATATCTACCCTGGCATTGCCTAGTTGTGCCGTGTCACCTACCATAGCGAGCCTCCTACGAGTTTCTATTTGTGTCGTACCTATGGAGTATCCTCTGGTAGCTTCCCGATCAGGAGGTATTACGGTACTGTATAGACTATTGGCATTATTTGTGTTAAGGGCTATATGGGTAACCCCTTAACGCTATTAAAAAGTAAGTTTATTTTACAATTAGACACTATTATAATAGCGCAATATACTACATAGTAAATAGTTTAACGGATCCTTAGAGGATGGGCGGTCCCAAGCATCCTTTAAGTTACTTGCTCTATATTACAGTACACTTGAATTAGCTTACACTATATAAGTATGTATGTCCTGACTCGAGTGTTTATGTTTTATGTTACGTTCGGGTCAGCCTGAGTTGCAGTTCAGTTTTCATCCCGGAGCTAGGATTTCTGTAGATCACTTTCAGGCTGCTGGCAAACTTCCTTTCCAGTTCTTTATCTAAAATTTTGAAATCAAGACTAGTGGACATTTGGACTGTTTACTGATAAGTTAAAACTATATTTGGATTTAAGACTATGTAAATTTTACTTGAGTAAGAATATTTATAGTGGCTTCATGAACCACTAAGTATTTTTAAATTCCGCTGCGAGTATTCTGATTCTGTGTCTGTGATTCTGTGATTAATTATTTACTGCATATTCTGAGTTCTGCCAAATTTATTTTTACAACGCGGTATTTTGAACAATTCAAGTCCGACATGTGCGGATGCGAATGGTTGAAAATACCGGGTCGTTACACATATTCATAAATATATTCATATAGTTTCACTTTCTATATATATAAGTTTATTTCACAATTGTAAATTACTTTAATAATAATTCAATTCTCATAATTCTTTTGCTTATACAATTATTCTATTTAGATTATTCAAACAACTTATTCAACAACCAAACAATCAACTTACATACACTTTAATAATTCTGAAAAAATTATTCCTTTATATATAAAATATAATCAACGTAAAATTATTTCTTTTACCCAACTTAAAACAATACTGTGTCGAATTGTTCTGTATAAGTGTTTAGAGATCCCTATCAACAACGTTAATTACTCGTGTTAACCAGAATCCATATACCACTCAACAAAGCAATCATCACAATATAAAACAATTTTTTTATATTTACTAACAAATACGCACTCATAGCTATTATTATACTCAAACTCATTCTAGAGTACTACAGACTCTATCTCTAATGAGTAATACCCAACAGAGCCATGGTTGTCGCTTAACCATATGCTCTGATACCAGATGTGAGGACCCGCAAATCCGTACTCCTTGAATATACACTAATCTCCATAGATTAACTCAAGATGAACAAAAATACGAATTCTCAGTGTTTAAGAAAAAGAAAAAGATAGAAGAAGAGAGAAAAGATAGAACAGAACAGAAAGAAAACAACAGAACAACATCAGAATCTCACAATTCGCAGCGGAACAACATATAATAATAAATGAATAATCTTTAAACAAAAAACTATATTAGTTATTACATTTTATACATTTCATTACATCATCAGAGTGTACAACATCAAACAACAACAAACAGCGGAAAAAGATATACTATATACTAGTAATACGCCATGCCATCCATCTTGCCTCCAGCAACTCCTGAATTCCAGAATATCCTGATAAACCTTAACTCTTGACTGCCCGTGTGGAAATTAGTGGGCACCCAGAGTTTAGGAAGGAAAACAATAAACTCCGAGTCAGTCATGTGACTGGTGTGAGAACTCAAAACAGTTTATTTATCTTTAAAATCAAAATAGAGGAATATTTTTAAAGTCAATTCGCAATGCTTTTTAAAAATGAGACTACCATAAGGCCTCCCGCACACACACACAATGCAAACGCAGAATCAGAGGAGATTTCTCCTTATGATAGTCAAAGATGCTTGATACGCATTAAAAAGAAACATTCGATATTATTATTAGTGCATAGTGTAGGAAAAATCATTTTGAAAGTAGAATATAAATCTTAGCCAGCATAGGTACCATTATATTATGCCTACTATAGCTACCATATTAAATGGCAGGTTCTACAACTAAAACCGTACAAGTCTCGTATTGTTTCTTTGGATTCCCAACAAATGGTCAGGCCAAGGAACTTCCCATTGCCACATGAGAACGCCTCTGGAAGGACGTCCTCGAGAACCAAACCGGATCTCTGCCAACACAAGGCCGGGTTACCCCTAACTGGGTAACTACTGACACGAGTATGCCATCCCCCGGTCCTTTGGGACCTTCATCCGAGCGCTCGTAACCATCATCACACAATCATAAATAATTTCAACATGAGTAAGTATCTGGGATCCATACCATGATACCACCCTTTTCCAGAAGGAAATGCACATACCCTAAAGGGAGCTACCCCTCATAACCTTGCTGCATCTTTCTTGTTTTGACCATTATGGGGTGTGAGGCTCGACGAAGTCTCATCCACAAAGCCACGCTTTATACAAAAGCTGTGCTTTGGGTCAACAAATGATCATAGAAATGATCACAAAGATAAAGGATCAAACAAATGATCCTATCACAAATGATCAACACAATGATCATTTCACAGCAACACTCAGCATGTCACATTACCAAATTGGGAATATATCGCTGATGACCTTCAACTACATAACCTCTGAGCTCGTACGTCTCAGAGAAGGGTGTTAAGCTAAGAGAATAAATTCTCCGCCACCAACAGAAATATATTTGAAAGAAATCAGCTTTATATCTCAATTTGTAATGTCAGACATACAATCCATACAAGTCTGTTCCGGGATCGAACAGAACCGAAGGCACTTACAAAGAAGTCCTTGCAAATCCGGATATTCACTAATCACGACAGGATTTCCCATCACATATGGAGTCTCTATACCGAGGACCAGTCGATGCAAAGACATTCGACGAGTTGTCCATTCGTTTTCAAAAATATCCGGTCTTCAACACCGGTCATCAATGCTATCCATTACGTCGCATCACTATTCGGAATGGGTAATCCGAATAACGAGCGCAATAATTTAAAAATAAGTGTGGCATTCAATTTCAAGCAAATCACAACAAATACCTATTCAAAGGTAAATATTGATAGTCGATTATAGAACTATCAATGGATATGCACAACATCACCAGATTCCAAATAATTTTCCAAATTATTTATTTTCCAAAAATATCTTTACCAGATATATAATTTCAATACTTCAAAAATAAATCAATATTTATTTTTAAACAAATTCCCCTTTTCTTTTATAAATTCCATAGTGAATTTATATTTCAAAATATTTATGAATAAACGATTTCAATTATTCATTTTCAATTTATCTTCAAAAAGATAAATTCTCAAAACGTTTTATTTCACATTGGAAAAACATTTCCATACTTATTTATTAATAGGTAATTCACAAATCTATTTATTTTCAACACTTGGAAAATATTCAATATACTTAAATCGAGATTAAGTATATATTTCATTCTTTAAGGAAATCATTCTCTTAAACACATTTGTTTGGGCCAAAACGAATGTTGCGTAAAACATCGTTACGACAACCCAAAATCACTAGTATAGGGATTCGAAATTAAAATAGATATATAAATCCCAATACTATGCAAAACATTTCCTTTCGGAAATCATTTACTATAACAACAGTGTTATAGTCCACCATTTCCTTCTATTTCTCGAAAACGTCTATTTCAACAATGAATGTTGAAATCTATGGTTTCGAATCTTTGACACATTTTAAAACATCGTTAAATCATTTTAATTCTATTTAAAACATCACATCCAAAACATTTATCATTAACATATTATTCACTATTCAAAAACGTGAATATACTTCGTTAACAAATTTCATCATTTCTATACATTTTATTTCAAAGGACTATTCACTGTCTAAAACGTGAATATAACTCCATTAATAAGTTACAACAATTTACTAATCAAAATAAGCCATTTGCGGATTTATAAAACAATGTTTATAATTTCCATTTCTATTTGTTTTATAACAATTTCCTTCTATAAATCTCCTTTATAAAGCTATTTCAATTTATATCTCAATTATACACCAAAAGTTCACATTATAAGTTAAATGCTTATAAAACGATTATTTTACAAAATCGTTCTTTTTAAACTTCCCAAGTTATAAATCTTATAACTTATAAGATTCATTTATTTGCCCAAATCTATTCTTTCAATAACTTTACAAATTTTATAAACCTACTGCTTATAAAATTTCATCTATAACTTTACCGTTTATAGTTCTATAAATTTCATTCATTTATGAGATTCATTTACAATTCATTCTAACACTTATAAAAACTCGTTTTACAATTCAAATATTTTAATTTATAAATATCAATTTATAAATCCTTTATATAAATCAATTTATATTATTATTTCCAAACGCCTTCAAAGTCCTTTATAATTTCACCATTCTCTTTGATTTATAAAATAATCAAATTTCATAAATCCTATTTTTAAACTTTTTATAATAAATTCAGAAATCCCAATTTAAGCTATTTTATAAAATCATTAACGCATATTTTCAAAAATCAACTTTTAGCTATATTTCTCAAAAATTATAATTTTATAACATTAAAATTATAACGTTTATTTATTTAAAATGAATCAATTCCAAAAATATTTTATAAACGTATACTTTCAAAAATCACTTTAAAAATCATTTTTAAAGTTCCAAATTTGGTCCAATGATGCTACACACCAAATAGTCAATCACGACAACAACGACCATCATATATCGATATGATAATCCATCAAATATCGAAATATCTGAAATCAAATAAATACTGTTGAGGAATCCAGTTGGATCCCTCCAACCTGTTTTCAAGCATCCAAAAACATTAGCACAATACCAATTCCGTTCCAGTACGAAATTATCGCGGTATATGGGATTTAAAATATTATCCGCTTAATAGACGGCGCAATAGGGTCTCATCCGCTATATAATGCGGGAAATCAACAACTGCAATATATACATATGCCAATATATATTGCTATTATATATAATACCAATTTCACTGTTTATGAAATATTCGCGGTATATGTTTTTAATAAATAACATCCGCTTACTAACGGCGCATAATGTCTATTTTAACAATCAATAGATAACAATCATCATTCAAACATGTATTCAAGAATTTTAAATCTAACTATTTAAAATTAAAATCGAAACCGATTCGATTGAGTGAGAAGTTCTCACCTTGATTTCAATTTCGTTTTAGCGATTTATTTCGAATAAAATTAAACGGACGTTTAATTTTACCCAAAATTCTCACTAAATCCAAATGACTCCAATCCAATTCCATAGCGTAGTGCTCGTCCATACGATTCCAACGCAACTGGTTTTGCGCATTTTCGACCTCGTATGAAAAAGATATACATTTTTAAAGTTTACACGAATTTATAACTATATAATTACAACATTATTTATATTTTTATAACCTACAACTATCATCACCGTTGGATCTGGAACTGCAATCTCGGTCGTGCATTGCATCTTCTCCTTTCTCATGTTTCTACAAGTTACAAATCACGTAGGAACCCACCAAGGCCGAAATTAGGGTTAATTTTCGCGACCTCCTCGTCGACATCCACCACGATCAGAAGCTTCCATCTTGAAGAGCATCTCCTCCTCTACCTTCGGCCGCCACCGCCCCATTCAACTCGGCCTCCCCTATATCTAGAAATACGCGTGCGACTCTCTGCAGTTTGAGGACGATTTGCCACCAATCCGCTAACCCAAACACGATCATGACTGTTGGATAGCAAGATCTCACTCCCCTCTACAAGTTTCATGTTGAAAGATTTCGCTAATTGTTAATGGATGGAGAGATAATTGAGGAAGAAGTTGATAATTTTCGGCCATTCATTTAGGTTGGAGGCGGCTGGCTTGAGGGGAAACCCTAGCCTCTTTTTACTTTGCAAAAATGAATTCCAAGGGGGTTTTATAGAAAATTATCTCAACACTATTCATCCCGGATTTTCCTAACTCCAAACGAAGCGTGCCGGTTGGCGTTTCTAAGGTTTACCCCGCGTTCCGAACACAATGGAACGTGTTTCGGGAGCTAATTCGATCATCTGTGCAAGTTATGGCAATAAACGTTCAATTTAAAATTAAACCGATTAAACGATTTTCTAGGCGTTTTAGCTTGCACCGGACAAACGGTAAATCCAATTGACATGAAATTTGAAATCATACAATAATATCACATTACGGATCCGATGAAACTAGTTTCATCGAAATCCGAGACTATTTGAAAAAAGGCTATTTTAACTCGCCAAATTAATATTAAAACAATTTCGATGCGTTTCGAGCTGCCACAGTCAAACGATAACTCCGATTGACACGAAAATTAAAATCCGGTAATAACAAACTATTACAGATCCAATGGAACTAGTTTCGTCCAATTCTGAGACTGTTCAAAAAATGGCTAATTTCACTAGTCGATTAAATATTAAAATATTCAATTTTCACAAATAAACTTCTAATTCGATTTTAAAAGTTCTATAACATCGTTCTAACTCCAATATGATAAAATAAAATTTTACAAATCATTTTCAATCATATTTAACCCAATTTTCAATTATTTCTGTATTTTCACATATTAAATTATCGATTTAATTATTCAATTAAATTTAATTATTCGAAATAAAATTTATTTGACTTATAAATTCACTAATTAATATTTAAAATTAATTAAATATTTAAATTTTAATCAATTAAAATTCTGGGTCGTTACATAGCCTTAGGCTCTCATGGCCTCTCCACTTTTGCTATGTCCTCATAGGTCGCAGTCTACCGATGTTACGTTGCCATCCCGACAAAATAAAATGTAGACCGTTGGCTCTCAGCAGCACACACGACATCCGCTATGGTCCGTAGTAGATCGCAGTGACATTGAGCTACACTGTCGTCACAGCATAACCCAATGGCTCTATAGGCATCAGCGCCCTCGACTTTCGCTACCCACTACACATAATCCTCAGGAACTAATTTTGTCCGGGCTCCTCACAGGATCAACTTTAGAACCCCCTCTTAGGGTTCAAGGCAGTACCACCATGTGGCACTCCTGAGAAGTTCATTCCAAGGGAGCGCTTTTTTCTCCAGAGCCATTTTCAAAACACTTTATACTATACACGTATAGTATCTTTCAAATCATACACCTAGTATGAATCTCATATAAATCTCCTTTCTCAAAATCGACTAGTCCAAAATCGATAATTCTCAAGTTAGGTTTTCCAAATTCCAATATTGATTTTTTCCAAAAATCAAAAGCCTTTCCAAAGTCCATAGGTTCCAAAAACCTTTTTCCAAAATCCTCATAAGATCCTTTATATATATATAGATATATATAATTTTTGAAAACTTTGGTTCATTTCAAACTTGTATAAAACTTCTTTTATACTTCAAGCACTTTCAAAATCCTTTCCTTCCGGCAATAGATTCAACAAGGGAAGATTTATTTTATATAGCAAAGATATATAACTTCGTTTATTTCAAATTAAATATTCAAATTTGATTACTCAATAAAGCCACTTACCAATTTACTTACTTCCAAAAGTAAATTTTTACCATTGAAATATCTGATTTCCACTTTACTTCATCATATATTTCACAAAATATACCTTTCATTTAAAAAACCATTTCACATTTCTTATCCACAAATTCCCAATATCAATTTCATTCAAATCCGTACGATGTACACATATCATCCATACGCTTTATCAATACGATCGCTTACTCGATCACACAATTTCACTTTCGAACTAGTGTCGTTCACCCGACTTCCTAGTGCGGACTCAGATCTGGTTTCTTGATCAGAAACTGTCATTCTCCTTACGTAGCCACAACTATGATAGGGAATATCCAGAACCAATCAACAATTCATATCCAGATTCCCCATTGAAAATCGAGTGAAAAATCCCAACTCGGATCGATAAACTATCTTGAAATTCTATGCTCGAATCCGGATCAAATCACTATGTGAATAGAATAATATATGTACATCCTACGTATCTATCTTTATTGATTATTAGCCAAATCAATTTCTCCTTTTCTATTCACATTTCCTTTAATTCTATTCACTTATCCACAATTTCTTCAATCCCAAATGGATTATTACTTTAATTATAAACATTTGTACTCTGACCAGCTTAAATTTTGAAAATAGCTTGAAGAATTTAAAAATAGATATGTAGTTGAAAAATAATTATTAGTTTGTGAAATAGCTGTAAAATAGTTAAGTAATTGTAAAATAATTGGAAAATAGTCAAATAGTCATAGAAATTTTAAATAATTGCAAAATAGTTGTAAAATAGTAATTAGTTATAAAACAGTTGAAAAACAGTAGTTAGTTTATAAAACAGTTGTAAAATAGTCAAATAGTTCCAGAAATAGTTATAAAATAAGTATAACATAGTTTTGGGTTTAATAAGAAAGGTTGTACATATATATATATAATAGATAGCCTGGAAAAATAGATTTGTACTAAAACAATTTATTTTAAAAATAGTCCAGAGTCAAACTGTTCAATTCCGAACCTCCATTTCAAATCAATTCAATTTAAATTTCCACTCTCATTTAAATTGACACAATTCCAATTCAAATAACTTCAATTTCCATTGAAATTGATTTAACCCCAATTCAAGTTGAATTAATCCCCAATTTCTTTCCTAAATTCAAATCAAATTCCACTTGAATTTACTCATTCAACTTTAATCACAATTTCAATTAATTCAAATAAATTTCAAATTGAACCAATTTCAATTCATGTCAATTCCAGTTTGAATTAATCCCAATTCCCATTTGAATTTGATCTCATTCAACTTCAATTTCATTTCAAATTAATCCAATTCAAATTTTCCGTTTGAATTTTTTTTAAACTTATCCATCCTCAATGAAAATTCCACTTAATTCAAATCAAATTTAGTTTGAACTAATTCAATTCAAATTTCAAATTTAAACCATCCCGAATTATATAAATTCGAGTTAAATTTCTAAATGTTGATCAGATCAACTTATCTATTTAAACCGTTTAATTCTGAATCCAAATCCCATTTTAACCTATTTCAAAGTTCAAATAATAATTCAAATCTTTTTTTAAACAACTAAATCTTTGAAATTCAGTTTACCACCAAATTTCAAATTTTGAAACTAAACTTTTGAAGTTTGATTTTAAACATTCAAATCTTTAGTCCAAAATGATTCCATTTTATCTTAATAATGGATATATTATGACACCCCATTTCTTTATTCATTTAAACAAATCCAATTTCAGCTTAAAGATTATTAATAATAACAGGATGGTATCATTCAAATTATTTTAAAATATCCATCCATTTCCAATTTCCAGATCTCAAACCTAATTTGAGTTTAAACTCCGAATTCAAATCAACCATTTAACTTTCCAAGTTAAATTCCAATTTCATCTTAAAATTTCCAATTCAGGTTATATGTTCTAAACTTATTTACCTTTCCCAAAGTTAAATTCTATTCACTTAATCCAATCAACCCTACTCAAATTTGAATTCCCATTTCAAATTTTAAACTTCACATTAATAATCTTTCTACTTGTTAAGTGCAAAAACCTATCACTTTAGGTATCACATCTCATTCTAAATTTAGAACTCAACATTTAGAGTTTATCTCAAATCATCTTTGGTATTATGTGTATCCACACATATATATACATATTTACTTCCTTTACACACCAAGTTACTTTTAAATTTTAAACCACCTTTGTTTTTAAATTCAAAACAAAATTCCTTTAATTTTCAAACAACTCTTGTTTGACAAAGAACCCTTTTCATTCAAATTCATTAAATAATATTTCTTTGTCACTTTGAAACAAATTTTCAAATTCTGGATCCAGATTTAAAACTTTCACAATTTAGGTCATCTTCAGTTCCAATTTATAGGTCATACTTACCTTAAGGTTTTACTTCCCTAAAACATTTCATTTTGCTTACTCATTAATACACATTTTATTATTAAACACAACAATCTTTTATGATAATAACCTAAATTATCATATCTGGAAACCATTCATTATCATCTTATTCTGAAACTCTTCTCCAAATTCAAGATTTTAATTTTTAGTTTGAATCCATTTCAAACTTATCTTTATTTAATTTCAATTTGGTTGTATTTCTATTATCACTTAATTTAATTTCAATAATTTAACAACCAATTACCTTAATATTTATTAGAAAGAAATATTGCTTTATATATCAAAATACATTCTTATATAAAATCATTTAAAATCTTTATATAAGAAAATAACCAGTACGCTCTCATATATATACACTCAACTCATTCTAGGGTACTACTTACCCTATCCTTAATGAGTATCCCCACCAAAGACAAGGTTCTCGCTTAACCTTCTGCTCTGATACCAAAATGTAATGACCTAAAATTTCCGACTTCGAAAATTCCAGATCATTAGGGAAAGAAGAAAGAGATAAAAGAAAAGAAGAAACAGAAACACCAACGTCTCACATTCGCAGGGGATAAAATATAATAACTAATAATATTTCTACACAAAGAAAGCTGTATCAGTCAATTACATTTTAATACATCAGATTACAATATTTTACAATCACTGGACAGTTAAAATAACGTGTTCCAGATATACAACAGTATAACACAGCGGAAACACTCCATACGTTCCTGCCATCCAGCTCGCCTCCGGAGCTCCAGAACGTTCTTACATGGAAATATGTAATACTCGGTCTGACCCGAGCATTACATCAAAGTAACAACCGGGTCGGGCTGGAAAGCAGCGTGAGTAAACCCATCTAACATGGAACACAAAAGCATATAACTTATATAAAGCAGGTAACTTGTATCAATTTACGACTTCACAAGTCGTTATAGACATCACTTACATCGCATATCAATTTCTAAGTACCAAACTTAGATTAAATGGTTCAATTCACTTAAATCATTCCATTTCAGCCTATTGATTCCACATATCAATTTATAAAGAATCAAAGTGGTTTCGGGGATTCACTAATACCCGACTCCGTTCTCTTCAAATTCAATACCATCTTAACCCAAGTTATTCAAATGAAATATAATTCAACTTTAAATACAAGATGCCACCTTTTATCACAACAATTCATCACTGATAGATAACCACATTTATTACTGTCTATTCAAACATATCATATCACAAAACATTTCATATCAGAGATATCAACCAATTCAAGGCATTTCACAACATTCAATCATTCAACAACAAGATTTATCACTTCCAAAATTAATTTAATTTTTCTCTAATTAAATTAATTACTAATCTTTAATCACTTGGATTACCTTTACTTAATATTAATTAATTCAATTTATTTAATCACCTTTTAATTATCCATCTAAATTAAGCATCATTCATTAATTATCCTTAAATTACAAAAAGTAATTAATTCTTAATTAATTTCACAAATTAATTAGCCTTCACCCATCACATTAAATTATCCCTTAATTAATTACACTCATTAATTAATTAACTTTTACTCAATTCCCTTAATTAATCAACCCTTTAATGAATTACACTAAGTAATTTATCCTTAAATTACTTCCCTTAAGCAATTTAGCTTCAATCATTTTCATCAAGCATATTCCATTGGTTAATTACCCTTAATTAATTATCCTTAACTTCAATTAATTAATCTTTAATAAATAATCCAATAATTAACTAATCAATAAATCCTAGTCACCCAACCTTACTTAGTTAAGATAATTCGTTTATCTTAATAATCATCACCAGGATTAATAAACTTTTTGGAATTAATTATCATTAACTTGTAAATCTACAAAAGTCCTTAAGTTTAATGATAAAACATTTCATAATCTTAAATTATTAGAAACACTTAGGTTTCTATTTTGACAAAATAATTAAATACAAATTGTTTTCCAAATCAACAAACAAAATTTCTAAATCATAAGTCCTATTTTGTTCTATTATCTTGCTCATACCTTACTCTATAAGGCTTATTTAACAATTTCATTTAAACTTGAATTTATCAAAGCTAAAAAAAACTGTTAATTTCTACAGTTTAAACCTGAATAAAACTTGTGTTAAACTCGACATAAACATGCGAACAACCCGAGCGAATCCTCCTCAAACCCGAGATCAACCATCCCTGTGCTTCCCATTGAAAAATTCGAGTTTGACCTCGAGTTGAACACGAATCCAAACCTCTGACACATGAATTTCACCGTGCACGTGCACAGGCCATCAACGGCGTCGCAACCTCCGACGACACCACATGCACGTCGACAATTGACCACTCTTTCGATTTCGACCTTCAATCCGATGTCACGAAGCCAAAAGAAAATTCGTGACTTCCAGTCAAAACTGGAAGCTCAATACCACATCAGAATCCACCTCGTCACGGCAATCCCGACCACCAAAATCACCGCGCCTTCGCCTACGCCAACATCCATGTCTCAGGTACCTCCCGTCCAAAACTGGCCAAGCTCGATGCATCGAAGAATTTCCTATGACCAATTCTTTAAACCCAGACAAAAGTGGGGTTTAAAAATCAATTCGCCTATCGCCGACGCCATGGCGAGCGAACTCCACATCCTCCATTTTTCCTAGCTTCCACGATCACCATTCCATACCTAGCCAAAGCCCCGACCACCAGAATTAACACAGTCATCAGATTACGACCAAACTTCCATTTTTGATCCCCAGAATTGCTTCAGCAAAACTCAACTAAAATTCGAGATTTTAGTTTTAAAAATCAAGTTTTGAAAAGAGGATTCAGATTATATAGATGAATTTACAAATCAAGGTATTTGACTTTTAACATAAACCAACGTTCCACTGTTCTTTTATTTTTTTCCAAACAATATTTTATTTTTCAAAACTTAAAAATATTTTTAAATCATAGTTTAATCCTAAACAATCATATTTCGCTTGAATATCCTAACCTAACAAAGATTAAAACAAGAGGAATTAAATTTTTATCTAAATTTATACTCTGTACTTTTAAACATTGATGAGCTTTGATATATTCACACTTGCTCACAGATTTACATTTAAATATATTCATTTCAACTGCATGCAGACAAATTTTCATCAAGCTTCTAAATTCAACTCTTGCATCCATATTTAACTTAAAACAAGCAGAGTTTACTCACCGTTTTCAGTTTGAACAGAGAAACCCTTTTAAAAAAAAATTGGAAATTTGAACTGCCTCTGGATTGTTGATTTGAATCTTGAATTGTTAAGTTGAATTTGCATCCCTGCGAGTTGCTCTTATTCTTTGAATCAATTTGAAAGCTGTTATAGTTTGTTTAAAGTTTCCTTTTGCTTTCATTTTTTTAGTCTAGAAAGATGAAAGAATAATCTCAACCTGGTTTTTCTAAATCATTTATCTATATTTTCAAAAGCCATGCCACTTGTTAATTATGTATGTAATTTTAGCAACAAATGTTTTGTGCATGATTACAAAGCTTACAAATGTCAAACTCCTTAATATATATATATATATATATATGTTAATAAATTTGTGTTTTCATGTTTAATACTTTATATATATTTTATATTCATTACATGTATATTTAAAGCAAGTATGCTAATCTCTTGTTAAATCCTAATTTAAACTCAAATTATTATATCCTAAATTAATAAATATTATCTTTAATGTTTTAAAAAAATAGAATTTAACTTTAACCACGCTTAGAAAATTATTGAATCCAAATCAATGCCTCCAAATCACTATACACACACACACATACATATATATCAACATTATAATGTTTGCATATATTTATATGTGTATGTTAATCTCCTATAAACTTATCATTTCCAAAGATTTATAATGCAATATTCACTATTGTTTTCAAATTCATTTGGACATACCCAGATTTTTCTTTTATATATTGTCACGATTATATTTGTTTAACCGTATAAAATCAATATCTCTGTAGTAAATATCAGTTGATTATCCAATTAACAGATGACCAAGATTCGGGTTATCACAATCAAGCTCTACAACTTTGCTTTTGGTGGCATTCAATTTCGTTAAATGGATTTGGATAAATCAAGAGAAGAAGATTGTGAAATTATGACCATTAAAATGAATGAATGAATGAATGAATGAATGAATGAATGGTCGAAATAATAGAAAATTAACCTGACACTATTCATCAGTGAAAATTTCGAACTCCGAACGAAGCGTGCTGCCTGGCATTCTATATGTTATACCCTATTCCGAACACAATGGAATATGTATTAAGAGCCAGTTCCATCATATTCAGAAGATAGCCTTTCAAAATCAAATTATTTTAATTAAATTATTTTAGTTTATTTCTGTGCATTTCAAGCTTGCATGACCAAACGATAAATCCGATTGTTACAAAATTTGAAATCATATAACAATTCACTATTACGGATCCGATGAAACTGGTTTCGTCGAAATCCGAGACAGTCCCCAAAAAGAATTTTTAAATGTTAATTAAAACAAATTATTTCCAAAAATCAATTTAATCAATTTAAATCAATGTTAAAAGTTAACAATCTTAACTCTTAAGTAAATAAAATTTGAATTAACTTTTGAAATCATTTTCTTTCATATTAAATTCAGGAATTATTTAAATAATTCCAATATTAAATTTAAACAATCAAATTATCCAATAAATCACTATAATTGAAATAAAAGTTATTTAACTTATAAAATTTAACTTTTAAAATGAATTCAAATAATAAAACAACTACTTCCATTTTATAGTAATTCAACATCAATGCAATAATTCACAATTCAATATTATTTAATTTACTTTCTAATATAAGTTATCATCTCTTATCTTATTGAATTTTATTATTCAATTTTTTTTATCTAAGTTCATATCTAGTAAACTACATTATAAATCGTTAAACTTATATTTCTAACCATTTTTGTTCAATAATCATATAAAATTTAATAATTTAAAATAGTTAAAAATTTTGGGTCATTAAACTCCTCTCTTCTCTTTTATTCTCTGCATTTCTCCAATTATATATATATATATATATTGTAACTGTTGCAGGTCGTATAGAATTGGTGCACACTGTAATTCATTCAAAAGTAAATTTCTAGTTGCAAACATTCCAACTGCCGGATGCATCTATTCAGAAAATAGAAAGGGTTTGTGCGGATTTCATTTGGAAAGGAGGGCTTCACAAAATCTAATACGATTTACTATGTAGGCCAAAAGACGAAGGTGGTGTAGGACTTAGAAGACTTAAAGATATGAGAACAGTTCACACTCTTAAGCAAGCTTGGAGGATCATAAATGGTAAAGGCCTTTAGGGGAAATGGATGAACAAAAGATAGATCAAGGAGAATTTCTGGCAAATGGCTATTGATAATAATGCTTCAGCAAATTGGAAAGAAATACTGAGAGTTAGACATATTTTAGCAGGCCTTTGTACACGAGAAATAGAAAATGGAAGAAGTTGATCTTTGGAGATACCCATGGATGCATGGGAAATCGTTAATTGACACTTTGGGACTACAGACATTCTCTGCATTTGGTTTCCCAAATAAAACAGTTCAGGAAGTGATCAACAATAACAAATGGAATTTCACATCACTGCCAATTCCACAGGATAGAAAAGAAGAAATACAATACATGCCAATATATTATGGCAGGGAGAAGGACATTTAGGTTTGGAAACCAACTGGAAAAGAATTACATGGAACGAAATTAGGGAAAAAGACAATAAAGTGGCTTGGGGAAAAATCATCTGGGACCATAGCAATAATCCGAAAACGGCATTCACTGCCTACAAAGCGATTATGAGAAGACTAACTACGAAGGACAGATTAGCAAAATGGGGTATAGTTAATGAAACAGAATGCATACTATGCGGACAAGAGACAGAAACACACAAACATCTCTTCTTTGACTGTAATTTCTCTAGCTCGATATGGAATGCATGTAATAACTTCTTTAATTTAACTCCTCATTCAAAGAAACTCGAAGAAGAAGTTAATTACCTGATGATGCGAGGAGACAGCAAAGACTTCAAAGCCAAAATGCATAAAATTGCCATCACCGTTGCTGTGTGGAACATATGAAAGGAAAGGAATCGAAGAATTTTCCACAATAAACAAAGAAATCAATTAGAAGTAAGCAAGATTGCAATTGGAGATCTGAGATTAACGACGAAAAGAATCAAAGGCCATCAGCTTACCTCGAGGGTACTAGACGAAGTTCAAACTGGAGTAGAGGATCGTTCTCATCCATCGACAGAAAACCGAGATAGAAATCGCCAGCGGCCGCCATGACTTCATGAATTATAGTTTGGAACGAATGAAATGCATGTGTTGTCTATTTTTGTAAGGTTCCAGTAACTGTTTATAAGTGTACTGGTCCTTCAACTAAACACTTTGGGCTGAAAGATGCCTTAATAAAATTTACCCATTTTCAAATATATATATATATATATATATATATATATATATATATATATATATATATATATATATATATATATATATATTGTAACTAATAGAAATAGTGGAGAAAGGGAAATGACAGAGCTTTGCTACTTTGATCATGAAATATGAGAAGAGAGATAAGGTGTTAGACCTGTATTTATAATCGCTCGAATCAACCGTAACCGTCAGATTAAATAATTAAATTCGGACTGTTTGATCAAGGTTCAAACCCTAGACGCCACTATACGACCGATCGACCTACCCATGGAGGAGGTTGACCGGTGGAGTCCATAGTTAATAATATTTATTTTCTCTTTTTTTTAATTATTTTCATTTTGAAAAATTCAAATGTTGATAACTTCTGTGTTTGAGTTCCAATCACGAAACTCCAAATATGAAAGTTGCTCAGAAAATCACAACGAACAAAATGGCGAAAGTTTTGTGACCAAATTTGATGTTTGCTTAGATTCTATTTTTGGAGCCTTATTGATTGCTATTAATTTATGGGATATTACAGTCTCCCCCTTAAAAGAATTTTGTCCTCGAAATTCCCCAAGGATTGAATCGGGTAACATAGCACACACCCAATCTAAGCTATCTACAATTAATGTACAGTCAATTTTGCAGCCAAATGAGTACAAATGCATAGTGTATCACAACATATAAGACATGCATGCAGAATGTTTCCAAGTCGGTGCCTCCTATACGAATGCATTGTTTATATAAAAAACTGAAAATATGACCAAAAATCATTTTTCACACAAAAATTTCCACACTTTACAAGTAGGAGTATGGTTTAACCAATTTTGTATCCAATCTTTACCATCTAAATCTAGCATATAATTTCTGACATCCTAAACTTTAAAAATCAAAATTTCCTAAATCTATACTTCTATGTCGAAAAAGGAATTTAGGTCAAAATTTTTATAACCCCACCATTCTTTTGGATACATATTCCGTTGTGCTTTGGAACCTTCTTTCTTTCCCCAATTCTTATCCAATCTTTCCATGTGCAATATGCATAAGGAGGTTTATTTTTGGATGTTAAAATGTAATTATCCTAAATGCAAGTTTCGTTTCATAGTTAAAAAAGTATGAAAATAGAAATTCCAAAGCTAAAACAACATTTTCCCTTATTATTTTCTATGTTTTATATACTACTACCTTGTCGGAAAGTAAAATTCATATTTATTAATGCGTCGACACTTCCTACACTAAGCATGAGGCATTTGAAAATCAATTTTTTTTTTCATTTTTTGTCAAGAATCATTTTCCACCTTACAATCAACTTGCAAAATAGTTTATAAAATTGAATTCTCTTATACATTTAAACACCAATTTTTTTTGAAAAGCACTAGAACAAAATTTTCCAAAAGTATTTGATCCTAACTTCTCAAAAGCATATAAGCAAAAAAATTCTACAGCTTTCGAACATAATATTACAAAACAATTGTCGCTTCATCCTTAAAATAAATCAAGCCATATCGTAATGTAATTGGGATTCAGTTAATGAACTAATGCATATGATTGATCTTAGCATTATGCGATTAGTCCTAAATTTGGGTGGCCCTTCCTGTTATGCTTCACTTTTCCGCATAGTTTAAGCTGACAATAAACCGCACATGTCTAATGCAGACATCAAATAGAGTACACTAACATATTTCAACCCAGACAGTTATAACAACTTGCCCTCATAATTACTGATAAATACAACAATGAATGCAACGGAAAAATAATCATGTATGTGAATACGTCTCTAGGCCTCTAACTCGTCTTCTAAACCTCCAAACATCCAACTAAACCTTGAAATATACTCAGTATGATCTGAGCATTACAGGAAAATAATGCCAGGGTCAGTCTGGTAAAACCAGCGTGAGAACTTAAATAACAAGGAATTTTATTTATTATAACTTTTAAAATCCTTTAAAATCAAAGGTATCTTGTAAGACCATACCACACATAAACACGAATGAGTTTTACCTTAAGATAACTAAAACATTTATATCCGAAATCTAGTGATATTATAATAATGTCTAAGGGTGAATAATAATCAAGTAGCTATGATGCCCATCAGTGTACTTCACGACAATACTAGGTATATAATCAAAAAACGATAAGGCACGTTCATTAGCTGTGTAGGATTTCCATTGAGGTGTCCTCAGTACTTCAAGAAACGGTCCTCCTATGCAAGTGTCAGAGATATCCTTCCACAGCAGCATACATCCCCAGTGATGTACCATAACAAAAACATGGATGGTCTCGCTAAGACTAAGTGGATCGCCCCATACATGCATAACAACCGCGAGTGACATCTAGTAGGAGCCGACTACACCCTATAGGTTTGCCAACCCTACCGGTCGTGCCTCATATATCTGGTTTTAGTCATTCCCGCTGATGAGGCTACATCTGGCATTCCAGCTTACACACTGCCACCAAAGTAGATCATGGAATCCCATATGGATTACAATACCCAACAGGTCTCGGAATCACACTTATATTACCGTATCTCAATTAGATCTTGGAATCACACACAGATTTCCATACCTCAACGGGTCTTGGAATCACACATGGATTCCAACATATCAATATATCACAAATCTCCTTCATAGCACCATATATGGTTTTCGAAGTGGTTACGGGTTTCGAGTCGTCTCTTACGAGTACACTCTTCCGCTTCCTAGGTGCTCCATAACAGCAAACATCGATTTTCGGAATGCTCAATACCAGTTCTTTAGGAAATAATTGGACAATACATAAGAGAGGGGATCACCTCCTAATCATATAAGTGGACAGATCTCCTTATCATTTGTCCTAGAAGAACAAAACGAGTTTATACATATCGTATAGCATCCCCGATCGTAACTGTACCATATAAACCTCATATTTTCCCTAGATATTTCCATATTTAAAATCCTTCGATGTTAAGTAGGGAATATTTACCTACCACCAAAGTTAAAAAGGATTACATATTTATGCCAAAATTTGATAGTCAGCTATTTATCTATCAAATAAATAAACATTCCAAACAAAGATTATATTTCCCATGGAAATCACTAAGCCTCTTTAAATAAATCATTATTAATTTTAATTCACATTTCAAATGATTGGAAATCACTTCCATATACTTATCTCAACATGCTAAGTATATTGACAAAACACTATATTTCGATACTTAGGAAATATAACCATATACTTATCTCAACGGTATAAGTATATTCACAAACTATTTCACTTTCAAATCTTAGAAACTTGAAAACTCTTAAAAAGAAGTATGGAAAGTGCCGTTCGATATTGAATATGGATCGTAGCTTACATAATGGTTACGATGCAATCCCAGGGAATCTATAGTAAACTATAGGAAATACCTGCCCCTCAAATTACGCCATGAATGTTAATCATCTCTTTCCATATTTATTTATCTTATCAATATTTCCAAATCTATTTATAAAGCTTCTTTACAAGTCTCTAATCTATTTATAAATATTCTTTATAAATCTCAAAACTCCATTTACAAAACTTCTCTTTTTCAAATCCTTAAAACTCATTTATAAGTTCTTTTATAAATATCCAAAACCATTAATAAAGCTCTTCATATATTTAAATAAACTTATTTAACAAGCTCTTTAAATCCATAAGGTCCTTTTGATAAACCTTAAGTTATTTAAAAGAACTTTAAATAACAAGTTATTATTTAAACATCCTTCCATTTCATTCAATTTAAATGTCATTTAAAATAATAACTTTAAATATCTTAATAATATATTAAATTAGTTTTAAAACATTATTATTGTATTAATAAGTTAATTTCAAAATAATATTAACATAATAAATATTTATTTTTAAAATGTTATTAAAAGAATAATAAATTAACTTTAAACTAATAAAATATGAAAATTAATTAATTTATAAATATAATTAAATAACTTAAATAAATATAATTAAATAACTTTAATTAAAGACTAAAATATAGTTAATTCGCTTTAAATAGATAATTAAAGTACAATTAAAAACATTTAAAACAATAAGTAAATAACTTAAAATAATAATTAAACATTTATTAAGGAATAAACTTTTAAGAATCATATTAATAAAATAATTAACTTAAAACCTTATTAAAAAAATTATAAATTATCTTTAAATATTATTATTAATAATAAGTTATTACCTTTTTAAATATTATTACTAAATAATAATTATCTTCAAACCATAAAATAAAAATAATTATTCTTAAATAACTTTCAAATCAATTATTATCTTTTCAAATTTTAAAGGAGGCTTAACATCACCATGGTACTTAAACAAGCTACCATATTATTCAATTTAACTTTTCAAGTTAACAGCGGATGTTTACATAATCCACGACTATGTAAATAAATCCAACGCTTAACCGTCATTAGTTAATATATCACTTACTCAAAGCTGAATATCAATTTACGATATATAATCAATGTCCAAATCCATAAAATAGCAGAACGGGAATTTATTCTACCGATGAATTGTCAAATTAATTTAATTAGTGGAACAGTGCTTTATTCCGCTAAACAGATGTCCAATTACCATGTTCAATCCAATTTAACTCAACAATAATTTATTTGGCCAAATAAACATCAATAACTAAGATATGTAAATTTAAACGTCGTTATTATTTAAAATAACATGATTTAAATCCCATATGTTTTCATATGTCATAGATTTTTACATATTCAAAGCTATCAAAAAGCTACAGTATAATATTGTACTCGTCAATATGAGTACAATGCAAAAATCTGTAGGTTAAATGAATTTAATACGAGGGGTATATAAATTTCCATAGTTTCAAGCATATAAACTATAAAATATATATATATAAAAAAAATTCTCACCTAGCCTAAACGGGCCGAGCCCAAGCCAAAAGGATTAGCACCCACACTTGAATAGTGCGTTCTTCCATCTTCCCCAATTCCTCAATGCCGCCCCTCCTAGATATATATGCATGCACGCGTGCACGTGCACGACAATACCATCCTCCATTCAATAAAATCAAAGCAACCGACAAGCTCGTTTTCCCTCGGTCGACCTTGCCGACAGCACCACGCCATGACCGGAGCCCACAATCGACTTTCGTCTTTCCATGTTGCATCTAGGTACGCACCGTGTGCGACAATTATGTACGCCGAACTCCATCAAAATTCCATCATTCGACTGCCTCTCCATCTCGATCACCATACCTAACTCTAATTCATGAATTGTAGCCTAAAACTACAGCAAACCCTAACCCTAACTTCGAACAACCGACGATGACCATCTACGATTGTCGCAGAACTTCCATCAAAAATCTTACGACTCCATACGACCTCAACGGTGTAGACGACAATGATTAATTCTCAACGGATCAAGAGAATTCGGTTTTTGCAATTAAGAACAATATTTCCTTCTTAATGAAATATGGCGGGAACTTGACCTATACTTGACGAAACCGAGTACCATCAATTTCTAAAAGTACTAGAGGCAAACCCGAACAACTTTTGTTTTGGACGATTAGAATAATTGTGAGTGGATTGGGAGATTATGATTTTTGAATGAAAGTTTTTGAGTTTGTTTTCATGGATTTAACATTCATAGGGAGATGAACTAACAAATTTCCGTGAACACTCTAAGAAAAAGCAACAAAACTAGATCCAAACCCAAAGTACTTTATAACCCAAAATCAAGGGGACACGAGACAGGCAATAGACAAGGGAAGTCAAAAAAGAAGAGAGGAAATGTAGGGTAAAAAAATAAATCAAAGCAACATGTTTGCGGCTGCACTGTGTACAATGTTTGCTCTTGTACACTATATATACTGTTTTTAAATCGAATAGATTACGGTGCCTGGCTACCTCACATCGCGTCCGCGTCCGAGCTAGGAACGACAGAAAATAATGTACAATTGCATATGACGATGTTACACGATCACAAAATAAAAATAAAATAGACAACTTATTAAACTCTGTCAAGTTTCAACATGCAAATGTTTGCCTTAAAATACGTTAAATGAAAGTTTATTTATTTTTCAAATTAAAAATTATGGAATAATTATAAAAATTAAGTTAAAATACGTCATAAGAAATCAAGTCCAAATTTGAAATATAGATTTCTATTGTAATTTAAATTCAAATTCAATTTTTAAATAAATTAAATATTCAAATTCGAAGGCCCTAAAAATATGGGTTGTTACATTTCCTTTTTCTCCAAAACAATGACACATTAAACCTATTTATAAATCTTAGCTTTTGAGGCATAGGGATAATGACCATGATTTCGCAAGAAACATTACCTATTCTTTGCTTGCAATTTTTTTTTCAAAATTCTAAATTTTTTGGGAATAAAGCATCCTAGTTGTAATATAATTTCATAACCTATTTCATAAACTTCTAGCTCTAACTACATTTTATTGCTAGTTAACTATCTTTCTAAGATCTCTATATTTATACTGTTTTTCAATATATACATAACGATCAAAGCTCATCCAAACCACCAACACAATAATAATATAGAAACATATCTCATATCTTATCATATGTTTTTCCAATATTCACGGGAGATAACTAGTGATTACAATCCAAAGACCTAAAAGAAAATGAATGTTGAAAGCCGCCCTTCATCCTCAACTGGTGTTAATGATGTCTGTTAACGCTAAAATTAAACGCTAACACCACGTGTAAGTAGAGATTAAGTGAAAGCACCACCCGTCAATACGTGAATTAGAGGTAAGTAGAAAAGTCACAGAAAAAACAGTAAAGAGACAACAGTTTTATAGTGGTTCGGCTTCAAGTTAAGCCTACGTCCACTTTAATCTTCTTTATTGCTCAATCAATTACAACTTTACAACAATCTTCGATTGCAACACTACTAGGACAAATAGCTAGAACTCCGATGTAGAAGAACTCTTTGAATCCATGTCGAATGTGTTAGATTTCTTCTTGAAGTTCGTTGAGATGTCTTTCGTGTTTAGAGTGTCGAGTGAGTCGAGAAATCAGCAGAGTATAGGCGTTCCAGAAATGAGCCAAAAGATCCCCTCTTCGGTGGTGTAGGTACGGTATTTATAGGAATTTTCTGGAGTTAGGTCGTAGGTCGTGGACGACCTAGGGTTTAAGTCGTAAGTCGTAGGCGACCTAAGGGTAGGTCGCAGGTCGTAGGGATGCGAGCTACGGCTCATCTTGCTTGCACTTGGTCTTCTCTGAGCGGATTAGTAGGTCGTAGGCGACCAAGGGGGAAGCGGCATAAGAAGTTACGGCTTAGCGAGGCCATCCTGGGCGAGCTACGGAATGTGAACGACTTAACATGTAGCGCAGGACCACTTTTGACTAGCTTAGGTCGCATGCGATCTAATTGAAGTGGTGATCTTTGAAGCTTGCTGAGTTGTTAAGTCGCTATATACTTAGGTCACTCGAGTGCTTTTCTCGTTTGGTCACTAGGTCGCTAGGTCGTCTAGTTCATTAGTTCGCTAGGTCGATGTATCCATGTTAACTCGCTCATACTTCAGGTTGTTAGGTCGTTGGACCTTCTAACTCGTTAAGTCGCTGAGTCGCTTTAGGTCGCTAGATCGCGCATGACGTTAGGTCGCTGCAAAATTTCATTCATATTAGCTCGTTCACACTTTAACTCCTTTAGTCGCTTATCTCTTTAGGTCGCTGAGTCATGAAACAGAAGAGTTAACACTTGCCCCTCGAAGTATACGCCTAGGGACTAGGTCGTGTGCTTCGATACTTCTTAACTCGTGCCATCTTGAACCACTAGGTCGTGAGCAGTTTATGAGGTAGTTAGGTCGCTCGTGCTGATTCGTGTTCCAATGCCCTTACATATAAGTTGTTCATCTCCTTCCTCCTTCTCCTCACTTGCTCCATTATTCGAAACCACCATTGATGAATTCCTGAGTTCTCGAAGACAAATTCCAACCAACTAGTAACCGACCATCTTTTCGTCACATTACGTAAGTGAATCTGATCGCCGTTCAGCCACGTCCATCGTTGAATTGCTAACTCCCCATTTTCCGGCTCCAATTTATTTTTTGGGCCGCGTTTCATCGCGAACCATGTCTTGATTGATTTGAGACTACTATCGATCATATTGTTGTTGTAATTCGCGATAACATGGCAGTGCGTCGGATTTATGGCGAATCTGAGGCGATTCGAATTGGTTTTTTGGGTAATTTGGCGGTATGGAGAGATGAAGGTTTAGGCGGTTCGAGGAGAGAAGGGGATTCACGGTTAATCGGGTTAATGGGTTAGTGGATAGCGAATTACATCATAATGCCTTTGGGTGATGCAATGGTGATGGACACATGGCAGCATTTGAGTGGAGGACATATCTTAGAGCTTCTGATGGGAGATAGCTTTATGTTGCCGAGTTACTTCGGAAGCGACCTAGTAGATCTTGAGCGACCTACACCTTTTATGACTTAACAGACTTGACCGTTCTAACAAACCGACCGGCTTAAGAATCTTTGCGACCTAAAAGGAACTGAGCGACTTAACTCATAGCGACTTAATCTTTAGATCGTGTGAGCGACTTAGTATTTAGGTCGTGTGAGCGACTAAGCACTTAAATCTTTTCACTACCGAATTGCTTCTTGCGACCTAGACCAATTTCAACCCAACTTGTTAGGTCGTGAGCGACCTAGGACTTAGATTCACACTGCCTTGCCTTAAAGCATTACTTTAACTTGTAGAAGCATGAATAATGAACTTTTGACTTGAACGGAATGACTTGATGGAACTCTGACCCATGCTAAGTCGCTTGAACTTGAAAACTTGCAAAAATGTGACATGACTTAACTTGAATTCCAGCTTGAACTGTTGAAATAACTTGCCCAAACTTGTTGTACTCCTTTACAGATTATATTAACTTCAATGCTAATAACCTATTAAACACAACATTTGCAGAAAAATGGGACAACTATACTGCCACCGATTTCCCACATCAAATGACAGATTAGTCGTTAATGGATAATCAACTTAAAGAAATTATATGAAATGCTGTGAATCAACAAGTTCAAGTGAAGTATTAAAGCAAAGAAATATTAATCAATTAAGGCCGATTTGTTTGCATCAGCACTACACTTGTATTTGGACTTAAAACAACAATCCCTGAAACTTTATAATTGACAAATGCATATTAGTTTAATTTCAGTTATATTTGCTTGTCATTTTATTAGTTTTGCACAACACTTCACACATTTAGGAAACGTGCACCTTCATTTTTGAATATCCAGTTCCTTGTGTAGAATGTCTTCTCAAGAAGAAATAATAGAGCAAGCTGAAGAGGTCTTCCCGATAGCCAATCCATTGGACAATCCCCCGGAAAGAACTCCAACTTCCCTGAGTCAGCGGGCGTTCAACCAACTACGTATTCAGTTTGGTATTGCTAAAGCAGATGATTTACTTCCTGGGCCAAACGTTACTGCTGACAGGCCACCTCTCGGTTTTATCGCTGTCAATCGTCAAATGTGCCTGTGTGGTGCTATTCCTCCTTTCAATGACTTTCTTCAACGACTCCTTCTTCGATTAACCATCTCTCCCTTCCAAATGCATCCCAATTGCCACGCCATCCTAATGGGACTTTGTGTGCTGTTCAGGAGGACACTTGATCGTCTTCCGAGATATGAAGAAATCTGCTACTTGTGCACATTCGCAAAGAACAAAGATCATCCCTCTATCACACTCGTGAGAAGCTCCAGGGACCGTAGATTGATCGTCGATCTTCTGAAAAGCGCCCACGGGTTTTAAATCAATTCTTCTTCGTTCGTCGCCCTCCAGGATTTTACGCCATCTGGAGAGTAGGAAGTAAGATTGCTTATTCCCGCTCTTTCCATTTGAGTTTTTCGAAGTCCGAGTTGCTAGGTGCTAACTTCATTCTTTACTTTTACAGCACTTTCTCCTCCCTCTAAAGATCCCAGCCACAAGCCGACTTTTGAAAGATTAAGTGCCGTGGCGGTTGAGGAAAGAAGTATTAAATTTTTGCTGAAAGACGAGCTTCTGCACCAGTTCGGACTCCTGCACCCTTCCCGTTCTACTCAGCCTCATGAAGTCCCTGATTCTCCAGTAGAGACATCGGATGCCCCAGTTTTCTGTAATTGCTACAAGGTTGGTTCTTTGATGCGGACTGGGCTGCCGCATCTTTTCCCATCTCTCTCTTCCTTGCTTCACGCAACTCTATAAGATAACATTCTCGCCCAGCATTCTGATCCTCTTTAACAACATCGACTCCATTATCCATAGGGAATTTCATAGTGAGGCACCACGGGGCGAGAATTGCCTTAAAAGCCGCAAGAGTTGGTCAGCCTCGGAAGGCGTTGTAGGCATAAAATTCATCAACAATTACAAAAGTCTGTTTTCGAACCACCTTTTTCTGCCCCTCTCCAAGCTCTACGAACAAGTCAATAGTTTCAATTGGCTGCTTCGGTTCCCCAGTAAACCCAACAATCTTCTGCAATGAAGCTTGCACATCAGCCATCAGAATTTTCATTTGATCGAATGTCTTTTTGAAGAGAATATTGCAAGAAACGCCGCAATCAACAAGCACTCTCTTTACAATAGTCGGCCCAATGCCTGCAGAGATGACCAACGGATCCATGGTAGGAGTTTCAATGCCCATAGACTCCCTGGCTCTGAACACAATATCATCATTAAAAGTTTTCTGCTGCTTCAAAGGTGCAACATCCTCCAACACAAAAACACTCTCTTCTGTTGGTGCATACTTCAAGGCACGGGCATACCTTTCCATCTCACCCCAGCTCCTGCCTGTTGGGTGGGGACCTCCTGTGATCACATTAATAACAGGCCTTTCTGATTCATACGCAGTGGTCCTCTCACCCGAGCTGGATGGATGAGCATGAAGTTGCTGGCCCTTAGTAGATGAAGTCGGGTCATTCCTATTTCTCTTCACATTTTGCTGCAACTTGTTCTCTCTCAGCAATTCTTCAATCAAACTTTTCAGATGGAGACATTCGTTGGTTTTATGACCGGGTTGATTATGAAACCGACAAAATCTCCCACTTTGATCAGCTTTTTCCCCAACTCTTAACTCAGGTGGTTTAGGATATTCCACGACATCTTTAGTAGCGAAAAAGATATTCTTCGGAGTATCAGTTAAAGGGGTGAAATCTGAAGGTTTTAAGAAGCGAGGTTTCTTCACATCCTTCTGTTTCTTCCCGCCATTATTCTCCCTTTTCTGACTCTCGGACGCTTTTTTGGTAGGAGCAGCAGTGTTATTCTTGACCTCTGTCAATGCCACTTTAGCTGGTGCATGAATGCTTTCCAAGCGCATGAATTCGTCAGCTTTCTTATAGAATTTCTCAAGCGAATTCGGTTCTTTCATCTTCAGCCACTTCCCAAATTCACTTGATTTGTCGATTGCCCTCATCAAGGATGTCAAGACCATCCGTCGCTCTGCATTGTCCACTTCAGCCAAAGCTATGTTGAAGCGGTTCAAGAAGGATCTAATAGATTCCCTAGGATTCTGTTCCAGGCTTGATAGTGATATAATATCCTTGGCCTTTGAAGCATACAACCTGAATTGCTCTTTAAACTTCCGAGTCAAATCGGCGAACTGGTCTATGGATCGGACCGGTAGCTTTGTGAACTAGAGTAGAGCCACTCCTTCCAAGTATACCAGAAAGTACCGGCATTTGATCTCATCAGATGCCCTAGCACCAGTCATGTGTCAATCATACTTATACAGGAATTGTTAGGGTCGCTTGTTCCCTTATAAGCCGGGATGGTAGGGAGAACAAACTTCCTTGGGAATTCCGCCTTTAGAATCCTTTCAGTGAACGGAGTTTTGCTCGGAGCGAATCCCCATTCTTTTTCATCTTCATCCCTCTGCATGCTCTCTTTCATGATTTGTCACACCATGCTCGAAAGGTATTCCTCATCATGTAAAGGCTCTGCAGGACAGACTTCAGCCATTTTCTCGGAAGTTTGTCTGGACAAACGTTCGTAGAGAGTTGGCTGCGGCCTCGATCCTCCAGCTTGGGGAGGTGTTTCTTTGGCAGGGCTAGCTGCTCTTTGAGGAATATTCCTTTCTTCAGGATTATGAGCATCATCAGCAAGGTTTTCTCCATTATTCACGGGTTGATGGTTAGCTCCGAGTAAAGCATTTAACCTATCAAGCATTAAAGCATTCTGGGTTTCCATTTGCTGGTATAACCCAAATACTGCAGCATCTAACTTCGCTCATGTAATTCCAGCACTTGGTGCTGCTTGACTTGACGAAGGAGAAGTGGCAGTATTCTCATGGACATCACCGGATCTAGCAAATCTACGCTTTCTTCTAGGAGCCATTATCTCTGATAGACTTCTGGTTTTGAGAGAGATTCTTTCAACAAACTATTGCGCAGCAATGATGAAAGCAGCCTGAGTTAGGCTCTCAGTGAAAGCACCAAAAATGTTAACGCTAAAATTGAACGCTAACACCCCGGTGTAAGTAGAGATTAAGTGAAAGCACCACCCATCAATACGAAAATTAGAGGTACGTAGAAAAGTCACAAAAAAACAGTAAAGAGACAACAGTTTTATAGTGGTTCGGCTTCAAGTTAAGCCTACGTCCACTTTAATCTTATTTATTGCTTAATCGATTACAACTTTACAACAATCTTCGATTACAACACTGCTAGGACAAATAGCTAGAACTCCGATGTAGAAGAACTCTTTGAATCCATGTCGAATGTGTTAGATTTCTTCTTGAAGTTCGTTGAGGTGCCTTTCATGTTTGGAGTGTCGAGTGAGTCGAGAAATCAGCAGAGTGTAGGCGCTCCAGAAATGAGCCAAAAGATCCCCTCTTCGGTGGCGTAGGAACGTTATTTATAGGAATTTTTTGGAGTTAGGTCGTAAGTCATGGGCGACCTAGGGTTTAGGTCGTAGGTCGTAGGCAACCTAAGGGTAGGTCGCAGGTCGTAGGGATGCGAGCTACGGCTCATCTTGCTTGCACTTGGTCTTCTCTGAGCGGATTAGTAGGTCGTGGGCGACCTAGGGAGAAGCGGCATAAGAAGTTACAGCTTAGTGAGGTCATCTTGGGCGAGCTATGGAATGTGAACGACTTAACATGTAGCGCAGGACCACTTTTGACTAGCTTAGGTCGCGAGCGATCTAATTGAAGTGGTGATCTTTGAAGCTTGCTGAGTTGTTAAGTCACTATATACTTAGGTCTCTCGAGTGCTTATCTCGTTTGGTCACTAGGTCGCTATGTCGTCTAGTTCATTAGGTCGCTAGGTCGCTGTATCCATGTTAACTCGCTCATACTTCAGGTTGTTAGGTCGCTGGACCTTCTAACTCGTTAAGTCACTGAGTCGCTTTAGGTCGCTAGATCGCGCATGACGTTAGGTCGCTGCAAAACTTCATTCATATTAGCTTGTTCACACTTTAACTCCTTTGGTCGCTTATCTCTTTAGGTCGCTGTGTCGTGAAACGGAAGAGTTAACAATGTCATTCCCCTATCACTCCATGCTAAATTAAGATGGACATTTCTATTATGCCATTCTACTATCACCCACATGTTTCCACTTACCTCTTTGGAGCCTAATAAATAAAGTCCATTTATTACTTCTTTCATTACACCTGATTATGGGATAAATTGTGTATTCCCACACCGTTGTTGATAAAAAATATAAACTATGCACATTTAGATAAATCATCGAATGATTAGTTTGGTGGAATAACTTTCCTACCACTTATATTGCCTTCTTTAACCTAGTGTCAACCAACACCCTTTATGTGTATTTGTTGTCTTATTAGCTCCTCTCGAATCATACTACTATCTTCTCCCAATCAAAACCTCTATTATAAAATCCTTAAAATTTGATATTTACTTTCTTTGTCCTTGATCGTTCATGCATGTATACCCATAGGGCTCGCAAAATTATACTTTAGTACCATTCCCCATTCTTTCGAAGGGTTCTTCTTAAGGCTTTCACAATCTCAAATAAAATATTTCTACGCTCATACATATTTTTCTTATATTCAATAGGGATTCCTTGTTGCTATCCGACGAGCATCCTTAGCTATTTTATTCATAGCTTAAATTTTTACCTTGTCTTATCTAGGAAGTATCCCAATCTACTCCATAACAAAAATGGGTTTGGATTTCACCATTCTTTATAAAACTCAAACTCCACAATCATAAAGAACCTAATCAAAAGTTTTTATCTTTGAAAATATTAAATTAGAAACCTTTTTCGACAATTATTTGGTTTTCAAAAAGAGCCATGAAAAAAGTTCTTTTTCAAAGACTTTCTACAACAAGGATTTACTTCTTCAAAAGTAGAGTTTTTAACCTAAAACATTTATTTGCATTCAAAAACCCAATTGTCATACCAAACCATTTTTTTCAAAAACACCTCTTATAGCTTTAAACAATGAAACCTAAAGTAGACAAGGATAACTTTCGTTCTATTATTTTCCTATTACTCATGATTTTTTCGCGTTCACCTTCAGTGGAAATTCTAAAAGCACGTGAGGGAGACTTCGAAAAGATATATGCAGTTGCAACATCTATCCAATCGCTGTCAAAAATATATGCGCTATTTTTACACATATCCAAGTTTCTCGATATAGACTCATTGCGATGCATTCGCCTCCTCCTTTAGTCATTAGGCTTTTCTACAGTAATATGAAAACAGATACAATCTATTATAGTTGTTTTTCTCTATATTTTCCTTATACAGGAATATTCCTCCTAATCATCATTATCGGGCGTTCTTACTCTTTTATTCTCTTTATCCCATTTTAATCAAGTACAATTTCCATTTATCTATCCTTTAGGCTCTGCTTGGGAGTTTTGTAGTTAAGATCATGAGAGGTTTTGAAAGTATCCTTTTTGACCATAAATGATCGTAGCGGTTTTAGTTGGTTTACATGAAGTGTTGTTACAACTGATTAATACATTGTTTTTGAGAGATTTCCATTAAAGTAATGTTACATATATATCCTTATATTTATTTTCTAGTTTTGTTAAGATTAATTGTACAATAAAATTAGTGGGGTTATAATTGGAATTTTTTATAACCCTTCAAAAAAACCCCAAGTTGATGGGTTGAGAATTGCCATTAAAATTACATTGCTTCAGTTTTCACCGGTTTTATAGCCAACAACAACCGATGTGGAAAAAACTTACAAGCAAGATTTCTGATAACATCTGAATTACAGAGTCGTCCGAAACTAGTAAAACCGGTAGAAAATAAACTCCCAAGTGGAGTAATAGTGAAAGAATTTCAAAAGCTGTCAAACTTACAAAAATAGGAAAAATCATCTAGTCAAATCTATGCTCTATTTTGCACTAATTTCAAAAACGCAAAACCATTTTATCAGAAACCTTTATGTAATTTTTTTGACCCAAACCATTTTTAAACTAAGAATTTCAAAGTTTCCTTGCTTTTCCAAAACAAAAACTTCCAAATAAATCCTTGTAAAACCAATGCAAAATGTTTCGAGGAATTTTCCAAAATCTTTTATCAATTTCTTTCACATGGGGTTAAACTCAGAAATGGAATTCACTTGTCCTTTCTTTCTACCCTCTTTAAGAAAAATCCAGTTTATAATCTTATGGCGATTAGTGTACACCTTCTAGCGGGAACTTGCTGCATTCCTATTATACCTTACTTTTGGATATTTGCGACATATAGTTTCTTACTTTCCATTTGTTTGGATAAAATATGCATCTTCAATCATCAATCCATTGTAATCTACAGTCATAAAGTAACCTAGGTCCAACAAAAGCCCAAGTACCATCCAGCCTTTAGGTTTCTTTTATTTGTCATGCTTATGCTCTGCTTGGTCTATGCCTTACGGTAAAGCTAGCACACCATGGGGTAATAGGGTAGATGCATAAATTTAACTCTATTTATTTTTCCAATCCATGGTTGCCTCGTCTATCCTTTTGGAACATGGTTGCAACTATTTTGTAGTCGATATTCAATAGTGTTTGGCATATAATATATATATAATAAAAAATAAAAATACATTCTGTCAGCATATTCTAATTCATATGATCAACAAACCTAAGTTCTAATACCAAATGTAGCAACCCGCACCTCAATGGACATGAATTTCGACAAAATTGAAACCCAAGTCCATTAGGACACGGATCATTGGTTTTGGTAATGTAACGAATTGGATTTTCGACCCTCGAATATTGACACTAATACGCCTATTGTATCACATGTCAAACATTCAAGTGCCGGAAATACTAATTTGTTAGGGTCCAAGAAGAAGGTAGAAGATAGAAGAAAACTAAACAACACAGAATCTCACAATGCAGCGAATAATATATAATATAACAATGAACTATACAAAAAAGAAACATCTTTATTCATATAATTTCAGTGTACACTAGGCTTATCCTAAATTGGACAGTTATAGAAATTTGTCCTTACATTGACAAACATACAGACTATAATACAGCGGAAGAAAAATATACGTGAATACGTCTTGACCATCCAGCTCCTCTTCAACTCCAAAGTATCTAGCTAAATGTGGGAAAACATGCTCGGTCTGACCCAAGCATTACATGGAGTAATGCCCGGGTCAGTTTGGCAAACAAGCGTGAGTGAAACTCGAAACAAGTAATAACCAAACTAATTTTTAGATTTGAAAACCTTTCAAATAAAGGGTATCCGTAAGACCACACTGCAAATAAAAATGTATGGGTTTTTACCTTACGATAACCAAATATTTTATATCAAATCCAGTGATAATCATAGTTTCTAGGTTTATATTAAATAGATAAAATAACTAAAATGCTTGCATCTCACATTCCAATGTACTATGCTCTACAATCGAAAACATAAGGTACGAATTAGAGAATGGATTCCCACTAATGACTGGGGTACCGCCCACCGCAGTACACTTCTAGAAAAATGTACCGAGGTCGTACTTAATGAACCATGCCAACACAGAACCGACCTACCACCTTGCTGGATAGTACAAAATACATCATCACCCCGGTTACTTTGCAACTTTAACCGAGCGCTCCTACGTACACAAATTCATTGATGATTGTGCATATATCTAGATGGGTGATGATATACCCTAATAGGTGCGACCTACATAATCCTGCTGCATATCCCCTATTTTAGTCATTCCCAGTTGATGAGGCTTGAGGCTAAATTTACTTTTCTGCATAGCGGTCCCTCTTGGAATGCTAACACTACCCTCCCGACAGTAATGCAGTGCCAACATTCTTCCATACAATTTGTCTAGGATAAGGACTAATCGAAGGCACTACTTTTACTAAATCCATTTTGGAACCACCCTCAAGATAAGTAGCAAGCAACCTTTGTACTTCAATGGACCCATTTTCGATCCCATGCTTCAGGATGTCTTCGTTACAAAATGCTTAGGTTGGATCTAAGTGGTTTTTGGATAACATATCCGATCCCGGTCTCTTCGAAACAACTTTCGATATTTTTCAGTAAACTCAACCTTGATTCTTTAGGAAATAAACAGACAAATGACATGAGCGGAGTTCACCTCCTAAGCATCTATGGACGGATTTCTTTATCTGTCGTCCTAGAAGAACGAAATGAGTTTATACATACAGTATAATATCTTTGATGGTAACTATACCATATAATTCTCATGTTTCTCCTAGATATTTCCAAAGTTACTTTTTGGGTCCAACTTTTATAATCGGTTATTTAACTATCAAATAAACAAACATCCAATCATGGTTTAATTTCCATATGGGATCTACTAAGCCTTTATTAATTCTCTTTAATTAATAAAACCACTCTATAAAATCTGATTAAAAGATCTTTTCCAAACATAATTCCCAAACCCTTTACATTTCCTTTATACTTGGAAACTTTTGTATAGTTATCTCAACGGTATAAGTATATTACCAAAACATTTTACTTTTATTGCCTTGAAACAAATCATAGACTTATCTTATCAGTATAAGTATATTTAAAAACTTTTCAAAGTTTCCTTTTTCCTATATCCAAACATTTCTTCCAAATAAAGCATTCCACTTATCCTTTACCAAAAAATCACTTTTTAAAAGATCGTCTCATATTTCAATTAACTTATAACTTTCAAAATAAAGTTATAACCCACTTTTATAAACGTTTAAGTTAATTTATAAACCTCTTTCCAAATCTTTGACATGATTTATAAACCTTTTTCCTATTTTTAAAACTCTATGTACAAACCTTTATGTACTCCTTTATAAAATGTCGTTTATAAATACTGTTTACAAAACAGCATCTGTAAAACACTTTAGTATCCCTTTTTGTTAGAAAAACCCCTTTCTATAAACAACTTATCATTTCTAAATACCTCTATAAGAATTATATAACTTGAAAAACCATTTATAAACCCTTAGCCTCAAATTGATTAATGAATTAAAGAAATTCAACCCATACTTTATAAATTCCAAATGAGGCTTAGCAGTCCCAATGATACTAATTTAATTTCTCATTTAATTTCAATTCGATTTTCAAATCACATAACATTATTTATATAAGCTACCATATATGTAAATACAAATCATATCCAATCAGGGAATAACACGTCAATATAACCAGTTGGCATATACAAGTCCAAATAACATAACAATATGATGGTGATTTATCCTGCTAAATAGATTTCCAAATAATTCAATCAATTTATAGTAGAACGAGAATTTATTCTGCTTAACACATGTCCACACAATCAAATCACTTACACTACAGCAGTATGGTGTTTTGTTCTACTAACAGATGTCCTTTAATTCTCCCAATCATATGCGTTACTTAAGGGTCTGGATAAGATATCCTTTGATATGGAATTGATTTACTTTGGAAAAGAAAATTGATTAAAACACATTCTATTTAGTTTAAAATCACTTTGAAAAGTTAGAAGTATATTTAATTAGCTTAAACCCTAACTAAATCTTAATTAATCCAATTTATATAAAGGTTAAATCATAATTAAACTCTAGTTAGGCTTAATGAACTTGATTAAGTACTAATTAACTTCCTAATGCAACTTGGTTATAGTTAAACAAATTGTTTGAGAGTAAAACCTTAATTAATTAAATATTAATTAAATAACCCATTAAATAAATAAATAAATAAATAAACGTTAAGTTTAATAAAATAATAATCAATCACTTAAATTACTTCTTAACCATATAAGCATTAATTTATTAATTAATTAACAGTCATTAACTCAATTTAAGTGATGATTAACCTTTAATTACCTTCTTAATCACCATTTTAGTGATAATTACCTTTTAGTTAATTAATTAATTAAATAAATAATTATATTACAACTCAATTACTTTTTAACATTACTAATTAAGTTTGAAAAACTTTGTAAACTATTTTCAAAATAAAAACAAATTTGAAATGGAAATTCAAACCTTTGGTGAATTGCATCCATATCGACTATCGCCATGAGTGCAGTTTGCTCTAACCCACCTTTAACCGAAGACAGTTTATTAAAACCATACTATTTCGTGATTGAAATATACCTTAGTAAATTTTCACACTTTAAAACCAATTACGCAAACTTTACCAAAATCTATACTTTAAACTCTTGAAACAAGCTTGATATCAAATCAGACCTCAAATCCGTTGGGGCTACATACAAAGTTTCAACTTTTCAACCCATCATAACTATAGTTAAGTTCATCATCAGTCCTTTTTATTCACACATCACATTCATACAAAAAATTGCATACATATACCAATATATATACACACATACATACACAATTACTAACTTTGCAATAACACATCCATTCGAGTGCTAACACTAACCTATAAATTTGCACTTATCATCACATTCAAACATGCCAAGATCCAACATATATATAGCTATGGATCAAGACAACATATAAAGGAAAGTTCTTTCTAAAAGATTAGGAATTTACTCACCGAAAGCTTTCCAAACTCTCGCTAAATTAGAGTATGACATAGCACTTTCATTCTGAAGCAACAAGATGGAGTCTTGAACCCTAAATGCAATAGGTAGGCTCGGCCTTGATGGGAAGTGGAAGCGATACTTATTTTGGTAAGGTAGAGCGACTTTGGATACACATTGAATTCTCAATAATAAACCCGAAAGTAGGTCATTTTGCAACTGATTTTTAGGCTACAAACTCGTGGATTTCAAAAAGAAACAAAGAGAAAGTAATTGGAATTTATTTTCTCTATCATTTCTAAAAAAAGAATCACTCATTTACAATTTGTTTTGAAGAAGTTATAATCAAAACAAGAAGGGTAATTTTCGAACTTGAAATTCTAGGTGAAAAATTGGTTTGCATAGAGTGGGTATTTGACATAGCTATGATAGAAATTTTAAAAAATGGTCACGTAAAATGTTTTATCCGTTAAAATCTCAAACGATTTCAAAAAAATGAAAACTCCATTTGAGTTTGAAATAAGGAAGAAAAGGTTAGTGGAAAGAGAAGGAAAAATGGAGAAACATATGTGATATTTATAGGCAAGATTTCACACCTAATCACTTTGTCAAGTCACATCACAAATATTTTATAATATATGTATATATATAATTATATTTTATCACATCACTCTTATATATATAATTATTATGTTTAGTCACATCACTTTCTTTCATATACATATATTGTAATGACTCGGATTTTCCATCGTTTGATTTGAATATTTAAATGGTTTTAAATATTGGATTTTGAAGTATAAGTTGATTTTGTATATGAAGATTCTGGTAGAAATTATAGAATGAATTAAAATTTCAAATATGACGATTATCGTAATACGAATAGTGCAGATAATTGGAATTTGAATTTAATATGAATCAAACTAATTTCTAATGTTGATATAAATTCTATTGGAATTATAATTTAGTTAATAAGTTTTTAAAATTGAACTTTCAAGTGTTTTCGCCAATTTTTGAAATCGTCGATTTAATCGATGCGCTAAAATAGCGATCCGGGTCATAGTCTCGGAATTTGACGAAAGTAGTTCTATTGATCTTATAGTGCATTATTGCCAGATTTCAAATTTCGTACTATTTGGAGTTACCATTTGATTTTACGAGACAAAAACGCGTTGAAATTAATATTGAAAATTTAATATAATAATTGGGTTCAAAAAGCTATCTTCTCCATACAATCGATTTAGGTTCCGAAACTTGTTACATGGCGTTCGCAATAAGGGTGTAATAGTAGGAACACCAGGCGGGATGCCTAAATAAGACATCAAGATTTCATAGTGTATAATATGAGATATTTTTAATATTTAAACAAATGAAATCAAATCAAAATAGAGGCGCCACACTAAAGCCGAACGTGTTGTTCGTATAGCCACCCTCTCCTTTTTAAAATCCACATTATTCCTTTCTTCAATTTGAAGCACGAAACAAAATAAAAATCGAAATCGATCCAAATTAAAAAAAGGAGGTCGCGCGTGGGATTAGGGATGGTGCTTGATGAAAGCGGTGATTTAAGTTAGAGCGACGTCGACTGGGCTCACGTAGTTAGAGGAGACACTGACTCGAGCGAACACGAGGCATGGTCGCAATTTGGAATGGTGGTGCGACGGCGACTTCAAAGTGATGTTCGCGGTCATGTGATTTAGGGTTTGGGCATGATGGTTTTTAGGCATGCGATTGGAGGATGAGGGATGGAAGGCTACGATGTTGACATCGATCTAGATTTCTAATGCTGACGTAGAATTACAGGAGATGCCGAGGCTGAGAAGGTGGAGGAGACTACTACATTATAATGGTGATTGGTGATTTCGAGGGATTAGGTATTCACGATTTTATTTGCTGAGGTCTCGATAACGATGAGTGCAAGTGGCTGTAGGGTTAGTGACTATTTTGAGGAGCTAGTGATGACGAGGTATGCGTATTGAGGTTGGAGCTTATATCGATAAAGAGACGCGTGAATGAACAAAGCATGCCAAGGAATAAAGGTTTGGGAAAGTAAAATTTTTAATTAAATTTGTTAAAGATAATGATATAAATAATTATAAGTTGTTTAATAATCCATAATTTGTCAGTACGAGGTCCAAAATGAATGAAACAAGTCGAGTTTGGTTCGTATTTGTGAAATCTACGCAATAGATTTGGTTTGGAGATTTTTGGAGTCAGATGGAATTTTGAATTAAATTGAACATCCAGTCAATTCAATTTAGAATTTGAAACGGGTTAAAAAATCAAGGTGAGTAAATCTCACTCATTTGGATAATTAGGTTTAATTTAAATAGTTAAAATTATTTATTGATTGATTGGATGAATGGATAATTATTATTATCTGTTGGATATTATATATATATAGTATATATATTAGTAGTTAGATATATTTCCCGCCTATTAGAGCGGATGAGATCCTTTGCACCGTATATAATAGCGGATGACCCTATATTACCGCGATATCCCGCCTCGAAGCCGGATTGGTATTTTTATGTTATCTAATATATATGGATATAGGGAAGTAGGTTGGACGGATCCAACTGGATTCCTCAAAAATGTTGATTTTTAATTTCATAATTCATATATATATATAATATGACATGTTAGACTAATTAGTTACAGATTATTGTTGTGATTTGAATTAATGGATGCTATAGTAGCACTGGCCTTAATCTTGCTAATTTAAATGCCATAAATATTATATTTTGGAATTTGAAATAATTTAAAAGGAAATTTGAATATAAAAATATTTATTATCGAAATTTGGATTATTTTAAAAGAAACTGATTTGGATAAAATAATGATTTGGTTGCGGGGTTGTACTTAACTATTCGTAAAATGTTTTAAATAGTGATTTTAAAATAATTTATATAAAGAAATTTTTAAAAGGATATCCTGAAAAATATGAAACAGAATTGAAATCAATATTTAAAATAGATTTGAAAATAAAGGGAGTTTATAAAGAAATTGTTTATAAAATAAAATTTATAAATGAGATTATGTTTGAAAACAAGTAAAAACCCAAATTAGATTATAAATTTATAAAAGATGTTTATAAATAAGAGAAATACTATTAGTTGAAAAATTAGAAATATAAATTCATAGTGTGAATTTATATTGAGATTGGGAATCGTTTTTAGGGAAAATAGCGGATTCTAATTTTGAAATGTGAGCAATGGTTAGGAAATCGAAATCGAAAACAACGTGTAGTGAATCAAGAGGGATTTATAAATTGAAATTGGTTATTAGAATTTAAAATGTATATTTTTATCGGGAAGTTAAAAATTTATCTAAAACATTTGGGATTCTGGAAACTTGAGAAATTTCCAAAATGTTTTAGATACGGAACTTTGAAAATGAATCTAAATTCATAAAAGAAGCCATAAATTGTTAGATGGGATTATAAATAAGTATAATCGGTTTCAGAAATTATAAAAAGGAATTTAATAAAATTCCTGAGATTTGTGAGACAAGTTATAAAATATGTCGTAAGTGTCAATATTTGAAATGATTTTGGAAAATAGACTTGCAATATTTTCGTAAGTATTGAAATAGAAGATTTTGGTAACATTTTAGCAAGGAAATGATTTGTATAGAATTATTTTCCTAAGTAATGAATTATAAAGGGAATTTTGAATATTTCTAAGTGTCGGGATGGTTTGAAAAATATCCTGTTACGGATATAAGTATTTGAGTTGTTTCAAATATTGAAATAAATTTGAATATATATCTTTGCAAAGACATTTTTTAATAAATGTTTTGAAGATTTATAAAATAAGGCCTAGTGACTGCTTATGGATGTTATTTGATAATTAAATAACCGACTATCAATTCTGGCTAAATTCATTGATCGTTTTGAAGAGACTGAGATCAGATTTAATTATCCGAAAACCACTACGATCCTGATTTGTGCGTTATGAATTATGATATCTTATAGATAATGGAGATGATAATTTGAAAGGAGATTCGGTTTGTTCAGACCTAGAACAACTTTTTTGGATGAATATTATCATTTGCATCGTTGCCTGGAAGGCAGTGTTAGCATTCCAAGTACGAATGCTATTTTAAAGGTAAAACATAACCTCAAGCCTCATTAATCGGGAATGACTAAAAAATGGGAGATGCAGCAAGGCTAAGTGGGTCGCACCCAAGTAGGGTATCTTATCACCTTTCTAGATACCCTTGGATATATTATAATTATAGATAAGGTTGTGCATGGAAAAGAGAGTGCTCGATTAAGGTGAGAACACTCGGGGTGATAACATATTTGATACTATCCAGGTCAGGGGTAGGCCAGTCTTGTGTTGGCAGGGGATCTAGGCGAGATCTTTAGTATATTTTTCTAGAGATGTACTGTGTTGGACGGTACCCCAGTAGCCCAATCATTGTATGAAATCCAATATCCACTATGAGCCTTTATGGTTTTGATTATAGAGCCAAGTATGCTGGAATTTAATTAATGTAACAATTTCGGCTATTTTGATAAGTATTTGTATTTAGACACTATTATAATATCACTGGATTTTCTATAAAAGTGTTTTGGTTACTGTAAGGTAAAAATCCATCGTGTTTATGTGTGGCGTGATCTTACGAGATACCTTTGTTTCCAATGGATTTTGATAACAGTAATAATTCAATTGAGTGTGTTTTCTCATGTCGGCTTCCCAGACTGACAAGGGTGTTATTTATTTATAATGCTCGGGTCAGGTCGAGTGTTATAGATTCAGGTTAGGTGCTATGGAACTCAAGAGACGAGTTGGAGTGTTTCAGTCATATATTTCGTACTTGATTATATTCTGCTGTGTGGGTCAAGCTATATAGTCAACACTGGTGAGGACAAATTATAATAACTGTCCACATTGATGTATTGATTATTGTACTCTGATGATTGTATGTATATTAACAGTTATAATTCTTTTTGTATAAAGATCTGTTATTATATATTATATTTTGTTCCGCTGCGATTGTGAGATTCTGTGTTGTTATTTTTTTCCTGCTTTCTTCTATCTTCTTTTTCTTCACCCCTAATGATCTGGTATTTCCGGCACTCGATTGCTCGACATGCTATACAATGAACGTATTGGTATCCATTTTCGAGGGTCGAAAATCTGGTTCGTTACATATATATAATTGTTATGTTTAGGCACATCACTTTCTTTATACATACATATATATAATTATTGTGTTTAGTTACATCACTTTTATATATATAAATTTAGTTATTAATTAAATAATATGTGACAATAGATAGTTATGGTTAACGATTACAAATCTAAGTTGTGACAATACTTAATATACATATTTATATAAAATGTTTATTATTTTAAAACAATGTCTTATCACATCACTTACTAATCCAAATTAACATAAGATAATTTATATCTGAGCTTATTATTATCTCTTAATTTACTTTTACATATGTATATATAGTGCACAAAGATGAACAACATTCCCGACAACTTTCCGGTTTCAAAAGGTCGAAATTTCAAAAAACGTTATTCGGTCATATTTTCTATTTTTCTACGAACTATTTAATTTGGTAAACAAATTTTTAAAACGATTTTACCATCATTATTAATCAATTAAAATGATTTTATTTTTATTATAAAGTCTATATGTTAAATATTTGAAATAAATTAAGTATTCACTAATCAAAGTAATGAAATTCCAGGTCGTTACAGGTAATTTGTAATAAACACAAGTATATCAGAATGCGATCAATATAACTCATGGCAAAATTGAATAATATAATAGAACATAAATACTGGCTGTGGCTATTACCTTGGATTAATAGTATTCCTTGAATATTTAGTTGTCGGTCAGCGCTGAACATGATAAGAAGGCTTCATCATCACTATTTCCATCATGCACTAATAGCCTATCCCTTTAAATCTTTCTTATGTGTTGCAATGACGAGGAGGTCAAAAGAATACTTTGGTACTGGATAAACTACATACGTTACCCATAAAACTAATCTATATCGATTGATTTCCATTAAATTGTTATGTCCGTCATTTACGGCTAATCCGTTTAATCCTAAGTGCGTGTACGATAAGCTTAATCACTACCAAGTATAACAGTATACGCACACAAATATATATATATATATATATATATGCCTATATGCACAAAAGATGTATATATTTATATATATCTAAATGCTGTACTATCTAAAAACCTCGGCCACTTAATACTTCATAATAAGGAGGAGAGAAACCCAATAGCCATTTAATACTTCCCTAAAGTAGGCCCTTCGCAACGTAAGTTCTAGTCAATCAGTCCTCACTACAGAGGTCGATGACCCCTATCTACAGCTTTATAATTTATATCTTAAATACCGTACTACTAGCGCATCTCAAAGTCCCATCTAAAGTTTAATTAGCTCACCTATGACAAATAAACAACTAACCAACTAACTCTAAGATCCGTGCGTATCCCATACAGATTTTATACTGGTAGGAAGAGAAATCCGTCAGGTCGTAACCTGAGCCTTTACAATCGACCACTCATGACCGCTTGTGGTCATAGCCTATATGCCAACCCTACTGCAAAATACCGAACACAAAAGAATTGCTGACATAGCCCATCGATCTTCCTCAGCTGACATTCCTTTTGGACTAACCTAATATAAGTCAAGGAAAATTCTCCTTTCAGTTACTTAATACCACTTATTCGAAATGAAGCACACCCCATTTCCTTGAAAGTACCAGGCCATTTAATACTTCAAGTTAGAGACAAACCCTTGGTATATTTTCCCCTACCTATCCGCAACGCAAATCCATTCCCCATGGATACTATACTTAGAGATGTCACACATCTGTAGTAAGTAAGTATACACAACTGTATGTAGCTTATAGATGAAGGATTGATGTAATAACCCGCAAATTCATCACTTCGAATTTTTGTTTAAAATATTCAAATATTTTTTTAACATAAGTGATAATGTTTTAAACAATAAGTAATATTGGTAATCTTATTTTGGATAAATATTTACAAAAATATTTACTTTGGAAGATATATCAGTAAAACGATCGAAAACCGTTTCATCAATAAACAGCTCTTAAACCATCCCACATCATGCACGGAGCTAGATACATACACTCATTTACATATATAAGTGAGAATATGTAATAAAAATTATATATTTTATTTTTAAAAATAAAATTTCTATATGACATCATCAATGACATCGCTATTTTGGAATAAATGATTTTCGAATTTAAATGATTTAATAATTATTTTAATTATTAAATAAGCCCTTTTAATTATTATATAATGATAGAAATGTTATTATCAAACTTGGTTTGTGTGTGTGTGTGTATTAAATAAAAAGTGAAAATATGATCGGAAATTGAAATCGGATTTCGCAATGATTTGACGTAAAAAAGTTGTGCAACGTTGTGAATCATTTGAGATATACATATGCATACATACATGTACATATACATGAACACATATATACATACAAATATAGTTATGCATATATATATTAGAAAATATCTAAGATATTTTACTAAAACTTAACCCTTAAGTAAATCCAAAGTCAAAGTCTTACACACTAAGTAAAAGCACATGGGTACACACACATGGGAGGTACACGGCTGAAATTAATGATATAGGAAGGGAGTGTGGTGGTGATGAAATGGTGATGTATTCGTGTGTATATACCATGATATTTTTATTCTATTTTTTCCTATAAATAGCACCCACCTCTCTATACTTCATTCACATTTTTTCTTCATAAAATTCCTAAGCTATTTCATCTTCTTCTTCACTACATTAATGTCTTCCATAGCCGAGGAAAGAAAATATTACAAAATCAATCGCAATCTATACCACTTCAAACCAAAGTTCAAGCCAGTGATCTCTTCCTTTTCCTTCACCAAGGCTGTTTGCAACCAAGTCCCCCACCACCATTTTCCAAGCAAGGGCTAGCCTTCCAAGCTTCTAAGACCAAGGCCGAACCCACTAGGAGTATTTGTGCTAGTAGTCGTGAGCTTTGATTTCGAGATAGCGAAGCTATAGGTATTTTAAACTTAACCCGATCAAAAATCAAGTGAGAAACTATATATATATATATATATATATATATATATATATATATATATATATGATAATGATGATGTGATATGTTTGCCGTGGATGATTACTATGCTTTGATCATCAAGTTTGGACGTCTTAATATAGTTGTTTAATTGTGTAAACAAGTCACGTTAAATAAACATTGATATTACACAAGGAAATAATTTTTTGAATTGAGTTATAAAATAATATGGAACCATTAAGCCCCTTTAAAATGTCTTATAAACACTAAAATCTAATTTGGTTAAGTTAGGACAAGTTATGAAAAATGAGTCAAAAATAGGCGCGCCGCGTAATGACGATTCGCAATTTCGTGCCGTAGAAAGTTAAATCCATTAATACGATGGATTTAGAGTTGGAATTCTTTGTAATAATAATTTTATAAACCCTTATAATCATAGTTTTCAAACAAAAGAAAAAAAATCGAGATTTCATTTAGTAGATTTTGAAATATGAGCAAATCAACTTTTCAAAATAGTCGCATTTTAGCAGTTCGAAAACCAAAGCGATAATTCTTTAAAAATAATATTTTAATTCCTTAAAAATATGGGATAACTTCTATAAATATTTTAAAATGTTTTAAAAGAAATTTAAGTTATAAAAATAGATTTCTAAATGACAAAAAAATTGTTTTGATCTAATAACTTAAAAGCACTATTCGTAGCACTATTCCTAACATTTTTAAACTTTTGAAATATGGTTTTAAGCTTAAGTATTCTTTCCCCAATCTTTTATAAAAATTTTAAATAAATAACTAAGTATTTCTAAAATAATTTGGAGGTTATATAATTTATTTTAAAAGGAGCTAAATAAATGATTTAATGAAAAGTTGTTATAATTAAGTGATTTAATCTTGGCTCAAAAAACCAATGAGTAGACTGGATTTTTCTATTCATGAGATCTAGATCGAAGGTGCTTAAACTAAGGAGATGTTCGGAAGCGACCAATGCCCTGACTCACCTGGCCGCTTTCCTTGGTGAGGAATAATAAGATCGAAATGTCAGAAACGAGGCAAGTATAAAAGGTTTAATTTTTTCCAAATTAATACAACTTGGATTGTACAAAGATAATCTTTTTATAATTGGTATCAAATTTCGAGGAGGGAACCCGTAATATCCATGTGAATTTAAAAGGTGATTTTAATGCTATTCGATGGATAATAAAGGTTGAGTATGGAAATTGATGTTGAGTAGAATTAGTATAATTTCTATCGACCCTTTTTACTTGAAAAGGTTTTGCAGTATGATTTATGAGAAATGATTTTGATTTGCTTAAAGAGAGGTTAATGATTCGGTAAATACCAGAAAGAAATGCTTTAAAGATGTATGTCTCTAAAATTTATTTTTGATAAAAAAAAGTGAATAATCAAATGATAAGCACCTATTTACTTAACATATTTTTATCGATGATTGGTTCGAAGGAACCGGGGTGGAATTTGGTCAATTCTTATGCGAAAACCATTTTGAACCAATTTACGAGTTTGAAAGTGAAGTCATATTAAAGATAACAAAGTTAATGGCTGGGATCTTCATAACCAAAGGACTGCTTGTTGACAATTTCAAAGTAGCTTCCAAGATAGATAAATAGCAATGGTCCCTTCGTTTTGGGATCTTCGTATGCAAGGACTACTCGCTACTAATTCTAGGGGTAATGCCCAATGGGATGTGGTAGGAGAGTGCATTCAGTTTGTCTTGTTCCTAGAAAACTTTTATGGATGGATGTCTGACATTGCATTTCTAAGATCATAGTGCATTGATCTCTACAAACGTACATCTGTTTGGTAGTATTGGAGGTAACTCCTCTTATACTTACACCATTCTCTGAGACGTACGAGCTCAGAGGCTATACTTTTGTGGAAATCAATAGTGTGTTATTGGAAATGGTAATGTGGCATTTTAAGTGAAAATGCTCTAAGAAAGATAAACGTTACGTCAACCCTCACACCCAGGGAACTGTGAAACATGGGATGCTTTAAGGCTTTATGGATCGCAACCATTAGGGCATGACATCACCTTTCTAGATCTATTTATTTCTACCCGCTACGACGTTCGATTTGAATTATGTGGTGTATGCTATGGGATCCCACATTGGTCGATAGCTGTAACGACCCGTAAATTTTAATGATTTTATTTATGTATTTTACTGAATTTTTTGAAATTTTAAATAATAAAATTTTGAGTTGAAAATTTAATATTTGGAATACATCTACTTTAACATAGCAAATGGTAAAATTTCAATAGATAATATGGAAGTTTATTTTCTTATGTAAATTCAAATCAGTTAAAATTGATGATAATAAAATCTTTTTCGAACCTGAATAAAATTTGTAAATCTTCTTCTAAGTGAGACGTCATATTCGTTTCTTCAAATTTGGATTGTCATTGCTCCTTCTATCTTAATTTTGACGTTTTACCCACAATTTCGGTACCAACTATCGAGTTTTGATAGGATGATCATACCACTGATATCTGTATACCGTTTTGATTGTCTCGTCTTGTTGATGTCCATAGGAATGGGTGTTTTGGAGTCCGGGAGACAATAAAAATCCACGGAACAATTTCCTTATCGGTTCCACAATTTGGCTTTTGGATATGACCATTCATTTCTCATCTGTGAAAACCAATAGCCATTAACATTTCATATTCCTAGAAAAATTTATTGTCATGACCATTCATTTTACCACTGTTCAATATAGTGTGCTTTCGTACTTTCATTTCCTTGGGTTCTGTCTAAACTTGCCTCGGAGAAATATTTTTCTCTCTTCAAAGTCATATTTTCTTTCCTGTAGCCATTCCCTTTCCCTCTTTTGTTCCCACACTTGCCCATACTTTCTTTTCCTTGTACCTAAAATTCCTTTCACCCAATCTTCCCTCTGTGCCTACCTCCTCATGCCTACCGAGCCCGACCAAGCCGTTACTCAGGTCGCTGCGTCCATGCCCGCTCGACCCAGAGCATCGACCATCATCCTCCAGGCAGCACACAAGCCGACTTTCCCTCCCAGTCTCGGCCAGACATCGCCCTCACCGCACCCTATCGATGCCTGCCACGTCCCTATACCGCGAAGGCCACCTCACCGTCGTGAACGCAACCCACGCATAAAGCAGTCTCCATCATAGCAATCGCCACGCAGCGACCCAACCCATCCTCCGCATCACCTTGACCTTTGCCTCAATTCGTCAACAAATCTTCAGCCTTAGATCCAACTCGCCTCTGACAAGCGGAGTCTCTTCACCAAGTCACCACATCGATTCCGGGGTCTGTAGCTTTTTGTGCTTTAAGATAAGGTATATATTTTTATTGCATGTATACGTACAGATTTTTGTGTAGTGTTTTTTTAAAGTGCATATATAAGTTTGACTTATGTGTAAAAGTTCAAATATGTATTTGTATATATCGATATGTACCTGAGTATGTGATTGGTCTGAGTTATTTATACTCTATAACAAGGTAAGTTGCTTGTGATAGTTTAGTGTATATATATACTTTATAAAGCAAGTCCTAGTGATTTTTTGTATTAACTCTCTAGATATAATATATATGTATGCGGGTACAATGCCTAAACTGGTATATGCTTTATATAGGTTCATATGTTTTTCCATAGTATTGCACATTAGTTTTATAAAAAAAAATATTTACTGTTAGTCTGTATATGTGGTTATTATATAAATTATATATATATTACGTGTTATTTATGCACATAACAGAGATATATTGATATTTGGATTTTTAATATATATATATATATATATATATATGAGCTTATATATTGATTATATAAGAAGTAATATGTATGTACAACAGTATACACGTTTACAATGGTAACGTAATATTTCTTAAATACTGATTTCAAATTTGTTATATATATAATATATGCGTGAGTTGTACATATGCTTTTATACAGGATCAGTTTTCAATTTAGCCAACTTATATATTTGTTTATAGTTTTAGTATTTCAAAGTTTGTCTTGTTTATAGTTTATGCTGAAGTTTATTGATTTTGGAAAGTGGTTTAAGCTATTTGAATCTCTTTGGTTTTATAAATGCATGAGTTCTCGGTTTTTTATGTATATTAGTTTTTAAGTATAGATATTTAAAGTATATTGTATGGGTATGAATAGTTTATAACGATTGATTTTATATATATTACATATAAGTATCACAGATTTGGTATTCGATATTGGTTTGAAAAATATTTATGTATATTTATGTTTTATACTAATGTATAAAATCTTAACTGTATACAGTATATTTTGGTTATTAGTTGAACTAGATTTTTGTTTTGTTTGTAATAAGTTTTTTTATGATCTGTAGGTTAGTGGTTGAGTTTGGATTTCTATATGTGTATATGTTTAAACTGATTTTTAAATATAAAAAGTACATGAGTTTATATATATGTGTATATAGTGTGTATATATAGAGATTTGTTTTAAAAGTTATTTATTGGTTTTAAAATATATATAGATTTATACTAAATATGTGTTTCAAATTTTATATGGATTTTTGAGTAATATATAATGTATATTTTGTTCCCATTTTATCACATTAATTTTTGACTTGTTTTTCAGCGATTTTCAAATTTTCAGCTTTGTTTCTTAGATATTGAATCCATTATGCTTTGCTAGGGTATTTTCATTTAGGTTGGTCGATCGTCAAGTTCGTAATCCAAAATCGTAGCTTGTTGTGTTGTCTATCTTCTCTAACCTCGAAAGGTGAGCAATCACTCATGATTAACATTCTTATATTTACTAGATTTGGTTTCGATTGAAACGACAATTGAGATATGCTGCTGTTAGTTATTTATATTGCTATATATATGCTATTATCTGTATCTATTCACCCGTGACATCTGACACAATTATCTGTTACTTATATTGATGATATATGTCTATTATATTATTATCATATCTGTTATCACTCTACAAGTATAGAAATACCCTATGGGTTGAAATGGTACATACCCGAATGATCTGTAGAATAGAGGAAAATCGTTATGGGTTGAAATGATAAACCCAAGTGATTTTCATTGAACTTAGTTTGGGATTGCGGATTGAAATGATATATACATGTGTATATTTAAACTACGGATTGAAATGATAAATATCCGTACCACTTGACCATATGATAGAAAATACAGAAACCGTTGGTCTATATATATATTCTCGAAATGATTTCTAAGGTTTAAAAGATATACATAGTTTTATAGAAATATTGAATTTTAAATATTATATATAAATGTTATTTTATATATAGTTAAATTATTGATTTTTAGATTATAAGCTTTGAAATTTTTAAATTTATAAGTTGTTTTGGAATTATAAGTTTTAAGAATTTACTTACAATTCTACTATTTTCAAATATGTATAAATCAACTTTATTATAAAATAAGTTTAATAATAAAATTTGATTTAATTAATGTATAATATGTTTAAGTATTTATTTCAAAAATTATTTTAAAAATAGGTTTTATAATGATTTATAAGTTAAGGTTGGGAAGATAAATTCAAGTTGATTTGAAATAATATTCTTTTAAGAATTATATTTAAGTAAAATTCGATTTGAAACTAAATGGATATTGTGTGACATCCCGGAAATTTAGCAACATTTTATTAATGGGTATTTAATCAGATTAAATGAAATATAAACTTATTATTTCCAAAACAGCTATAAATATGTGCTTTAATATAAGTAAAATATACCTTATTAATATCTAAACATAAGAATAAAATGAATATGGTCTGGAATATAAAATAAAGAGTTTTAAAATTTCAATAATGTTTAAAAAGTACAAAAATGTCTTTTAGATATTTAAACAATTACCTGGTTTGGAAAATTTTGAATCTTATAACTTTAAAACATAAGTACAACTCAAATATAGTTATAAATGCAAATATATGCTTATGAACATCTATATATATATATATATATATTAAAACAAGAGAACTATCAATAGACATAAGTATAAACAAATATATGATAGAATAAACATTGATGTGAAAACATATCTTAGTCAAGTAACATATTAATGCACACTAACAAGACAAGTTATAAATATGTATTTGCTCACAAAACAAATTTGGTTGTACAAACAAATCTGAAACTAAACTCAACAACTTGATCAAAGCTTGAGGACAGGGAAATAGATCAAGTATTACTGTATAGTATATACATTTGTACAATGAAAGAAGACAAATTTTTCACATCAAATACAAAATATCTTTGCACTAAAAACATGTTAAGCCAAAATAAGTAAAATGTCAGCAGATATAAATTATATGTAAATAAATATAAAGACACATGCATTTATTAGCACAACTATTTTTCAAGAAGAAATCTTTCAGCCGAAATTCAAATATCATTTCAGGTTTGCAGTAAAACTTCTCTGCTTGAAAACAGGGTAAGTAGTGTACTAGTATAACCTACAGCTGTTCAAAACCCTTTCTATATAACATCATACTATACTTGCTTGTTCACAACTTAGCTAACCTGAGAAAAATTAAATAAACATCATCTTTCTTTACAAACTCAAACAAATTCAACAACAAAGCAAGGATGGTTTTCAGAAATTCAAACTGTTGTGTTTTTTTTCAACAACAAGTATCCTCTGTTTCAACAGTAAATTAGGTGAGTAAACATACAATTTTTAAAGCTTATGTTTTGATAATTAGTTTATGAAATTGTATGTTGCTATATATTAAAAACAAGATGTTCTATGATGTTGGTTGTTTACTGGAAGCTCTGCTATGTGTGTTCCTCAACATTTCAAGTTCCTGTATAAAGTAAAGCAGAGAAAATTTTAAATAATTCTTCATATTAATATTTTAAACTTAAGAACTTAAGTTAATTAAACTTGATTAAACTGGAATCATGGCCTGGAAGGATTGTTTGAAGGTGGATAGTGTAGCTTAAACACTGTATATTAAATTTTGGAGAAAAAGGAAGATCAATGTGTAAATTTGAATGTTTTAAATTGTTAGTTTGAATTCATATCTTGAATAACCATTCCAAAGTAGGATTTTTGAAACAAAGATTATAATTTTTAGATAAGCACACATGGTTCAGTTCATAAATGAACTAAAAATACATTTTTATCAATTTCTGTTAGTTCAACGAATTTTAATCGTTGAAATTTGTTGAGGAGGTAGTTTGATCATGTTCGAATCTTGGAAAAATGTTAGAAAAATTTTCTATTGCAAGAAATTTTGGGACGGGGCATAATTAGGTTTAAGTCCGAGTTTTGTTGCGCTCTGGAAATGAGGCGATGTCGTAGCCTCAGGTGCATCAAGTTGTTCGAGTTTCAGGGTAATGGTGGCGGGGAGAATTGCTGATGCGAGGCTGGAGTTATGGCGCTTCAGGGGGACGACGTGGGTGAGGCAAAGCATTTTTGTTGATGAGTTCGACCTCTGGTTTTCGAACTGAAGGTTGGTTTTTGATCTGAGGGTTTTGGCATCGAAACGACATTAGATGTTGAATGTAGTAGTGTTCTGCGACTTGCCAGAGGACGAGAGGATCACCCAAGGTGGTGGCGTGGCGACATGCATGTGCACGGCGTTGATGTCGTGCCTGGAAATTTTTGGGTGAGGACGACTCGAGTTTATACTCGAGTAGGTGGAGGGATTGCTTCATGAGTGCGTGTGTATGCTTTCCAGTTAAATTTAGTTAAACATAGTCTCCAACTTAAAAAAAGCAGAAGAGAAGAAGAGTTGAAGAAGAAGGACACGAGCAGGATAAGATGGACTCGGATAGAGTTGGGTGTTGGGTGCGTTTCCACCACCACCGAATCAAAAAAGAGAAGCACCACCGAACCAATGAAGGGAAGATACCACCGAACCACCTCCTCTCCAAGCAATGCCGAACCATCCTTCTCCATCTACCATCGAACCATCCTTCTCCATCTACCACCGAACCATCTGCTCCATCTACCACCGAAACATCCTGCTCTAGGTGTCTACCGAACCAAATCAAAGTAGCACCACCTGACCAGAAGCAAGGAAGGCCACCACCGGACCAACCTCTACCGGACCAATCAACCATGCATCACCGAGCCAAGGTTTTGCCGAACCAACGTTGCCAGGCCAGACAGCATCAGCCCAGGCCCACCAGCAGCTATATACATCCAAGACCCCTACCCCCAGCCTCACTCTATAAATAGGGGGCAGGGGTACAACAATGGCAGACAAGTTTGAGAGATCAAGCACGGATAGAACTTTCAAACAGTTTTCAGATACTTGTAATCAAAGCTTTGTACTTGTAATCTGAAGAGAAAAGGAGAATAACATATAAGGTGGACGTAGGCACATTCTGGCCGAACCACTATAAATATGTGTGTCTTTTACAGTTTAGTCCATCTATTTTATATATTTGCATAAATCATTCAAATCACTAAGAACAACACATAATCAACTAAATCATACGACTTGGAGGTGTTTGCCCATTTTCTGTGCTAACATTTTTGGTGCTTTCATTGAGAGGATGGACTAACCTATTCGAAGCTTCAGCTTCTCCCACTTAACCCTTTTCCTATCAGCATCGTTCATTGCTTGGAAAACATGCCTCCCGGACGAAAGAAAGATGCTAACAAAGGAAAGAGCATCGCAACTGGCAGTATCCCAGATCCAGTGATCAGAGATCAAGACAATCGTCCTGTTCCAACAGCAAAAGGAAATCAGGCAAATCCGACAACCCCTGCTACGGAACAACCAATTACAAGGGCGGATCTGGAAGGGTTGTGGCTGAAGTAACTAACCGCTTCGCATCTCAACAAGAAGCCTTGGTGGATCAACTCATGTCATGCTTAAGGGATGTTGACGAAACCAACCGCAACACTGAATCATGGGGTGAGTCCCGGTCTGGAGGATCTAGGAGACGACAAAGGTCTTTCTTCTTCGAAGAGGCTAACAACAGAAACAGCAATGGTAGGAGCCGAGCCCGGACTCAGCCCGAATTCCGACCCGAGGAAACACTTGGAACCGAACCTAATAGGGGAGGTACCAGGCAGGGGTCGGATGTAGCTGAGCCTGCCATGCTACCTAACCACGGAAACACCAGTAGACGGGACCGAGCTAGAGTCCAGCCCGAATTTGGGCCCGAGGAAGTGCTGAGAACAGAACCCAGCAGGGGAAGATCAAGGCAAGGGCCAACTGTGGCTGACCCCAGCGTGCCCCCGGAAGACTAGAGGCCGTCATTGGAGAATGTTAGGAGTGATAGACGATACCATCCCTACAGGTCATCTGGACGAAATCAATCCCGCAGGGAAGAACCAAACTCATTTCTATCCGCTCCAAGTTCTGATGAAAGGATGGCACGATTGTTCAGAGAGTGCGTCCAACGAGAACAAAGGGATCGAGGGATAGGCGCTAGGGTAACCAGCCCCTTCACCCGCAATATCGAAACTGCCATCACCCCCCGGGAATGGAAAATGCCAACAATGGAACCTTACAAGGGAACCTCTGACCCCATTGTACACTTGTAGAGATACACATAGCATATGCTCATGAGCGGAGCAACAGAGGGAGTGTTGTGTAAATGCTTTCCACTATTCTTGGCAGATCTAGCAACCTCTTGGTTCTGCCATCTGCCCCAAGGATCCATCAGCTCATGGGAAATGTTGAAAGAAAAGTTCATCAGCCAATTCCGCATTCATGTGGAACAACCCAAGGACGCTTATTCTCTATCTAATATCAAACAGAAGCCCGGAGAGACAGTGCAACAATATCTAACCCGATTCAACGCCGCATCAGCCGCAGTCCAAGATGCCGACGAGAAACTTATTCTAATGGCCCTCTGCAGCGGTGTGCATCCAGATACTAAGTTTGCTAGGAGATTAATGAAAGAAAAGCCAGCTACCTTACCCGATTTCTTCCACGAAGCCGGAAAATATATGAGACTTGAAGACGCTGCCATTGAAAGGCAGATAGGGCAACAAACCAAGGCAACTCATAGCAATACATCCGCAGTAGTAAAGACGTTCGAAGAAATGACTCCAGAGATAGTGCTGGAGGCAAGAAGGGGGAAAAGCGCTTATATAGGCCAGGACCGAGATTTGACTCTTACACTCCTTTAAATGAAACAATCGAAAACATCTTCTTGGCTACCCAAGATGAAGTTATATACAAGCGCCCTCCGCACAAGAAGGAATCAGATAATGCAATTAAGTCTGGAAAGTTCTGCCGCTTCCACGAATCTCATGGGCATGACACCAATGAATTCCATCATCTCCGGGACTTGATTGAAGAACACATCAGAAGGAAGAGACTAGAGCGCTATGTGAAAGGTCAGAACAGGACTTCAACTCCTGCCAATGAGAACGCAGGGCTGCCCCTCCTGGAAGTAGGCGGAGGAAATCGCAACACCAGCGGCTCCAGTCAAGAGAAGATAGTGGTCCTTACCATATCAGGAGGACCACACATCGCCGACGAAGGCTGGGCAGAGATGGAGAGATACGTAAGTCACTTAGAAACAATGAAGGCTACGTTAATTCTGTTACAGAAGAGTGCCACCCGAAACGGAAAGAGAATGATGATATCACATTCAGTAGGCGTGATCTAGAGGAAAGGCAGTACCCTCACATGGATCTTATGGTCATCTTTACCTGGTTCGGTCCAGCCAAGGTTTTCCGAATCCTAGTAGACACTGGAAGCTCATTAAATATCTTATTCAAGCACGCTTTCGAAAAAATGAAGCTGTCAATGAAGGATGTGTCTCCCTGCAGCAAACCGCTACATGGTTTCACCGGAGATGCGAAAATGCCCCTCAGGCAACTGGACCTCTTTGTCGAAATAGGAAGTCATCCCCGCTCCGTTGTGCGAAAACAAACATTTGTGCTAATAGAGAACCACTCAGCCTACAACGCCTTTTTGGGAAGACCAGCCTTATCTGACTTCCAAATTGTCCTAGCCCGTGGTGCCTGAAGATGAAATTTCCAACGGATAACGGAATAGGAGAAATAGAGGGAGATCAAGACGCCGCTCGAGATTGCTATGTGACTGAACTTCGCAATAACCGCAAGAAGGATAAAGGGAAGGATGCAGAGACTTCTCTCTGCAAGAAAAACTTGGAGGCATAGCAATTAAAGAAATCCCCTCCTCTTCGATATACCAGCGATCCTTTCAACGAATTAGACTCCAGGGACAAGGAGGAAGAGGCCACCACCGAGCCTGCAGAGGCTATGGAATTTGTATCTGTAGACAAACACGACCCAAGTAGACTGCTGAGAGTCGGGTCTCGGTTAAGAGCGGAATTGAAGGATCAACTCGTCGATTTTCTTCGCCACAACTTGGATGTATTTGCATGGACGCACGCTGACATGACTGGAATCTCGCCAGACGTAGCATGCCACGCACTGAACATCGATCCCACCAAGGTGCCAGTAAAGCAGAAAAAGCGAAGCATGGGGGCAAAACGATCTGCAGCCCTCGAGGAAGAAGTAAAGAACCTACTTGCCAATAACTTCATACGAGAAGCCATCTACCCAGAATGGATCGCCAACCCGGTACTGGTAAAGAAGGCTAATGGGAAGTGGCGAACATGCATCGACTTCTCCAACTTAAATGACGCTTGCCCGAAGGACTGCTTCCCACTCCCCCGAATCGATCAACTCGTGGATAGCACAGCCGGACACGAACTCTTATCCTTTATGGACGCATACTCAGGATATAACCAGATCCCTATGCATGCCCCCGATCAAGACCACACTAGTTTCATCACTGACCAAGGATTGTACTACTACAGAAATATGCCTTTTGGACTTAAAAACGCCGGAGCTACTTATCAACGCCTCGTCAATAAGATGTTTGCGGAATTAATAGGATGAACTATGGAAGTTTATGTGGATGACATGCTGGTAAAATTGAGGAAAGCCAACGATCATATAAACCACCTAGACGAAATGTTTCAATTACTTCGCCAATATGGAATGAAGCTGAATCCTCTAAAGTGCTCCTTCGGAGTATCGTCGGGAAAGTTCTTGGGATTCATCGTCCATGCCAGGGGGATTGAAGCAAACCTTGAACAAGTCCGGGCTTTGCAAGATATCAAGATACCATCCACTCGAAGAGAAATGCAAAGCCTAAACGGGAAAGCGGCCGCCTTAAGCAGGTTCATCTCTAAAGCAACCGACAAATGCATCCCTTTCTTCGAAGCTCTAAAGAAAGACAAAGGAAAGTTCGAATGGACTAACGAATGCTCGACGGCCTTCCTTAACCTAGTCGAACACCTTCAGAGACCACCAGTACTCTCAACCCCAAACGAAGGCGAAGAACTATACCTATACCTTGCTGTATCGTTCCATGCTTTAAGCGCCGCTTTGGTGAGAGAAGACAACCACGTGCAGCGGCCCGTATACTTTATAAGCAAGAGATTTACAGAGGCAGAAGCCAGATACCCTAAACTTGAAAAGCTAGCATACTGTTTGCTAATCACGTCACGGAAACTGCGACACTATATCCAATCTCATTCCATCAGAGTTTTAACCGATCAACCGCTAAGGCAGGTACTCCATCGCCCCGACACTTCTGGGCGACTGCTCAAATGGTGCATTGAACTGAGTCAATATGATATCACCTACCATTCTCGCACCTCCATCAAGGGACAAGCCATGGCCGATTTCATTGCCGAATTCACTACCAACGAAGGTAAAGATCGATCTGAAATAACAAAAGATATCAAGTGGAATCTCTTTGTAGATGGAGCATCAAACGAACAAGGCTCGGGGGCAGGTATTGTGATAATCACCCCCAGGGGAAGGAAGCTGCACTATGCCCTAAGGTTGGAATTCGCTGCCACCAACAACGACGCAGAATACGAAGCGGTGATAGCCGGATTAGAACTTGCCCTAGAGATTGGAGTCGGTTCTTTATGTCTCCATAGCGATTCTCAACTTATCGTAAATCAAATACTAGGAGAATTCCAAACTCAAGGAGAACGACTCACAGCATATCTAAAAAAGACCAAGCTGCTACTCAATCAATTGGATCACTATTTAATCAAACACATTCCTCGAGGAGAGAATTAGGAGGCCGACGAACTGGCAAAGCAAGCTAGCATGAAGGACGGCACCACCTCCGGAACAATAGCCATCTCAAAGCAACTAGCCCCGAGTTTCGAGCCAATGAATATGATAGCTGCAATCGAAGAAGAAACCTGGATGGCTCCCATCCGGAAATACTTACAAGATGGCACACTGCCTGACGGGCATAACGAAGTCAAGAAAATCTTGAGGAAAGCTTCCCCCTACACAATACAAGAAGGCATCCTCTATCGGCGCGGCTTCTCCAACCCCTTATTAAGGTGTGTCGCTGGAAGGGAAGCCAAGGAAGTCCTGTCCAACATCCATCAAGGAAATTGCGGAGATCACACTAGAGGGCAGACTCTAGCAAAGAAAATACTCTGATATGGGTGGCCCACTTTAAACAAAGACGCCTTAGACTTCGTCAGAAGATGTGACAGATGCCATAAATTTGCTAAGATTTCTCGACTACCAACACATGAGATTACTCAAATGACCAGTCCTTGGCCCTTTACGGTATAGGGAATTGACCTGATTGGCGAACTGCCGATGGGCCGAGGCAGAGCCAAATATGCTATAGTGGCGGTCGACTATTTCGCCAAATGGGTGGAAACGGAACCTTTAAATAAAATATCTTCGGCAAAAGTTATTAACTTCTTGATCAAAAATGTTTTATGTAGGTACGGGGTTTCGCTCAAAATCATATTGGACAATGGACTTCAGTTTGACAGCGAGGAGTTCACCGACTAGTGCCAAGAGCACGGAATTCACAAAAGCTTCTCATCTGTGGCTTATCCCCAGGCAAATGGACAAGTCGAAGCTGTCAAAAAAATTCTCAAAACTCTAATCAAGAAGAAGCTTGAAAAGTCAAAAGGCGCTTGGGTAGATGAACTTCCTACGGCACTTTGGGCCTACCGCGCGTCTTTCAGAACATCAACAGGGCATACTCCCTTCTCTTTGGCATACGGATCGGAGGCCATGCTCCCAGTTGAAACTGTAGTGCCCTCCCACCGTAGGATCCACTACAACCCAGAAGAGAATGAAGAACTCCTACACATGTCTTTGGACCTAATTGAAGAAAAAAGAAATGATGCAGCACTTAAAGCGGCAGCTCACAAGCAAAAAGTGGCAGCACGATACAACTCCAAAGTCAAGCACCGCAGCTTACGAGAAGGAGATCTTGTTCTCAAACGGATCTTCCTACGCCCCGGAGCGCTAGACCCAATCTGGGACATACCCTATGTAATTCATAAAGATCTCCACAACGGAGCTTATATTTTGTCAACAGTGGACGGAGAGGTGTTCCAGAGGGCATGGAACATACAACGCCTTCATCGATACTTTTCTTAACTTGTACGGCCCATATGAAGTGAATTAACAAAGAGAATCAGTGGACGTAGGCATTTTCGTGCCGAACCACTTTAAAAATCTTGTCTCCTTTTAACTTGTTCCTTTATATCTTGGCTGCTTATTAAGCTTTATCCTTTTCTATTGAACAAAATCCTGTATAATGGCATTTCCATTAAGGACACTTCACGGCACAACCTCACTTGGACAAGACCTAACAGGTACTATACGAATCTATGCCCTCGTCAATGAGACACTTTTGCTCCATCATCCCTCTGCTGCGGGTTAACTCGTTGCTCGCGACGGCCCTCAAAGCCAACTGTAATGAGCCGATCATAAGCCACCGAGAAGGCCGACTATAGCCAAGGAAGCTCATTACGACGTTTGACTCGCCGGCGACTGTGAACCGATTATAAACCCCAACATAAGATGTGGCCAGCCAGGGGCAGTTCACAGTTGACGATCGGCACCCACACTAGCCGGCCACGGTAAATCGAATAATACCCATGTTTACGGGCCATAATGGCCCGGGTAGTTACTGTGCGCGATCTCGGCTCCGATGTGTCTTAAGTACGGCTGTGGTAAAAAAGAAAACTCCCCGCGGAGGCATAAGATGGGTGACGAATGTCTCCAAGACCCACAACTAGGGAAAGTGACTACAAAACCTGTTTGCCACGAACTTAAGCACATCGAAAGCCTTCCGTGATTGGAAGTTTTACTATACTTATATTTCCATTTTATTTATAAAAACTTTCCTCCTATCCTCTATAACAACCCTTAAAGTACAGGACACCAAATAGGATGCACTCGCTAATGGGAATGAGAACTCTCAGCTGGATGACGGGTCACTCAACCCGTATTTGATAACACAAGGCATTCAAAGCTACCATCTACAACTAAAAAATCGAAAGGGAGGTACCTTCTTCTCTTGTATACAAATAAGTAGCTCTGATATATTCACACACCACATTAACATTGCAAGACATGAAATTATACTTTAAGCAAGAACTTGACATCAAACACAGTTGAATCACTAGCACATGCACAACTATATTTCTTATGAAACACATCAAAATAATGACAGCATCCAAATATGACAGAATCTGCTTATGTTATAAAATTACATGTAAAAAAAAAGTAAAGTCGTTTGTTGCAATGACATAATTACAACCTGAAAGTACATTAATGTTTTGGAACAAGTATATACAGGAATGTCAAGTAAAACCAAAAATATACGGATCAAGCCAAAATAGTCGGCGGCTTCAGAACTTCATCTCTATCCTTCCGAACCCCCAAGATCTACTTGAGCGCAGGATCAGAGCTCCCAGCATGCTGACCAGAGGTCCCACCTGTCCAATTCAGGAGAAGAATCTATTAGATAAATGATAAGCAGCCAAGCTATGAAAAGCTTAAAGGGAAGACTTACCAACATCCGTTCCTTGATCGACGTCTCCCAACTGCACGCCTACCTCCTCGGCAGCAAGCAGCCGTATGCCCTCCTTCACCGCCACCTTCTCTTCCTTAGTAAACTGGGCCGTAACCACGTCCATCCTGAAGGCCATACCACCCTCCTTATGTGCCTCAGCCTTGGCCTCTTCCAGAGCCCGAAGATAAATCTTGGCCATATTCCGGGGATAGTCATCCATCCAGGATAGGTTGCCCTGCTTCCAAGTACGGAAATACATATCCTGGAGCATCTCGTCCATCATCCCCTCGTTTTCCTCAAACTCGCTCATCCAGGCTTTAGAAGCCAACAGCTTTGCAACGGAAGCATCCCTCTCCGATCGGTATCGCGAGCGGTCAGCCTGAAGGGATTTCCTCATCGCCTCCATCTCCTCCTTCAGCTTGGCTTGAGCAAGCTCCACAGCTTCAAGCTTCCCGGATAACTCCTCTACCCGCTCGAGGTCCGCCTTCCGAACATCGCCTACCGTTGCAATGGCTATATCGATCTGTTCCTTGCAGATGGCCTCCATTTTTCGCAGCTCGGCTCTGCTAGCCTCTTCTATAGTTTTCTTTAGCCGTCTGGAGGCAGCCTTGTGCTGAGAGATCTGGATGGCCTGATCGGCAAGTTGCTTAGCCTGGTCGGCAATCACTAGCCGCAATCTTATGTTGGCACTCCCGATTTCCTCCCCGGCCTTGACCAGTCGGGCGTGATGCCCCATCAACTTCCTGGTCTCCTCAACCACCTGATCGATGTTTGCCTTGGCCTCATCCCCCATAGTCATAATCCGAGTGGTCAACAAGTCGAGATCCAAAGACTTAGCCTCATCATGCCCCTTACCATAGGATTGCGGGTTAGGAGGTGCTCACCGGTAACCTCATTGAAGGAAATATCATGAGAACTCGGGTCCAGATCTGGATGACCCACAAATGGGTTACGAGCCAATCCGGGACGATCAACATGAGTAACAGTAGGATTCTCTGATGGATGCGAAGATGGTATGGACTCAGTATCCTCCCCCGTGATATAATGAATACGCTGGGTTGGGGGTTGAGGTCCAAGTGAAGGTTCGAACATGGAACGCCTCCTCTTTCTCTTTTGAATATCCTCTTCAATGACTCCGAGAAGAGGATGGTAGCCGACTACGCCCCCGGAACGGGCAGTCGAGGGCTTCGGTTTAGCAGAAGCTTTGAGGAGTTTGAATTGCTCAAGGCGGCGCCGAATGTCCGACGTCTTGGCCGCCTTACCCATTCCTGGAATAAAAACCAAGTGTTGCAAGCGTGCATGAGACTATAATCCAAGAAACATGTGAAGTTAAAAGAGGAGTCAAAAATTCACCTTGAACCGCCGGAGTTTCCCTAGCTGAAATGCTCTCAGAAGATGGACTGGCACCAGTCCCGGCCTTATCAGATTTCTTCGGTTTCTCCACCAAGGCCGACCCTTCCTCCAACCCCTCAAAGGCTTGGCGGAAAGCATCATCCGTCCACTCTTGAATCTCACCTGCTTGCTCAGATGTCAAGGCACCAACGCCACTACCACTCTGTCCTTCGCCACCATTACCACCATCACCTTCTCCATCACCTCCGCTCTCCTCCTCGCCTCTTTCCTGCTCTCCACTTTCCTCCTCCGGAACATCTGGGCATGTGCTAGGAGAGGGTCTATTAGATTTCTTAAGCTTCTTCCCCCCGACGACTGGGGGTATCGAGAAGGGTTTCCTCTTGCTGCTCTTTGTCATGGCCCCTCCTTTGGATTTAGTAGCCCTTTCCTCAGCCGTATCCCTCTGCTTGACCACCGACTGATGTGGTAGAATCAAGTTCTGTCCCAGGAGAGTGGCACTCCTGATCAGGTAAGAAGCTGACCTATCCCTTCCCGAGATGGCCTCTATCTCCACGGCCATCTGAACCAGGTGATCGTTCTCCACGACCACAAAGCCACCTGTCGCTAGCAGGAAATAACATGAGAAAAAGCATTTCAATCAGAATGGAGATTATAAATAAGCTTCAAACTTACAGCCAGAGGTGAAGCGGTGGATAGAAACGGAGTCATCCTGGACAAAGAACCATTCCTTCTTAAACATGGTGAACTTTGAATACAAGTCCAGGACCGGCTTGAAGGACACGGCCGATTCCAAGCTGATATATGGAGACCCCTTCTTGTAACCCCTCAAGTTATATAGGTACCAATCTCCCGGTTGGAAGGGGGGCGCCCATACTTTCTCTGGAAAATCACGAATAGACACACCAGGATAGCGTAGGAGTTAGGCTGGAGCTGGAAAGGGGCTACCTTCAAATAGGTGACGAAACTAACTATCCAAGCATTGATTGGAGGAATGGCCCCACACATGCAGTGGTACCTACTATAAGCAAAGTATCCTTCAGGGGGATTATATGGCATGACCCCCTTCCCTGGCAAAAGCATGCGTGCTCTATCAATCCCAAAGGAGCGGGAGATAACATCAAGCCGCTCTTCTTTGAGAGAGCTAGGAAAGCAGTCAGGCGGAGAATTCAGAAGCTCTTGAGGACCATACCCATCTACTAGCGATCTCGGGGTGGGTCCATGACGTTCCGGCCCTGGTTGAGCTGGGGGCACTACGATGGACTCTCTTCTGTCCATAGATTTCTTCTTATCCGATCGAGTTTCCACTTTATGAGAAATTTATCTGCAACACAAGAAAGTATATCGTTAAAAGGGAAGGTATAAACATGCAAGTATATGTAGTCTGTGATTTCACTTGTAATTCAAAACATTAAAATTCAAGTATATAAGGTTCATTCGGCACTCAAACCCCCAAGTCTCGTTCGGCAATTCAAAAATGAAAATTCATTCGATATTCGAACCCCATGTTTCATTCGGTAGCCCATCATAAGAACTCATTCGGCAGAAGAAAACTCACCTGGTCCGGCAGTTAGGTTTGATTCGGCACTTGGTTGATTCGGTATTTAGTTGATCCGGTACTCGATATATTCGGCTATCTCAAAACGATAAAGGAATAACAAAGACATGATTCCCCTACTTATAGGCGAGCGCAGGACACCGGACCAAACAGTCCGGCACTTAGAACCGAATGAGACATTTAAACTAAAAAAACAAAGCGCGACATATGCTAGCATATGCCCCACTTTGGGGGGCAACTGTTGGGTGCGTTTCCACCACCACCGAAACAAAAAAGAGAAGCACGACCGAATCAATGAAGGGAAGATACCACCGAACCACCTCCTCTCCAAGCAATGTCGAACCATCCTTCTCCATCAACCACCGAACCATCCTTCTCCATCTACCACCGAACCATCCTGCTCCATCTACCACCGAACCATCCTGCTCCAGGTGTCTACCGAACCAAATCAAAGTAGCACCACCGGACCAGAAGCAAGGAAGGCCACCACCGGACCAACCTCTACCGGACCAATCAACTTCCATGCAACACCGAACCAAGGCTTTGCCAAACCAACGTTGCCAGGCCAGATAGCATCAGCACAGGCCCACCAGCAGCTATATACATCCAAGACCCCTACCCCCAGCCTCACTCTATAAATAGGGGGGCGGGGTACAACAATGGAAAACTAGTTTGAGAGCTCAAGCGCGGATATAACTTTCAAACAGTTTTCATATACTTGTAATCAAAGCTTTGTACTTGTAATCTGAAGAAGGAGAATAACATATAAAGTGGATGTAGGCACATTCTGGCCGAACCACTATAAATCTGTGTGTCTTTTACAGTTTAGTCCATCTATTTTATATATTTGCATAAATCATCCAAATCACTAAAAACAACACATAATCAACTAAATCCTACGACTTGGAGGTGTTTACCCATTTTCTGTGCAAACATTGGGAAAACTCGAGCCTTGTTCGAGTAAGTGCACATGTTTGCCTCGGGTCATTTTTAAGGGGATGGCTTAATTAAAAATCCTAAGTTAAAAGGTTAAACAAGTTTGATATTAATATGTTATTAATGTTGACACGGTTTTAAGCTAAACTTGATTTAAATTTATCAAGGAATGTTTTCAAATGTAAGTTGGTTAATTTAAATTGGACCTTAATTAAGAATGTAATTAATTTTATAATTATAAGTAAATAAGTAGTTTAGGATGAAATAAATTTGTAAGTAAAGATTAATAATTATAATCTTGTGTTTAATCAATCTGAACTTAAGATTTTAATTAATTACCTAAAGTTAATTAGTAAATAAGTAGTAATTAGCTTAAGTAATTAATTAAGGAATAAGTGACTAATTAATTGATAATTAATGATTTATTAAGTAATCAATTGGTAATTAATGGGTAATTAAGTTTTATAAATTAATGATTAGGATTATTAATTAATAATAAAAGAATTAATTAATTAAGTAATTAAGTAATAATTAAGTAAATTTAACAAGTTGATTAATTAGTGATTAATCAAACAGAATAATAATAGTTTATTCTTAAGTAATTAATTAAGTTAAGTTAATCAACTATATTGATATGAAGTGATGATTCCTGTTGATTGATTATGATATCTGTTTGGTGATATTCTGTGATATGTTGTGATATATTCTGTTAATATCTGTGATGATTGTATATGATTTATCTTTGATAGTTGTTATGTGAATTCAAAGTATTAATTTAAACTGTTTAAACTAAGTAGACAACTTGGCCCTTAAAATGGCGTTTGGATTTCGTTGAGACCGGGATCGGGTATCAATTTGATATTCCGAAACCACATCGATCCAAATTAAACGATAAGTCGTAACATTTCAAGTGAAGATCGAGATGGTGATTCAAAATGCAAGGGTTATCGTCGTTAACTCTGAGGGTGATTCCAAAACGAGTGTAGCGAGATAATGCCTTCGGTTTCGTTCGAACCCGGAATGAACTTATATGGATTGAATGCTTTCAGCACATCGTCAGGCGGACGATGAGCATTCTAAGAAATACGTTCTATAAAGGTAATTGCAGCCTCAAGCCTCATTAACCGAGATGGCTAAAACAGGGGGATGCAGCAAGGTTAGGTGGGTCATGCCAAAGCAGGACGAGGTATACCCCTGTCTAGATGTCCCTTTATTTCGGCTGTGTGAGCAGTTGTTGGCCACAGCTGCGAGGTTACCTTGTTCGGGACTATTCATTAAGGAATGGTTCCGGCCTCGCGTTGTAGGGGGTCAGGAGTGATCCTCGGTACGGTGATCTAGGCCCCGTACTGTGACGGGCGGTACCCTAGTAGCCCTGCCATTGTTGGAAACCCATTTTTCGTACGAGACCCTACGGTTTTGATTTGTATTACCCACTTTTGTGGCTAGTAGCTGGAATTTAATAGATGTAACAATTTCGGTATTTTCTATTTACTTGAAAATCTTAGACACTATTATAATATCATCGGATTTCCTATAAAAATGTTTTGGTTAGCATAAGGTAAAAACTTACCCATATTTATGTGTGGGAAGTCTTACGTGATACCTTTATTTTCAAAAGATTTTCAAAGTTAAACAATTTTAACCCGTTTACTGTGACGACCCTGACTCGGCCTTCGAAAATCGGCACCGAATATGACACTCGTATTCAAATGCCGCAGATCCAAACGTCGAACCTGGTTCGTCGGAGCTTATAACACCATTAAGTAAAACAACACAGCGGAAGAAAAAGAATAGCATTTATCAATATACAACATTGATATAATATCAGATACAATATGATATAACAGATGATACAATGAATATACATCAGAGATATGATACAAGATAATAGCAGCGGAAAGAAAAGATAACACAGCAGCGGAACAACAACTCTAATATGGTCTTCAAGAAAGAACTCCATCTACAAAACACCAATCCAGAAATAGCTTGAACTCCCAATAATGATGCACAAAGATAAGCAAGTCTCGTCCGCCAGCAATTGCCAAATCCTAGGCTGAAAGCTGTCAAATCTACACCTACTATTGATTATCTAAAAAACCCAACTCTAGACTGCCCTTGTGGGAAAATAGTGGGCACCCAGAGTTTAGGAAATGAACAATAAACTCCAGGTCAGTCATGGGACTGGTATGAGCAAACAAAAACGTTTGGTCTTTTAAAACAAACAAAAGAATTTAAATTTAAAATCCGCAATGCTTTTTAGAAAATGAAACTAGCATAAGGCCTCCCGCCACACACACAATGCAAACGCAGACTTGGAGGAGATTTCTCCTTATGATAGTCAAATATGCTTAATACGAGAAAATTTCTTTAATATTATTATTAGTGCATAGTGTAGAAAACCATTTCGAAAATAAAATATAAATCCTAGTCAGCATACGACATTTCGTCGTATGCCTACTATAGCTACCATGTTCAATAGCAGGTTACCACCACATTCCATGGTAGGTTATACAACTAAAACCGTACAGGGCGTGTATTATTTTGATTGGATTTCCAACAAATGGTCAGGCTAAGGAACTTCCTACTGTCCATGGGATCGCCTCTGGCGGGACGTCCCGAGAACCTAACCGGATCTCTGCCAACACAAGGCTGGGTTATCCCTGTAACTAGGTAACTACTACTCGAGCATGCCATCCCCCGGTCCTTTGGGACCTTTATCCGAGGCGCCTCAAAACCACAAAGCAATCACAAAGTAATAGATCTGCAGTATCCACATGAGTAAGTATCTGGGCTCCATACCATGATACCACCCTTTACCAGAAGGGAATGACACACCCTAAAGGGCGCGACCCTCATAACCTTGCCGCATCTTTCCTGTTTTGACCATTTCCGGGGTGTGAGGTCCTGATGCAGTCTCGTCCACAAAGCAACGCTTTATAAAAAAGCCATGATTTGATCACAAATGATCAACAAATGATCATCAACACACAGCAGCACTTAGCATGCCACACTACCAAATTGGGAATATATCACTGATAAATATCAACTACATAACCTCTGAGTTCGTACATCTCAGAGAAGGGTGTTAAGCTAAGAGAATAAATTCTCCACCATCAAGCAGAAATGTATTTGATAGAGATCAGTTTAATATCTCGAAGTGTAGTGTCAGACAAACAACCATACAAGTCTGTTCCGGGTTCGAACAAAACCGAAGGCACTTCCAGAAAAAGGCCTTGCAAATCCCGGTATCCACAATCTCGATCGGACTTTCCATCACTTAGGGAATCTCTATACCGTAGCTACTCGGTGCAGAGACAATCGATAGGTTATCCTAACGTTCTCGAAGACACCCGGTCTTCAACACCGGTCTTCAGTTGCAATCCATAACGTCGTATCACTATTCGAAATGGGCTATATGACACAAGGTCCTCTCCCGGCTAAACCGAATAGCGAGCGCAATATTTAAAAACATATGGATATGGGATTTCAGTTAAGTCACAACTTGAAAATCCAAAGCTTTTCTTTCAAATGGTTAGACAAATTACCATTTTAAATCTTTAAATAAAAAGATTCACTTCACAAAGTTCACCTAGTTTCACAAAGACCATTCATAGATTTCAAACCATTCCATTTCAATTGGATTAACACATTAAATCTTTAAATTAAAGTTTTAATTTATGGCTTTCAAAACACGTTTCCAAAGATTTATTTGTAACTTGGAAGACCATCTTTATTTTAGACTTGAAATCCTTCTTACACAAATTAGACATTCATTTCTTATGTGAAAGCTTCTACTATTTGAAAACGAATAGTTTTCATTTCAGAAAGATTCAATTATATTTATACAAGTTAAAATCTTTGGGTTTAAATATTTTTTAAAGTCCCAAAACATCACTTTTTAAAATGGTTTAAAAACCCATATAAGCCCATTTATAGGTTGAATAACCTTTTTAAACCCTAGTTTCCAAGCCATAGAATTCAATCCCAAATATTGAATTCAAATTTAAATCAAATTATTTAAATTTCAAAACTCAATCAAGTTATTCAAAATAACTTTTATTTTTGAAAATTCATTTTCAAAGTTCCAATTCTAATTCCAAAACTATTTTGGATTAAATCTTTAAAACAATTTCAGAAATCTATGACTTAACTCATTTCCACGTGCAATCCATATTTGTGTGTGTACAAGTGTGGCCCAGGGGTTCAACACAATAGTGCACAACATCAATCATCACAGATTCAATCATATCGATAAGCGTTATAACCCATAACGCTTATCTTTATTCACAGATTCATAAATGAAATAAATTTATCAATCATAAAGATTCACCATTACGATTCGATGTGGGTTTCGGATAACCAAATGGAACCCGACTCCCTGTCGCATCGAAATTTAAATGCCGTTTTACGGGCAGAAGGTGTTTCACAAACATATAGGAACAAATCACAAATCGCAATTCATCACAAAGCAATCACAACATCACAACAAAAATGTCAATCCAGTACAGAGTGTTTGATGATGGTCAATCATCGTTGATTAGGTGATTGCGATTAAGGTGAATTAACCATATAATTGCCTTTATTAATCATTTTGAATTAATGTTTAATTGTACTTAATTATGAATTATTTTAACTGGCTTAATTAATTATCCTTCAACTTATTCTTTAAATTTATTAATTCTTAATTGTTAATTAATTAAGTTTAATTATTTTTATAAATTTCCCATTCTTTAATTAATTAATCTTAGATTGTAAAATCATTGCAAGCCTTAAGGGTTAATTATCCTTTCATTTTTATAAATTAACATTTAAACATTTATTTTACTTTTATGAATTTTGTTAAGTCAAGCTTTAAAACAACTTTTTTTAAATGATAAATTTGAAATGCCACTTGTTTCATATGCTATTTACCATCATCATTAAATTATTCAGAAAATAAATTTACTTGAGTTTTTCAAACTGCCAAAACTAGGTTATTGTTCCATTTCACTCACCCGAGACTTGCTCCGGGTTTACCCCGAGCCATTATCCCCTTAGCTTCGGGTTGAGACCAATATTGACCCGAGTAAAAACATTTTTCACAAAATTTGTTAAAGTTTTTAAGTTAACCGTCACCACGCTAAAACCCCTCGAGTCCTTCTTTGAGTTCCCATGCGATATCCCCGTGATGTGCTTCGAGTTCTCCTCGTCCTCCCCAACCCATCACACTGACACACCACCATATCCACGTGCACGCGCACCGGCACCGGAGGCGATTCCGACCACTGGAGAACATCGCCGCACGTCAACCTTCAACCCAGCAACCATCTCCATTCATCGAAGTGCCCCATCTCCCCTCAAATCAAAATCGAGCAACCCATACAAAAACTGGAACCCACTGCATAGCTAAATCCACCGTGACCTCACGACGCCGACCGCCTGGCCTCGCGCCACCGCGTCTACACCATCTTCGATCACCCACCAAACTATCTCCAGAATCCCTTCGAACTCGATGCACCCGAGAATCATCAGCGACCCATTCTTCAACCAAGACAAAACTAGGTTTAGGAACCTAAACCTATTCCCCATCGACGCCACGATGGTCAGACACCTCTCCGACCATTTTTTCCCGTCTTCTCGATCACCCACCCATCTCCAGACGAAACCCAGACGCCCCCGATCACACAGGTCGAACGGAATTTCCCAAAAACAATTTTCCAGTCATTTCCAAATTTCTAACTCAATACTGTATTAAAAATTCCGATTCTAGTTTTAAAATCATGGTTTCCAAAATGGGTTCGAATTATAATCCTAAATCAATAAATTTTGATACTGGAATTTTATCATATTCGAGCCTTTTTCCTGCAATTCCAAGTTTTCTTGAAAACTTTGATACGGTTTAACTTTAAATTATTTTTAAGGGTTGAATCCTGTTGAAACTAACATTCTTTGTTTAGAAAATATTGGCTGAAATGATTTAGAGAAATGGGGAATGATTTTTGAAACAATTTCAATAGCCTATGAGCCTGGGAGTTCATCCTTGGTCTGATTTTATCAATACCCAGCCTCTTCATTCATGATAAAAAAAAGGTTCCAGAACTTAAAACAATTATACAAACACATTCTCAAACATGCAATTCTAACTAACTTCAACCCTATTTCACAATCATCAAATTTTGAGGTGTTTCATGCTTCTAGTTTTTTAACAGAGGACCAAGAACTGAGGTTTAAAGTCAACAACAGAAGTGATTCATGTGCATCATGTATTTATTGCCTAAGCTTTTAAAAATAAAAGTCTACTCACTTGTTTCTCAATTCAATTTTTTCCAAAAGAAATGGGGAGAGAGATTTTTAGATATCACTGTAACTAAAATGTTACAGGAAGACAGAGACATGGAAACAAATGTTTCCAGGAAAATCAAACACAAGCTTGGCCCTCATTCACATGCAAAGCCATTCACATTCATATAAGAATTCATATAAGAATCCAAACACAAAGGAAATTAGAGCAAGCATAGGTTTACTCACCTGTTTTTTTCTAGAGAGTTTCCAAAGCAGAAAATGAAGTCTGGATAATTCTTTTCTTTTTCCTACTTTGATTTTGAAATTTAAATCTACAACTTGAAATTATAACACTTTCTTTAATCTCTATTACATGCTCTTGTTTTATTCAGTTTATTAATATCAAAACAAGAATTTTAAATTTACTTACTGTTTTGAATAAAACAGAGTGCTATTTCCTGGAACTTTGAAAAAAAACGCAATTTGTTTTGAGTCTTTGATCTTATACTTTCCTGCAAATAAATTGATTGATTCAATTGGTTAAATCCTGTTTTCATTCATGTTTAACAAATTTAACTCAAAATATTAGAAAGGAAAATCCACTTGCCTTGAATTTGTTTTAGAAATCACTGCACTGCTTTCTTGGCCAAAACCTAAAGCATTGTCTAACCTGTAGTTTTAAATTTATTTGTATTAAAACTTGAGTTTAAAATCATAATTTCAGTAAACAATAAAGTTTTAAAACTACCTGAAAGATGGAATCTGTAGACCATAGCTTGATTTTTGTTTGTATGTTTTTTATTTCAGATTTACAAATTTTGGATTGAAGAAGAGAGCATTCTTATTTTCTGTTTTTCTGGTTTGATGGTTTTTAAGATTTGCAAGATCTTCTTGGTTGTATTTTAGAGGTTTGAGGCTTATAATTTCGAAATCTTGGGAGCTGAAAGGTTTTTAATTTTTTTTATTTGAATATTTATTTTTTTATAAAGACAATTCACGCCATTTGTAAAAAGCAATGATGAGAACAAGATCTTGTTAATCTTCCTACACAATCTCTCATGTGTATATATTTACATTTGTATTTCTTTTTCTCAAGTCAAAAAAATTCTATTATTTTTTATTTTATTTCCACATATTCATTTTATAAATAAATACATCCTTTATCTAATCTTATTCTATACTTCTACAATTTTATAATCAATGATTTAAAATCTAATTACTCATTACTAACAATTTTATACATGTGTTAGTTCTTTGATAATATAAAGTTAATAACCCAGTATTTAATAAAATCAAATCCCAAATTAAGATCCATTTATCTAAATAAAGATACATCCTATCATATCAAAAATTCAAATACAATTTTGTTTTATGCCAATTATTCAAATTATTTTTCTACTAATTCAAAAATTAATTTCAAAATATTACTTCTAAACCAAAATGCATGCTTAATAAAATAACTAATTAAATTTCTATCAATTTCAAAATGTAAATTTTAAATTCAATTTATTCTTTAAGATTTCTATTATTGAATTCCCAATTAAAATTTCTATTCTAAAATACATACTTTTATTAATCTCTAAGCATTTAAATTCTATTTATTCTCAATACTTTATTTTTAAACCCAATATTTATTTGTAAAATACTTATTCTTAAATTTTTTAATTCAACATTCTATTATAATTTATTTGTATATTTCAAACCCAAACAAATTCTAAATAAATTCACAACTAAATCAAAAAATTTATTTTAATTTCCAATTATTTTCAAAATTTTAATCCCAAAGATCAAATAAAGTATTAAATTAATCGTGCTTAAAAATCAGGAATGTTACATTTACTCACACCAAACCCATGTCTGACCCGGAGTTTATATTTTGTTTTTCATAAACTCTTGGGTACTCAAATTTTTATGAGTAGCCAAGTGATAGTTATTTGGAGTATTGATTTACTGGAGGAGCTTTGGAGAAGAAGACCAAACGTATGTATCTATGTATATGTAGTTCCACTGTGTAGTTGGTGTATGTTGTATTTTGGATGTATGTATGGACATATATGTATATGACAGTCATGTTGTATGATATTGTATAACTCTGATGTATGTATAACTATGTAATAGTTATGTGATGTATTATATTTTGTTCCATTCTGCTGTGAGATTCTGATGTTGTTATTCTTTCTTTCTATTCTTTTCTATTTCTATCCCTTTCTTTCTTAATGATGATACGTCTTTCTGGGTTAGAAAGGCGGGTCGTCATATATTGAGAATTCAAGGATATAATTTTATAACTTGATGTTGGCTTAAAGTGATTAATGAATATTTCAAGTTTGAAATTTATTTAAATGATATTGGATTTATTAAGTGGATGTTTCAAAACCAAATAATAATGAAGTCAAATTTTGATATATATGAAATTATCAAATTTAGTTTTGAAAATGTGGAATAGTTAAAGCCTTGAAATATATTAAAATTGAAATGGTTTATTTTGTGGTTAAAATCTGTATTTGAAATTGATAAAATTTCTTACGGTTTATTAAGAATGGAATTGAATAGAAATTGATGAATTGAGATTGAATTAAATTAAAATTTTGTAATTTGAGTTGATTTGAATCGATTTGTGAATTTGAGAAAACTATTTTATATTTTACTTTATAAATTATGTTAATCTAAATTATTTTAATATAAATCATTTTTAATATAAACTATTTTTAATATAAACTATTTTAAATATGCTAATTATTTTAACACAAACTATTTTAACTTATAACTATTTTATATAAACTATTTTATTGTATAGACTATTATTAATATCTAAATTGACTAAAGGAAAGTGTTATGGTTTTCCAAGGGTTATAATTTCTAAGCTTTAAAATTTTGAAAGTGTTATAACTTTGAAGTGCTATGATTTTTGAAATGAATATTATTTTAAGTGAGAAATGATATCGTATTGATATGGTTTTGAAATGGATATGATATTTTGGTTTTGAAGTATGAAATTTTAAATGACCACGGTGTTATAGTAACGTTTGGTTGTCAATAGCGTATATTACTACATAGTAGTTATTTCCATGTATCCTTAGAGGATGGGTATCCCAAACATCCATCGAGTTACTTGTATTTTAGTTGATATTTCACTTGAGTTGAATTTATTGTATAAGAATGTTAATCATGACATGAGTGTTTTGTATTTTGCCTTACGCTCGGGTCAGAATGAGTGTCACCACATTTGAGACTCACCTTTGCAGTTGGAGCTTCGTTGGAGATCCAACTATCGATTCAGCATTCAGAGATTCAGTCTATTCCAGTGATGTATTCAGATTTGTTATTTGACTATTGTATCGAGACTCCTATGTATTCAATACTTCAGTCGTAATTTTTTAACTCTATTATATATAAATAGTAGGTTCATGAACTACTATTCTCTTGTTTCCGCTGCTTATTGTTATATTACTCTGTGACTGTGATTCTATGATTATTTAATGTATATGTTGAGTTTTGCCAAATAAAAATTAACAGTCTGATATTTTGAGCAATCCAAGTCCGACGTGTGTGGATGCGAATGGTTGAAAATACCAGGATGTTACAACAGCAACCGGGGTGTCATATTCGGTGCTATCCGTACCCTTTTTTGGTTTCAGGTAGGCCAGCCTTAATTTGTAGAGGTTTTGAAAATGTCGATTCTTGGTACATTCCTCTGGAAATTTAATGTATGGGAGGTAGTTCCTTACCCTATTTATTCATTGGAAATCCAAATCTTCAATAAGTACCTTTAGTTTTAGTTGTAACCTATTAAGTCATCAAATTTAACTAATGTAACAATTTTTGTTTTTTGAATATGTTTATTTGAAATGATTTCAAAGAATGTCATTAAAAATAATATCACTAAATTTTACGTAGAAATGATTTGATTATCATAGGTAAAAACCTGTTTCGTGTTTATGTGCGGCTAGGTCTTATGAGATACCCTTTTGTTTTTTAAATACTCAAATTTTGATTTTTTCACACCAGTTCCATGATTGACCCGGAGTTTATTTTCCTTTTCCCTTAAACTCTAGTGCTCTATTTTTCGACAGCTAAGTAGTCAGGTAACTTGAAACATTTTGGATGAAGGATGGAGCATGAAGAATGGAGGGTCCTTTTGTCAGCTTCCACTGTATCATGTAGTATGTATTTAGTGTCTACCAGCCTCTGTAAGGATAGGCAGTTATAACTATCCATGGCTAGGTTATTACTTATACTAAGTCTGATGAATCACTTGGAGTGACTTTATGTACTTTCCATATGTATAATGAATGTGAATGTGAGATTCTGTTGTTATTCCATCTTCCATCTTCATTTCTTTTTTTTAAAAAAAACTGATTGTATGCCTCTCAGCATATGAATACCGATGATGTATTAGTGTTGATCTTCGAAGGTCAAAAGGATGGGTCGTCACAGCAGACTTCTGTTGTGTAACTTTACTAACCTCACATCCCAACCCACTAAACCAAACCAACCATCCTAAGCTTAAATGCTGGGCTTGTCCCATTAATTCACGCTCGTTCCAATCGTATAATTAAGGCTATATAAGTTTCCATCTATGAAAACTATACCGCCTTTTGACATATAATTCCTGCCTTATATGCTTATTTACTATATTCCATAAATGTCAACTGCACGCAATAAATGATCGGTGTTATTCAAAAGGATGGTTTCTAATAACATTAATTTATTATTATAATGCAACCTGTTATGCCTATTAATTTCTCCATATATGCCATAATAAATTCTTTGCCCAATCCACTAACATATTTACTTTCCCATTTAATTATGTAACTCTCTATTACCAGCACATTTATTGCCCTATTAATTTTGGAGTTACTATATCTTTTGCATATACACCCCCTAATCCTATAATTTTATACGCTAAATTATGCTATATATACATGTATTATTTTTAATCAATAAGTGTGGTTATATATAAATATATATATATATAGGCACACACACTATTAATTCGTAAACTAGAACATTGCTTTTTACATTTTAATTTATTAGAGTTGTCCTTCCTAAAAGGATTGCTATTATAACTTTACATAAATTACCCAAAATGATAATTTTGCTTCATTTGAAACTACAAGGAATTATCTCTTTACTTTTATTGAAATAGATAATGTAAACTGTGGAGAAGAATACCCATACTTTACACATTTCTTTCCTTTATGATATATTCCTTATTAATTCAAATGATTTTATACTTACTTTTGGAATCAGATAACTGATGGAAATCAAATGGGATAGATACAATTAAATTGTACCCTACTCTGAATAAATTGAAATATAGAAATTCAATTCCAAATTAAATTGGGCCAAACTAAACTAATACTAACATTTTATAACCCAGTTATAATTCTGAAATAAAATTTACAACTTTATCAACATTCGACTTTAACAAATTTAGGGACTGAATTCCAAAATTTCAGGCTAGCGTATAAATAACATTCCTATTCCAATTACCTATTTTTATAGAATATGTACATGAGATTTCATCTTACTAAGCCTACAGCTCCAAAGATCTTTCATAGGCATAATAATTAAATAAAGTTCAATGTTATAAATAAATTATATAATTTCTCCCTCACATTTCTAGCTTTCAAAATCTTCCAAACCTGAATCCATTCCTTTACTCAACTCCTTTTCCATTCTAATCCAAATGAATATGTATACACGGTATATACATACTATTAGAATTAAAGATATGAGAAGTGAGTTAGGGTTAAGGGGAATATAGATTTATACTATAGAAATTTCCTTTCTCCACAATATTGATTTGCTCCTTCTCTTCCTTTTTTTTTATTTTCTGCACTCCTCTGATTATGTGTGCGTGTACATATTTTATAATTAATAAAAAAGGTGAAGAAGGGAAATCGGTGGAGCTTTATTGTTTTGATAAAAAAATTATGAGAAGAGAAGTGAGGGGTTATGCCTATATTTATAGGCGTTTGAATCAATCGTAATTGTTAGATTGAAATAATTAAGTCCGGACCGTTCGGTCAAGGTTCAAACCCTAACTGCCACTGTACGGCCAATCGACCACTCCCCTATAGGTTGTCGACCGTTGTAGCGGCCGACCGATCCAAGGAGGGGGTTGATCGTTGGAGTCCACATTTAATAATATTTATTTCCAATTTTAATTTTTTAATTATTTTTGTTCTAAAAATTTCAAACGCTAATAACTTTTTCAGTTGGGCTGCAATCAGTAAACTACAAATATGAACGTTGCTCAGAAAATTACCACGAACATAATGAGGCAAGTTCCATGCACAAGTTCCAATGTTTGCTCAAATTCCATTTTTGGAGCCTTATTAATTATTTCTTAATTATTGTTAATTTTATGAGGTGTCACAAATATCGTGCTTCATAATAGTTCATACAAGTTTAATGTTTGAATTATTCAAATATTGCTAAGAATTGAGTGTCACACATAGGAATTTACAAAACCACAAATCTTGAGATTTATCTAAAATTACTTTAATAAGATAATTAATAAATGTAATAAATTAAAATGGAAATTGCTCTTACTTTACTTTGCATCAATTATGTGTTTATTTGTCCATGTTTATGAATTTTTACTAATATTATTAGATAACTTTTAAATTCACAAGTTAATATTTAAATAATTGATGTAAACTATTAACCCCCTCTAGTGTATTAGAAGCCTTAAGATCATTCCACATTAGTGTGTTTGGGCATCCTATAACCCATAGGACCTTGGCCTTGACGCGAGTCAGTATTAATGTTACTCGGTGTTGATCTCCCAAAAATGACCCAGAAAACAACATTTATAATTAGTTTCAACGATACCACCATAAAATGTGGTCACCAATCGTCCTCTCCCTCTCCATAGTGAACCTCCTCCTCTCCATTGTACTTCCGCCTATTCCATATCCATTTTATCCACTTTCACTTTGTAGCAACCCGCATATTTATCGATTTTATATTTAAATATTTTATCGTTAATCGGATATTGGTCTGAAAAGCTACTTTTTGCAAACGGTCAAATTAGGACTCGAGACCACTTCCATGAGTTCGAAATGCCGTTTACAACTTTTTTAAGTATAAACATTGATAGGTTTGGAGTTAGTGGAATTTCACTAACTTTTCCCGCTTTGGACTTTGGGTTAGTTTAGCCTATTAAGCCCAAGTTCCAACCCCCTTCTCCTCACTCTTCATAAATTCCTAACTGACTTGAAATTTGCATTAATGGTGAAGAGAATGGGAAATTAAAAATCCAAGCTCAAATTTAATTGCTAATCCAACATTCAACTCCAAATTCAAGTAGAAGATATTGGATTCAAGCTTTGGATTGCTTCTCCATTGGCTTCAAGCTTCAGGTTCATCCATTTTAGTGAAAATGTGAGATTTTTATCTCACACTCTTGCTTATAACTATCTTGGACTGTTGGGAATGGTTTTCTATCACTTTAACATGCACATTTACATTTGGTTTGGATTGGATTGGCGAAAAACTCCACTTTTTAGTGTTTTCGGTGAATTTCCAGCCTTAGGTCGTTCTGGACCCTTAGGTCGCTCGGGTTCATGGCTTGCGCGCGTGGAAAAGTCGCCTGGATGTTAGGTCGTAGGTCTCTCGCGAGTTAAGCCTTAAGCCGAAGGTCGTTCACGAGTTAAGCCTTAGGTCGTTTGGCCTTTTTAACGTTAGGTCGCGCTGGCCTTAAGTCGTAGGTCGTCTCCGACCTAATATTGCCTCTGCTATTTCACTAGGTCGCGCGGGCCTTAGGTCGTAGGTCGTGAGTCTCCTAGGTCGTAGGTCGCTCGGTCCTACTTCTGTCCCTAAGTCACGTAACCCTATCACCTTTAGGTCGTTAGGCCTTTTTGTCGTTAGGTCGTTACACCTATAACCCGTTAAGTCGCGAATACCTTTAGGTCGTGAACCCCATAGGTCGCAAACCTCTTTAGGTCGTCTGTCCCTTAAGCAGTTAGGTCGTTCGACGATGCCTTAGGTCGTTTGACCCGTGTTACGTTGGGTCGCGTAACCCCTTAGGTCGCTTGAGCTTGTTTCCAATTAGGTCGCGTGACCTTGTTTTTCTTAGGTCGTGAACCTTGTTAGGTCGCTCATCGTTAGCTCGCGTACCTTCTTAGGTCACACACCCCTTTAGGTCGTTAGACCTCATTTTTTTTTAGGTCGTAGGCCGCTTGTCTTCACTAGGTCGTACCATTTTGGACGAGGCGCTGCCCCCTGGATCCCCACGACTTGACCAGGCAGGTCGAACCCCGTGGCTGGGGCGTTGCCCCCGCACCCCCACCTTGGGGGGTTGCCACCCCGCTGGACCCCTCTCCATAGGGGATCTTATCTGAAAAACATTCAACAGAACTTGTTGAGCTGATTTCCTTGAATTTTTATCACATCTTCGAATGTGATATTTGTGATTGATTGTTTCTACAATAGCTTCTGTGATTTGTCACTTTAAAATATAAAGGTTTCAATACTAGTAGTAAATATCAAAACTCTTTCAACAAAATGATTTCAACTCTATTTTTAATAACAAAGCTCTTTTCTTAACCCGTTTTCCAATCTATTAGTATATACAAACCTTTACCTCACTCGGATGAGAAATCTAATTAAACGGCTTAGTAAAACAAGTGGTACTAAACGCTTGCGTTTGCTTCGTCGGTTAATTCTTGGACTTGTTCGATTGAATCTCTAGTGACAATTTTATTAGTGAAGATTTACAGTATGTTCGTAAATATTTAAGTTAAGCTAGTGGTTATGGGACATGAAACTAAACTTTTAGATTTACTGACTTAGTGTAATTGACACTTCTCGTTGATCATGATGATCATTTTATGATTTAGACTAGCAATTGTGCGATGTCTCTTTGTTTGCAAGGTTAGACTAGACCTCATTGGTGTGATTCCGACTCACACATATCTCATTGTCCGCAAGGTTAGTCTAGACACCATTTGTGTGATTCCACTCACACATACCTTTTTGTTGCAAGGTTAGGCTAGACACCATTTGTGTGATTCCACTCACACATACCTTTATGCTTTTTGATTAGCCTAGACCTCATCTGGGTGATTCTGACTTACCCATATGGGGTAGCTCCCCATGGTCTTCGGACCGTCATGTGATAGGCCTCTTTCCCTTTTTCTGTGATTTCTGGATTTCTTGTGTTGATTTCTGGAATTTATGTCATTGACTTGTTATGAGTACAAGTTTAGGATATGATGCCCTCTTTGGATCTTTGAGAAGATTCTTGTGGTATCGATTTCTCTTATTGATTGATCTTCTATTGATCATCATTTGCATATTTATAGTAGTATGTCAGTATGAATATTTTATGTTTATGCCATATCTTTTATTTTATATCATGTCATCTGATATTTATAGCTAGACTGATCCATTTATTATTTTCTTAAATAATACTCGGGTCAGACCGAGATGTTACAGGTGCCTCTGCTTGACTTTTTCCTAGGATTTGCTACTCTGATTTTTGGCTAACTATTTAGATTAGCAGTTTTTTGTTGTATACACTTGAGACATAGACTCATAGTTGTATTCTTTTGTATAGCACGTGTTGCTATTCTTTTGTATTATTGTGGATCTTTTTGACCACTAGATGTACACTTTTATGTGCTAGTTATATATTCATATTTTCTTCCGCCTCTGTGATATGGATGTATGTGACTGATTTGTGTTATGCTTATTTTTATGTTTGCTTTCGAAGATTATTTATAGCCACCGTGTGATAAGTAATCACATGGATGGTCGCTCCTCAACAGCCTTATTCTCCGTGCTAGTTGACAGCACTACACCGTAGTGTTCTTGGCTAGCGTGGGTATAGAGGCGGGGTGTCACACACTTGTCCAAACTTTTCCTTCTCCATCCTTAACTAAACCACTCCATATGCATGCATGTGAAATTTCAAGGCGTTCAACACCAAAATTGCAGGAAACATTTTGATATGCAATTCTATCTATCCGACAATAATATGCTATTTTAGATATCTCATTCACAAAAACATAGGAATCCAAATTAAATCTAACATTAGTAAAAATACATAAAATTCCCACTAACCGCATGCGATTCTATGTTTTCAGGTTCCAACCTATTATATAATCATTTTATCCACTGTTTAACATTAACGAGCATATATTCTAACATAAAGCAGCCAAAATCAATCAATACATAACTTAACTCTTCCTAAAACGAAAATGGATTAATAGCTGCTTGGAATCTTGGTTTTAGAGATTTAAATCAAATGTCTGAAGCCAATTAGAGAGGAAGGCCATTGTAAATTGGTTTAGATTGATTATCTCAAGGATACCTTGATCAACAAATCTGCAAATAATATCCTAGCCGACAAGGTAGCAAGGAGCCGATGCCCTTCCCGAGTCCTCCTACAGGAATTTCCTTATAGGATCACTAAATTTTAATTACCCCGTTAGATAATTTGAAGATAATTAACTAATAAGAAGACAATGAGGAAACCATTGAGTTAACAAAGGTAAGCTTGCATGCTTCGGAGAGGGGGGAGCCCTTCCAACCTACCAATAATCTTGCCATTATATCAAATAAAAGCGTCCAGTCTTTGTGGGCTGGCTTTGAAGGTCTAACTGGGAACCCGGTATAGTTGAAAGAAAAGTATCCTTTTCATATTTCATTTATAACTCCTAAATATTAGGGCAAATTGATATTATAAATTCATCGCCTACTGATGTGCTATACATAATTGAAATAATCAGGTCGAAACTTATTGTGCTTTAAATTTTCAAATTTTAGTTACTAATTTAAATCAACGTTTTAACCAACTAATTAATTATTTAGATTTCTAGGTATGGACCCATCCGTAAGTAACCAAAATTTATCATATATATCCAATAAATGGTCTTGGCGTGAATCATAACTCAGTGAAGAAACCTATCAAATTCTAAACACAGTCAAAATTCGACAAATCACCATCAAGGCCTTCGTGACAAATGAAAATGGTGGTTCTAGTGGCTCAAAAAAAAAATATTATGCTACATTATTTATACTTATATTTGAAGATAATATTTTAGTAGTTTTTTTAAAATTATTCATTGCAGCGATACGAATTATGGAGTGTGACAACCCGCCTTTTCGACCCTTAAAAGTCGACACTAATGCATCCACGGTATTCATGTGCCGAGCATCCCAGTGCTAAAAAGATAGATTGCTGGGGTGAAAGAAAAGAAAGAATAAAATCTCATATCGTGATGAGTATTATATAATATCCAAATGATCTTTGCAAAAAAAAACTTTAATATTCATATAGTAATCAGAGTCTAACATATCGTCATTCTGGATAGTTATAATAACATATCCTTACAAATGTAGATAAATACAAAATAAGGCATACCGTGGAAAATAAAATACGTTATGTCTTTGGAAGCATCCAGCTCGTCCCTAGAAGCTCCAAGCGTCCGTCATTAAACATGAGAAAAGTATTCGGGTTTGACCCGAGTATTATAAGAAAATAAATCCTTGATCGGTCTCGTAAACTAGCATGAGAATCTCAAATCATATGGATTGTTATATTTATAAAATCATTTCAAAAATAAAGTTATATGGTAAGACAATGCCACATAAACATAGATAGGTTTTCACACTACGATAACCAAACCATTTCAAATAGAAAATCCAATGATATTATAATAATGCGTACTGTTTAAATAAATATATAACATGGTTGAAATGCTTGCATCACACGTTCCGACATATTTGGTATACGACTAAGTTCATAAGGCATGTATTGGAAAGTGGATTCCAACAATGACAAGGCTACTGGGGTACCGTCTATCACAATACACCTCCAAAAAAATATATCGTAGGCCTCACATGGACCCCCTACGAATCAGGACTAGCCTACCCCTTCCTAGATAGTATCGAATATGCCACCATCCTGGTTGATGCATACAACTGTACCGTGGGCTTATCTCATGGTACAGTTTTTATGGCATAATTAGTATTAAAATATGGAAATGGATTTTTAGCACATCTTTTGTAACCAACCAAATATAACAGAACTACTTCCTGGAATAAAAGAGAATAACGCGAAGCATTAAAGAAATTAAAAGAAGAAGAAATAATCAAGTTAATTATTTGACAAGACTAGTATTAATAAACAGAAAATGTGACTAGATCTGCATTTACTGCGTAGATAGTAAAATAAAAAGTAAAGCAATTATTATGATAAGTAAATTGTGAAAGCTGGACATAGTCCCAAGCTAAGACTATCATAAAATATAAGAGAACTAAGGAAAATTTAGTTTCATAATAAAAGAAGACATGCTATAATAGTAAAGCGACACTTGCAATTACATTTATAATATATAGGTTATAAAAGAAGAAAAGAATATAAAAGTGACAATTGCAAGTATTATTGTAACACATAGGTTATAATTAAAAAGAAAGAAATAGAAGAACCTTATTTTATCAAACTTAGATCTTGGATTAAGTTAATAAGAAAAAACAATAGAAGTGGTCCATATCGCCGGCATTCCCTTTAGAGTCTAGGACTGATGGTCTCACATATGGGTGGGGCTGGACATGCTGATTAGGGTATATAAGTAGCCAACAGAATAAGAAAAGTAAGCTAAACGCATAATAAAATATTAGACGTAGGGTCTAATAAAATGGTAAGGTGCATTTGGAGCAGCCTGAAGGGAATCTGTATAAAGAGCCTAATGAAGCAGTTCATCGTAAATTTTTAGTACAGAAAGAGCACAACCAACTTAGTTATTTTGGGCTAGAAGGAAGTACGAGACTTCAACGGGATGTGAGGATATCCTAGGATGATCCTCTGGGGTAGGCCTAACGAAGCTGCACCCCAGAGGCAGGTCTGTAGGTGTTCCATCAAGAGAGTATGCCTTGACTGTTTTTGCATTGCAAGCCTAACAAAGCGAACCTTTGTAGGAAGTCAAAAGGTTGATGATGGAGTAGGTTATTCGTATGACACCGCACTCTAGTTTGCGATAAGTTATAGTGGGAAACATTATTTTAAATCTCCTATATATCGGCCGAGATCTCCTCCGATGTATCCTTTTCACACTTAAATGAGATGAGACATCTCCATATCTACCTCGACATTCATTTCGTCCGAGATGTTCAAATCTCACTCGAAATGCTGACCAAAATCTCAATCCGAGATCTCACCCGAAATTATACATTTTTCTTACTTTGCATATTATTTTTTATTTTCATATTGATTCGAAAGAAACTACTCAATCCACTTATAATTTACCAACTTCTTGAACATATTATTTACTTTTATCTTAATGAGTCATAGCGAATGGTTTCACCTTTTTATTATGTTCAAATAAAAGGATATTATTCAATCATTACCAAATCAATTAAGCTAATCAAGCTACCACTCTTCTAAAAATATTCCTTTTTCCATGTAAATCAAGTATGTTACCATTTATTTTTACTAAGAAGTTATAACCATTAAATAAATTTTTGACACGTTAATTTTATATACATAAGTATATCCGAGATATTCCCGAGATGCATTATAAGACCCCGAGATGTCAATCTGAGATGTACACCCAATAGGTAGTCATCTTGTCCGAGATCTCCTCCGGTACGAGATAACTTGTACCATTTAGCTTCGGAACGATTAGATGTAGAATATTTTGAAAGATTGTACACGTGGGTTATAATTAAAAAGAAAGAAATAGAAGAGGCTTATTTTATCAAATTTAGATTTTGGATTAAGTTAATAAGCAAAAATAATAGAAGTGGCATGTAACGGTAGCATTCCCTTTCAAGTCTAGGACTGATGGTCTCATACATAGGTGGGGTTGGGCATGCTGATTAGGGTAAATAAGTAGCCAATAGAATAAGAAAACTAAACTAAACACATAATAAAAGATTAGACATATGGTCTAATAAAATGGTAAGGTGCGTTTGGAGTATCCCGAAGGGAATCTGGATAAAGACCCTAATGAAGCAGTTCATCATAGTTTTTAGTATAGAAAAAACACGTCCAACTTAGTCAATTTGGGCTAGAAGGAAGTATAAGACTTCAACAGGATGTGAGGATACTCTAGGATGGTCCTCAGGTGTAGGCCTAATGAAGCTGCATCCTCGGAGGTAGGTCTGTAGGTGTTCCATCAAGAGAGTATGCCTTAGTTGCTCTTGCATTGTAGGCCTAACGAAGCGGACCTTTGTAGGCAGTCAAAAGGTTGATGATGGAGTAGGATATTCGCATGACACGGTACTCTTGTTTACAAGTAGGTTATAGTAGACAGGATCTATAAGGATAGTCATATGTAGATATTAGCCATCATCAGTCAGAGCGAGTTTGGGAAAGACTAGAGCTGAACCAACAGGCCAATGATTCTTTTACTATCGAAACATTGGATGAGGGGCACATCCAATTGGATATTTAGATTATTTACAGTAGGGCACAACCACTTAGCTCTCGAAAGGTCTTTCGATTAGTTGAGGGGGAGGGGGTGCGTGGGGCCATAGCCACGGTGAGAAAAGGGACAGACCAAGTAGAATATCTGTATTGTAGGCCTAACAAAGCATACCATTATAGATATAGAAAATCCCCGATTGAGTTCCGTACAAGGTAGACCTTGTTGGCGGAATTCAGGGAGTAGACAGAACAATTATGTGTAGTCCTCAAGGTACGCACTGGTTGGTATATTGTGCATTTCCAAGCACTTGTATAATCTAGTGCAGATGCAGTTTCACATTTTCATAGTAGACGAAGGAACATATGTACTGTAAGCCTCATGAAGTAGTACTTTATAGATGTAGTTACAGTAAGCTCCAGCAGCGAGACGATGAAGTCCTTTTCGATGAGGCTACGGTAGGTACTATGGGTTGTACCTAAGACTGTTGCGGTCTTTGGGAATGTAGCTACATACATACATATATATATATATATATATATATATTGGTTATTAGGTCTTAATCTATAATGGAGTAGATGGGTACGATTCACGCATAGAGGTGAGAGTATTATAAACCCAATAAACCCAATATAATAGAAAATAGTAATAGAATAGTATATGTAGAATTATGCTTAGAAGTGCATGATTTGTCCATTCACCGGAACTTTAATTCTGACCCCTCCTCGTAACATCCCACAGGTTAAATAGATGGTAGAGATTTTCCAGCTTTAAGACACTTGTTTAGAAAGTGTTATTACCTTGGTGAGTGTTTACTTACTAGTATATTTTAGTCAGTTCCACTGTGCGATATTTATCTAAGCTCTGATATATTTGTCTTTTCCTATTTGTAGGATACCAGATACCTTACTTGGGCTTCAGCGGGTTTGGATTTATCACTTTTGCAAAAAATCGAGACCTACGGAATTCGGGTTATTATAAGTAGAAAGTGGAACATAGGTGTTTTTTTCTAGAAAATGGAAAGTAGCTGATTACCAAACTACTCTAAGTTAATACCCTCCTTAATAGTTTGACAACTCACCCCTCATTCATCATGCTATGGTACTAAGCCATCACGTCTCCTTTGCTAATGTACTTTTGCCTTATATTTTGTGTTTCGTTAATTTTTAAAAGAGAAAGAAATGTCCACTCTTAATTAGTTACTTACTTTTATTAAAACACTTTAATTTATTAGTTCGCTTATAATATGTATTAGTGTTTGTTACAAAAGTGTACACATGTGTTCAACAACGTTACGATAACTTTTGTTCGATAAAAAGCTGAAAATTCGAAAAATGATTTTCGGTCATATTTTCAATTTTTGATCGAATTATTTATTTTTATAAACAAACTTTTAAAATGAGTTTATCATCATTATTTATTTATTGTAAGAGGGTTATTTGATCAATAAAAATTATTAATTAAATATTTAAATTAATTAAATATTCACAAATCAAAATGATAAAATTCCAGGTCGTTATAGGCTAATAGACAAAAATGGGTATTTTTTCATGTGTATTTTCACACTTTATTTGTTTTTTTATCCATGAAATAATTATAAATACCTAATCCATTCCTTCTAGGTTATATTTATGATTATATAGAGACTGGTATTAGAATTTTTTTTATTTTTCTGGAGTTAACTCAATAATTTTGGAATGTATTAATTTGATCGATTTAAGGGTCAACTTAGAAATTCTTATAGATGAGATAAAATTTATTAGCATCATGTTTAAAATAAGGACCCAAAATTGGTCCTCATGTCATATTCTCTCATCGTTTAATCCCATCCTTAGTTATTCTTTCAAAGTAATTTTTGCTTCTCTTTAACTCAATGACTTTTAGCGAGCATTATGTTTCATTTTCTAATTTAAACTCTTATCTTTTTTGAGCTTATTTACTCTAAACATTCAAATTGAGGTAAACATTAATAATTGATGCAAAATTTTAAAAAATTAGGTCATGATTGTAACCCTTTTTTCAAATGCTTGAAGTTTAGGATATAAAAGAATTGAAAATTATATTTTAGAAGGGAAGATATTTTTTGGTGAAATATTTTCCTTTATTAGAAGAAATGCTACTTTTACACAACTAGAATTTTCTTGAACTACCAATCTTTTAGGAATCGATAATGCATCAATAATTTGGTTCGCTAATGCATCGATGATGAATATGCTGATGCCTATAAATCACTCATTGAAATTAATTTGTCGATGCCACTCTTCTAGGGTTTAGTGCATAGTTGGCTACACTTTCTGTAACAATCCGTAAATTAATCGCTTTGTATTAGAATATTCAAATCATTTTTAAATATTTAAATAATGTATTTCAATAACCAAGTACACATATTAAACATTAATTAACGATACTAAAATCATTTTCAAATTTCGTTTAGCAAAATAAATAGTTCAAATATAAATATAAAATGCGACCGAAAAACCTTTTTCGAAATTTCGACTTATCGACCTTGGAAAGTCATCGAAAACGTTATTCACATTTTTGTATCACTCATATACACATGCAGACACATGTACATATGTCATGTGATAAGATAATCAATGTGTTAGAGTTAATAATCAAGCTTAGTTTAAATATAAAACTTGATTTGACATTAAATGTACAACAATACATTAAATAACCTTAGGAAATTAATTAAATACCCTAACCATAACCTAAACAAGTACCTAAAGCAAGGTGTAGGGTGGACCTTAGGGGGTTGTGTGTGTTTTAAGGTAAGGGGGGTGGTATGTTAGCATGCAACGTAACAGCATTTATATTATTTAAATGTTTAAGTTAAATTAAATTAATACTCCACTTTTTGCCTATAAATACCCACCATCTCCACACATTTTCCACTTTACATATTCATTTCTATCTTCATTTTTTATCTCTTCATATACATGAATACTTACATGGCTTCCAAGAGAAATTCCCAAGCCAAAAACTAGTGAATACACTTCAAAAAATCAAGTTAAACTCCATATATTCATCTATAAACACCCCTCTACCAAAACAAAGGCCATCTCCACCTCAAAACTCTAGGACTGAGACCATTTATGCCTAGGCCAAGCCCATCTATGCCCTTAGTTGAGCCATATTGCACGTTATAAGCCCACACTAGGTCCTATTTTGGACTTAAGGCAAGTTGCTAAGAGTTTGGCAAGTTCGGTAAAGTTAGTAAGTGTTTTATTGAGTGAAGCTTCCACTTTTGAACAATGAAGTTTAAACTATATTTACGCTCATATTTCTAGCTATTGAACGATTATTATATAGTTGTAATAATGGTTTGGTTGTTGGATTGGTTAGTTGCTTGGAAAATTAGTTGCTTTGGAAAGTTAGTAAGCGAATTTTAAGTTATATGAAAATCTAGTAGTTAAACTAATTCCATTGTAAATAAGTGCTTGATATATGTTGTATTATTGTAAACCATCATGTATGTATGCTCATGCCCTTGCTATGTGATGTTTGGTTGTATTGCAAATGACAAAAGTTTGAATTCCGAATTCCCCGTATAGCGATAGTCGCTATATCGGAACTTTTGGAAAATCACATTTTATCGAAACCACTTGGTTTCATTAACGTGCATGTAATTATTTTACACGTTAATAATGTTTTTAATTAATTATGTTTTCAAAAAAATTTAATTATTTTACTAATGATTATTTAATTTAATTAATTATTTAATTAATAGTGATTAAAGTGAACTAATTAAATTATTAGCGATGCGTTTTGAATTTAACTAATTTCTTAGTTAGTGTTGTTTTAAATTTAACTAATCATTTTATTTAATGACGTTTAAGGCTAATGATGGATTAAGATTTATCAATTTATTAATTAATGATGTTTTTAAATTAATTAATCCTTTTCAATTAATGACTTTAAAAGGTTAATAAATCGGTTTAACCTTAATTAACCTTTACTTAAATAAAGTTCTAAATTAATTAATCACTTTTGAATAATGATATTTAATTATTATTTATTTTATTTAATTATATTATTAATTAATTGAATTAATGATGTTTTAAAGGAGATTTAGCCTTTTAATTGACGGTTTTCGAAGTAAATCAATTAATTAGTTAAAAAGGTTTTAAAGTTAATTAATCAATTAATAAGTATGTTTTAAGTTGTTAAATCCTTTTTAATGATGTTTCAAAGTTAGTAAACTCTTTAACAAAGTGTTTAAAAGCAAATATTTGGAATGTGAGGCCAAGTATGAATTTGTGCTTTTGAAAGAAAAGTTTGAATTGTTTATGTAAATGAATTAATTTCCATAAAAGCAATTCACTTGTATAGAAACGACTTATTTGTATAATTAGCACTAAATATCGAAGAAGTAGACTTGTCGCTATTTCAAAAGTTAAGAATAATCATGGGACATGACTTTGAGTTAACACTACCTTGACTTGTCCGGTATTATTGTTAACCTGGAAATAGTACAAGTTTGAATTCGATGAGTGGTGGTAAGTATAAAAGTCTTAATTTCCATATATGATCGTTTTATATACTCGATATTTGGTTTCTCAGCTATCGATTACTTTAGCATCTTTATTACCACCATTTTAAGATGATTTTTTGCTCCATTGAGCTTTGTTATCCTTTGTCAGTAAATGACTGAAACCAAAACGCAAAAGGACGTCCAACAATGTGGTTGCTCCCATTAGGGTATCTACGGATTCATTTACGCATTTAGATGTGAAATACACAGATTCTCGGTAAGGTTTGCGGGGTCCGGTTGGTGCATTTCGGGAAGTGTCACAAAGTATAGGAGCTTCTTAGAAGTCTATTACTAGAGGTGTACTTCAAGGGTGATGCACCTTCCTAGTCATTTGTTGGAGGTTTTCCTTTCTCATTTGATTCAAACCTCCAAATATGTTTCTTAATTTTCATCGGGAAGAGTCAACCGCTTTTCGTGATGTTTAATTATTTGTCCACTCTTTACATTTGGATGTTGATTTATGTGGGAGTGAACCCATTTTGTGTTCTGCGGCGTGGTCTCGCATGTTTATGTTTAATTTCACACCTATTGTTTAAATTTTTTTTACTCATACCAGACATATCATCTGATCCGAGTTGTTTGTTTTCCCTAAACTCTCAAGTACTCATTTTATTTGAGTAGTCTTATAGCAGCAGGACTTTTGTGGGCTCTTTTGAAGACAACATCCGAGCAGGAGGCTTTCATCTTCTTAGTTATCTATTCTGCTGTATTATCTAGTTTGTGTAAGTGTATTTTGTTTTAGCATTTGTAAAGGCGGAATGTGATGACTGCGTCAGCCGATTTGTAGTACTTTTATGTAACTCTGATAACTCCTCATTAAGGAGTAACCTGATGGGCTATTGATTGTTATGTTTTATTTAGCAGTTCCGTTGTGAGATTTTGTATTCTGTTCTTTATTTCACCCCATGACGCTTCATCTTTCTAATGCTTGGGCTACGATACACGAACATCGATGAAGAGTTAAGTGCCGTTCTTAGGGGTCGGAAAGGTGCGCCATCACACTTTCTTTGCCCCCTTTTCCGCCATTTAATTTCCTATATTTCAATTCCCCAATGAATCAACTGCACGTTTTCCTTTTTTTCCTTTTCCTGTTGAATGAGTTAGTTTTATTATCAATTGGTTAGAGCCGCATGCATATATATATATATATATATATATATATATATATATATATATATATATATATATATATATATATATTCTCATGCCTTCTCTAGCAATATCTACCTACATCCTAACGGGGTTCCTTCCTTGCATTCTTTCTCAATTTTTTAAAAACAATTAAATTAGTCTATGCCTTGGCTATGGATTTCCCATCTTGGCTATTGACTGTCTACTTTCGCTTCCCTATACCATAATTGCTGTAATATTACATATTTAGCTAAAATAGAAGTGAGGAACATGCAAACATCTCTACTATTAATAATGATAATTCAGTGAATATGAAATCAACCACGTCTTTTTAAACAACCCACAATACTGTTCACATAATTTTCACTTCATCCATCGCTTAATCCGCCCTCACAAAACCAAAAATCCCAACTCTTATTCCGCTATCACTACAAAACAAATTGGCATAAATCAGTTTTGTCTCCTTCCCGACACAAAGTAGGATTACTTGACTACGACTCTTGATCTAACATCTCTAGCTTCGAATGTCGACCATCGACCATTGCTTTGTCTCCACTCAATTCTATATCTGACGACTATCGACGGATCCACTATCAACCAACATAGTCCATTTCAGGGGTTTATGATCTACTACCGACCACGTTAGATCTGAAACTTTGGTTATCGACTATTGACTAACCACATAATAACTTAGATTTCTTGACTCAATGTAGATAAAGAGCTATGGTCAATCATCCTCCATACGACATCGTTGACCTTCAATCCCAAGTAAGTTATAATTTGGATGATCTGTATATCTTTTATTCGGTTAATATAATTCAATGGTGTCTAGAATTTGGGCTATGGTTTCTCCATTTTTTATGTTATTTAACTGTACTACATGCACCATGAGTTGCAAGAAATGTAGTTGCAAATTGATGTATAAGCAGTCATAGTATGATTAGGTGAATTGATTAGTACAATACAACTGGGTTTCAATGCATTTGCAAGGATAAGATCTTTGTGAACATTTTTTCTTTATCATTATATATTAGTAGCTATTTTTTAACATAATACATTAAGATGGTCTAGTAAGGGTACGTAAATAGTAAAAATCATAAGACCGATACCTTACACCAAACATATCTACCCTAAGTTCAAAGCTAAGGGGCATGATCTAACACTGCTCAATCGTACACACTCACCAAATGTGACTGTGTAATGCCAAGATTCCACGAAGAACTGCAATCGAACGGGGTAGAAATTCGCCAAAGTCATTCTCAACCCAGGGGTTTAGTTGAGTGGAGGTGTCGTTCAATCGATTGAGACCAGTCGACTGAAACCAAGTCCCTTGGCCTTTTGTTTTGGGCTCCCCCTATTTCAGTCTACTGAAATTTCCAGTCTTCAAGCAATAAGGCTAGGGCAGAGGGAAATCTCTTAAACGGTAGCCAATTCGCATGTCGTTTCCTTCGACGCTTCACCCAATGAGCCGTCTTGCATCCAAAGATAGCCTTTACCCCATCGAACCCTTTATGGAGCTCATTGATTAACGTTTTGGAAGTGGTTCCTTATGCGTTCAAAAACTAGTTTCGACATCAAACCCACTATTTTTCGTACAGAGCCTTCTCGGGACGATTTCAATGACCCAGGCTCCTCTAACCCCCCCAAATGACCCATCCAACCTTCTCGCCTCACATGATGCTTACACAAGTGCCAATACACCTGCTTGTGCATGCATATGCAAACACGTATATGCAAGCACATAAATCTTCACAAATCACATTTTAAGCTTCAGCATGACGATTAATCGACCCGGTATTATCTTACACAATTTAGCGCAATCGGCGGTCACTATGGCTACATAAGGTTGCTCGTAGCATGTTTATAAACATATATAATAAATTACACAAATATAATAATTCATTCATAAATACACAACCACTATTAACAATTCCAATTACAATTCAAGAGTTGTATTTATTATTATATTACTCCAAATGCACGTATATGCATACATAACCATATCCACATGCATACGTGTATATTTGGATAATGATTCGATTATTTAATAACCGAATCTTACTTCTATTTATCAAATCATTTCCATTAAAATTCTATACCATTGTCTATTATTTGTAAAATTATCCCATTATTTTATAAAATACATAACTAGCTTATAAATCATTTTGAGCTCTTATAATACTTAATTCGTTCATCAGTCATTAAGTACTCATCTACAATTATTTTATAAAATCATATGTCCATTTTATAAAATAAAAACCATATATCCACTTTATAAAATAATTCCTTTTTATTATTTTACAAAATCTCATGCTTTTATACTTCTTTTATTTTATTTTATAAAATCTTATACTTTTGTAAAAATACCATTTATACTTTTTTATAAAATCTCATTATATTTTATAAAATATATCTTTTTTTCTATTTTATAAAATCTCATTCTATTTCATAAACTTCATTGTCATTCTTAATTTATAAAATCTCATTCTATTTATCCGCGAGTGGACGCAGTGGAAAGGAGGCTTGGGTTCTGGTAAAAAGTCTGAGGTTCGTTCCTACCATGCGCTTCCCTATCCTATATAATTTACCCAGAGGTATGAGGGCTTGGATTAGCGGATGACTTTATTATACCCTCCTCAGTAGTTTACCGGCCTACCGGGTTCTCTTGGGTTTTAAGAAAAAAATCTCATTCTATTTTATAAAATACATCTTTTACTTATAAAATCATTTCACCTAAATAATATTTGTAAGTACTAATTAAGCTCGTTAAGCTCTAGTCACTTTGTTTATAAGTGTAGAGCTCATAACTCGCTTACTTCACTTACTAACTTCATTTTATAAAACCTCCCATTATTTTATAAATACAATTCTTCTTTTATATAACATTTATAAATACTAAGTAAGCATCAATAAGCATGTAATCACTTTAGTAATAAGTATAAAGCTCCCTACTCACTTAATTAGCTTACTAAATTCTCCAAACATCATTCAAATAGTTTGACTAATCTTTTTCAATGGCATGCACTTCATTATACTACTTAATTAATTACAAATCAAACTATAATGTCACAATAATCATCCAATTAGCCCTAAATCAATTCTAGGGCTTGCTAACTTTTCAAAACATGGTCTTTTAGGTTCCTAATAAATAATGTGATGATACAAACATGTTTAAGGCATAAACATAAGCCTAATTACATTAGTAACTTTCTCTAAACCATTTCACATCACTTCATAATAATTAATTAACAAATATATGAAGTATAACATGTAAATCAAATAAGAGAATGATCCACTCCCAACTACTTTCCTAAACCAAGCTCCAAATCACTAAAACCCAAATCCAAGCTTACTTTAAATTTGAGACTCACATCCAAACTTCACTCTATACTTATTCCTTTACATGTTTTGTAAAGAATTGGGAAAGAGGATTTATGGTGATTTTTATTTGATTTTAGGAAATTTAGTTGATGAGTTTAGGGCTTAGGGATTAGAAGTAGATTAAGAGGAGATTTGGAAAAGATTGGGAGGAGAGGAAGAAAATGAACGTAAATGAGAGAATGAAATGAAAGTGGAAAGAGATTAGCCACTTATAAGCTAACTTATGGGCTAACACCAAATTCATTCCTTTCTCTAAAAAATTGCTATTCACTCTAAAAACTCACCAACTTTAAACGTGGTCAAGTTTGTACTTATTTTTCTCACGTTCGAAAGCAGTCTCAACTGTGGGTGCCTCAAGACCCAATTCTTCCTTGTTTGAACAATCAAGTATAATGGACATTCTATCGATTAATGATAAAAATATTTAAATAAATCATTTAAATATTCAATCGTTAAAATTATGTGGCGTTACATAACCCGTCTTCTACTAACGCTCTAGGACCGATGACGCTCTCAACCTATGTACAACCCTACTCCTCGCATATATGATACCAACCTTGCTAACATAGCGCTGAGCCTACATTCATCGTCCTATTTAGATTACCTAATGACATCAGGGAAATGCCTACTAGTTACTTATTACCCCCTATAAAGATTAAAGTAGACCTAACTTGGTCATTTAAGACATCAAAGCGAAGCGAATCCACTTTGGTATATTCCCTTCACTAATACGCGAAAGTATATTCCCACGAGCCTTGCTGTTAAATATGTCTCAAATCAGTACAATGTATACAACAACAATTGTAGCCCCTTTCGAAGGGCAAACTTCTGTTGTGTAACACTACTGACCACACATTTCAACGCTTCCTAATAATCGTGTTATTCCTAATTAATTTAAGTAATTAGCCAGATCTAATAATTCACACCTATCATAAATGTAAGGACCCACCTTTTCGACCATCTTCAAAGTCACCATAATACATTCATGGTATTCAAAACCTAAGCATCCAAGTGCTGAAAAGATAATTGTTAGGGTAAAAAGAAAACGTAAAAAAATAAAAAAAAAAACAGAATCTCAAAGCGGAATAACAGCATATAATACAATAAAGACAGTAAAAGCTGTCACTCTAAAATACATGGTATATCAGAGTCAAAAGCAAACATCATCAGCCTAGATAGTTATAACTTCCTGAACTTACAATTGTTGATGGGTACGTATCATAATACGTTCGAAAATAAAATTAATACGGCCAGTGAACATCCATCTCTACTCCATGAGCTCTATGCCCCACCAACAACAAACTATAGAACATCTCGGCCTAATTCGAGCATTATGATAAAATAACACCCGAATAGGTCTGGAAAACTAGCGTGAGAAATCTCAAGTAATATAGCGAACATTAATAATTCTTTGAGACTACGCCACTAAACGTGGAATAGGTTTTTACCTTAAAAAAACAACATCTATAGATGAAAGAATGGTAATAAGTCAAAACAAAATCAAACTTCAAAGTATGGATGACATAATTAAACATCGAAAAGAGCTCCAAACACTTCTCGATGCAATTAAGAAAAAGATTCAAAGATTTGAATAAAATAAGGAAATGGAATTTTCCAACAATGAGTAGGGGATGCGTCCCCCTTACCGAAAGTATACCTTTAGAAATATACTTGAGAACTATAATAGCTCTCGAAAACCTCCAAGTCAAACCCTACCAACTGTTAGAAACTGGGGTGGCTATAACACAATGTTGGATCTTAAGGCTATCCAGATGCTAGAAGTGGTGAATTGTGTATTAACTACTTACTTATGAATATAAAAATGTATTTACTCAAATTGCAAACAGAAAGAAGTAATCAGAGAATAAGTAAGTAATAAAGTAAAATGCCGTAATGTAAATAACACCTGGATTTTTATACTGGTTCGGATTAACCAATCCTACATCCAATCCTGCACTCTATCATGCAGAATTCCACTATAATCGCTTGCTTTCCATGGGTGGCAAGAACACCTTTACAATCTTGGTTTCACGAGCTACAAGACACGCCCTCTTGATTTTACAGGCTACAAGAACACCTTCTCCTTATAACCAACAATAAACTATGGCAAGTGGTTGCATCTTCAATACAGATTCTTGCAGATTCGGTACAATGATCCTATAGACCTCCAATGGCAATATATCTTTGAATTCGTTGAGGAATAGGATGAAATCACAGAGAGAATGATGTGAATTCAGGTACAACTCTATGATATTGTGTGGTTTGCAAATCAGCGAAGAATTGGAGTGAAACAATATCGATTTGCAAGGAGATTGAAAGAGTATGCAACGAATTTCTTTTCCAAATGTTTAGAGAAGAAGGAGTAAGAGAAATAAGAATTCTTGATGTTAAAATTTGTTTTTAGAGGCCTTTATATAGTGGTTGAAGAGACGTGTCTTTTGGTGAAGAGATGGAGGGAAATGTCTATTCATTTAAAATTTGAATTATAAAAAACTGCTAGTATGTCAACATCCCCCTACCTAGTATGTCGACATGGGTGTGTTGCAAAATGAACAGCAACACTAATAAGTGTTGCAAATTTTCAGCATTTCAAATTACCTTATATTTGTGGATTTTTGTGATTCGGTTAAGGTCAATGGTTGATGATCTTCAAGTATAATTTCCATGAGATCTTTAACAAGATATTCTAAGGTTCAACCAATTCCTCGTCACTTCAAACACCTTTATCCTTTAGCATTCTTCTCTAATTAGGTTTTGCTCTTCAATTGCTCTGATTAACCTTCTTTTATAATTCATTTGCTTCCACTGTATTCTTGTTTATCTCTGCAAATGTCTCTATAATATACCTGATATGACTGCATAACTCAAAGATATGTTAGTAGTAATACTAATGTGGTTGTTGTCATCAAAATCAATACCTAGGATATTAACACCAACCTTACTGAGAATCTGAGTATTTCATATCTCAATGTGCATAAAATCAAAACCAATCGATTGTTGATGTGAAAATACCCTAATGGGAGCAACCCCACATAGCTTGGGCCCCGCTTGATCTTTTGTTTTAGTAATTTCCAATAAAGGATATCAATGCTCAAAGTGCAGCAAATCATTTTGAATAGACAAAATACAAAGTCGATGGCAAAATCGAAATCGATAGTTAACCAATAAATGAATCAAGCTTTTGAAATATTTGACTCACACTAGTGCCTATTTTCACATCACAAATATTTGTGAAACACTTTTAAAACATCCTTTAAAATTATTCTTTTCAAAGAGCTAATTATATTTCTAAGTGTGTTAAACAGAAGGATAAAAAATGTTGTTAAAACATTGTTTACTGTAAACCTAAAATAATTTGCACTTAATTTTATTTTCACACAATTCCTTTTAAAAGATTCTCATTTATAAATTATCATTTACAAATTTCAAACAACATTTATTGTCCCAGATGATAACAAATTAATTAAAATTCTTTTAAAAAAATTAAAACAATGTTAATCATCTTGAAATATAATTGATATGATTCATTTATATATTTAAAACCACATTAATTATCCCAAGAGGAAATCAATCAAATTTGTAACTTCTCTAATAAAGCAATTAATTATCTTTGAACAGCTTTATTAAGTTAGTTAAATTAACTTTAATCATTTTTATTAAATCGGTTAATTTGCTTTAAAGCACTTTGATTAAATCGGTTAATTAACTTTAAAAAACTTTTATTAAATCGGTTAATTAACTTTAAACCTCATTAATAAATTTAGAAATTAACTTTATTATAGTTAAATAATAATTAAGAATATATGTAACTCTCTATTTCTTTTCACATACTTATACAATCCTTACAAACCTGTTTAAAAAGAATTTACAAAATATTCAAGGTAAATAACCTTTATAAATTTAAACAACATCAATTATCCTAAATAATTCAATTTATAATCTTTTATAAATTTAAAACAACGTTAATTATCATGAAAGATAAATAATTAAATTTATAACTCCTTTTATAAACTTTAATAAACACTTATCCTTTATTTTCAAAATTCTCAAAAAACTTGAATATATAGTTTAAACAACTTTCAATGTGCAAAAACACAACTAAAAATTTATTTAAAAAAAATAAAAGCTCAAGCTCAACACACAATGAGGGTTTAAGGAGATGATATTTCATAAGTAACAGTACAAGCGAAAATCACTATAACGAAACACAAATCAAGTAGTAGGTCATAAATATCTCAAACAAATATCAATATGAGCAATATAAGAATATGAATAAGATGCCTATAACCGTAAATTAATAGTGGTAAGAAATCACTTAGGGTCTCTCTACAAAAGTCCCCTACAAAACAATTGTTATTTATACAATCCTCTATTCAAGTGGGAATTCAAATCCAAACTAATAATCAACCATTAATAACAAACATATTAATATCAACAACATACAATCAGTAGCTTATATATCATTTATTGATTAATCCACATATTAAGTAATTTCAGTTACTTTGTAGGTACGGAATGGTGATTTATTCTGCTAGATAGATGTCCTAAAATAATCTATTTAATTTAATTATAGCAGAACAGTATTTTACTCTACTAAATAGATATCAAGACGAATTATAACTAATTTAACCATGTTAAACATGATTAAATCAGATCACTATGATTTTATCATCAGTTTATACTTTATTAAAACTATTAACCATCACCCAAGCATTCTACAATAATCTATAGCAATAGAGATATCATATAATTTATTTAGAGATGAGTAAACACACTAAAATTTCAGTTGATGCTTTCACGTTCCAGTTTAGTCTAAAATCGAACAACGTTCGATCTTTGCCTAAAATTCTACTAGCTCTAAGTCAGATAAAATCTGTTCCAGCATGTAGGGTCCAACGAAACTGACCGTGTTCAAATCCGACCACGTATGGGAGAGATATTGATTTTACAAGTTTCTCGAAATAAAATATTCATTAATTAAGCAATTAACTTAATTACCCACTAATAATCCTTCTTCCCAAATTCAAAAAAAAGAGACTGTACAAGAATGCAAATGCATAAATATGCATGCAACCTCTCTCCTTCTCTCTCACTCGTTTCTCAAAAAATCGGCCCGTAACTTGCAATGAACCACACTGCGTGAGGGTGTTGAGCTCAACCCCTTCACTTCGCAATCGACACCTCCGTCCATGATGCGACCTATAGGGTCGAATGCGACAAAAGAGATGTCGCATTAGGCCACTCTTAACCACATGCCTTCATATTTCCACCTCCTACTCCCCTTCACATGAGAAGCACATTCGTACACTCAAACTCCTGTAACTCCGCCTAGATTTACCACCATCTCAAACCCTAGCTACGCCCAAAACAACTGAACTACCAGCCACCACTGCAACCTCAAAAATGCCTATGGACATGCAAATCTCTTTGATACGATTCCAATGATTCTTGTTTTATAATTTATTCATGGAGTATTTTGTTTAGTTTTCTTTTGAACGTGAAAGCTTGATTTTTTCTTCTACTGTAAGAATAAAAATGAAAGAGAGGGAAAAAGAAAAGTAAACGGTAAGAGTGAGAAAATTTTGATATGCTGATTACGCTAAGTATTGAGTTTATTTTATTATGCAATTTCCAAGGCATTGCTGCACATAATTTCATTCGAGCATGAATCGCGAACGACAAAAAAAAAATACGGTCACGCACAAAAACGCGATATGATCCTAAAATGACAATAATATACACTACTTTGCTTATTCTAAAAAGTTATATGATACCAACATTTGCAGGAAAAGTGTTAAACGATAAATTTAATATTTTCCAAATTAAAAATTATGGAAAAAGCAAAAAATTCAATTAAAAGTACTACAATAAAATCAAGTCATTTTGTTAACAAATTTATTTTCCTGCTATTTACCTGAATTATTTATTGTTGTAAAAAATTTACAAAATGATTTCACCATTATTGTTTATTAATTAAAAGAAGTTAAATAAGGCTATTAAATCCATTTAATTAATATTTAAATATAATTCAAATATTTAAATCATCCCTACATTTGAATATAACTTATTAAACTTTAAAAACCAATTACTTAAATATATATAATTAATTAAGTATTCAAAATCAAAATGATAAAATTCTAGGATGTTACATTCTCTCCCCTTAAATGATTTCATCTTCGAATTTCCCAAAGAAAGAAAAGGTCCCCAAACCCTTACGGCTTAAAAGCTATTGATTAAAATGAGTTATTGAACTTTTTAAGTCCCTTATGTTATAGAAAATTCGGCAGCACCTCGTTTGCACGGCTGATTCGAAAAACTAAAACTTGCCACAACTGGCTCAAGCCAACAAAAGCAAATAAAAGCCAAGTGGCCTCCCATACCTAGGGCATAAAATCATTAATAAATCATCAATTTTTAAATCTACTATGTACCTCTTTTGTATTTTATTTTTATTTTTGCAAGCAAATCACCATCTCAATGTAAATATGGGCGCGCAAGAAATCAAATAGTATTCTCTTACATTCCTATACCTATCTTGTACTTATATAATTATAAAGAGAACCATGTTGACAAAAAGGGCAATAAACTAGCGATTTCTAACATAAGCACAAGCAACATAAGTAATATAACATCGATATGCAACAAGGCAATATGATGCAACTAGTAATATTGATGTAACTCTAGTGCGATATAAAGCCACTAAGAGCAATAAAACAACCGTATGCAACAAAAGTATAGAGAATACTCTGCAATAATACTAAGCATCCGATCTTTTTAAAAGATAGTTTTTGAACTAAATGCCTAGGTTTTTATATTCAAAATTTATTTTCAAATTCTCCTAAAGAGAAATATACCAAAACTGAATCAATTATGACAAGAAGGGGGTCCTCCTACCAAAAAATGGTATAACTCTAGAATTAAAACAACGTAGAGCCTCTAGTGGTATTCTAGTTCCTCCAAAACAACAATTAGAGTAAACAGATACATGACAGGTCTTCCAAATCAGAAAAACCCCAATCACATAACTTTAGTCATAACAAAAAATATTCAAAAAACCATTTCACAAAAACTTTTTCAACTACCCTAAAAAAATATTTCACCAAAATTTTCAATATAACAATATTATTACTTCTTTCACAAATTATTTCAAAATCAGTTTTTATTTAAAAGCACTGGGATTTAAGTCCTAATAAACAACAAATTATAAATCATGGTTTATAAAATCATACTATCAATCAAATCAAATTCCATAAGGAAATAAATTAGCATTTAATATTATTTAAAATGTTAAATGACTGAAAAACAAAATTTAAAAATTTAGCTCAGGTTTACTACTTTCTCGATTGTCTAAGGACATAGATAATTTTTCTAAGAGAACCATTACGCTAATTAGCCTTTAATTATTTCTTAGAAGATTATCTAAGCTACCTAAAAAAAAATTGAAAATCAATCCCTAAACTTTCCTAAGCTTCACAATAACTCGTATAAATATACTTAAGCTCGTATGATGTACATAAATCACCCGCACTCGATATCTAATCCGATCACTTGTTAAGATACATAAACTTCTATTTTGGACTAGAATTGCTCACTCGACCTTGCTAGTGAGGACTTCAATCGGGTTTCCTGATTAGAAACCTCGTTCTCCTTACATAGCAATAGACTATGATAGTAAGCCTTAGTATCATATCAAGAATCTGAATCAAGTGTTTGTTGTCAAGAATTAAGTGAGAGATCTTTTTTCGAACTAGTGTGTATCACCCCCAAAGTTATGTATTTAAACCCTAGATCAAGAACCGTATGAGTACAATGATCTACGTATAACTTACGTACATAATCCTATTGGTTTCTTAACTACACTAATTTCTTTCTAAACCATTTTCAATTTTTCATTTTCATTTAAAAATAAAAAAATTCATGAATTACTTCATTGATTTTCTCTTATTTATAAACATTTTTATAAAGATACTTCTTTATAAAACATCAAATAAAAACTTGCTCCATTTTATTTACTTATATAGTACTCTTCTATATCCTAAAAGTTGTTAATTTTATTTATTTTTCAAAATTCAAATGGAGGCCCAAACAAAATACGGGTCTTAAAACTGAGTTGACTGCCTCGACCTCTTTATCTATCTGGGTCGGTAAGTAGCTAGGAAGAGTAGGATGTTAGTATCTAAACCCTACCCCAGACTCTACATTCCTTAGATATCTATAAGTAAAGATTTTTATTATTCGACCCAATAACAACAAATAGTTTTCTGACTTAGATGTTTCAACAAAACAACAGTTTTAATAAAACCATGCTTATTAAAACCTTCCTATCGAATTTAACCCATTAAAAACTTGAGTTAAACTATCTCTTTCTTATCCAAGAGCTTAAAATTTTCGTTTATCAAATTATTATTCAATTTTTTTTTTATTTGAATCAATTCCTTTAAGGAAACTTAGACTAAATACCCAGTTTTTAATTCAAAATCCTTTTGAAAATCATCCTACATAGAATTCTATATATGTATATATAACAATTTTAATAATTTATTCACTATCACTTGCTTTGGTTCTTTCGAACTTGAACACGTTTCGATCGTACAAGGATAAAGAGAATAATTTACTAAGTAGACTATAATGTTCGCCTAAGCGAACATTCGATCATCACTTAGAAGATTATTTAGATTACCACAAAACCAATCGAGATGTTATCCCTGAACTATCCAAAAAAATGTATCATTCATAAGAATTCTCTTTGAGTTTTTTAGACTTGTAAATACTTCCAAGAATTTCAACCATTACTTTTCTCGAAATCTTTTTAAAATCATTTCAGGCAATACTAAGATTTAAGTTCTAAAAAACTCTTTTTACGTATAAATCATTTTGAATGTCATATTCATACAGAATTCACTATTAAAACCATTTTATAGTATAATAACTTTTCCTTTATTAAAATAACCTTTTCATAAATATTTATCCTTTAAATGTCTTATCTTCCCTTTCAGATTATATTAAATAACTTTTGTGAGAAGTTTACTTTTTACTCAACATTATTAAAAGATGACTTTAAACTTAATAGTTTATCCAAACACCTTATAGTCAAATTATGAAACTTAATTCATAAGAGTTCATTTTAATGTACCCACAATTATCAATAAACGCTCACAAACTAGTCGAGCATAAAATAACAATCAACAAACAATAGCCAATACTCCTAAACTTTCCGAGCATGACAAATCAAACAATAATGATAATAAATAAATATTATCAGTTTCAAACAAACAAACACAACATAAATAGCTATATCAATTTGAAAATTATTTCTTTATATATGTATAATATATAATCCTAGGTAAAATATTTCATTTACCAAATTTTCAAAAGTCTACATTATGTTTTTTGCCTTGTTTGAATGTTTAGAAATCCCTATCGACATCGTGACATCCTACGTCTTGATTAGAATTCATAAACAACTCAATAGACCAAATAACACAATACTTTTTAATAGCAATAACAAATACATCCTTACATATATAATACTCTCAACTCAATCTAGGGTGTCACTTACCCTATCTCTAATGAGTTTACCCCACCAAAGAAAGGTTCTTGCTTAACCTTCAACTCTGATACTAAATGTAACAACCCGACTTTTCAGCCCTCGAAAGTGGCACTGAATATGTCCATGGTATTCAAATGTCGAGCATCCGAGTGCTGGAAAGACATATTATTAGGGTAAAAAGAAAATGAAAAAACTAAAGAAAACATAATCTCATAGCAGAATGACAATATATAATATAACAAAGATAGTAAAAGTTGTCACTCTAAAATACATAGTATATCAGAGTTAAAAACAAACCTCATCAGCTTAGATAGTTATAACTTTCCGACCTTACAATTGCAGATAGGTACATATAATAATACATTGGAAAACAAAATTACTATAGCAGTGAACATCCAACTTTTCTCCACACGCTCCATGTCACAACAATGACAACCTAGGAAATATACTCAGCTTGACCTAAGCATTATAATAAAATAACATCTGGATCAGTCTAAAAAACCAGCATAAGAAACCTCAAGTAATTTGGTGATTATGTACTAATTCTGTGAGACCTTGCCACTAAATGCAGAATAAGTTTTTGCCTCCCAAGAACAACATCCATAGATGAAATAATGGAATAGGTCGGAACAAAATTGGACTTGAAAGAATGGTAACACATAATTAAACATCGAGAAGAGCTCCAAGAACTTCTCAATTTTAATTACTTCTCAATGTTAATTAAGAAAACGATTCAAAGAATTGAATCAAATAAGGAAAGGGAATTTTCCAACGACAACTTGGGGGGTGCTCCCTATTTACCAAAAGTATACCTTTATAAATATACTTGAGAACTACGATGGCTCTTGGAACCTCCAAGCTGCCAGACCCACCTAATCTTACCGAGAATCCAACTATTTCACATCTTAATGCACATAAAATCAAAACCAATCTAGAGAAGACGTGAAAATACCCTAATGGAAGAAACTCTACATAACTTGGACTACACTCGCTCTTTTATTTTAGTCATTTTTGAAAAAGAATATCAATGCCCAAAAGAGAAAAAATGTGACGACTAACCTTCCTGACCCTTGAGAATAACACTTAATACATCTATGGTATTCGTATGCTATTGCCCAAGCATCAAGAAGATGAATTATCATAGGGTTAAAATAAAAAATAAAATTGAAAATCTCATAATGAAACTATTAAACAAAACATAACGGTAATATAGTACATAAGGATACTCCCTAACATGAAGTTATCAAAGTTACAAAGAAGTACTACAATCAACTTAGGCAGTTATAAAAACCTGCCTTTGAATATGTTGAAATAAAATACACTTACAAAAACTAAACAAATAGCAGAAATAGACAATTAAGTAGATAAAAGCCTCCTTCTTGGACGCCATTATCAAGGAGCTTATAAAAGACCTGCTACTTTTGGACTGCTCAAATATAAATGAGTATTTGAGAGTTTAGGGAAAACAATCAACTCGGGTCAAACTATATGTCTGGTATGAGTAAAACTCTATATAATAAGTGTAATTAAACAACAACATATGAGACCACGTCACCAAACACGGAGCGGGTTTCTTCTTACAAGAATAACCACCAAATGTAAAGAGTGGATACAAATAATTAAAAATCACAAAGAGTGCTATACTCTTCCCAATGCGATTAAGGAAAACAAATTTCAAGGCTCAAATCAACAAGGAAAGGGAAATTTACCAACAATGACAAGGAGGATGCACTCCCCTACCAAAAGTATACCTCTAGAAGTATACTTGAGAACTCTGATGGCTCTTGGAAACCTCCAAGCTGGACCCCGCCAACTGTTACCTTGTATCCAAGTATTCCATATCTCAAAGAACATAACCAATTCCAATCTAGAGTAGATGTGAAAATACTCTAATGAGAACAACCCCACAAAGCTTGGCCCCCATTCGCTCTTTTTGTTTAGTCATTTTCATCAAAGGATAACAGAGCTTAAGTAAGCAACACATTGTCTTAGAGTAACGAAACACAAAGAAGGCTAAGGTAATCGATAGTCGACAAACCGATTATCGAAGATAACATTATGTCGTATATGGACAGTAATCCTCATATACCTACTATTACTATTCGATTTCAAACCTGTACAATTTCTTAGTTAAAAATGAAGTCGGGCAAGTGAAGGTAGTGTTACCTTTAGGCATGGCCTTGACGGCAACTTTAAATTTTGAGGTAGTGACGAGTTTTCATACCTCATTGTTTAGTATCAAGAGTATGACTAAATTCATTCCACATAAGCGATGTCGTTTATGGAAATTTCTTTTCCATAACTGAATCGAACTTTTACTTTTAAAACCAAACCCATGTTTGGGCTTCTCATTACAAGTTTTCAACACTTTAAAATCTTTGTAAAAATGGTTTACTAACTTTAAAACACCATAATAAAAGGAGTTAATAGCCTAGAAAATTATTATTAAATTAGTTAATCATTTTAATTGTCATTAATAGGAGTAATTAATTATCTTTAGACTTTGTTAATTAATTTGATTTTAAATCCATATAATTAGAAAGGGTTAATCACTTAAAAACATCATTATTTGCGTCAATTTTTAAATCTCAATAATTAATTTGATTACTTAATTTTAAAACATCATTTATTAAATAAATATTAACTAATTTAAAATATCATTAATGGAAAAGATTAATTAAATTTCAACTAATTAATTACTTTAAAAATAAGTAATTAATTTTAAACAACACCATTAATTAAAATGATTAATTAACTTTAATCCATTATTATTAAATAATTAACTAACCTTAAACATCATCAGATAAAATGGTTAATTAAGTCCAATTATCATTAATAAAGTAATTAATTAACTTTAAACACATCATTATTAAGTTAATTACTTAACCCTAATCCTCTTAATTAAAATAATTAATTAAATTTAAAATCATAATAAAATTAGTAAATTAATTTTAAAACCATCCTTATTAAAAACTTAATTAACTTTGAAAAGTAAAACCCATGCTCGAAAGCAAAACAAAAGATGTTGAAGAGATGGTATTTTCCGATAGCGCCGATAATGGTGATAGTCTCTATTCGAACACTTCAAGAACTACTTTCATGACATATTTATTTTCATCCAAGCATTAGATCACATAACATAAGTAAAGCATATACATACAAGATCCATAACAAATCATATAACATGCAGGGAGAATCGCTTATAATATATTTAACTTTTTCCACTAACTTTTCATGTTACTTACCAAAGCATAAACCAAACTAACAACTATCACATGACCATACATATACGAAAAGAATTTAATAGTTATTAAGATGATTAATATTAAAGCTAAAAAGTATTGTTTTAAAAGGTGAGATTTTACTCATAGAGAGTGTGACAACCACCTTTTTGGACAATTTAAGTTGATAATAAACAACACATGTCTGACTCAAATTATTCAAATGGGAGGATTACCAATGGGGTTTAGTAGAGAAAACAAGAGAAAAGAAGTAAAGCATTACACAAAGTCTAGCAGCGGAATAACAAAATATAATAATCAAATAAATCAATTCATGAAGCTGTTTTATAGTATACAATTGATTACACATTTTTACAACATCAATCAGAGTAAAATAAATGAACATATCAAAAAATGCAATGGAAAAATAACAATAAATAGGATCACCAATTTTCATCTTCATCTCCAAGGAATAACGTCTTCAAACACCGAAATACTCTGGCTGAACCGAGCATAATGAAAAATAATATACTCGAGTTAGAACTAAAAATTCCTATGTAAGTCAAATATATCTCAAATACAAATATGAGTGAAATGGCTTTAGAGATGTTACAGGATTTTTCATCTTCTATCAAGTGTACAACGTGAATATAATTATTTAAGAGATTTCAAATAATCCGAAATACGACTTTTAACCACTTTAATTAAAATAAATCCAAATTATAAATTAAGAATTTAAACCTCTCAAATAATTCAATTCCAATACATAATCCAAATTCAAGAAATTGTATGGGTATATATCATTTCAACCCATAATTTAAATGTCTTAGTTATCCAATTCTAAAATGATTTAGATGACCATTTAAATTATATCGATAATATATACGGTGATAACATGGGCATATTAAAATAAATAAACCACCATACATCCAATGTATCAATCAATAAGCATCCATTTCAGAAAACATCCAAATCAACCATTATATTACAACAATAAATATTTATCAATATCGAGGTTTTAACTATCAATTAAATTACAATATAAAATTAAATGTCAATTCAATTTAATGCCTATTCAGATTCAACATCAATTCAAATGTCAATTTAAACCAACAAACAGCAATCACAAATTTATATATCTCATTATAAATTTTATTTAACTTGCAATGGAAATTTTAGTATTGCGTGAGTGGGTTGAATCACTCAACTTTTGGCTTTCCCTTTTCTAGTGAAATTTGGATCAGCCACTACTTTCTCGTTTTGTTTCGTTTCCTTGCTATCTTAATCTTTTTTATATAAAGTTTTGGAAGAGAAGATTGTATAGATCTGGACTTGAAGAAAAATTTTTGAAAAGAAGAGAAGGTTTGGAAAAGAAGAAGGAAATTTAGAGAAGAAGAAGAACTGAAAAAGAAAAGGAAGCTTTGAAAAAGAAGAAGAAGATTTGAAAAATAAGAAAAAAAAGGAAGATTTGGAAAAAACGAGAAAAGCGAGATTTGAAGAAGAAACATGAAAAAGAGGGAAGAAGAAATGTGAAGAGAGAAAAAATGAAGCTATAGAAGATGAGATTTCAAAAATGAAATGAGGCTACAGGAATGAAGATTGAAAGTAGTGAAAAGCTAGTAAAGTTAAATATAAACAAACAAGGAATTAGAATAAAGAAAAAATATGAACAACCCTAAAAAATGGTAGGTATTGAAAGAGGTGAATAAAAGAACTAAATATATGAAAAGTTGGTAACGATCGTGAAATGAAAAGGCTTCAGACAATGTAAATGTAAATGACTAATGAAACAAACGAGGAAACAATATTAAATCCATTCTTATATTTTCAAATAATGTACATTCCAAATGACAACATTCTTACATTAAATTTATTAATTGCATGTTCCTTCTTCCTTTTTCGATTGAAAGATTTCAATGAATTTATTTCCAATTAATTTCAGTCTTCCACTTCAAAACAGACCCTAATTGATGAAATCAATTAAATAAATATGTAAACATTGTGATCCTTTTTATAGTCATGCAAACACATTTATAAAATTACAGTATCCAACAAGCATTAAATTACATAATAAATGTTTTTCTCTATCAATCAATATTCATTTAACTCATCATTAAAACTAGAATTTATTATTCCAATTCCTGTTATTACTATAAATAGAATATCGTTACATGATCTCTTATCCTTGAATTCCTACAAGTATATTATATTCTAATACGCGTCAGTACCTTCCATTTCATTGCTCATTGTAGTTTTTTGTTTTATAATTTTATTTGTAACGACCCAGGATTTTTATGAATTTAAATTGATAATTTAAATGAATTTTTGAATTTAAAATTGTAAAATTGATTATAAATGGCAGCGAGTTTCCCCGATTCAAATAGAAATTATAATAAGTCATATGAATTTGAGAATTTGTATATATGTGAATATATATGTATATATTGGATTAGAAATAAAATCTTAAATAAATGGTCTTAAAAATAAATAGAACTAAAAATAAGTAGTCATGTAAGAATAGAAATAAATATATAAGCTAATATAATAAAAATAACAACTTTTATAATATGTACATAAAGTAAAATAAATATCTATCAAACATAAAAAAAAGCAAACAAATGAAAATGTAAATACATAAGCATATAAAACAAGGCAATATAAAACAAGACAAAAGAAAAATACATGTATGCAGGCAAGAAGCAATCTGGGGAAGCAAGCTACATCATCTCAACCTATAAACAAATAAAAGCAAATACATTTAAGTAAGCAAAACAAAGTATATATTTTTACATAAGTAACAAAGCAAAGCATAAGCAAAATATATAAAATAAGTATGAACAAAACAAAGTAATAAATGCAAACATATCAGCCGAGCAAACAAGCCAAAGCAAGAACATAAACAAAGCATTAAAAAAAAATCCTTGTGCAAATAAACAAGTACAAGCAATAGCAACATACCTCTGTAAAAAAAACAGCCCATGTCCTTGGTACAAACAACATTGTCACACCCTGTACAAAAACATATCAACCTGTATGCTTGCTTCCTCGTATATCATCTTCATTTCAGTTTCGAAAATCATAAGCTAAGAAAAATCTGAAGTAAAATCCATTTCAAACCATAAACAAAACCTCAATCTTAAGCAAAGCAAGTTCCAGATCTTTCAAACTAAAGCATTTCAAAGATCTAGAAACACACGGCATTACTTGGCAATTAATGCAAGTTTCTCTAGCCATAACTAAAAATACTTCAGCCATGCCGTAGTACAAAACAAATCAATGTTCACACTATTGTACTAGAAAATATTATCAACCTGCACACTATTTATATTTTTATATATATACATCAAACTCTCGTTTTAGTTCGTCCATCATAAATGAAAGAAAAAATGAATGAAGGAAACAAAACTAAAACAAAACATAACAATACAAATCAACTCAACAAAGCAGATTCAAGAAAAAGAAGAAACTGTAGTTCATCAAAACCCAAAAGAAACTCTCTGCTTCAAAATTTTAAAAAGGTGAGTAACTTCTTGTTGAAAATTTTGCTTTAGTATAATTTTATATGTTGCTTGAATAATATCTGAAATGTGTATGTTTATTTGTATGCTTAACGTTGTAATTCTGAGTATATAGAATATCAATGTTGGTTTAGCTGGAAGATAACCTGTTTTTAAATTTCAAACCCTTCAGAAAACAAGATCTCAACTTCTAATTCCCCTTAAGCTTTGCTGTTCAAACAGATGTTATTTATAATGGGAAGATCTTTAATTTAAGAATATTTTTATAAGAATGATATGTGTCATGTATTATCTGGAAAAAAAAAGAATAGGAAAAAATAATAATAAAACAGGCTTCTCTGTTTTATAACTATATATGAGTAAACTCATGTTTTTTTTTACTTGAGTTCTGCTTGAATCATTGGTTTCATATGATCATCCAGATAGTTATGAATCAACTATGCTTGTATGGTAATGGAATTATGCATGTATATATGTGTTTATGTCTATGTGTATACCGTGTGCATTTGGAATCAAGAAAGAAGGATATTGCCTCTGAAAGAAAAATAAATTTACAGTGTCTAATTTAATTCAAAAAAAACAAAAAAAAATCGATCTCACCTTCCTCAATCCTTTTTAGCAAGTGATATTAAAACAAAGTATGTTTAAAATCATCATAGCTTAATTTTAAAAATATTTTCAAGTAAAATAAGTTTGAATATTTTCTGGAAAATAAGAAGAACAGTGAAAACTTGATGTTATCAAAAATTCCAACATGATTAAATCGTAGATTCAGGCCTGTAATCTATTGTATCTTTAAAAACTATGATTTTTAAATAAAAAATCAAGTTTTTTAGTTAAGTATTGAATGTACATTTCGACGTTGACCTGAGAATGGGTTTTTGGTTATTTCGAATGGTCGGAGGGACTATGGTGATCGGGGTTCCTATTGGAGATGGACGAGCCTACGTTGACGGTGGGAAAAATACTCGAAGACACTCACGTTTACTGTGGAAACAGCGTTGGGCAAAATTTGTTCCTAAACCTAGTTTTTACGCGTGCTAGTATCTGGGTTCGTTCGTCGTCATTGATTGACCGAGTGCCACGCACTTTTGGGTAATGGACGAGAGGGAGTTGAAGAAGCTGTAGCCGGAATTGTTGACCTCCTAGTGGTCGGAGTGGTGAAAATGACACCGTGACAGGTTTGAGGAGCACTAGTTCTTTTGGTTCCAGGTTTTGACTTTTTTGCTCGATTCGCATTCGAGGCTGATGGTGATGGTTCGAACGATCGAAGTGGGTTCAGGAAGTGATTGCCGACCTGTTCGACGTCGTGACAACATCTAGAGATGATCGGAGATGCCGTGCACGTGAACGTGCACGAGTTCTGGAGTTTGAGGAGTTGGTAGCCTGGGTTGGAGAAGAGGACACTCGAGTAATATTTGGGTTTGGCTCGAGTCTTAACTCGAGTGCATTCAGTTGTGCGCCGGGTTAGATCAACACTTAAACAAAATTTTGAAAAAAAAAATACTCACACGGGTTGGTTTGGGGGAAAACTCGAAGCACTCAGGCATTTTTCTCGGGTGTGACTCGAAGTGGGTCTCAGGTTTGATATAAAAACAGATTTTGACTTTAAAACCAGATTTAAATTTTAAATATTTTTAACCCATGTTTTAGGATAATTGTTTTGGGTTAAAATTGGATTAATAAGTGTTAATAAATTATAAATAAAAGGTTAATTAATTAATTAATTAAGATAATTAATTAAGAAGCAATTAATGAATAAAAAGTGATAAAAAGATAATTTTTAAGTTTATTTAAACTTAAAATTCATATGTTGGAAATTATGGTTTATCTTAAATTAATTAAGGATAATTTATTAACGATTAAAGATTGATAAATCAAATGGTTAAATAATAATTAATTAAAGGAAAAATTAATGTATGTGATAAATTAATTAAGGTAATTAATTTGAGGATAATTAATTAATTGAAGGTTAATTAATTGATGAAAGTTATTAAGGGATGATTTATTAATTAAGGGTTAATTAATTAACATAATTAATTAGGAATAATTAATTATTGATTAAAAGACAATAAATTAAAATAGTTTACAATTAATTTATTATTAATTAACTAAGATTTGTAGTTTATTCATAAGTAATTAACCTGGTATAAATTAATTATAATTAGATATTAATTTATCTTACTTATGAATATTTGGATTTTATTGGGTGATTTGTTTGTTTGATATCCCTGATATATGATGCTTTGTGATACATCCTGGTATATGTTGTGATCTATAATTTACTTATCTGTGATATATATCTGTGATCTGTGAATGAACGATAAGCGTGATAGTTAATACCGCTTATCAACTATATTTCTGTATTCTGATCTGTGATGATTGAATGATGTTGCACTACTGTGTGAAACCCCTGGACCACACTTATACACACACCAATATGGATTTCACGAGGAAATCGATTATGTCACAGATTTTTGAAATAGTTTTAAATTTGAATATTTGAATTCAAATGTTTTGGAAATGGATTGGGTTTAAAGTGAAAAGCTTTTGAAATAAAATTTCATAGATGAAATTTATTTTGAATAACTCGATAAAATATGAAGTTGAATAATTTGATTTGAACTTAAATTCAAGATTTGAAATTGAATTCTATGATTTAAAACTAAGGATTAAAAATGTTATACCAGTTATATATGGGTTAAACTATTTTAAAAGTATTGATTTGGGGATGTGAATAGAATTCAAGAGCTTTAACTCGTGTAAATATAATTGGATTTTTCTGAAACGAAAACTGTTTGTTTTCAAATAATAAAAGATTTCACATAAGAAATGAACGTCCAATTTGTGTTAAAAAGAATTTCAAGTTTGAAAATGAAGATAATTTCCAAGTTATGAAAACGATTTGAAAGCTATAAGTTGAATCTTGATTTAAAGATTCAACAAGTTAATCGAATTTTGAAAGCTATGAGTTAAATCTTTGATTTAAAGATTTAATGAGTTAATCCAATTGGAATGGAAATTGTTTTGAAGTCTACGAATTGTTCTTTGTGAAATAAATCTTTTTGTAATATAAAAGATTTGAAATGGTAATTGGTTTAAACCATTTGAAAAGTTAAGTTTTTGGATTTTTAAGTTGTGACTTAATTGAAATCCCAATATCCATATGTTTTTGAAATACTGTGCTCACTGTTCGGTTTAGCCGGGAGAGGACCTTTGTGTCATATATCCCATTCCGAATATGTGATATGTCGTTATGGATAGCATTTGAAGACCGGTGTTGAAGACCGGATATTTTCGAAAACGAAAGGACAACTTGTCGAATGTCTTTGCATCGACCGGTCCTCGGTATAGAGACTCCATATGTGATGGGAAGTCCGAACGTGATTAGTGAATATCTGGATTGCAAGGACTTCTTTGTAAGTGCCTTCGGTTCTGTTCGAGCCCGGAACAGACTTGTATGGATAGTATGTCTGACATTACAAATTGAGATATAAAGCTGATTTCTTTCAAATATATTTCTGTTGGCGGCGGAGAAATTATTCTCTTAGCTTAACACCCTTCTCTGAGACGTACGAGCTCAGAGGTTATGTAGTTGAAGGTTATCAGCGATATATTCCCAATTTGGTAATGTGACATGCTGAGTATTGCTGTGAAATGATCATTGTGTTGATCATTTGTGATAAGATCATTTGTTTGATCGTTTATCTTTGTGATCATTTCTATGATCATTTGTTGACCCAAAGCACAGCTGTTGTATAAGGCGTGTTTTTGTGGACGAGACATCGTCGAGCTTCACACCCCGAAATGGCCAAAACAGGAAAGATGCAGCAAGGTTATTGGGGGTAGCACCCCTTAGGGTATGTGCATTTCCTTCTGGATAGAAGTGGTATCATGGTATGGAGCCCAGATACTTAACTTATGTTGATATCGCAGATATATATATATATTACTTTGTGATTTGTTGTTGGGGCCCCGGTTAAAGGTTGTTACAACCAGGAGGTGGCATACTCGTGTCAGTAGTTACCCAGTTAGGGGTAACCCGGCCTTATGTTGGCAGAGATCCGGTTTGGTTCTCAGGGACGTCCTTCCAGAGGCGTTCTCATGTGGCAATGGGAAGTTCCTTGGCCTGACCATTTGTTGGAAATCCAAAGAAACAATACGATCTTGTACGGTTTTAGTTGTATAACCTGCCATGGAATGTGGCGGTAACCTGCTATTGAACATGGTAGCTATAGTAGGCATAAGTGCGGAATGTCTATGTTGGCTAAGATTTATATCTTTACTTTCGAAATAATTTTCCTACACTATGCACTAGTAATAATATCAAATGTTTCTTTTTAATGCGTATCAAGCATCTTTGACTATCATAAGGAGAAATCTCCTCCGATTCTGCGTTTGCATTGTGTGTGTGTGCGGGAGGCCTTACGGTAGTCTCATTTTTAAAAAGCATTGCGAATTGACTTTAAAAATCTTTTGTTGAATGTTTTAAAAGATAAACTGTTTTTGTTGCTCACACCAGTCCCACGACTGATCCAGAGTTTATTGTTTCTTTCCTAAACTCTGGGTGCTCATTATTTGCTACACGAGCAGTCTAGAGTTTGGGTTTTTCAGATAGTCAGGTTTAGTAGATTATCTAGAGTTAGTTCAGTATTTGGCTCGCACCAGTCTTGCTCATGCTAGGTGATTGGTTATTGGGAGTTCGAGCTATTGCTGGATTGGTTCTTGGAGATGGAGTTGCAGTTCTCGGAGTTCTCTTTTGAAGACTATCTTAGAGTTATATTGTTCCGCTGCTATTTATTGTATCATATCTCTGATGTATATTGATATCTATTGGATCATCTGTTGTATCAGATATTGTATCAAAGCTGTATATCAATGTATTATTCTTTTATTCCGCTGTGTTATTTACTTAATGTTGTTATAAGCTCCGGCGAATCGGATTTGAACGGTCGAATCTATGGCATTCGAATACGATTTGAAGTATGGATGTCGATTTTCGAGCGGACAAAATTCGAGTCGTTACATTTGGTATCAGAGCTAAGGTTGAACTTTAGCTCAGGAGTGTAACACATTAAGTAACTCATTATAGATAGGGTGAAGTATCCCTAGAATGAGTATATCCCTAAGATATCTGTTCGAATGCCTCAGTAAATTCTCTTACTATTCACCGATAGTATGTATGAGTGCAAAAAGATGACGAGACAGGGGACAGGAGAATACGACTATAAATGGTCGATGCCCTGCAACAGTGGAAACAAACTTTCTCTATCAATCTCTTTCGATTCATCTTTCCAAATTCTTTTGATTTGCCTTGTGGCAGTTGCAAGAAGAAGTTTCGATGCGGTGATGCCCTACGAATCATTGTAGAAAATCTTTACTTCGTATTTTCATCGGTTTCTTATCAGTTTTTGATTTAAACCTTAATGAATATGAATTGGAAAAATTGGGAATTTTGAATAAATTGGAAATTTTAATTTGAGTTAAAATTGATTAATAGAATATGAAGGATAAATTTGAATCATATCGATACCACGATTTTGTTTAAAACCAAATTTTGAAATTCTGTTGTAATTTCTTGGGTTGGTTGAAGTCCGAAGAGGGACAAATTGGTATATATTTTGAGATATTCCGACTTGAATTTGGAATCCATATCTTGTATTTGAGAAATTGTAGAGATTGAGTCTATCTCTGTGTTATTTTCGTGCCTGCGAATTTCGAGGACAAAATTCTTTTAAGGGGGGAAGTTTGTAACGACCCAGGATTTTTATGAATTTGAATTGATAATTTAAATGAATTTTTGAATTTAAAATTGTAAAATTTATTATAAATGGCAACGAGTTTCCCCGATTCAAATAGAAATTATAATAAGTCATATGAATTTGAGTATTTGTATATATGTGAATATATATGTATATATTGGATTAGAAATAAAATCTTAAATAAATGGTTTTAAAAATAAATAGAACTAAAAATAAGTAGTCATGTAAGAATAGAAATAAGTATATAAGCTAATATAATAAAAATAACAACTTTTATAATATGTACATAAAGTAAAATAAATATCTATCAAACATAAAACAAAGCAAACAAATGAAAATGTAAATACATAAGCATATAAAACAAGGCAATATAAAACAAGACAAAAGAAAAATACAAGTATGCAGGCAAGAAGCAATCTGGGGAAGCAAGCTACATCATCTCAACCTATAAACAAATAAAAGCAAATACATTTAAGTAAGCAAAACAAAGTATATATTTTTACATAAGTAACAAAACAAAGCATAAGCAAAATATATAAAATAAGTATGAACAAAACAAAGTAATAAATGCAAACATATCAGCCGAGCAAACAAGCCAAAGCAAGAACATAAACAAAGCATTAAAAAAAAAATCCTTGTGAAAATAAACAAGTACAAGCAATAGCAACATGCCTCTGTAAAAAAAACAGCCCATGTCCTTGGTACAAACAACATTGTCACACCCTGTACAAAAACATATCAACCTGTATGCTTGCTTCCTCGTATATCATCTTCATTTCAGTTTCGAAAATCATAAGCTAAGATAAATCTGAAGTAAAATCCATTTCAAACCATAAACAAAACCTCAATCTTAAGCAAAGCAAGTTCCAGATCTTTCAAACTAAAGCATTTCAAAGATCTAGAAACACATGGCAGTACTTGGCAATTAATGCAAGTTTCTCTAGCCATAACTAAAAATACTTCAGCCATGCCTTAGTACAAAACAAATCAATGTTCATACTATTGTACTAGAAAATATTATCAACCTGCACACTGTTTATATTTTTATATATATACATCAAACTCTCATTTTAGTTCGTCCATCATAAATGAAAGAAAAAATGAATGAAGCAAACAAAACTAAAACAAAACATAACAATACAAATCAACTCAACAAAGCAGTTTCAAGAAAAAGAAGAAACTGTAGTTCATCAAAACCCAAAAGCAACTCTCTGCTTCAAAATTTTAAAAAGGTGAGTAACTTCTTGTTGAAAATTTTGCTTTAGTATAATTTTATATGTTGCTTGAATAATATCTGAAATGTGTATGTTTATCTGTATGCTTACCGTTGTAATTCTGAGTATATAGAATATCAATGTTGGTTTAGCTGGAAGATAACCTGTTTTTAAATTTCAAACCCTTCAGAAAACAAGATCTCAACTTCTAATTCCCCTTAAGCTTTGCTGTTCAAACAGATGTTATTTATAATGGGAAGATCTTTAATTTAAGAATATTTTTATAAGAATGATATGTGTCATGTATTATCTGAAAAAAAAAATAGAAAAAAAAATAATAAAACAGGCTTCTCTGTTTTATAACTATATATGAGTAAACTCATGTTTTTTTTTTACTTGAGTTCTGCTTGAATCATTGGTTTCATATGATCATTCGGATAGTTATGAATCAACTATGCTTGTATGGTAATGGAATTATGCCTGTATATATGTATTTATGTCTATGTGTATACCGTGTGCATTTGGAATCAAGAAAGAAGGATATTGCCTCTGAAAGAAAAATAAATTTACAGTGTCTAATTTAGTTCAAAAAAAAACAAAAAAAACAAAAAAAAACAAAAAAAAATCGATGTCACCTTCCTCAATCCTTTTTAGCAAGTGATATTAAAACAAAGTATGTTTAAAATCATCATAGCTTGATTTTAAAAATATTTTCAAGTAAAATAAGTTTGAATATTTTCTGGAAAATAAGAAGAACAGTGAAAACTTGATGTTATCAAAAATTCCAACATGATTAAATCGTAGATTCAGGCCTGTAATCTATTGTATCTTTAAAAACTATGATTTTTAAATAAAAAATCAAGTTTTTTAGTTAAGTATTGAATGTACATTTCGACGTTGACCTGAGAATGGGTTTTTGGTTATTTCGAATGGTCGGAGGGACTATGGTGATCGGGGTTCCTATTGGAGATGGACGAGCCTACGTTGACGGTGGGAAAAATACTCGGAGACACTCACGTTTACTATGGAAACAGCGTTGGGCAAAATTTGTTCCTAAACCTAGTTTTTACGCGTGCTAGTATCTGGGTTCGTTCGTTGTCATTGATTGACCGAGTGCCACACACTTTTGGGTAATGGAAGAGGGGGAGTTGAAGAAGTTGTAGCCGGAATTGTTGACCTCCTAGTGGTCGGAGCGGTGAAAATGACACCGTGACAGGTTTGAGGAGCACTAGTTCTTTTGGTTCCAGGTTTTGACTTTTTTGCTCGATTCGCATTCGAGGCTGATGGTGATGGTTCGAACGATCGAAGTGGGTTTAGGAAGTGATTGCCGACCTGTTCGACGTCGTGACAACATCTGGAGATGATGGGAGATGCCGTGCACGTGAACGTGCACGAGTTCTGGAGTTTGAGGAGTTGGTAGCCTGGGTTGGAGAAGAGGACACTCGAGTAATATTTGGGTTTGGCTCGAGTCTTAACTCGAGTGCATTCAGTTGTGCGCCGGGTTAGATCAACACTTAAACAAAATTTTGAAAAACAAAATACTCACACGGGTTGGTTTGGGGGAAAACTCGAAGCACTCAGGCATTTTTCTCGGGTGTGACTCGAAGTGGGTCTCAGGTTTGATATAAAAACAGATTTTGACTTTAAAACCAGATTCAAATTTTAAATATTTTTAACCCATGTTTTAGGATAATTGTTTTGGGTTAAAATTGGATTAATAAGTGTTAATAAATTATAAATAAAAGGTTAATTAATTAATTAATTAAGATAATTAATTAAGAAGCAATTAATGAATAAAAAGTGATAAAAAGATAATTTTTAAGTTTATTTAAACTTAAAATTCATATGTTGGAAATTATGGTTTATCTTAAATTAATTAAGGATAATTTATTAACGATTAAAGATTGATAAATCAAATGATTAAAGAATAATTAATTAAAGGAAAAATTAATGTATGTGATAAATTAATTAAGGTAATTAATTTGAGGATAATTAATTAATTGAAGGTTAATTAATTGATGAAAGTTATTAAGGGATGATTTATTAATTAAGGGTTAATTAATTAACATAATTAATTAGGAATAATTAATTATTGATTAAAAGACAATAAATTAAAATAGTTTACAATTAATTTATTATTAATTAACTAAGATTTGTAGTTTATTCATAAGTAATTAACCTGGTATAAATTAATTATAATTAGATATTAATTTATCTTACTTATGAATATTTGGATTCTATTGGATGATTTGATTGTTTGATATCCCTGATATATGATGCTTTGTGATACATCCTGGTATATGTTGTGATCTGTAATTTACTTATCTGTGATATATATCTGTGATCTGTGAATGAACGATAAGCGTGATAGTTAATACCGCTTATCAACTATATTTCTGTATTCTGATCTGTGATGATTGAATGATGTTGCACTACTGTGTGAAACCCCTGGACCACACTTATACACACACCAATATGGATTTCACGAGGAAATCGATTAAGTCACAGATTTTTGAAATAGTTTTAAATTTGAATATTTGAATTCAAATGTTTTGGAAATGGATTGGGTTTAAAGTGAAAAGCTTTTGAAATAAAATTTCATAGATGAAATTTATTTTGAATAACTCGATAAAATATGAAGTTGAATAATTTGATTTGAACTTAAATTCAAGATTTGAAATTGAATTCTATGATTTAAAACTAAGGATTAAAAATGGTATACCAGTTATATATGGGTTAAACTATTTTAAAAGTATTGATTTGGGGATGTGAATAGAATTCAAGAGCTTTAACTCGTGTAAATATAATTGGATTTTTCTGAAACGAAAACTGTTTGTTTTCAAATAATAAAAGCTTTCACATAAGAAATGAACGTCCAATTTGTGTTAAAAAGAATTTCAAGTTTGAAAATGAAGATAATTTCCAAGTTATGAAAACGATTTGAAAGCTATAAGTTGAATCTTGATTTAAAGATCAACAAGTTAATCGAATTTTGAAAGCTATGAGTTAAATCTTTGATTTAAAGATTTAACGAGTTAATCCAATTGGAATGGAAATTGTTTTGAAGTCTACGAATTGTTCTTTGTGAAATAAATCTTTTTGTAATATAAAAGATTTGAAATGGTAATTGGTTTAAACCATTTGAAAAGTTAAGTTTTTGGATTTTTAAGTTGTGACTTAATTGAAATCCCAATATCCATATGTTTTTGAAATACTGTGCTCACTGTTCGGTTTAGCCGGGAGAGGACCTTTGTGTCATATATCCCATTCCGAATATGTGATATGTCATTATGGATAGCATTTGAAGACCGGTGTTGAAGACCGGATATTTTCGAAAACGAAAGGACAACTTGTCGAATGTCTTTGCATCGACTGGTCCCCGGTATAGAGACTCCATATGTGATGGGAAGTCCGGACGTGATTAGTGAATATCTGGATTGCAAGGACTTCTTTGTAAGTGCCTTCGGTTCTGTTCGAGCCCGGAATAGACTTGTATGGATAGTATGTCTGAAATTACAAATTGAGATATAAAGCTGATTTCTTTCAAATATATTTCTGTTGGTGGCGGAGAAATTATTCTCTTAGCTTAACACCCTTCTCTGAGACGTATGAGCTCAGAGGTTATGTAGTTGAAGGTTATCAGCAATATATTCCCAATTTGGTAATGTGACATGCTGAGTGTTGCTATGAAATGATCATTGTGTTGATCATTTGTGATAAGATCATTTGTTTGATCGTTTATCTTTGTGATCATTTCTATGATCATTTGTTGACCCAAAGTACAGCTTTTGTATAAAGCGTGTTTTTGTGGACGAGACTTCGTCGAGCCTCACACCCCGAAATGGTCAAAACAGGAAAGATGTAGCTAGGTTATTGGGGGTAGCACCCCTTAGGGTATGTGCATTTCCTTCTGGATAGAAGTGGTATCATGGTATGGAGCCCAGATACTTAACTTATGTTGATATCGCAGATATATATATATATTACTTTGTGATTTGTTGCTGGGACCCCGGTTAAAGGTTGTTACAACCGGGAGGTGGCATACTCGTGTCAGTAGTTACCCAGTTAGGGGTAACCCGGCCTTGTGTTGGCAGAGATCCAGTTTGGTTCTCGGGGACGTCCTTCTAGGGGCGTTCTCATGTGGCAATGGGAAGTTCCTTGGCCTGACCATTTGTTGGAAATCCAAAGAAACAATACGATCTTGTACGGTTTTAGTTGTATAACCTGCCATGGAATGTGGCGGTAACCTGCTATTGAACATGGTAGCTATAGTAGGCATAAGTGCGGAATGTCTATGTTGGCTAAGATTTATATCTTTACTTTCGAAATAATTTTTCCTACACTATGCACTAGTAATAATATCAAATGTTTCTTTTTAATGCGTATCAAGCATCTTTGACTATCATAAGGAGAAATCACCTCCGATTCTGCGTTTGCATTGTGTGTGTGTGCGGGAGGCCTTATGGTAGTCTCATTTTTAAAAAGCATTGCGAATTGACTTTAAAAATCTTTTGTTGAATGTTTTAAAAGATAAACTGTTTTTATTGCTCACACCAGTCCCACGACTGATCTAGAGTTTATTGTTTCTTTCCTAAACTCTGGGTGCTCATTATTTGCTACACGAGCAGTCTAGAGTTTGGGTTTTTCAGATAGTCAGGTTTAGTAGATTATCTAGAGTTAGCTCAGTATTTGGCTCGCACCAGTCTTGCTTATGCTAGGTGATTGGTTATTGGGAGTTCAAGCTATTGCTGGATTGGTTCTTGGAGATGGAGTTGCAGCTCTCGGAGTTCTCTTTTGAAGACTATCTTAGAGTTATATTGTTCCGCTGCTATTTATTATATCATATCTCTGATGTATATTGATATCTATTGGATCATCTGTTGTATCAGATATTGTATCAAAGTTGTATATCAATGTATTATTCTTTTATTCCGCTTTGTTATTTACTTAATGTTGTTATAAGCTCCGGCGAATCGGATTTGAACGGTCGAATCTATGGCATTCGAATACGATTTGAAGTATGGATGTCGATTTTCGAGCGGGCAAAATTCGAGTCGTTACATTATTTATGGTTCAAATTTGTGATCTAATAAAATTCACGTTTATATTTCATATTTCAACAAATTCTTTTATTTTGTTTTAAATGTTCTTTATATTGAATCAACAAATACCTTATATGTTAATTTAATATAATTTCCATTTTATTACACTCATCGCTCAACAGTTAACTCCTTTTCTTACATTAATTGAAATATTTAATTACATTAAATTTCATTGATTACACATTAAATTTCAAATGGATTAATAATAAGATGATAAATAAAACAATTATTAAACCTTAGTAATTCAACACATTTCTAAATTTATTGTTTACAAACAAAGGTTAATAAATGTGCTTATCAATGCTAAAACCAATTTCGATTAAATGACATATGATTCCTCCTTTAATATATTGTTTCTTTTATTCCTTATTAAACTCTATAATCGTATCCAAATTAAACTTTACATTTATATTCCGATTAGAAATAAATTCATTCTTTGTTAACATTTTATTATTTACAATCGATGAAGTTTACATTCAAAGAGTTATTAATTATATTCAAATCAATAACATTAAATTATATTCTAATTTGTGTTACCATCCTTACCTTATTGAACTTGTTGTTTTAGAATTGATTTAAGATTTGGTTATATATTCTAACCCCTTTTTTCGTTAATAAATTATAAAATTTAATTTCTAACAATATTATCTTATTAAATTTAATATTTTTAATTATCAAAAATATGGGTTGTTATAGAGAGTCGACGGAATAAACGAAGCCTGAGCTATAATTTGAATATGCCCTAGATTTTCACTTTGACTTTCTAAAAATGATAACTCTACGGGGCTAAGGGTGCAAATGGGCTTGGCTAGGGGGCTTTAATGTTCGAATTATGTTTAATAAGAGGTGTATGGGCTTGTTTTGGCAAAAGAATAAGTCACTATGAAAAGTATGAAATACCAAAAACCACTAGTAACGGCTTCCGACGGCGGATTTCTAACGGCTTTAAACGGGCTGTCGGCTGCCGTCGAAAGCCATCGAAAATTCACGATATATAGATCTTGGTTGAGACTTTTCTTCCACATTTCAACAAACAAAAAAATGAGTTTAAACCCCTAAAACCCATTTTCAGGCTTCCAAACCGAAATTCAAGCTTCGGGTTCTTGCGCGGCTCCTTAATCACTCTCTATTGCTTCCAATCTCACGTATAATCTCTAATTTTTGTGAAAAATCTAATTTTTACCCTTAATCTAGATTTTCCTAAGTTGATAAATTAGGGCTAATTAGTGATTCTGATCGTTTCTAATAGCCTAATGATGGTTTATAGTATCCTATGCAATGCCTATTTCATTTTCAGCTTGAAATTGTGAAGAGTATGTATAATTTGTGAATTTGTGTATATGTGTAAACCATTATATATGTGTTATTTCTAGCATTTTCTTATGTTAATTGGAATATTCTTCCTCTGTACTCAAACTAAAAACCATAGAACTTAAAAACAAGTTACTTAACGAAAAACAGAGATACATTCTACTTCACTCGGTGTTAAAATCATCCATGTCCATTGTTCCTAAACATCTTGACTTGTACAAAAATGAATGTATGAGTCTCAAAGAGAAATTGACTGCATTGGAAAATGACAAAAATCTCCTCAGGGAAAAGGAGCTAAAAAGTCAAAGAACCGTAAAGAACGTGGAATATTGAAGCACCCTTATTCGATAAAATACGCGGAATAATGTGGTAAATTAATAATTTTTTGAAGTATATAAAATTAGTAAATTTTCCACCGTTTACAAACAATAATTTATTATAGAATAAATAAGAAGACAAATTATAAAACTTTCAATTTTTGTATAAACTACTTTTTTATTACATCCCTTAGAGAGTTTATGGCCCCATCCGACAAGTGTTATGCATGGTCATTATATAGATGTTTGTTTTTTTCATAAAATAGATATTTATATTCATCTGGTACAATACTTGTTGGATTTGTACCTGTATTGGACAAGTTATAAACACAGTTAATAATTACATTTCGTACATTATTTCATTTTAAACGATTCACAAAATTTCGCCATCACTTTTCTTTTTTAATGTAATGGAACATTTACCTGTTCATCTCCCATCTGAAGCACGACTTCGAGGTCCTATGTAATATGGATGGATGTATCCATTCCAGAGGTATGAAATATATTACCTATTAGTTTAATTACATTAGGATGTTAAAGTTAATATAAATTAATTTTTCATAGATATTTAAATCATCTGAAGAAAAAAGTGAGGCAAAAAGCACAATTTGAAGGTTCGATTTGTAAATCATACATCGAAGAAGGAGCTTCATTCTTTTTCTCTCATTTCAATGACCATGTGAACATATCATTTGAAAGTGTTCAACGTAATGATGAAGGCGACGAACAAGAGTCCTCTCAAACAATGTTTTCCATTTTTAGACAACAAGGTCTACCTTTTGAAAAATGTGTAGATGTATGGTTAGACGATAGAGATCTTCATGTAGCACACTTATATTCCTCTTAATTGTTCTGGGGTTGCACCATTTGTTGGGTAATATGAAATAATAATTCTTGATTTATTCATTTCAATAATGCATGCGCGTGTAGAATTTAATGCAATATTTTATTCATATATGCAGTATTTATGAAAGAGAACATCCACGTGGAGATCTCAGTAAAGAGTTTTTTGATTGATTTTCAAAGTACGTTTATGAACCATGAAATTGTATGGTCGATGAAGGATTGAAACATCTTGCGTTGGGACCAAAAAAAAGGTCAAGACATATCTAATATGTTTTGTCAATGGACAAAAATTAAACACCAAAGAATATGGTGCTGAAAAATTAACTAATAATACAGGTGTATTTGTTAAAGGTAGTGATGATCTAGAAAATCACATAAATGATTTTTATAGCATTTTAACTAATATATTGAAACTGGCATATTTCTTACGACCCACGGAGGATGTTTTTCTGTTTAGATGCAATTGGTTCAGCAATGTTCTAGGTTCTGTAATTAATGTGCACAAGCATTATAATATTGTTGAAATAAAGCACGCATCGCATTATCACAAGTACGATTCTGTTTACTAGCCAAACAAGCATTGCAAGTTTATTACGCTCCTTATCCGTCTCTAAAAAGGGATAAAGCCGATTGGTCAGCAGTTTTTAAAACAAAGGCAAGATTTACGTTTGATGGAAAGAATATTACAAACGAACAAGCTTATCAGGAGAATTTGAGCAAAGCAACAAAATAATAATAACAAACGATCACACTGATTTTGGACCTCTGAATGATGAATCAAACATTTTGGTAGAGGCATTCGAGAGTAGAGAGGAAAATAACATAGAATATGAGACCGAATATGAAGACGATGAGGATTTATACAAATGTTTTGTTGAATTCTGATGTATTGTGTAATTTATGTAACTGATGACATTTATTTTACAAGTTATGTAATTTATGTCATTTATGAAACTAAATCTTCTTATCATCATTTACATAATTGATGTCATTTGTGCTATTTATATCATTCACGTCATTATACTATTTATGTCATTTACTTAGCAATATATTTTAATAATGGCATATATTCTGCTTATCGTTGGAATATGAGACCCAATCCAAATCATGTATATTTTGCACTTTATGTTATTTATGTCATTATTATACAATATATTTCATTATTATGCTATTATTCTCTTAAAATGATGCATCTGTTACAGGTATCATATCGTCCAGAAGGAGGAGCTCATCCCATTCATCCGGTGGTGATGGCAGCGGCCCATCCCAGCTGCCACAGCGTCCCGCTGTGTGTCTGGTGCCTAGAGCGGAGGTGTAAGTATTAATTTTTTTTAATTATCATAATTATTTTGTATGCGATATAATAATCTATATCATATTTAACACAGAGGGTTCGACCTACAGCCGTTAACTGTAGTTCTATCAATTTATAAGAGTAGGATGATGGCTTGTTGTCCTAAGTGGGATAATATCCCTTCCCACATCATGGAGTGTATACGACAGGATTTCATTGTAAGTATAATCTTCTATTTTTCATTCTTAATTTTTTTTTGCTTATTTATTTTTCACCTTTTATTGTTTAATTATTTGTCGCTTGTTTATAATGAAACGTAGATCGCATTCGACGTCCAAGCAGACAACATGCAGCTGGCACGACACTACTGAATGTAGATGATAAGGAAGAATTATCCGGATTTTATGTCGGTTGTGAAGCATAAAGGGAAGATGCCGAACTAGGTGGGAGCAAATGTGTGGGAATTATGGCTGGCACATTGGGATAGTGACGAAGCGAAGGTAAGTGCACTATTGTTTTATTAATTATTTGATTGGTATGTAAATATCAAAAAATATTTGGTAAGTAAATAATATATGGTTTATATAAATATACAAACAGAGTCGTAGAGAAACTTTGCAAATAAGAACAAAAATCCTATCACTCATCGAGGAGGGTCTAAGTCATTGCAACAATGTCGTCAGGAGTTTGTAAATTTATTAACTGTGAATTGTAAATAGTAATTATGCTGTATAGTTTTGAATATACAATAATAGTATATAATATCAATTTCATGAAGCTGAGATGCATGGTTCCGTATCATATATGGATGTGTTTACCCATACTCATACCACCGAGCACGTAAATCCTGACAAGATTGTTTCATATACATGGCATAACGATAAATCATAGAAGAGCCAGGTAGGAATATTTTAGTTTATATACTATTAGTAATTTCTTTAATTTTTAAAGTATAATGAATTAAGATATCATGATATTAATTTTAGATGTATTTTTATTTGTTCATGCAGGCACGGTTTATGGAACAAAGGTAGAAACTCCTGGAGGAAACCGATCGAAAGCAGCTAAGTACGGACGAGGAGGATGTCATTTTGAATCAATCATGGATCCACTTTCATGGAATAGGCATTACGGTTTTGGAAATCAAGTGGTAATGAATAATATATTTAAATACACCAATTTAGTAATCTTTCAGTTCTAAAGAGCTTAACTTGCTTTAGTTTCAATAATAAGTTTATAGATATAACAATTAACATATTATGTTATAGCTTCGATGGTAAGATTATAGTAATTGAACTTTAACTAAATTAAATAAGTATTACAGGGTAGACAGAGGAGAGCCGGCCAAACCAGAGCTCAGATCGATCTAGCAAAGATTGAGAAATTGAGAGCTAGGGTGGCGCAGCTAGAGGAGCAGAACCATCGGCATGCCATTGAGATGACACAGCTGCTGGACCTGCATAATGCTAAGTACATGCAGCAGCATGGTGGCCGCTTTCCATCTTTAGTGGGTTTCAGAGGTTCTGGAGGTGATTAACATGAGTGATATGTATTTTTTGTTATGCATCAATGTTTAATAATTTTTGATGATACATTGAGTTAGTGGAGTTGGTTACTTTGATATGTTGTGTATATTATTTGATGATACATTTGGTGATGGTCATTTTTTGAGTTGATGGTGGGGAGTTGCTATTCCACGGTGTATATTTTATACAATGACATGTATGTATGTTATGTTAACGAAGTGTTGGTTGGTTTGATTGTATACGAGTTATGCTTGGTTTAATTTTCCTTATGTGATTTGAATATATTTGTATGATTTGATATTATACTGATATCTGAATTCGATATGTGCTTGTGTATGACTATATTATGTTTTTGGGTTGTGTATAGGTTGCTAGAATGTAGCAGAATACCCGGAAAATGCTTAAGAAATTCCAATGGCTTCTAATGGCTGGTAACGGCTTACAAATCGAAAATTTCCGACGACTAGTGGAGGTTTTTTTGCAACCTCTTGATTGACCACGTGTCTTCGACGGCTATCCAGAGTCGTCGGGTTATCTATTGGTAGCCGTCGGAAATTTTACAACGGATGCTGTTGGAAGCCGTCGTACATACTATGCGGCAACGGGAGAACTTACGATGGTTTTTTACATCGGTTTCCAACAGTTTCCGATGGCTGCCAACCGTCAGAAATCGAACGTTCTCTTGTAGTGGGTGTACTGGAGAAAAAAGTTGCTTTTAGTGAACTTGCTTAAGGAAGAAGTGAAAAGAAACGATTTTTTTCTAATCTAGAAGTATTTGGGAACCAATGTAACTTAAGAAGGAACTTGAATGAAGTTTTGAAAGTGAAGATAGAAATGATAAAAATGAGAGAAGAACAGGAAATTGGCTTTTATATTAATGGATAAATCAAATTACAAAACTATCCTTAAGGTGCATGCCCTCCACTCATAAAATGCCACATCATCACCCTTGTCTCCCGCATGTTTTACACGCCTCCAACATGTCCCCCCTCTTCATGAGACACAAACCATATGTATTTATCACTTGTGTACTAAATGTCTGACATGGTATCGTTTTACGTTTCTTAATACATTTTTAAATTTGAATTGAGGTTTAATTTTATCTTTGCATACTTAAGTATAAATATACAGGTATATACCAAAAATATATACCAACTTGTTTGTAAATGAATGAGAATATCTAAAGAGACTTACAATATTTCGGACAATGTTTAGATGGCGAAAAGTCTAAAAACGATTTTCGGTCACATTTTCAATCTTTATGCGTACTAAATATTTTTTTTAAACAAAATTTAATAACCATTTCACCATCATCAGTTATTATTTAAAAGTATTTTATTTTGATTATCAAATTTACTGTTTTGAATATTTAAAATTAATTAAATATTCACAAATTAAAACAGTGAAATTCCATATCGTAATTAACAAATCATCTTGAATAGATGAAACACAAAGTAGATAGCAGAATCAAAATCAATAGTCAATAAATTACCTATTGGGAATAACAAAATGATTATATATGGAAATGTCATTGCATACACTTGTCACCAATAAATGAGTAAAGCTTTTAAAATATTTGACTCACACTTGTGCTTGATTTTCACATCACAAATATTTATAAACCACTTAATGTACCAAAAAGAATGGTAAAAAATAAATGTCACTAAATATTGTTTACTATAAACCCAAAACAATTCACACTTAACTTTATTTTAAACAATTCATTTTAAAAGATTTTCTCATTGACAAACAATCATTTATAAATTTTATACAACGTTTATTATCCCAGAAGATAACAAAACCAATTAAAAATCTTTTATAAAATTTAAAACAATGTCAATCATCTTGAAAGATAATTGATATAATTCTTTTATAAATTTAAAACCACATTAATTGTCCCAAGAGGTAGTTAATCGAAATTGTAACTCCTTTAATAAATCAATTAATTAACTTTAAACACCTTTATTAAATCAAATAAATTAACTATAATCACTTTTATTAAATTAGTTAATTAACTTTAAAACACTGTTATTAAATAAGTTAATTAACTTTAAACCTCACTAATAAATTTATTAATTAACTTTATTATAGTCAAATAATAATTAATAATATATTTAAACCTTCGATTAATTTCACATACTTATACCATTCTTACAAACTCTTCTAAAAAGAATTTACAAAATATTTAAGGTAAATAACATTTATAACACTACTACAAAACATGTCATTTGCGATGGTTGTTTACCTCCTGTTGCGTCGGTTCAACAACCGTAGCAAATGCAGACGTTGCAATAGGCAAAAACTTGTTGCGACGATGTTTAAACCGTCGCAATAGACATATTTTTGCAACGATTCTTCATGACAACTGTCTCAATAGACGGCCATTTTGGCTTCGAAAGGGTGATCTTTTACTACGGTTGGGTTAAACAACTATTACAAATCGCCTCGCAACAGTATTTAATAACAACCATCGCCTATTTTGGCTTCGAAAGGGTTACCTTTTGTTGTGGTTGGGTTAAACAACCGTAGCAAATTTCCCATTTTTTATACAGTTGTTTTAAACAACCGACGGAAAAAACTTTCTGATTCAAAAAGGCTTGATTTTACACTTTTCATCTTTGTCTACAGTACCACGTTATATGTCAATCAAATATAAGCACAAAGTAAAAATATCTAATTCTATCAGATGAATTTTAACGCGGCGGATTAACAAACTTTGACGTGCTATTAATGTTTCGATACAAATTGATGCAATTTCTTCCTCACGAAATGATTCGTGTCAAGTAAAACAAGATAAATGCCCAAATCCATTGATCTCTCGAGATACCAGATTCTAGCTATCTCCAACACGTTGATCGCGCACGATTCCGTGTTAAAAGATCTACGATTCTTCGACGTTGATCTCGCGCACGAGATTCCGTGAATCGGCTTCAAGTTCGTTGATTCGAGCGCACTCGAATAACCGAAGATGGAGAAAGGAGCTCACACTCAACTTTTAATTTTTAAAGAGGCACAAAGCACTCAACAAAATTTTATTCAAAATCAATCTCTTTTGACAAACGACCAACACCCCTATTTATAGAAGTTACAACACATATACACGACTCAACATATAGGCGACCTAACAGGTGGCCGACCTACGAGCTAACATATACAACACACGCGACCTACGACCTAACATTAACATACAAGTCAACAACAGTTGCTCGCGACCTACGACTCAACACGACTTACACAACACTTACAACACGAGTTAATATTACACGACCTAACAAAATACATTATTACGTGACTTAACATCATAAGCGACCTAAGCTTCAGCGACCTAAGAATACAACACAGCTTCATGAACTAGTGACTTAACACTGGAGCGATATAAGAAGATAAACGACCTATCCATGGAGCGACTTAAGGAATCTCAGCGGCATAAGATCTGACATAACTCGTTAGGTCGCGCGCAATTTAAGACCAAGTGAGCGAACTAGAAGAATGCGGCCTGTAACGACCCAGAATTTCTATTAATTAAAATTCGTATATTTAATTGATTTTAAATATTAATAAGTGGAATTTATAAGTCGAATAAATTTTATTTTGAATAATTGGATTTAATTAGATAATTAAATCGATAATTTAATATGTGAAAATACAGAAAAAATTGAAAATTGGGTTAAATATGATTGAAAATGATTTGTAAAATTTTATTTTATCATATTGAAGTTAGAATGATGTTATAGAACTTTTAAAATCAAATTAAAAGTTAATTTGTGAAAATTGAATATTTTAATATTTAATCGACTAGTGAAATTAGCCATTTTTTGAACAGTCTCAGAATTGGACGAAACTAGTTCCATTGGATCCGTAATAGTTTGTTATTATAGAATTACAATTTTCATGTCAATCGGAGTTTTCGTTTGACCGTGGCAGCTCGAAACGCATCGAAATTGTTTTAATATTTATTTGGCGAGTTAAAATAGTCATTTTTCAAACAGTGTCGGATTTCGACGAAACCAGTTTCATCGGATTCGTAATGAGATATTATTGTATGGTTTCAAATTTCAAGTCAATCGGATTCACCATTTGTCCGGTGCAAGCTAAAACGCCTAGAAATTTGATTTACCGATTTAATTTTAAATTGATCGTTTATTGCCATAACTCGCACAGATGACCGAATTAGCTCCCGAAACACGTTCCATTGTGTTCAGAACGCGGGGTAAACCTTAGGAACGCCAACCGGTACGCTTCGTTTGGAGTTTGGAAAATCCGGGATGAATAGTGTCGTTGGAATTTTCTATATAAGGACTTGTAAATTTCATTTTGCAACAAAAATAAAAACCCTAGTTCTAAGCTCAGGCCGCCGCCTCCATTATATACGAATGGCCGAAAATCCCCTATCTTCCTCCCTCAATTTCTTCGAATCCAAGCAACGATTCACAAAACTTCCAACTAGCAAATTGTAGATCTCGGAGTGAACTAGATATCCAACGGTTAAGATTTCAAATGGTGGAGTAAATCAGCGGCGATTCACATTTGAACGCGAGCGGTTCGTGCTCAATTCTCGAGCTATTGGCACGACCGAGCCTCGAGCTCTTCTGGCTGTGGGTGGTGCTAGGCTGGGCGCGCATAGTGGAGGGGCCTGATCGATGTGAAGTGGTCCGTAGTGGTCGTGTTAAAAGCACGGAAGAGGCGGCTATGGGTTTAGGGTTGAACGTGTTTTCGCGGTAGGAGAGAAGAAGCAGGGGACGGCCCAGATTTTACATAGGGTATAAAAAGAAAATAAAAGGTGTAATTTTTATATTAAAAAATTCGTGTAATCTTTGTAACGCGATATCTTTTTCGTACGAGGTCGAAAATGCAAGAAACTAGTTGCGTTAGAATCGTATGGACGAATACTACGCTATGGAATTGGATTGGAGTCGTTTGGAGTTAGTGAGAATTTCGGGTAAAATTAAACGCAAGTTTAATTTTATTCGAAATAAATCGCTAAAACGAAATTGAGATCAAGGTGAGAACTTCTCACTCAATCGAATCGGTTTCGATTTTAATTTTAAATAGTTAGATTTAAAATTCTTGATTGTATGTTTGAATGATGATTGTTATCTATTGATTGTTAAAATAGACATTATGCGCCGTTAGTAAGCGGATGTTATTTATTAAAAACATATACCACGAATATTTCATAAACAGTGAAATTGGTATTATTTATGTACTTGGAATTGATTTCCCGCAGTATATAGCAGATGAGACCCTATTGCTCCGCCTATTAAGCGGATAATATTTTAAATCCCATATACCGCGATAATTTCGTACTGGAACAGAATTAGTATTGTGCTAACATCTTTGGATGCAGGGATACAGGTTGGAGGGATCCAACTGGATTCCTCAACAGTATTTATTTGATTTCAGATATTTTGATATTTGATGGATTATCATATCGATATATGGTGTCGTTGTTGTCGTGATTGACTATTTGGTGTGTTGCATCACTAAGCTAATTTTGGAATTTTAAAAGGATTTTAAAATTGATTTTTTGAAAGTATACGTTTTATAAAATAATTTTGGAATTGATTCGTTTTAAATAAATAAACGTATAATTCTAATGTTATAAAAATTATGATTTTTGAGAAATATAGTTAAAAGTTGATCTTTGAAAATATGAGGTTAATGATTTTATAAAATAGTTTAAATCGGGATTTTTGAATTTATTGGAAAATGTTTAAAATATAGGATTTATAAAATTTGATTATTTTATAAATCAAAGAGAATGATGAAATTATAAAGGAGTTTAAAGACGTTTTAAATAATAGTATAAATTGATTTATATAAAAGATTTATAAATAGATATTTGTAAATAAAAAATATTGGAATTATAAAATGAGTTTTTATAAGTGTTAGAATGAATTGTAAATGAATTTCATAATGAATGAAATTTATAGGATTATAAACGGTGAAGTTATAAATGAAATTTTATAAACAGTAGGTTTATAAAATTTGTAAAGTTATTTGAAGAATAGATATGGATAAATAAAGGAATCTTATAAGTTATAAGATTTATAATTTGGGAAGTTTAAAGGAACGATTTTTGCAAACAAATAAATTATAAGTATTTAACTTAAATTATGGACTTTTGGTTTATAATTGAGTTATAAATTGAATAGGTTAATAAAGGATATTTATAAAAGGAAGTTGTTATAAAATAAATAGAAATGGAATTTATAAACATTGTTTTATAAATCCGCCAACGGCTTATTTTGATAAGTAAATTGTTATAACTTATTTATGGAGTTATATTCATGTTTTAGACAGTGAATAATCCTTTAAAATAAAAAGTATAGAAATGATGAAATTGGTTAACGAAGTATATTCACGTTTTTAAATAGTGAATAATATGTTAAAGAAATTGTTTGGATGTGATGTTTTAAATAGAATAAAAACGATCTAACGATGTTTTCAAAATGTGTTAAGATTCGAAACCATAGATTTCAACATTCATTGTTGAAATAGACGTTTTCGAGAAATTGAAGGAAATGGTGGACTATAACACTGTTGTTATAGTAAATGATTTCCGAAAGGAAATGTTTTATTTAGTATTGGGATTTATATATATCTATCTTAAATTCGAATCCCTATACTAGTGATTTTGGGTTGTCGTAACGATGTTTTACGCGACATTCGTTTTGACCCAAATAAATATGTTTAAGAGAATGATTTCCTTAAAGAATGAAATATATACTTAATCTCGATTTAAGTATATTGAATATTTTCCAAAGGTTGAAAATAAATAGATTTGTGAATTACTTATGAATAAATAAGTATGGAAATGTTTTCCAATGTGAAATGAAACGTTTTGAGAATTTATCTTTTTTGAAGATAAATTGAAAATGAATAATTGAAATCGTATATTCATAAATATTTTGGAATATAAATTCATTATGGAATTTATAAATGAAAAGGGGAATTTGTTTAAAAATAAATATTGATTTATTTTTGAAGTGTGGGAATAAATTTACGGATTTGGAACGTAAATAGAAAGTAAATCGTTAAGGATTTATTTAATTGGTTTAAAAAACCATGTTGAAATGAAAGTATTTTCGCGTAAGGAAAATGATTGAAATTTGTTTTCAAAAGTGGTAAAGATGAAAAGTGATTTGAAAATTGTTTTCAAATGTTTGAAGTGTGAAAATTATATATCTTGTATAGATATTTTTGGGAAAATAAATAATTTGGAAAATTGTTTGGAATCTGGTGATGTTGTGCATATCCATTGATAGTTCAATAACTGACTATCAATATTTACCTTTGAATGGGTATTTGTTGTGATTTGCTTGAATTTGAATGCCACACTTATTTTTAAATAAGCGCTCACTATTCGGGTTAACCAGGAAAGGACCTTGGGGTCGTATAACCCATTCCGAATATGTGATACGTCGTTATGAATTGCATTTGATGATCGGTGTTGAAGACCGGATATTTTTGAAAGCGAAAGGACAACTCGTTGAATGTCTTTGCATCGACTGGTCCCCGGTATAGAGACTCTATATGTGATGGGAAGTCCGAACGTGATTAGTGAATATCCGGATTGCAAGGACTTCTTTGTAAGTGCCTTCGGTTCTGTTCGATCCCGAAACAGACTTGTATGGATAGTATGTCTGACGTTACAAATTGAGATATAAAGCAGATTTCTTTCAAATACATTTATGTTGGTGGCGGAGAATTTATTCTTTTAGCTTAACACCCTTATCTGAGACGTACGAGCTCAGAGGTTATGTTGAAGGTTATCAACGATATATTCCCAATTTGGTAATGTGACATGCTGAGTGTTGCTGTGAAATGATCATTGTTTGATCATTTGTGATATGATCATTTGTTTGATCACTTATCTTTGTGATCATCTCTTTGATCATTTGTTGACCCAAAGCATGGCTTTGTACCAAAGCGTGGCTTTGTACCAAAGCGTGGCTTTGTGGACGAGACTTCGTCGAACCTCATACCCCGGAATGGTCAAAACAGGAAAGATGCGACAAGGTTATTGGGGGTAGCGCCCCTTAAGGTATGTGCATTTCCTTCTGGAAAGAGGTGGTATCATGGTATGGAGCCCAGATACTTACTCATGTTGAAACACTTTATTTATCATTGTGTGATGTTGGTTATCGAGCGCTCGGATAAAGGTCCTAAAGGACCGGGGGATATTATACTCGTGTCAGTAGTTACCCAGTTAGTGGTAACCCGGCCTTGTGTTGGCAGAGATCCAGTTTGGTTCTCGGGACGTCCTTCCAGAGGCGTTTCCATATGGCAATGGGAAGTTCCTTGGCCTGACCATTTGTTGCAAATCCAAATAAACAATACAATCTTGTACTGTTTTAGTTGTAGAACCTATCATTCACTTATGGAGGTCACCACTGTTTGGATGGTAGCTATAGTAGGCATAAGTGCGAAATGCCTATGCTGGCTAAGATTTATATCTTTACTTTCGAAATGTTTTTCTACACTATGCACTAGTAATAATATCAAATGTTCTTTTTAATACGTATCACGCATATTTGACTATCATAAGGAGAAATCTCCTCCGATTCTGCGTTTGCATTGTGTGTGTGTGCGGGAGGCCTTATGGTAGTCTCATTTTTAAAAGCATTGCGAATCTATTTTAAAATTATCCTATTCTTTGTTTTAATGATAAACTGTTTTGAGTTCTCACACCAGTCACATGAGGGACTCGGAGTTTATTGTTTTCCTTTCTAAACTCTGGGTGCCCACCAATTTCCACACGGGCAGTCAAGAGTTAAGGTTTATCAGGATATTCTGGAATTCAGGAGTTGCTGGAGGAAAGCTGGATGGCATGGCGTATTATTAGTATATAGTATTTCTTTTCCGCTGTTTGTTGTTGTTTGTTGTTGTACACTCTGATGATAATGTAATGTAATGTGATGTAATGTAATAACTGATATATTTCTTTGTTTAAAGATTATTCATTTATCTATTATATGTTGTTCCGCTGCGATTGTGAGATTCTGATATTGTTCTGTTGTTTTTTTCTGTTCTGTTCTATCTTTTCTCTCTTCTTCTACCTTTTTCTTTCTTCTTCAAACCCTGAGAATGCGTATTTCCGTTCATCTTGAGTTTAGAATGGAGATTAGTGTCTATTCAAGGAGTACGGATTTGCGGGGCCTCACAGCTGGTATCAGAGCATATGGTTAAGCGACAACCATGGCTTTGTTGGGTATTACTCATTAGAGATAGAGTCAGTAGTACTCTAGAATGAGTTTGAGTGTAATAATAGCTATGAGAGCGTATTTGTTAGTGAATATTAAATAGTTTTGTATTGTGTTGACTTATCGGTTGATTGTTTATAGATTCCGGTCGATGTAGTCTGGCTAACTATCGTAGATAGGGATTTTTAAACTCTTAAACAAGATAAACCGACACGGTATTGTTTTAAATTGGGTAAATGAATAATTTTACCTTGATTATATTTTATATATAAAGGAATAATTTTTCAGAATTATTAAAGTGTATATAAGTTGATTGTTTAGTTGTTTGAATAATTTAAATATAAGAATATTGTATAAGTAAAAAGAGTTATAAGAAATGGAATTATAATTAATGTGATTTACAATTGTGAAATAAACTTATATATATAAGAAGTGAAACTATATGAATATATTTATGAATTTAAAGTTAAATGGAAATTATACTTTAGAATTGGAATCTGAAATTGATTTATAAGTAGGAATTTAAGTTAAGTTAACCCAAATAATGTTTAATTGGAATATAACTTAAGTGATGTTAAATGAAGTTGATATTGGTATCAAAGTAAATTAATAAAGTTAAGTGATAAATATGAACTTGAGTTATATAAATGAAATTCAACTTTAGTAATTGGATTGAATGAATGGATTGAATGTTAATCAATTAAATGTAAATTAAGTTGGTATGAAATAATGAATGTAAGTGTTAATTCATTAAAAATCTAATGTTATTAGAAGTTGAATAAGTGAATGAAAAATCAATTTAATTAAACCAATTGAAAGTAAAGGTGTTAAACCAAAATGAATGAATATAAGCGAAGGAATTTGGTTGTAATTAATATACATTGGTTTTTATATGATTGTTAGTTGATTGTATATAATTCATTAAGAGTTAATGAAATTGAAAGCTAAAGTAATTGAAATCAAATTGGAAGTTGAGTGAATCTTAAGTAGAATTGAATTTGATTTGGAAGTGAACCAACTTGAATATGGATTAGTGAATATAAACTAATTGAAAATGAATGTTAGTAAAAACATCCACTGTTAATAAATCAAATGTGATTAAATTAAAAACCTATTTCATTGAATATTAATGAGAATATGAATGAATATTTATTGGTTATGGATGTTAGTTGGATGATAGTTTGTTGATGGTTGAATATATTGCTTTTATTACATTTGCTAGGTTGACATATATAGTTATTATGTTGTTATATGTTGTATATCGATACTATTGTCTATATACATGTTTCTCATCTGTTTGTTGAGTGCTTAGTAGGTGCGGATCGCGTTTGCTTTGCATTTGAAGCTCGCTTTCGTGCTATATTAGCCGTATATGCTCGCTAATAAAATATAAGGTACATATCTCGGATTAAATATCGTACTTTTACACTTTTTTCCCTGCGGGATGCCTCATCACCTGATGAGATGTATATTTGTGATATATATACTGTCATTTTTTTCGGATCGAGCCGCGCAAAGGAGACTATGGCGAATTTTTCCGAAAATTTAAGGCGTTAGAATATTTTTGAGAAAAATTGGAAAATTTTGAAAACTATTTTGATTTGAAATTGAAAGCTAAACGATAGTAGTTGTTTTTGAAAAGATAACTAAGTATGATTTGAAAACTTAGTAAAGTATTGTAAGAAGTTTAACTATGGATTTTGGGAAAGTTAATAGATTATGTAATTTTTCTTACTTGGTAATTTCGAGGACGAAATTCTTTTAAGGGGGGAAGTTTGTAACGACCCAGAATTTCTATTAATTAAAATTCGTATATTTAATTGATTTTAAATATTAATAAGTGGAATTTATAAGTCGAATAAATTTTATTTTGAATAATTGGATTTAATTGGATAATTAAATCGATAATTTAATATGTGAAAATACAGAAAAAATTGAAAATTGGGTTAAATATGATTGAAAATGATTTGCAAAATTTTATTTTATCATATTGAAGTTAGAATGATGTTATAGAACTTTTAAAATCAAATTAAAAGTTAATTTGTGAAAATTGAATATTTTAATATTTAATCGACTAGTGAAATTAGCCTTTTTTTGAACAGTCTCATAATTGGACGAAACTAGTTCCATTGGATCCATAATAGTTTGTTATTATCGAATTTCAATTTTTGTGTCAATCGGAGTTTTCGTTTGACCGTAGCAGCTCAAAACGCATCGAAATTGTTTTAATATTTATTTGGCGAGTTAAAATAGTCATTTTTCAAACAGTGTCGGATTTCGACGAAACTAGTTTCATCGGATCCGTAATGTGATATTATTGTATGGTTTCAAATTTCAAGTCAATCGGATTTACGGTTTGTCCGGTGCAAGCTAAAACGCCTAGAAATTTGATTTACCGATTTAATTTTAAATTGATCGTTTATTGCCATAACTCGCACAGATGACCGAATTAGCTCCCTAAACATGTTCCATTGTGTTCGGAACGCGGGGTAAACCTTAGGAACGCCAACCGGTACGCTTTCTTTGGAGTTCGGAAAATCCGGGATGAATAGTGTCGTTGGAATTTTCTATATAAGGACTTGTAAATTTCATTTTGCAACGAAAATAAAAACCCTAGTTCTAAGCTCAGGCCGCCGCCCCCATTATATACGAATGGCCGAAAATCCCCTATCTTCCTTCCTCAATTTCTTCAAATCCAAGCAACGATTCACAAAACTTCCAACTAGCAAATTGTAGATCTCAGAGTGAACTAGATATCCAACGGTTAAGATTTCAAATGGTGGAGTAAATCAGCGGCGATTCACGTTTGAACACGAGCGGTTCGTGCTCAATTCTCGAGCTATAGGCACGACCGAGCCTCGAGTTCTTCTGGCTGTGGTAGTGCTAGGCTGGGCGCGCATAGTGGAGGGGCCTGATCGATGTGAAGTGGTCCGTAGTGTTCGCGTTAAAAGCATGGAAGAGGCGGCTATGGGTTTAGGGTTGAACATGTTTTCATGGTAGGGGAGAAGAAGCAGGGGACGGCCCAGATTTTACATAGGGTATAAAAAGAAAATAAAAGTTGTAATTTTTATATTAAAAAATTCGTGTAATCTTTGTAACGCGATATCTTTTTCATACGAGGTCGAAAACGCACGAAACCAGTTGCGTTGGAATCGTATGGACGAACACTACGCTATGGAATTGGATTGGAGTCGTTTGGAGTTAGTGAGAATTTCGGATAAAATTAAACGCACGTTTAATTTTATTCGAAATAAATCGCTAAAACGAAATTAAAATCAAGGTGAGAACTTCTCACTCAATCGAATCGGTTTCGATTTTAATTTTAAATAGTTAGATTTAAAATTATTGATTGTATGTTTGAATGATGATTGTTATCTATTGATTATTAAAATAGACATTATGCACCGTTAGTAAGCGGATGTTATTTATTAAAAACATATACCGCGAATGTTTGCGTAAAAAATGGTCGCAAACACCCAAAGTCGTATGAGTTGGTTGATTTTATGTTGTATTTAGTGATTTGGGTGATTTATGCAAATATATAAAAAGCAGGGACTAAACTGTAAAAGACACACAGATTTATAGTGGTTCGGCCAGAACGTGCCTACGTCCACTTTGTATGTTATTCTCCTTTTTTCTTTAGATTACAAGTACAAAGCTTTGATTACAAGTATCTAAAGTTGTTTGAGAGTTCCTTCCAGGCTTGAGCTCTCAAACTTGTCCGTCATTGTTGTACCCCTGCCCCTCTATTTATAGAGTGAGGTAGGGGGCAGAGGTCTTGGATGTTTATAGCTGCTGGTGGGCTTGGGCCGAAGCAATCTGGCCTGGAAGCGTTCTGGTTCGGCGAAGCTTTGGTTCGGTCGTAGCTAGGATGGTTGGACCGGTGGTAGGTTGGTCCGGTGGTGGCTTCCTTGCTTCTGGTCCGGTTTCGATATTCGGTAGTGGATGGAAGGTGGCTGGTTCGGTTATGTTGGTTCGGCGGAGCATGGAGGAATGTTGGTTCGGCGGAGCATGGAGGCATGTTCGTGTTGTTGGAGGTTGAGATGGTGGTCCGGCACCGAATGGTCCGGTGCCGAATGGTGGGTTGGAGCTAGGAATGCCGAATGAGCTCTTTGGAGTTTCGAATGTCGAATGAGACTTGTTTCATACTTGAGTGAAATCCCTGACTTATGCACGCTCGCTGGCTTCTTCTTGCTCCAGTCGTGGTGGAAACGCACACAACATTGATATTCAAGTTTTGTCCAAAAATTGGGATAACACTTTGCCCCCCAAAATATGCCTTGCGGTAGGAAGGCGTGTTTTGTAATGCCATGAGCTGGATGTTCGTATGCTGTTGACAACCTGTAAAGAGCTTGATGTTTTATATGGCCCCAAATGACGACCGTTCGGGATCGAGCTATTTGGGATGAAGCGCGGCCGTTCATGGTCAAGCGCCTAACTTCAAATGACAATCGTTCGTGATCAAGTCATTTGAGGTGAAGTGCGACCGTGCGCGGTCAAGCGCATAAATCCGTGCGTCGATCGTTCGGGATCGAGTCATCTGCAGTGAAATGTGACCGTTCAAGGTCAAGCGCTTTACTTCAAATGACGACCGTTCAGGATTGAGTCATTCGAGGTAAAGTGCGACAGTGCGCGGTCGAGTGGGGACCGTTTAAGGTCAAGCGCTTAACTTCAAATGACGATCGTTCGTGATCGAGTCATTCGAGATAAAGTGCGACAGTGCGCGGTCAAGTGGTGGTCCTCAAATGACGACCGTACGCGATCAAGCCATTTGAGGTAAGGCGTAACAGTCAGTGATCAGGTGGCGGACCTCAAATGACGACCGTTCGCGATCGAGCCATTTGAGGTAAGGTGAGTTGTGCCGTTCGAGGCGAGTTGTGCCGTTCGAGGCGAGTTTGTGACTGTTCGAAGTCGGGTGCCGTTCGAGGCGAATTGTGACTGTTCGAAGTCGAGTGCCGTTCGAGGCGAATGAGTGTGCCCGGGGGGGACTTAATATTATCAGTGTTGGAGTCATTGTTTGGGGGAATTTTTCGAATCAAAGACTTCGGCAGTTCGTTGCCATGCAATAGGTGCTCGTGGACCGTTCGCGATCCAACGGGCATAAAAGTAAATAATTTTTTCATAGAATTGTAAATGTTAAAGCAATAGTACCTTACAGCAGAAATGTCCAAACAAGAAGAATTCAAATGTTCAAATCGAAACAAAAGCAAAGCAAGGATGTCAAAGTGTAAGTTCCCACTCCGAAGCAGTCAATGATCATTCAGAGCATGCCTGGAGATCGTTCGCGATCTCGTACATGTGTAAACGATTTAATTGCGTTAGTGGAAGCTTACGACCTGTTCATCGTTATTTTAATCAAGCAATCAATGGATAATCAAATGGTGCCTTGATCCAGGGTCACCTCTAGCTGACGTAGAGGGCGGTCGCTCTGGCTCCACCGCTGGAGTTCGCCTCCTCACATACTGAAGGAGCATACCGTTCCTGATATGCCCTTCTACCTCGTCCTTCAAATGCCTACAATCATTAGTGTTATGACCATTCAATTCATGAAATACACAAAACTTATCTGATTTTCTTTCGTCAGAGGTTGGGTCCCTTCGCATTGGTCTACGATACGGAACCTGCCCCTTGGTATCCTGATAAATCTGTTCCAAACTCTCATTCATCTCTGAATAGGTGGTGAAGCGTGGTTCTCTTCGTAGCCACTTTGTCCTGTCATCATTATCCTCAACCTTTCTTTTTCCTTTGCTAGTCTCCGCACCCTTTCCAGGTGGGTTTCCGCTCTTGATTACATAAACGTCATCTTCTTCCTCTCTTTCTGCACTAGCATCTTCCAAACGCAGAAACTTTTCAGCCTCATGATAGAACTCTCCCAGATTCATAGGCGGGTCCTTGGTTAATGAATTCTTGAACTCTGTATGACCAGCTATTCCAGATACAGCCGCCATCATGACCATAGATGGATCTGGTCGATCCACTGATGCTGCCGACGCATTAAATCGCGTTAGAAAGCTCCTCAAAGTCTCTCCAGTTTTCTGTTTCAAGGTTGCCAAAGTCATCACATTCTTGGGTCTCGCAATATGAACCCTGAATTGCCTCATGAATCTCTCAGTTAAATCTGCCCATGTTCCTATGGAGCCGCTCTCCAGTTGCCTAAACCATAACGCTGCAATGTCCGTCAAATACAGTGGAAAGCACCGGGCCATAACCTACTCTAATGCCCCCAGCACTTCCATATGTCTCATATACTTCGTTAGATGGACCGTGGGGTCCGTTTTCCCGTTGTACATGTCCAATGATGGTAGCTTGAATTCTGGATCATCTCTTCTTGTCTTCTCATCATGGCCTCCATCTCATCCCTAGTGATGAAGATCGACGCTTGATTCCCTCCTGAGGAAGCCTCTTGACTTCCTTGGTGTTCACTTCTCTCTGGCCTTTGCCTTTTACTTGTTTGTCTCGTCATAACTCTTAGATCTGAACTCTTAGATTTTCAACTTCAACTTCTATCCGATGTAGCGGGAGCTGGTTGCTCTCAGTGAAAGCACCAAAATGTTTGCGTAAAAAATGGTCGTAAACACCCAAAGTCGTATGAGTTGGTTGATTTTATGTTGTATTTAGTGATTTGGGTGATTTATGCAAATATATAAAAAGCAGGGACTAAACTGTAAAAGACACACAGATTTATAGTGGTTCGGCCAGAACGTGCCTACGTCCACTTTGTATGTTATTCTCCTTTTTTCTTTAGATTACAAGTACAAAGCTTTGATTACAAGTATCTAAAGTTGTTTTAGAGTTCCTTCCAGGCTTGAGCTCTCAAACTTGTCCGCCATTGTTGTACCCCTGCCCCTCTATTTATAGAGTGAGGTAGGGGGCAGAGGTCTTGGATGTTTATAGCTGCTGGTGGGCTTGGGCTGAAGCAATCTGGCCTGGCAGCGTTCTGGTTCGGCGAAGCTTTGGTTCGGTCGTAGCTAGGATGGTTGGACCGGTGGTAGGTTGGTCCGGTGGTGGCTTCCTTGCTTCTGGTCCGGTGTCGATATTCGGTAGTGGATGGAAGGTGGCTGGTTCGGTTATGTTGGTTCGGCGGAGCATGGAGGCATGTTGGTTCGGCGGAGCATGGAGGCATGTTCGTGTTGTTGGAGGTTGAGATGGTGGTCCGGCACCGAATGGTCCGGTGCCGAATGGTGGGTTGGAGCTAGGAATACCGAATGAGCTCTTTGGAGTTTCGAATGCCGAATGAGACTTGTTTCATACTTGAGTGAAATCCCTGACTTATGCACGCTCGCTGGCTTCTTCTTGCTCCGGTCGTGGTGGAAACGCACACAACATTGATATTCCAGTTTTGTCCAAAAATTGGGATAACAGCGAATATTTCATAAACAGTGAAATTGGTATTATTTATGTACTTGGAATTGATTTCCCGCAGTATATAGCGGATGAGACCCTATTGCGCCGCCTATTGAGCAGATAATATTTTAAATCCCATATACCGCGATAATTCCGTACTGGAACGGAATTGGTATTGTGGTAACATCTTTGGATGCAGGGAAACAGGTTGGAGGGATCCAACTGGATTCCTCAACAGTATTTATTTGATTTCAGATATTTTGATATTTGATGGATATCATATCGATATATGATGTCATTGTTGTCGTGATTGACTATTTGGTGTGTAGCATCACTAGGCCAATTTTGGAATTTTAAAAGGATTTTAAAATTGATTTTGTGAAAGTATACATTTTATAAAATAATTTTGGAATTGATTCGTTTTAAATAAATAAACGTATAATTCTAATGTTATAAAAATTATGATTTTTGAGAAATATAGTTAAAAGTTGATTTTTGAAAATATGGGGTTAATAATTTTATAAAATAGTTTAAATCGGGATTTTTGAATTTATTGGAAAAAGATTAAAATATAGGATTTATAAAATTTGATTATTTTATAAATCAAAGAGAATGATGAAATTATAAAGGAGTTTAAAGACGTTTTAAATAATAGTATAAACTGATTTATATAAAAGATTTATAAATAGATATTTGTAAATAAAAAATATTGGAATTATAAAACGAGTTTTTATAAGTGTTAGAATGAATTGTAAATGAATTTCATAAATGAATGAAATTTATAGGATTATAAACGGTGAAGTTATAAATGGAATTTTATAAGCAGTAGGTTTATAAAATTTGTAAAGTTATTTGAAGAAAAGATATGGGTAAATAAATGAATCTTATAAGTTATAAGATTTATAATTTGGGAAGTTTAAAGGAACGATTTTTGCAAACAAATAAATTATAAGTATTTAACTTAAATTATGGACTTTTGGTTTATAATTGAGTTATAAATTGAATAGGTTAATAAAGGAGATTTATAAAAGGAAGTTGTTATAAAATAAATAGAAATGGAATTTATAAACATTGTTTTATAAATCCGCCAACGGCTTATTTTGATACGTAAATTGTTATAACTTATTTATGGAGTTATATTCACGTTTTAGACAGTGAATAATCCTTTAAAATAAAAAGTATAGAAATGATGAAATTGGTTAACGAAGTATATTCACGTTTTTAAATAGTGAATAATATGTTAAAGAAATTGTTTGGATGTGATGTTTTAAATAGAATAAAAATGATCTAACGATGTTTTCAAAATGTGTTAAGATTCGAAACCATAGATTTCAACATTCATTGTTGAAATAGACGTTTTCGAGAAATAGAAGGAAATGGGGGACTATAACACTGTTGTTATAGTAAATGATTTTCGAAAGGAAATGTTTTATTTAGTATTGGGATTTATATATATCTATCTTAAATTCGAATCCCTATACTAGTGATTTTGGGTTGTCGTAACGATGTTTTACGCGACATTCGTTTTGACCCAAATAAATATGTTTAAGAGAATGATTTCCTTAAAGAATGAAATATATACTTAATCTCGATTTAAGTATATTGAATATTTTCCAAAGGTTGAAAATAAATAGATTTGTGGATTACTTATGAATAAATAAGTATGGAAATGTTATCCAATGTGAAATGAAACGTTTTGAGAATTTATCATTTTTGAAGATAAATTGGAAATGAATAATTGAAATCGTATATTCATAAATATTTTGGAATATAAATTCATTATGGAATTTATAAATGAAAAGGGGAATTTGTTTGAAAATAAATATTGATTTATTTTTGAAGTGTGGGAATAAATTTACGGATTTGGAACGTAAATTGAAAGTAAATCGTTAAAGATTTATTTAATTGGTTTAAAAGAACCATGTTGAAATGAAAGTATTTTCGCGTAAGGAAAATGATTGCAATTTGTTTTCAAAAGTGGTAAAGATGAAAAGTGATTTGAAAATTGTTTTCAAATGGTTGAAGTGTGAAAATTATATATCTTGTATAGATATTTTTGGGAAAATAAATAATTTGGAAAATAGTTTAGAATCTGGTGATGTTGTGCATATCCATTGATAGTTCAATAACCGACTATCAATATTTACCTTTGAATGGGTATTTGTTGTGATTTGCTTGAATTTGAATGCCACGCTTATTTTTAAATAAGCGCTCACTATTCGGGTTAACCGGGAAAGGACCTTGGGGTCATATAACCCATTCTGAATATGTGATACGTCATTATGAATTGCATTTGAAGACCGGTGTTGAAGACCGGATATTTTTGAAAGCGAAAGGACAACTCGTCGAATGTCTTTGCATCGACTGGTCCCCGGTATAGAGACTCCATATGTGATGGGAAGTCCGAACGTGATTAGTGAATATCCGGATTGCAAGGACTTCTTTGTAAGTGCCTTCGGTTCTGTTCGATCCCGGAACTGACTTGTATGGATAATATGTATGACTTTACAAATTGAGATATAAAGCAGATTTCTTTCAAATACATTTCTGTTGGTGGAGGAGAATTTATTCTTTTAGCTTAACACCCTTATCTGAGACGTACGAGCTCAGAGGTTATGTAGTTGAAGGTTGTCAGCGATATATTCCCAATTTGGTAATGTGACATGCTGAGTGTTGCTGTGAAATGATCATTGTTTGATCATTTGTGATATGATCAATTGTTTGATCACTTATCTTTGTGATCATTTCTTTGATCATTTGTTGACCCAAAGCATGGCTTTGTACCAAAGCATGGCTTTGAGGACGAGACTTCGTTGAACCTCACACCCCGGAATGGTCAAAACATGAAAGATGCGGCAAGGTTATTGGGGGTAGCGCCCTTTAGGGTATGTGCATTTCCTTCTGGAAAGGGATGGTGTCATGGTATTGAGCCCAGATACTTACTTATGTTGAAATACTTTATTTATCATTTTTGTGATGTTGGTTGTCGAGCGCTCGGATAAAGGTCCTAAAGGACCGGGGGATGGCATACTCGTGTCAGTAGTTACCCAGTTAAGGGTAACCCGGCCTTGTGTTGGCAGAGATCCGGTTTGGTTCTCGGGACGTCCTTCCAGAGGCGTTTCCATATGGCAATGGGAAGTTGCTTGGCCTGACCATTTGTTGGAAATCCAAAGAAACAATACGATCTTGTACGGTTTTAGTTGTAGAACCTATCATTCACTTATGGTGGTCACCACTGTTTGGATGGTAGCTATAGTAGGCATAAGTGCGAAATGCCTATGCTGGCTAAGATTTATATCTTTACTTTCGAAATGATTTTCTACACTATGCACTAGTAATAATATCAAATGTTCTTTTTAATACGTATCAAGCATATTTGACTATCATAAGGAGAAATCTCCTCCGATTCTGCATTTACATTGTGTGTGTGTGCGGGAGGCCTTTTGGTAGTCTCATTTTTAAAAGCATTGCGAATCTATTTTAAAATTATCATATTCTTTGTTTTAATGATAAACTGTTTTGAGTTCTCACACCAGTCACATGACTGACTCGGAGTTTATTTTTTTCCTTCCTAAACTCTGGGTGCCCACCAATTTCTACACGGGCAGTCAAGAGTTAAGGTTTATCAGGATATTCTGGAATTCAGGAGTTGCTGGAGGCAAGCTGGATGGCATGGCGTATTATTAGTATATAGTATTTCTTTTCCGCTGTTTGTTGTTGTTTGTTGTTGTACACTCTGATGATAATGTAATGTAATGTGATGTAATGTAATAACTGATATAGTTCTTTGTTTAAAGATTATTCATTTATCTATTATATGTTGTTCCGCTGCGATTGTGAGATTCTGATATTGTTCTGTTGTTTTTTTTCTGTTCTGTTCTATCTTTTCTCTCTTCTTCTACCTTTTTCTTTCTTCTTTAAACCCTGAGAATGCGTATTTCCGTTCATCTTGAGTTTAGAATGGAGATTAGTGTCTATTCAAGGAGTATGGATTTGCGAGGCCTCGCACGATCTCTGATAAGGTTGGCAATATAACATAGCTCGCTGATTGGCTTAGCCCGTTAGGTCGTTGATCACTAGGTCATAGCTCGCTGTGTGACTTATCACGTATCTGGCTAGGTCGTTCGCGACTCATCACCTTGCTAGGTCGCTGGCGACCTAAGACACACGTAGATTGCGCTGCATCATCCTCCCCATGTTGGAAAGAATTCGACTCTGAATTCACACTTTCCTCTTCCTCAACAAGCTTGTACTCATGATACGGAATCAAATGTTTGACGTTGTAAACGTTAGAAGTATGAATATGATTCGGTAACCTTAACTGATAAGCATTCTCATTGATCTTCTTCACGATTTCTTCTGGACCAATTTTTCGAGCTTTCAACTTGTTGTAAGTTCCAACTGAAAAACGATCTTTCGTCAATACTGCGTAAACAAAATCACCTTCTTTGAAGTCCACACTCCTTCGCTTCTTATCCGCCAGTTGCTTATACTTCTCATTTGACTTAAGCAATCGTTCATGGACAATCCTGTGACACTCCTGGAACTCATTCACGAAATCACAAGTTCGTTTAACAACCCCTTTCTGAAGTGAAATTGTCGATAAATCCAACGGTCCTTTCGAAATCGCTGAATATACAACTTGAAATGGACTGAATCCAGTACTTCGATTAACGGCATGATTATGTGTGAATTCTTCTTGACACAATTTCACATCCCAGCTCTTCAAATTATCCTTCACAAGACATCTCAGCAAGTTTCCCAAAGATTTGTTCACCACTTCCGTTTGCCCATCCGTTTGTGGATGATAGGCGCTACTAAATTTAGCTTACTCCCAACCATCTTCCACAGACTCAACCAAAAGTGACTTAGAAATCGAGTATCCCGGTCAGAAACAATGGTCTCAGGTAGCCCATGTAGTCGATAAACCTCTTTAAAGAACAATTGAGCGACATGGACTGCATCGGCAGTCTTTTTACAAGTTATGGAATGTGCCATCTTCGAAAATCTATCTACCACAACATATATAGAATCATTCCCTCATTGAGTTCTTGGCAAACACAAAACAAAATCCATGCTAACATCAACCCATGGTCTAGTAGACACGGACAATGGCATATAGAATCCTGCATTCGTAGCTGTCCCTTTGAAAACTTGACATATGTGACATCTCTGCACAAATCTTTCAACTTCTTTCCTCATGGAAGGCCAAAAATATGATTGAGAAATCAACTGCAAGGTACGATCTCTTCCCACATGACCTCTTCATGCAACTCTTTCGCAATCTTCATTCGCAAACTGCACTCTGGTATACACAACGATTTCCTTTGAAGAGAAAACCATCCACCAACAGATACTTATCCGTCTTCCCTTTCTCGACTTCATCTATAATCTTAGCAAAGTAAGGATCTTCTACAAACAATTCTGGAAATACTTCAAAACCCGTCACTTCAACTCTCATCGTAGTCAACAAATGATTTCTTCTACTAAATGCATCTGCCACCCGATTTGTAACTCCCGACTTATGCTTTACAACCAATGTAAACTGTTGCAAGTATGCGATCCATGAAGCATGCTTGGCTGCAATCTTATCCTGTCCCTGCAAATGCTTCAACGCTTCGTGGTCCGTATATAACACAAACTCTTTATGAAACAAATAGTGTCTCCGATGCTTTATGGCTTGGAAAATAGCATAGAACTCCAAGTCATAGGTACTGTATCTTGTCTTGGCTCTAGAAAGTTTCTCGCTAAAATAAGCAATTGGACGACCCTTCTGACTTAATACTCCACCAATTCCAACCTTAGACGCATCAGTATCTAGCTCAAAGAGCAACTGAAAATCCGGGTATCTAAGAATCGGTGTTGTAGTCAAAAGTGTCTTGATCTGTTGGAAAGCAGAATCAGCCTCTTCAGTCCACACAAACTGCTTTCCTTTCATACAATCTGTCACTGGTGCCATCACGCTACTGAAATGTGGAATAAACCTTCGGTAGAATGATGCTAACCCATGGAAACTTCTCACTTTAGTTACAGTCCTGGGTTGTGGCCAATCCTTGATTGCTTCAACTTTACCTTGATCCACATGGATTCCTTCCTTGGACAACACATGCCCCAAAAATAAATCACTGTGTGTCATGAACATGCACTTCTTTGTTGCCGCGTAAAATTGCTCCTAACGAAGTATCATCAACACTTCCCGCAAGTGTTGTAGATGTTCTTTTGTGCTTCCACTGTATATCAATATATCATCAAAGTATACCACCACGAACTTTCCAATAAACGGTCGAAAGATCTAATTCATCACTCGCATAAAAGTACTGGGTGCATTCAAAAGACCAAATGGCATGACCATCATTCATACAACCCTTCCCGCGTCTTGAATGCGGTCTTCCATTCATCCCCTGGTCGAATTCGAATCTGATGATACCCACTCTTCAGATCAATCTTTGAAAAGATAGCAGCTCCACTCAACTGATCTAACAAATCGTCCAATCTTGGCATCGGAAATCTGTACCTCACTGTAATCTTGTTTAGTGCTCGACTATCTGTACACATTCCCCAAGTTCCATTCTTCTTTGGCACTAACAAGGCTGGTACTGCACAAGGACTTAAACTTTCTTGTACGCGCCCTTATTTAAGTAACTCCTCCACCTGCCTTCTCAACTCTTCGTGATCCTTTGGACTCATTCTATAATGTGGTCTATGTGGTAACACAGCTCCCGGAACAAGATCAATCTGATGATGTATGTCTCTCAATGGTGGTAATTCTTTCGGTAATTCTTCAAGAAATACATCTTCAAATTCCTTCAACACCGGCTTAACTTCCTCAGGAATTTCAACCGTTTCACTACTTTCACGTCCAATCAACAGAAATACTTCAGGTCCATCCTCTACTTCTTTGACAAATTCCTTCAAAGATAACAGAGTCTTTAATTCCTCGATTTCCTCCAACTTGCTTTCACTTTGTTTTCGCTTTTTAGGAACTAAAGTGATTCTAGTGCCATTGAACATGAAACTATAGTAGTTAGTTCTACCATCGTGTTGCACGGCTCAATCAAATTGCCACGGTCTTCCCAACAACAAATGACATACGTCCATATCTACCACGTCACACCAAATTTCATCCTTATACTTCTTTCCGATGGAAAAAGTTACACAAGCTCTTTGACTAACCTTCACTTCCCACCTTTCCTCAACCAAGCCAATTTGTAGGGTTTGAGATGTTTCTTTGTCTTTAATGCTAACTTCTTTACAGCTTCTGTAGAGATGATGTTATCACAACTTCCTGCATCGATAACAAACTTACAAATCTTCTCCAAGATAGTGCACGTTGACTAAAAGATATTACTCCTCAACCAGCTAGTCTCCTCTTCCTGCTTTGGTGTCAAGCAAGATCTCCTCATCATTAAAGAATATCCCTCGTCTTCCGTCAGTAATTCTTCTTCCTCCTCAACTTGTGGTGAATTGGAACATTCTATTTCTACATCCTCATCCTCAAGCTTAGCAACCATCGCTCCCTTCTTAGGCCTCGGGCATTCATTGCTCTTATGACCAAACTCCTGACAATTATAACACTTGAAATTGTTATTGACCTTGGTCTTAGCAACTTCATTGACAACCGGTTTACTAACAGCCTTGGAAACATTAGTATTGCTACTAGCCCCTTTCACCTGATTGATCGAACTTGTAAGCGCACCACCTCCTCTTCTACCTTGCTTCTCCCAAGCTAGAGCCTTCTGGTGTGCTTCAGCAACGGATCTCGGATCAAACATATTTACCATATCCTGAATTTGCATTTTCAATCCTCCAACAAATCTAGATGTCAATTGTTCCTCCATTTCCATGATATCGTTTCTAGCAATCAGTTGATAAAACTCATCTGCATAATCATTCACCGACTTTGTCCCTTGTCTCAAATTCTGTAAGCGCTGACACATAAGAGACTGATAATTATAAGGCAAGAAGGTAGCCTTCATCAACTTCTTCATCTTTTCCCATGAAACAATCTTCGACTTTCCCATTCTTTCCCGTGTAAGTTTAGTTTGTTGCCGCCATGCTATAGCTCTTCCCCTCAATTGTGTAGCAACCAACTTAACTCTACGATGCTCTGGTACTTCCTTGAAGTCAAAAATTTCTTCAACATTTGATAACCAATCCAGAAATTCTTGCGCTATCATTCCCCCTTTGAATTCTGGAATCTCTGTTTTCATCCCCGACTCCCATCGACGATCATCTTCAAAATCTCTATTTCGACTTCGTCCTTGGCCATGTTTTCAACAAAAACTACTATCACCATCACTGAATTCCTCCAAATCTGACGTATGTCGATGTCGATTCTGACCATCAACATTTCTGCTACCACGCACGTCTCTTTCTCCCAAAACTGAAGGTGAAACTCTGTTTCCACTATGGTGCGAAACTGGTGAAGTTCTCCTCTGACTTTGATTCATGTCTCTCATCAACTTCTCTAACTTTCCAATACCTTCATCAAACTTTTCATTGATACGCTGCTCCATCTGCTCAGTTTCTTGTCTTCTATATAGATCTTCAACATTTTGAAATCGATTAGCACGTCTCGGAGGCATGATTATCAACAAACGCTTTCCCGATCTAACTTTGATATAGTTCGACTTAACTCGGCTTGCACCAGGACTTAGCTCGGCTCGGCCTGACTTGGTTTCGACCTAGCTTAGCTCGGCTTCGGCTTAACTCTGTCTGGATCTCAATTAGCTTCAACTTAGCTCTTCAAGCTCTGATACCAAAGTGACGCAGCGGATTAACAAACTTTGACGTGTTATTAATGTTTCAATACAAATTGATGCAATTTCTTCCTCACGAAATGATTCGTGCCAAGTAAAACAAGATAAATGCCCAAATCCGTTGATCTCTCGAGATACCGGATTCTAGCTATCTCCAACACGTTGATCGCGCACGATTCCGCGTTAAAAGATCTACGATTCTTCGACGTTGATCTCGCGCACGAGATTCCGTGAATCGACTACAAGTTCGTTGATTCGAGCGCACTCGAATAACCGAAGATGGAGAAAGGAGCTCACACTCAACTTTCTATTTTTAAAAAGGCACAAAGCACTCAACAAAATTTTATTCAAAATCAATCTCCTTTTACAAACGACCAACACCTCTATTTATAGAAGTTACAACACATATACACGACTCAACATACAGGCGACCTAACAGGTGGCCGACCTATGAGCTAACATATACAACACACGCGACCTACGACCTAACATCAACATACAAGTCAACAACAGGTGCTCGCAACCTACGACTCAACACGACTTACACAACACGAGTTAATATTACACGACCTAACAAAATACAGTATTACGCGACTTAACATCGCAAGAGATCTAAGCTTCAGCGACCTAAGGATACAGCACAGCTTCATGAACTAGCGACTTAACACTGGAGCATATAAGAAGATGAACGACCTATCCATGGAGCGACTTAAGGAATCTCAGCGGCATAAGATTTGACATAACTCGTTAGGTCGCGCGCGATTTAAGACCAAGTGAGCGAACTAGAAGAATGCGGCCTCTGATAAGGTTGGCGATTTAACATAGCTCGCTGATTGGTTTAGCCCGTTAGGTCGTTGATCACTAGGTCGTAGCTCGCTGTGTGACTTATCACATATCTCGCTAGGTCGTTCGCGACTCATCACCTTGCTAGGTCGCTGGCGACCTAAGACACACGTAGATTGCGCTGCATCAAATTTCAACACAAAATTAATTTAAGGTAAATAAAGAATGCACACCTATAATTTATACAAGCTCTTTAGCTTTAATCAAATAAGAGCATAAAGTACAAATATGAAAGTACAAATATGAAGTTAAGCTTAAAATAAGAGCCGCAGAATTCACAAGTCACAGTATCAAAACAAGACCGTAAATAGTTCATATAGAAACCAGAGTATAACATCTATAACTGCCTCTTGCTAAACCTTTTGCAAATGAATTGATCCAAGTCTCTTGCTAACCCTTTTGCTAAACCAAAGACGATCAGTACCAAAGCTTGCATAAAGCTTTTTCCTGATTCAGCCTGTAAAAATAAAATTAGGTATAAATTATAATAGTACAAAAGACCGTTTGAGAAGTAATTGACATTTACTGACAGTGAACACATTTGGAGAATAAAACTGACAATAAACAATCTGTGATCAAACATATTCATTTCGAACTGTTACAAACTATAATAGAAAACGAGTGGTTTTCAAATAGGTTGGACTTAAAACATTGATTTCCACACGTACGTAAACACATTAAATTATAAACCGGTCAAAATAATCAGATAGGTCACAAAGATGTGTTACAGTGCTAGTAAACACAACAATACAGCTTTCACCTTTCATTGTTTACTACGTCTAGACATTAGTTATGCGAGATTGCTTACAGGCAACATGCTTCAGGCACCATAACATTATATGTTTTAGCAAAATAAGTACATGAATTTAGTGTACACAACGCAAATTTTTTATCTCAAGGGCTTGGATCAGGTAAATTAAGTAGAGGCAATAATTCTAGTTTATGCTTTGTTTAGTTTCTTTTATTTTATTTTGTGATATATTCAAGCATGGCGCTCAAGAAAGCAGCATGTCTTATACATGATTTTTACCATGGGTTTAGTTTGTTTTTAGTTGAAAATATTACTACTAAATACCAGTCCTGCAAATTCTATATCTTCCAACATTTATTCCTGTTGCTAGTACTTGAAAGGGTTTTACTTAAAACTGCGTATTTCTAACTTTCAGAAAAATTTGCAAACTGATGAACTAACCAAATTCAACTGGAGCTTCCATTATGTTTGCTCTTAGACATTGTTATAGATCCTCACCTAAACTATTCACAAAACTAACCGAATAGGAAGAGAAAAAGAACCATGAGATTTTTAAGATTACAAAATATGGGTATTTTTCCACTTGACCGGCGCTTACTTTGATTTGAATTGAATAACTGTAAATATATTGTCAAATATACGTTAATAAACTATATATACGCGCTAACATAAACTAAGCAATACTTTATATGAAATATGTATGCTAAATTTATTTAAAAATAATAAGACTTATTATTATTTAGAATGATAACTATGTATGCATGATGCTATAGGATCTTTTATCTGTATTCGTAATGTAATATAAGCTAATTAAAATAGTCAAAGGTCTTGTCGAAAACAGACATATGCCTAAGTCAATACAACATTGCTTCCTATGTCAAATGGGTGCACTAATACTCGGTTTCAATTATGTACATTTGCCATTGTGGAATCACAAGTTTGGATCACCTCGTTTAGATCATACTATTTTCACTGTTCATAGTTCAGCACTCTCAATAGATTGATGTCACCAACATATTTTTACTAATTAATTGTTTGAATTCATATTTTACGATGTATTAAATGGAAATATGTTGTTATAAATATAACATTTTTTCAATAAGTATTCAGTTTTCTTTATCGCAACATAGATTTCCTAATTGTTATTGTTTTATAATGACTACTTATTTATTTAAACATAGATCACGTGAATACACGACAATAAAAAATATACAACTTTTGTTGTATACTCCCGAAAACAAGGAAACAACCACCAATAGAAAACTAAAAGATGTAAGCCAAACTATATCACGACAACTTTTCTACAACTAGTTAAAGCATCATGCAAAGGCTAATGAAATAAAACCACCAACTCATTTTATTACAAAAACAAAGTCGCGGTGTACGGTTCGCAATGACTTATCAGTTGTTTATCTAGATGCTAATGGTCTCAAATGATTATGTTGAGCTGGAATCGTACACGCAGCAACAATTAACATAAGCACGATGATCGTCTTTTCAAAAAGCAGATTACCACAATAACCACCACATAAGAAGCCATGGCTAAAGAGATACGATTGAAATGCAAACTAGAATCAGTGCAAAAGCTTTTCTAAAAAAATGTTGGCAACAATTGCACACTGCACAACATCAAGAAATATCCATTGTGCAACTCATGCATTACACACGACATGTTTTAGAAAAATAATTTTATAAATATATTCAAGAATTATGTTATTTACTTCATTTATTATTAGTATATGTAATTTCATGTACTCGTGATGCTTCAAAATTTACTTTAGGGAAAGAAAATAAAGATTGAAAATTTACCTGCTATGGTAGCACTATCCCAACCTTGAAGCAAATTTACCAATTGTAGCTGCAATTGCAACAAACTGCTTCGCTCATCTTTAATCACAGACCAAACAAACCTACTTAGAAAAATCAATTTTTCATCTTAGTTCAAAAACCGCATTTCATCTAAGAAACTAATTCCAATATTATTTAGAATCATGGAAACATAGGATTTAATTGTTGGATCTATACTACAGTCAGAAAAGTAATTGAAGACTGAGTCATTATGAAAAAAGAACTAAGAAACCATCATAAATTTTAGCTATTGTAATCCAAAGCCAAACCAAAAGAATTTAAAATTCGAAACGTGAATTAAAAGCATACCTTTGAAACAATTTGAAGAGCACCGTGAATACCCAGTGAGCAAAATCTGCAGCATAATTATAAATCAAACTCAAAAATAGTCGTTAGAAACACCAAAAGAACTCCCGAGTATTCATGTTGAGGCCTTAAACAAGGTATAGGAATGGTTGGTTACTCCCAAGCAGAGAAAATACTGCCTATAATTTGGCCCAATTGAAATCTTAAATAAAAGACAGCTAAAACAACCCCTCGATTTAAGGAACAATAAAAATTGTTTCAAATATTTGAAGCAAAGAAGGAATCTTTTTTTTTTGAAAATGGGTAAATGGGCCAAGCCCAGAATGTTACAAAGGAAAGAATGGTTAAATACCCAAAAACCCCGAAACCACAAAATGCAAACACTACGCAAACCCTAGAAAAAAAAACAAGGCAGCGCCTTCAAAAGCTCGCGAGATAAAAATGGCGAAGTAACAAAAGAAGAGAAAACTCTGCTTAAATCTCAAAGAAAAAGGCCTGCTTAAGTCATCGCTAGAGCTTAAGGGGGTCTCCACTCCTTAATTTCTTTATCACGAAGGTTGGAGATTTCAGGATCTAGACTAAAATGACTTTGACGAGTTGTTTTAGTCGTAGCATCCTTGTAGTTATTCTCCTTGTTTTCATAATTTCCTCCAAGCTTCAGATCTGAGGAAGGGGGAGAATCAGGTCAGACGTCTTTTTAAGATCTGGCCTTGCAAAATTAAAGCAAGTATCAGCATAGTGGTCGCTGCTCTCTCCTTTATTCCAAACAGATAAGTGATAAATCCGATTATTTAACTTGCTGATGTAGTGCGAGTTGCCTAATCTTTGCTCGTTATTGGACGGAGGAAAGTTGTTGTTAGCCTCGGCGTTACAGCGGCTCCTCTTGCTATAATCAGGTATAAAAATATTTTCGTTAGTGCAAATTCCCTTATTAATCCTAATATTATTAGAATTAAGAGCCTTGTTACTTCCCTGACGAGATGAGATTTGGCAAAGAAGGAATCTTCAATTATCTGATTTAGTAGATGAAATATGAATTTACATAAATGGGCGACATTTTAGCCTTGGACTATCTGCCAAGGGTGTTGCTCATAGCAAAAGCCGGACGTAATACTTCAAGTCCTAATTGATCAGACTTCGGCTCTTCTAACCACCACCAGCACCTTCAACGAACCGTAGTTCCTCAATCAACGTCATTCAACAGCAGTACACGCTTAACCACCATCACATAAACACTCACCCTCAGCACCGCTCCAGTCGTTGACAATCGTTTGGCTGCTACCACCGTCGATGTTCGTCTCAATAACCACCCACACCATGTGTTGAATTTTGACGACACTATATGGGGATTTGTAGAGATTGGAAGTAGCTTCGTAATGGAGAAAACGGTTCGTAAATCGGAGTTCGAAAGTGGAAGTTATAAGAGAAAATGCGAAGAGGGCGAAGTTGGGACAGAGCCTTCTTTCAGACGTCTGACCAAAAGGCTCAGACGTCTGATTTGGGACAGAGATGCTTTCAGAGCATTCTGTCAGATGTCTGACCAAATGGGTCAGACGTCTGGTCTGGAGCAAGGTCGCTCCAGTAACTTAATCCAAACGTCCGATTTATGGGTCAGACGTATGGTCTGAAGCGAAGTCGCTCCACTAACTTAATCCAGACGTTTGATTTTTGGGCCAGACGTCTGGAGTGATTTCCTTTAGTTTTTCTTCGTACAGACTAGGACGAAAGTTTGCGATATCTGCAGGGGCAATTACGGAATATTGCCTAGGGTTTCCATTCTCCTATATAAGCTAGCCTCAGGTTTCAGATCTACAAGCGTGCAAGCAACCGCAAGAGATTAGCCTCCACCAAATTAGGGTTTATCGAAACCTAATTTTCTTCAATTCTTTTCACACAAATCAATTCAAAATAGAATTTTGAGCATTGTATTCCATCTCTTATACTCTTATCATCAATATTAATAAAAGCTCCCTCTTAAAGTGGATGTACACTAACACAACGTTAGTGGAACCACTATAAATCGCTGTGTGATTTATTTTTCGTTATTTCTTTGATACCTGAATTACTTGTTTGTGATTGTGATTGGTTTGGATCGATTGAGATTGAAATTAAGTTGTCGAAAGGTTGTTTTTGCACTTCTTATCACGATCTCGTCTTCCGCTGTGCTTGTGGGGTTTCAATCTGAGTGCTCTCTTGTTGGAATCCCGCACCAACATTTGGTATCGGAGCATTGGTGTTGGTAGTGGTTGTAGAAATGCCTAAATCAAGTAGTAACTCTAGTAGTTCCTCAAAGGGTAATCCAAATGGTGTAGTTCCTTATGTACGTGGCTCGTACGCAGCTTCAGGATCACAATTGGTAATAAACAAGTGGAATGGCGATAATGATTTTGAAAAATGGCAATGAAAGATGAAAACGGTTCTAAGAAGGAATCGGGTAGTGTTTGACACACATTTGTTGCCAACGGACATCTCAGATGTTTTGAGAGAAGAGATGGAAGAGTGGGCATTCACTATACTTCAACTTGCTATGGGAGAGAATGTTATCTCTGAAATTAGTGGTGAGACAACCGCTAAGGGTATTTGGGACAAGTTGGAAGAATTATATATGAAGAAGTCATTGACAAATCGTTTGATCTTATTGCGAAAGTTCTTCACCCATAAGATGAAGGAAGGTACTTCGCTGACGTCGCACTTAAATACTTTTGATGATTTGCTAATGAAGATGAAGGCGGTAGATTTGAAGATTGAGAAAGAGAAAAAGGCAATGATATTGTTGTGTTCGTTGCCAGATCGCTATACAGGTTTCTCAAACAGTTTGATCTATAGCCAGGATATATTGACTCTTGATGATGTCAAGACGGGTCTTCTTTGCGAGAAGTTGCGCAATCAAATGAAGGAGTTAGGTGATGGTAGTAGTGGTACTAGTAGTGGTCATGGCTTATTTGTGGAGAAGGAGAGGTATATGAAGAAGGAGAACCAGTGGCGTTCTAAATCAAGGAACCCCGGTTAGAGAGGAAAGTCGAAGGAAAGAAAGGGCAAGTGCTATATTTGTAGGAAGCCGGGTCATTGGAAGAATGAGTATCCGAACAAGGAGAAGGAAAAGAAGGAAGTAGCATCTTCATCAGTAGTGGTTGAGAGTGGAATTGGTGAGGAAGATGTAGATGTTTTATCGGCGGTAGTATCAGATGTTTCGGGTAGCGATTGGGTGCTCGGTTCTAGGTGTCTTATCATATGACGCCAAATAGAAATTGTTTTCTTCTTACATCGACAAAGAAGGAAATTCAATTGTTATGGGAAATGGTGCTATTTGCAAACCGAAAGGAATTGGTTCCGTGCAAATTCGGATGTTTGACGGAGTGGTTTGTACTCTCACTAATGTGCACTATGTTTCAAAACTTAGGAAGTCTCTTATCTCTTTGGGGCAGTTGGATTCTTTAGGTTGTAAGATCACTATTGAGAGTGATAGCTTGCGGGTTTCGAAGGGGGCGCTTGTGGTGATGAAGGGTGCAAGGACTCTTGGTATTTATTTGCTTCGAGGAGTGACTGTAGAAGGTGAAACTTGTATAGGAGTTGATAGTTCTCGTGGCTTGGATGCGACTAGGTTGTGGCATTTGAGGTTGGGTCATGTCTCGGAGAGGAGTTTAGATGTTCTTCGAAAGAGAGAGATGATCGATGGAGAAAGTTTCAACAAGTTAGAGTTTTGTGAAGAATGCGTCATGGGGAAGCAAACTAAGGTTTCATTCAGTGAGGGAAAGCATGATTCGAGAAGGGTTCTTGAGTGTGTTCACACGGATGTTTGGGGACCGACACCTGTAGCTTCTTTGGGTGGAGCTCGCTATTATATTTCCTTTATAGATGACTTTTCTCAGAAAGTTTGGATGTGTAATAAAGGCCAAGTCGAAGACATTTGCAACGTCAAGCATTGAAGGCTCTTGTTGAGAACGAGAGTGGAAAATCTTTGAAGGTTCTAAGGTCTGACAATGGCGGAGAGTACGTTTTCAGAGAATTCTTGGAGTTTTGCAAGCATCATGGTATTCGGAGGCATTTTACTACACCTGGAGATCCGCAGTCGAATGGTGTTGTGGAAAGAATGAACCGTACTCTACTTGAGAAAGCTCGATGTTTGAGATTGACATCGAGTTTGGCTAAGGGATTTTGGGCTGAAGTTTTGTCAAGCGTTGTGCATATTATTAATCGAATTCCATGCTCTAATATTAGTAACAAAATTCCAGAGGAAGTGTGGAAGGGAAAGAGCATTGACTTCAGTTATCTTCGTCTGTTTGACAGTCCGGTATATGTGCATGATCCGGGAAATGATAAGCTTGAACCAAGGGCTTTCAAGGGGATTTTGCTTGGCTATACGGATAGTGTAAAAGGCTATCGGATTTGGAATCCGAAAATGAAGAAGGTAGTGAATTTTCGTCATGTTACTTTTTATGAGTTGGCGATGTTCAAGGAGAATGTGAGCTCATCGGATGTTTCAGATTTGGTTCATGATGAATCAAAGAAGAAGGAAATTATTTCCACATTTTGTCCAAGGAATAGAGAGGGTAGAGTAGTAGGAGATGCTTGTGAAGAAATAGCGGTTGACGTTACATCACATAGTCCACAGGGTGCCTCTAGTAGTGCTGGTGATGCACATGATTCTAGAGAAGATTCGGTTCAAGGTGGAGCCGAAGGGAGTTTAGATGATGGTATTGCTACTCGGGTTGGTCGTCGAACTATAAGGCCACCCGAAAGATATGGTGATTGGAACTATCTTAGCTTTTGTGATAATTTGGATTATGCTCTTCCTGTAGTCCAAGATGAGCCGATGGACCTTGATGATGTCATGAAGTCGAGTGTAGCTCGAAATGGATTTGTTCCATGGAGGAAGAGATGCAATCACTGTGGAAGAATCAAACATGAGATTTTGTAACGACCCACTATTTTGGACCATTCAAATCGACAATAATCCACACATATCAGACTTGAATAATTCAAAATAACAGATTGTAATAAAATTTGAAGCAAATAAAATCATTCACAGAATCACAGACACAGAAATATCAGAATAACTTGCAGCGGAAATGAAATACCATAGTAGTTCATAAAGCTACTATATACAAACTCTCAAAACATATACAAAATATCATAGTTTAAAAATGGATACAATAGAATTCTGGATACATAAATCAATAATACAGAGACAGATACCGAATATGAACTAACTGGAAGAAGTAGACGAATAGATCGACCGATAAGCTCCAGCTAAACTCTAGCTCCACAACGTGAATCCAAAGTCATGATTCTCAGGCTGACCCGAGCATAAAGTAAAACACAAACACTCGAGTCAGGACATACATACTTATACAATATAAACCAACTCAAGTGAACTGTGATAGCTATGCACAATAACTCAAAGGATGCTTGGGATCGCTCATCCTTTAAGGATCAGTCAAACCATCAATTAAGTAGTAATAAACACTATCCTAGAAATATCCATATTAAAGTAAACTGGTGTTATTGTGACTAGGGTAGCCTAGAGCTGCAGTAACCGCTCATCTCTAGCCACACTCTTAAAATCAAAGGTGTGCATCAATTAATCACAAGGAAATCACATGACACACAAAGCAGTGTACCCGTGGTTATAAATTTCAAAATGATTTATAATTCCAAATTAAAATCATTCATTTAAACCATTAAAAAGTGAAGTCGTTATTCCTTCAAATCAAATATTCAATTCCCAAAATTTAGCCTTTTCTGAGTTCATTTATTCAGTTAAACACTTCAAATAAACTTCAATTTAAACCATTTTTAACTTATAAAATTTCATATTTTCCACTATAAAATGGTCATTTATATATCCTTGAACTTATGATTTTTATAAAGTAAATTTCACAAACAATTATCAATAATTTCACTTATTAAATTTAAGCGTACAAATTTCCCATTCTTTACCTTTTAATAATTATTTATCACTTAAATTTCAAATTACCATTTCATACATTAAACTAAATTTCCCTTTTATTTAATTTACTTAAACTTCCATTTTAAAACCAAATCTCATAATTCCAAGTCAAGTTAAATTCCAAATTTCCATTTAACTATCCATTTATTTAATATTTTAAAATAATTACATAAATTCAAAAAAAACTGTAAGTTGCTTAACTTTATTTTACAAATAACTTGATATTTTCTTTTACTTTATATTTATCCATTTCATACATCAATTATATTAATTACCAAGTTAAGCTTATAATTCCATTTTTTTACTTAAATTCCCATTATTAAGTTAAATCAACTTTCACACTACAACTTAAACCATCTGTAACGCCCCACCTCTATGCTCACAATAACAAAGAGTATTAAAGGAAATACTGTCTGTTATTATGAAGAATAAGGCTGGATAGGAGCGGCCATCCGTAGTTAGGCCTTACACTAGTATTGGTTACCTCGACAGGAATAGTATATATTTTTAATTTTTCATCTCATATTTATTTACTCCCATCGACATACCCAATTCCAGTATAAAACGAACTACAATGGTTCATAATAGTTTAGGACAATAGATATAATAATAACACAGATAATATAAATGCGGAACACAGATAAAACAAAAGTCTCATATATATAATAACTGATGTCAGTTACAATACATGTGCTACAGTACATATGATACAACTACAACTGTCGACTCTGGAAGTTACATATACAAGTACATTATCGTAAATAATATACATGAATATACAACATCCTATACAATGACAACATCTACTCCAAAATATGAAAAAACTTCATAACTCTAGCAGCAACCCAAAGTAAGATATCAACAACCTGTAAATACTCAGTCTGACCCGAGTATTAAATTCAAAAGAAAATAATACACGGGTCAGTCTAATTCAAACTCAGTTATTAGTGCATAGAAGCCATAATAATTAAATATGAATAGACGACAGTCACAGTAAATCCCGTCTATCCGACCCTTCTAGAAGAGGATCGGATAACGGTAAATATAACACGTAATAGTGTTAAACAACAAATCAGCAGATTCAACATATCAACAAAGATGAATGAAAAGAATATCAATGAAGATATATTTAAAAGAAAACAACAGAATTGCCTAATTGGCAATTAATTCAAAACGATTAAATTAAATCAAATCAATTCAATAATTGAAATGTCACTTAACAACATCAAAACCGATTGGCTGCAGTACACGCACGCGTGCACTGCCTCGCCAATACGGCATATAAAATACGCAAAGGATCAATGGATCAAAAGTAATTGAAATATCAATAAAAGCAATACCGTGTGGCTGCAGTTCATGCTTGTGTGCACTGCCTTGCCACTACAGTGATGATGTACCCAATGAATACCGTGTGGCTGCAGTTCACGCTTGTGTGCACTGCCTTGCCACTACAGCGATGGTGTACCCAATGAAGATTCACAAACGAGCACAAGGTCAAACCCGAAGTACCGGATTCAACTCAAGTGAATTTTGAAAACAACAAAATGCAAATGTAATCCAATGGTCCAAGTCAATGCAAGATAGTAGCTCATGCTACCGATCAGGTCGAAGTGACCCAACACCGATGAAGTCAAGACAAGGTAACCAGATCATACATGATCAAAATGGAGCCAGGCTCAAGCTCTTACAACAACTGATTCTAGTGAAGATGAAATGGAGCAACTACTGTATGCAACAAGTCAAGGAACCAAGCTACAGATCGAAGCACACGGGGATACACAATAGAAAACCAGACTGGAAATCACCCAAGAGGAACACAACTAAAAAGTCTACAACCCAAATCCACAAGCATACTGAAACATGCGGTGGCACCAATAATGAAGTATATAAGTGCAGATGCACTGCGCAGCAGATATAAATGGTTATATTCATGTGCAAAATGAAAACAACTCGATATATAGACCAAGATTGCAGTGAGGACTGCAGAATAAATGCTCAACCCGAAAGAGTATGATGAACAAAATATAACTAGTATGCACTGTAAACTGGATAGTGCAACGATCATACTCAAGGCCAAATACATCCCAACGCCAACACTTACCAAATTCAAGTAAAGTGCAGGTCAGACCAACTATAGAAACAAATAAGACCAGATTTTAATGTAAGTCAAACTGAGTACATATCCAAAAGAGATAATGTATGCAAATGAGCTACAGACCAGAAGAAATCAACATGACCCAGAGCAATGCTAAAAGCACACTCAAGGCCGAGAACCAGATCACACAACAAATGAACCAAGGCTACAATATGCAGACTCAAGCAACAACACCCACAAAGCTACAGATATGACCAGAAAATGACAGCAACATAACTCAAATGGCAATGATGAAGTCAGAGGCGACAAAATGGAAGTGAGGCACCAAACAGAGAACAGTGCAACATGCTATTGCTACAAATACACAGAGGCAACATCACATAAACATACTGCAACTCCAACAGATTCAAAACCAAGGAACAACTTCATGTACGTGCAATGTCAAAACGTACAATAGGCCGAGAACCAAACAGATGCAGCCAACCAAAGAACTCAACAGCAAAAACAATGAAACTCGAGCTAAATGCAAATCAATGAAAAACAACTACTAGTACAAGACAAAAGTGAGTACAGACGACTCAACTAGAGTTCAACAACAACAAGGACCAGATTCAGGAAACATCAAATGGCAAATAGCACAATGTAACCAAATGAACAAAAATGTCTGAGCCGAGAATTACAAACCAAAGTCATCACTGAAAAATATCAACATTGACTGGAATCAAACCAACACCGATCAAAAATCACTGGCCGAAACAAAGCAACATGGAAGCAAAAATCAAAATTGCAGAAGCATCATACGAGAATGAATTAGAGGTGAGTAAATAGGATTACTCACATTTTCTTCGACGAGAATTGAAGTAGCCGAGCACGAGATCATTGATCGACCAAGCAATAGAGGTCGGCATCCAGGAATAGAACGAGCCCTAATTTAGCAAAGAGGAACGAGGGGAGACAAGGGCACCATTTTTGTTTCTCTCGTACGTTTAGGGTTTAAAACGAATTGAATGAATATGGATAAAGGGGGATAGGGTCTGTCTTGGTTAGTTATCACGGCAACCAAAAGACTTAACCATTTTTCAAAAGAAAATTCAAACTGGTTCAAAAATTCCAAACAACAATTAACAATCAGATTTAATCATCTAACGACGATATTAATCAATACAAAAATCCGGGTTGTTACAGACTCCCCTCCTTATAAAAATTGCGTCCCCGCAATTTTCATAATTAAGGTCGTCACTAACTATTAATTTTCTAACATAAACTGGTTAAGCTAGAAAAATAAAAGTCGGGAATACAAACTCCAAAGAAATCTTTTAATTTCATAAAAGAAATTTTAATTTTCCATAAAATCTAACTATCAAATAGATAATTAGGAAATAACTAAACGGGATAAATGCAATTATCAGCAATATCTAATTATCGATGCGATAATTAGATGGCAGCAAAATCTAATTATCAACAAAGATAATTATAAAACACAAATCACAATTCGCAAAACTGCAATTAACTAGTTACCAAAACGATAATCAGAAATCTCAAATCACAAATATCCAATTATCAAAAACGATAATCAAATCGACAAATATTGGATTATCAAAAACGATAATCAAATCATCAAATATTCGATTATCAAAAACGATAATCAAATCAACAAATATTCGATTATCAAAAACGATAATCAAATCAACAAATATTGGATTATCAAAAACGATAATCAAATCAACAAATCAACAATTATTCGATTATCAAAAACGATAATCAAATCAACAAATATTCAATTATCAAAAACGATAATCAAATCAACAAATATTCGATTATCAAAAACGATAATCAAATCAACAAATATTGGATTATCAAAAACGATAATCAAATCATCAAATATTTGATTATCAAAAACGATAATCAAATCAACAATTATTCGATTATCAAAAACGATAATCAAATCAACAAATATTCGATTATCAAAAACGATAATCAAATCAACAAATCAACAATTATTCGATTATCAAAAACGATAATCAAATCAACAAATATTCGATTATCAAAAACGATAATCAAATCAACAAATCAACAATTATTCGATTATCAAAAACGATAATCAAATCATCAAATATTCGATTATCAAAAACGATAATCAAATCAACAAATATTCGATTATCAAAAACGATAACCAAATCAACAATTATTCGATTATCAAAAACGATAATCGAATCAACAAATATTCGATTATCAAAAACGATAATCGAATCAACAAATATTCGATTATCAAAAACGATAATCAAATCAACAATTATTCGATTATCAAAAACGATAATCAAATCAACAAATATTCGATTATCAAAAACGATAATCAAATCAACACATATTGGATTATCAAAAACGATAATCAAATCATCAGATATTCGATTATCAAAAACGATAATCAAATCAACAAATATTCGATTATCAAAAACGATAATCAAATCAACAAATATTGGATTATCAAAAACGATAATCAAATCAACAAATCAACAATTATTCGATTATCAAAAATGATAATCAAATCAACAAATATTCGATTATCAAAAACGATAATCAAATCAACAAATATTCGATTATCAAAAACGATAATCAAATCAACAAATATTGGATTATCAAAAACGATAATCAAATCATCAAATATTCGATTATCAAAAACGATAATCAAATAAATAAATATTCGATTATCAAAAACGATAATCAAATCAACAAATATTGGATTATCAAAAACGATAATCAAATCATCAAATATTTGATTATCAAAAACGATAATCAAATCAACAAATATTCGATTATCAAAAACGATAATCAAATCAACAAATATTCAATTATCAAAAACGATAATCAAATCAACAATTATTGGATTATCAAAAACGATAATCAAATCAACAAATATTTAATTATCACAAGCGATAATCAAATCAACAAATATCTAATTATCGAAAACGATAATTAGAACTCATATCAACAAATATTTAATTATCACAAGCGATAATCAAATCAACAAATATCTAATTATCGAAAACGATAATTAGAACTCATATCAACAAATATTTAATTATCACAAGCGATAATCAAATCAACAAATATCTAATTATCGAAAACGATAATTAGAACTCATATCAACAAATATTTAATTATCACAAGCGATAATCAAATCAACAAATATCTAATTATTGAAAACGATAATTAGAACTCATATCAACAAATATCCAATTACCTACAGATAATTGGAAACAACAAATATCTAGAAATCAATTAAGATGATCTAGAAAATCAACATAAAAGGTTGGATCGATCCCATCAGATGGCGAGTTTTAGCTACGCCGCACGTGCATCAACATATGGCCGAAGCCTACCAAGTACCAAACATAATTTTGGCGCCTAACATATGACCCTAAGGTCCAACATATGACCCGAAGGTCCGGTACTGGTATTGACCCGAAGGTCCAACATATGACCCGAAGGTCCAACATAGTGGCTCGAAAGCACACGAAAATCATCATATATTCAATTAACGAGTCCAGAATTAAGCGAAATAGCAAACGCACATGTCCCATACCACGTGTTTTACTAAATCGTTTGATTCTCTTCATCGTTTCCTTGAACGTGTAAAATCATCAAAATCATCAAACAACAAATGTTTCAATTAACGAGTCCGGAATTAACCGAAATAGTAAAAGTATGGTTTCATACTCCGCACTTTTTCTACATCGTTTAAATCTCTTCATCGTTTCCTTGAAAGTGCAAATTGTGTATTCCAAAAATAACATTTCACATTCTCAAGCGGACAAGTCCGGAATTAAGCGAATCAGTAAAAGAAAGGGATCATAATACTCGATTTTTCTGAAACATTTAAGTCACTTTCTCATTCTTCCGAAAACGCAAACTGTAAAAATTCTGAAAACAATTTCATTTACTTCATAAAAGTAATAATTTACATTCTCAAACGAACAAGTCCGGAATTAAGCGAATCAGTAAAAGAAAGAGTTCATAGTCCTCGATTTTGCTGAATCGTTTAAATCGCTTCCTCATTCTTTTGAAAGCATAAACTATAAAAATTTTGAAAAACAATTTTTTTTTTAAATGATTTGAAATCCGTGATAAAAATAGCAACATTAGTGACAATTTCAATAAGAAAATTGTACTTCTCAAAACACCGTAGAAACGGATCTCAAAATCAGCATTGCGGGATAACCGCTTGAAAATCCACTTTAAAATATGACGGATACTGAAGTCAAAGCGACAGTAATTTTTTTTAAACGTCAAAATCTCATCAAAATAATTCACATCGAAATACAATATCAGTGAATTTTCATTCATTAAAAATGTCAACAAAACACCGTACTTAAAAAATTTAGCACAAGTGTTAAAATCCCGTTATAATAATAACGGCAACAAAATACGTTTCATAACCAAGCATCGGTTCAACGTAAAATTAATGTAGTAACATGCAACTCATGTTTGCACGCACACTACAAAATAAACAAAGAAATCAATCTATTATATCTTCAATAAAGATATTTTAAAACAGCAGAAATCTAATCAGATATGATTAGCATCAAAGAAAACCAGTAAGAAATTTCAACAAATCAAATCCACTGGTTAAACAACATAATGAAATTAATTTCATTTTCATATTTTCATTTTTAAATCAAAATAATTATCAGTTGTACTCAGCGAAGCAGTCACTCTGTTTTCGCTGCGCACTCTGATAATCAAAGCACAAATCAATCAATCCTCAAAACTCAAATCAACTTTTATTTTTAAATAAAGATATTTAAAAATTTCCATCATATTTTCAAAACTTTGGTTTTGACTCAAAGCACATATAAAACATCGACTAATAGTTGTAACACAGGTTCCATCTAAGTTATGTTTTATATTATGTCCTACACCCCAAGCTCTGATACCAACTGTAACGCCCCACCTCTATGCTCATAATAACAAAGAGTATTAAAGGAAATACTGTCTGTTATCATGAAGAATAAGGCTGGATAGGAGCGGCCATCCGTAGTTAGGCCTTACACTAGTATTGGTTACCTCGACAGGAGTAGTATATATTTTTAATTTTTCATCTGATATTTATTTACTCACATCGACATACCCAATTCCAGTATAAAACGAACTACGATGGTTCATAATAGTTTAGGACAATAGATATAATAATAACACAGATAATATAAATGCGGAACACAGATAAAACAAAAGTCTCATATATATAATAACTGATGTCAGTTACAATACATGTGCTACAGTACATATGATACAACTACAACTGTCGACTCTGGAAGTTACATATACAAGTACATTATCGTAAATAATATACATGAATATACAACATCCTATACAATGACAACATCTACTCCAAAATATGAAAAAACTTCATAACTCTAGCAGCAACCCAAAGTAAGATATCAACAACCTGTAAATACTCGATCTGACCCGAGTATTAAATTCAAAAGAAAATAATACACGGGTCAGCCTAATTCAAACTCAGTTATTAGTGCATAGAAGCCATAATAATTAAATATGAATAGACGACAGTCACAGTAAATCCCGTCTATCCAACCCTTCTAGAAGAGGATCGGATAACGGTAAATATAACACGTAATAGTGTTAAACAACAAATCAGCAGATTCAAAATATCAACAAAGATGAATGAAAAGAATATCAATGAAGATATATTTAAAAGAAAACATCAGAATTGCCTAATTGACAATTAATTCAAAATGATTAAATTAAATCAAATCAATTCAATAATTGAAATGTCACTTAACAACATCAAAATCGATTGGCTGCAGTACACGCACGCGTGCACTGCCTCGCCAATACGGCATATAAAATACGCAAAGGATCAATGGATCAAAAGTAATTGAAATATCAATAAAAGCAATACCGTGTGGCTGCAGTTCACGCTTGCGTGCACTGCCTTGCCACTACAGTGATGATGTACCCAATGAATACCGTGTGGCTGCAGTTCACGCTTGCGTGCACTGCCTTGCCACTACAGTGATGGTGTACCCAATGAAGATTCACAAACGAGCACAAGGTCAAACCCGAAGTACCAGATTCAACTCAAGTGAATTTTGAAAACAACAAAATGCAAATGTAATCCAATGGTCCAAGTCAATGCAAGATAGTAGCTCATGCTACCGATCAGGTCGAAGTGACCCAACACCGATGAAGTCAAGACAAGGTAACCAGATCATACATGATCAAAATGGATCCAGGCTCAAGCTCTTACAACAACTGATTCTAGTGAAGATGAAATGGAGCAACTACTGTATGCAACAAGTCAAGGAACCAAGCTACAGATCGAAGCACACGGGGATGCACAATAGAAAACCAGACTGGAAATCACCCAAGAGGAAAACAACTAAAAAGGCTACAACCCAAATCCACAAGCATACTGAAACATGCGGTGGCACCAATAATGAAGTATATAAGTGAAGATGCACAGTGCAGCAGATATAAATGGTTATATTCATGTGCAAAATGAAAACAACTCGATATATAGACCAAGATTGCAGTGATGACTGCAGATATAAATGCTCAACCCGAAAGAGTATGATGAACAAAATATAACTAGTATGCACTGTAAACTGGATAGTGCAACGATCATACTCAAGGCCAAATACATCCCAACGCCAACACTTACCAAATTCAAGTAAAGTGCAGGTCAGACCAACTATAGAAACAAATAAGACCAGATTTTAATGTAAGTCAAACTGAGTACATATCCAAAAGAGATAATGTATGCAAATGAGCTACAGACCAGAAGAAATCAACATGACCCAGAGCAATGCTAAAAGCACACTCAAGGCCGAGGACCAGATCACACAACAAATGAACCAAGGCTACAATATGCAGACTCAAGCAACAACACCCACAAAGCTACTGACATGACCAGAAAATGACAGCAACATAACTCAAATGGCAATGATGAAGTCAGAGGCGACAAAATGGAAGTGAGGCACCAAACAGAGAACAATGCAACATGCTATTGCTACAAATACACAGAGGCAACATCACATAAACATACTGCAACTCCAACAGATTCAAAACCAAGGAACAACTTCATGTACGTGCAATGTCAAAATGTACAATAGGCCGAGAACCAAACAGATGCAGCCAACCAAAGAACTCAACAACAACAACAATGAAACTTGAGCTAAATGCAAATCAATGAAAAACAACTACTAGTACAAGACAAAAGTGAGTACAGACGATTCAACTAGAGTTCAACAACAACAAGGACCAGATTCAGGAAACATCAAATGGCAAATAGCACAATGTAACCAAATGAACTAAAATGTCTGAGCCGAGAATTACAAACCAAAGCCATCACTGAAAAATATCAACATTGACCGGAATCAAACCAACACTGATCAAAAATCACTGGCTGAAACAAAGCAACGTGGAAGCAAAAATTGAAATTGCAGAAGCATCATACGAGAATGAATTACAGGTGAGTAAATAGGATTACTCACATTTGCTTCGACGAGAATTGAAGTAGCCGAGCACGAGATCATTGATCGACCAAGCAATAGAGGTCGGCATCCAGGAATCGAACGAGCCCTAATTTAGCAAAGAGGAACGAGGGGAGACAAGGCCGCCACTTTTGTTTCTCTCGTACGTTTAGGGTTTAAAACAAATTGAATGAAAATGGATAAAGGAGGATAGGGTCTGTCTTGGTTAGTTATCACGGCAACCAAAAGACTTAACCATTTTTCAAAAGAAAATTCAAACTGGTTCAAAAATTCCAAACAACAATTAACAATCAGATTTAATCGTCTAACGACGATATTAATCAATACAAAAATCCGGGTTGTTACAGACTCCCCTCCTTATAAAAATTGCGTCCCCGCAATTTTCATAATTAAGGTCGTCACTAACCATTAATTTTCTAACATAAACTGGTTAAGCTAGAAAAATAAAAGTCGGGAATACAAACTCCAAAGAAATCTTTTAATTTCATAAAAGAAATTTAAATTTTCCACAAAATCTAACTATCAAATAGATAATTAGGAAATAACTAAACTGGATAAATGCAATTATCAGCAATATCTAATTATCGATGCGACAATTAGATGGCAGCAAAATCTAATTATCAACAAAGATAATTATAAAACACAAATCACAATTCGCAAAACTGCAATTAACTAGTTACCAACACGATATTCAGAAATCTCAAATCACAAATATCCGATTATCAAAAATGATAATCAAATCAACAAATATTGGATTATCAGAAACGATAATCAAATCATCAAATATTCGATTATCAAAAATGATAATCAAATCAACAAATATTCGATTATCAAAAACGATAATCAAATCAACAAATATTGGATTATCAAAAACGATAATCAAATCAACAAATCAACAATTATTCGATTATCAAAAACGATAATCAAATCAACAAATATTCGATTATCAAAAACGATAATCAAATCAACAAATATTGGATTATCAAAAACGATAATCAAATCATCAAATATTCGATTATCAAAAACGATAATCAAATCAACAAATATTCGATTATCAAAAACGATAATCAAATCAACAAATATTGGATTATCAAAAACGATAATCAAATCAACAAATCAACAATTATTCGATTATCAAAAATGATAATCAAATCAACAAATATTCGATTATCAAAAACGATAATCAAATCAACAAATATTCGATTATCAAAAATGATAATCAAATCAACAAATCAACAATTATTCGATTATCAAAAACGATAATCAAATCATCAAAATATTCGATTATCAAAAACGATAATCAAATCAACAAATATTCGATTATCAAAAACGATAATCAAATCAACAAATCAACAAATATTTGATTATCAAAAACGATAATCAAATCAACAAATATTCGATTATCAAAAACGATAATCAAATCAACAAATATTCGATTATCAAAAACGATAATCAAATCAACAATTATTCGATTATCAAAAACGATAATCAAATCAACAAATATTCGATTATCAAAAACGATAATCAAATCAAAACATATTGGATTATCAAAAACGATAATCAAATCATCAGATATTCGATTATCAAAAACGATAATCAAATCAACAAATATTCGATTATCAAAAACGATAATCAAATCAACAAATCAACAATTATTCGATTATCAAAAATGATAATCAAATCAACAAATATTCGATTATCAAAAACGATAATCAAATCAACAAATATTCGATTATCAAAAACGATAATCAAATCAACAAATATTGGATTATCAAAAACGATAATCAAATCATCAAATATTCGATTATCAAAAACGATAATCAAATCAACAAATATTGGATTATCAAAAACGATAATCAAATCATCAAATATTCAATTATCAAAAACGATAATCAAATCATCAAATATTCGATTATCAAAAACGATAATCAAATCAACAAATATTCGATTATCAAAAACGATAATCAAATCAACAAATATTCGATTATCAAAAACGATAATCAAATCAACAATTATTGGATTATCAAAAACGATAATCAAATCAACAAATATTTAATTATCACAAGCGATAATCAAATCAACAAATATCTAATTATCGAAAACGATAATTAGAACTCATATCAACAAATATTTAATTATCACAAGCGATAATCAAATCAACAAATATCTAATTATCGAAAACGATAATTAGAACTCATATCAACAAATATTTAATTATCACAAGCGATAATCAAATCAACAAATATCTAATTATCGAAAACGATAATTAGAACTCATATCAACAAATATTTAATTATCACAAGCGATAATCAAATCAACAAATATCTAATTATCAAAAACGATAATTAGAACTCATATCAACAAATATCCAATTACCTACAGATAATTGGAAACAACAAATATCTAGAAATCAATTAAGATGATCTAGAAAATCAACATAAAAGGTTGGATCGATCCCATCAGATGGCGAGTTTTAGCTACGCCGCACGTGCATCAACATATGGCCGAAGCCTACCAAGTACCAAACATAATTTTGGCGCCTAACATATGACCCGAAGGTCCAACATATGACCCGAAGGTCCGGTACTGGTATTGACCCGAAGGTCCAACATATGACCCGAAGGTCCAACATTGTAACGACCCAGAATTTTTATTTAATTAAAATTTGAATATTTAATTTATTTTAAATATTAATAATTGAATTTATAAGTCGAATAAATTTTTATTTGAATTATTGGATTTAATTGGATAATTAAATCGATAATTTAATACGTTAAATTATAGAAATAATTGAAAATGAGGTTAAATATGATTGAAAATGATTTTTAAAATTTTATTTTATCATATTGAAGTTAGAATGATATTTTAGAACTTTTAAAATCGAATTAAAAGTTAATCTGTGAAAATTGAATATTTTAATATTTAATAATCGACTGTAAAATAGTCAATTTTTGAACAGTCTCAGAATTGAACGAAACCAGTTTCATTGGATCCGTAATAGTTAGTTATTACCGGATTTCAAATTTCGTGTCAATCGGAGTTATCGTTTGATCGTGGCAGCTCGAAACGCATCGAATTATTTTTAATTTAAATTTGGCGAGTCAAAATAGCCATTTTTCAAAAAGTCTCGGATTTCGACGAAACCAGTTTCATCGGATCCGTAATGTGATATTATTGTAAAGTTTCAAATTTCAAGTCAATTGGATTTACCGTTTGTCCGGTACAAATTAAAACGCCTAGAAATCGATTTAAATCGGTTTAATTTAAATTGAACGTTTTCAGCCATAACTCGCACATACTTCCGAATTAGCTTCCGAAACCTGTTCCATTGTGTCCGGAACGCGGGGTAAACCCTAGGTACGCTGGTTACGGCGCCTAAATCGGAGTTCGGAATTCCCGGGATGAATAGTGTTTACGCTTGGTTTTCTTTATAAATAGCCCTCACTCTAACATAAAAAAAAATAAAAAATTAAAACCCTAATTCATTCACGCAGCCGCCACCCCCATCTTGAACGGCCAGAAAGCTCCCATCTTCATCCCCAAAATTCTTCAAATCCGTGCAACGATTCGACGAACTTCTAACTGGAGATTTGTAGTGGGTATCGAGTTCTATATATTCAACGGATATGATCTAAAACGATGCACCGAGGAGGAGGATAATGGCCTGCGTTCGACCCTAGCTGCGCACGCATTTCGAGGCACTGGGGGGGTGCGCGCGTGACCGGTCTCTGGGCGTGGGTGGTGCCGGGGGGCGCGAGCATGATGGAGTTTCCTGATCGAATTATCATGCGTCGTGGAGGCTCGAATTCGAAAACCTAATTTGCGTGTATGGGTTGAGTTGCGGCCTGTAGATTTTCGTGAGTAGGGAAGAAGCACGGTGGGCTTTAGATCATGATCTAACGGCATGGATTAAGCATAGGTTAAAATAGTTAAAGTTATGTTGTTATTAGTTTATTTAAATTCGAGCAATCTTGTAAAATCAATAACTTTTTCATACGAGGTCGAAAAAATGCAAACTCAGTTGCGTTGGAATCGTATGGACGAGCACTACGCGATGGAGTTGGTTTGGAGTCGTTTGGAGTTAGTGAGAATTTCGGGTAAAATTAAACGCACGTTTAATTTTATTCGAAATAATCGCTAAAACGGAAATTAAAACCAAGGTGAGAACTTCTCACTCAATCGAAAAGATTTCGATTTTATTTTAAATAATTAGATTTAAAATATTTGAATGCATGTTTGAATGATGACTGTAAATTATTGATTGTTAAAATAGACATTATGCGCCGTTAGTAAGCGGAGGTTATTTAATATAAACATATACCGCGAATATTTCATAAACAGTGAAATTGGTATTATATATAATATCAATATATATATATATTGGCATATGTATATATTGCAGTTGATTGATTTCCCGCATTTTTTGTTTAGCGGATGAGACCCTATTGCGCCGTTATTAAGCGGATAATATTTATTAAAAACATATACCGCGATAATTTCGTACTGGAGCGAAATTGGTATTGTGCTAATGTTTTTGGATGCAGGGAAACAGGTTGGAGGGATCCAACTGGATTCCTCAACAGTTTTTATTTGATTTCAGATATTTTGATATTTGATTGATTATCATATACGATATATGATGGATCGTGTAGTCGTGATTGACTATTTGGTGTGTAGCATCATTGGACCCAGATTTTGGGATTTTAAAATGATTTTAGAGTGATTTTTGAAAACATACTATATTTTTGGAATTGATCCATTATAAATAAATAAACGTTATAATTTTTAAGGTTATAAAAAATTATGATTTTTAAGAAATATAGTTAAAAACTGATTTTTGAAAATAAGGAATTAATGACTTTATAAAAGAGTTTAAATGGGGATTCTGAACTTGTTATAAAAAGTTGAAATATAGGATTTATAAAATTTGATTATTTTATAAATCTAAATGATGAAGTTCTAAAGAAATTTAAAGACATTTTAAAAGAATAATATAAATTGATTTATATTAAGAGATTTATAAATGGATATTTATAAATTGAAATATTGACATTATAAAACGAGTTTTTATAAGTGTTTGAATGAAGTGAAAATGAATTTCATAACTGAATGAAATTTATAGAATTGTAAACGGTGAAGTTATAAATGGAATTTTATAAACAGTAGGTTTATAAAATTTGTAAAGTTATTAAAAGAATAGACTTGGGTAAATAATTGAATCTCATAAGTTATAAGATTTATAATTATGAAATTCTAAGAAACGATTTTGTAAAATAATCGTTTTATAAGTAATTAACTTATAATATGAACTTGTAGTTTATAATTGAGTTATAAACTGGAATAGGTTAATAAAAGAATTTATAAAAAGGAAATTTTTATAAATAAAGAGAAATGGAATTTATAAACGTTGTTTTATAAATCCGCAAACGACTTATTTTGATAAGTTAATTGTTATAACTTATAAATGGAGTTATATTCACATTTTTGAATAGTGAATAATCCTTTGAATTAAAATGAATAAAAGGATGAGATTTGTTAACGAAGTTTATTCACATTTTTGAATAGTGAATAATACGTTAAAGAAAATGTTTGAATGTGATGTTTTAAATTTAATTAAAACGATCTAACGATGTTTTAAAAGGTGTTGAGATTTGAAATCATAGATTTCAACATTTATTGTTGAAATAGATGTTTCGAGAAATAAAAGGAAACGTGGACTATAACACTGTTGTTATAGTAAATGATTTCCGAAAGGAAATATTTTGAATAGTATTAGGATTTATATATCTATTTTAATTTCGAATCCCTATACTAGTGATTTTGGGTTGTAGTAACGATGTTTTACGCAACATTCGTTTTGGCCCAAATAAATATGGTTAAGAGAATGTTTTCCTTAAAGAATGAAATATATACTTAATCTCGATTTAAGTATATTGAATATTTTCTAAGTGTTGAAAATAAAAGAAATTTGTGAATTACTTATGAATAAATAAGTATGGAAATGTTTTTCCAATGTGAAATGAAACGTTTTAAGAATTTATCTTTTTGAAGATAAATTGAAATGGATAATTGAAATCATATGCATGAATAATTTTGAAATATAAATTCATTATGGAATTTATATGTGAAAGTGGAATTGTTTAAAAATAAATATTGATTTATTTTTGAAGTGTTGAAATTATATATCTTGTAAAGATATTTTGGAAAATAAATAATTTGGAAAATTATTTGGAATCTGGTGATGTTGTGCATATCCATTGATAGTTCAATAGCCGACTATCAGTATTTCCCTTTGAATGGGTATTTGATGTGATTTGTTTGAATTTGAATGCACACTTATTTTTGAATAAGCGCTCACTATTCGGGTTAACCGGGAAAGGACCATGGGGTCGTATAACCCACTCCGAATATGTGATACGTCGTTGTGAATTGCATTTGAAGATCGGTGTTGAAGACCGGTATTTGCAAGAGTGATAGGATGAACTATCGATTGACTCTGCACCGAGTTGCTCCGGTATTGAGTTCTCCATATGTGATGGTGAATCCGATCAGGATTGTGGATATCCGGATTGCAAGGACTTCTTTGTAAGTGCCTTCGGTTCTGTTCGAGCCCGGAACAGACTTGTATGGATTGTATGTCTGACATTACAAGTTGAGATATACACTACAAGGGGAGGGGGGATTTCCGACGGCTGAAAACCGTCGGCGGCCGTCGGAAGCCGTCGGCGGCCGTCGGAAAAAGCCGTCGGAAATGAAGGCGTCGGGGAGCAGTATTTCCGACGGCTACCGACGGGTGATGCCGTATACATTATCGACGGTTTCCGGCGGTTTCCGGCGGTTTCCGACGGCTTCCGACGGCCGTCGGAAACCGTCGGAAACCGTCGGAAATCAGGCCAATAAGCCGTCGGAACCCGTCGGAAACCGCCGGAAAATTTCGACCAATAAGCCGTCGAGAGCCGTCGGAAGCCGTCGGAAACCTGTTGTTTTTTTTTAAAATCTGCTGCAAATAGAGCCTTCCAACCACATTTCTCTTCCAAACACTACAATATCAATACTGCACAATCAAATAAACAATAATCCAACCAAACATGCAAACCAATACTCCAAAATATTCAATAGACACAGAAATAAACTAAATTAGAATAAAAATAAAATACAAAATATACATAACATTCCAACATTAACAATAATACTAACAATAACTGTTCTAATCATGCATATCCTGATACAGCTACAGAACCAAGTGTATTATACATAATTATACATATCAACAATTAATTGTTCCTTCTACCAAATCATTGTAAACTAAAACTAAACATACCTGCACGAACGAATTAGAAAGCAATGAATCAATCTGCCCCAGATCCAGAGCCAGCCGATGAAGGGAAGCGGCCACCAAACTGCTGCATGTACTCAAATAACTGTGCCGTCTGCATGGCCTGTTGGCGGTTCTGCTCCTCCAACTGCTGAACTCTAGTCTGTAATTCTTCTATACTTGCTAGCTCGCTCTGAGGTCTACTCCGCCGTCTCCTACTCTGACTACTGGACTGCAATAATTGAAAAATAAATAAAATCAAAGTTTATTGTTTTGAAAAGGTAAGAATATCATATTTTAAGTATTTTAAGAAAAATTAAATTATTTACCGCTAAATTGCCAAATCCGTATCGTCGACCATGCTCTGGTGGACTCATAACGGACTCAAAAATAATGTCCTCTTCATCGGTCGTCAGCTGCTCTCGACCCGTATCAGAAAGGAGTTTCTGTCGCTGCTCCATAAACATCTCCTGCATTGACAAATTAATAATATCATATCTTATTTCATAATAATTTGACAACTAAAACAATTACTAATACTGAATAAAATGAAATATGCTTACATGGCTTTTACTGGATTTATCGTCCTGCCATGTGTACGAAACAGTCCCGTCTGGATTAACATGCTCAACAGCATGCGTACGGGTGAACACGTCCATATAGCTGACAGGACCATGTGCCTCGGCTTCCTGAAGTTGATTGTTACATACAATTATTATACATTTAAAATCATATAGCATAAACTATTTACATTTATTATTCAGTAATTAAATTTACCAACTCCTGCCGATACTGCTGAAACGACTTCGATCCTCCGCGATGAGTAACGGGATTCTTATTTCTATTTGCAGAGTTTCTATCTGACTCTGCCTGTACATTCAAAATTTGATACATTATTTTTCAATCACGTTAAATTAATAATTGAAAAAAAATTAGTATACTTGCCTTCGCCTCGTCCGTCTCCCAGTAGCTCAACCAAGCTTGCCACACGCTCTCCCCCATCCACCGTGGTCTCTTCCCGGATTTCTTAACCTCAGATATCGTGTCTCTGTAGTTCTTTCGCATCTTCCTCATCCAGTATGCTCGTGCCAGCTGCATATCATCTGTCTGGATGTCTATCTCAGCCTGTGTTAAAAAAAGATTACACTTTAAACGATAAACGGTAGAAAAACGACAAAAACGAATTAAAAATGTAAATTCTTACTGTGTTCATAACTTGTCCAATACAGGGACAAATCCGACAAACATTGTACCAGATGAATATAAATGGTCGTTTTTCGAAAAAAACGACTATTTATACAACGATCATGTACAACACTCGTCAGACGGGGCCAAAAACTCTCTAAGGGACATTTGTCGGTTAACATGCGCGCATTTTACTCAAAAATACAGTTTTACTCACTGTTCACATTTATATATTAATTTCACACATTTATTCGACGTATTACGCATCAACTTAGGGCTGGTTTAACATTTTGTCATTTTTCAATACACACAATTATAATTTAGAGTAATGCATTTTTTTTGTGTCATAAGTAAAAACGTGCACAATATAATACTCCTAGTTCATTCAATCATTTTATCTTATTCCAAATAACGTATACAATCGTCGAATCAAGGCATACACAACAAAATACATATACATGAACATGCACAAATTATACGTGTTTATCACAATTTCACGATAAAAGATGAAATTGGTATACCATGTGATGCTATAAACCGTTATTACGCTAGTGGAAACAATTGCAATCATTAATTCGCCCTAATTTATCAATTTATGCAAATCTATAATTAGGGTAAAAACTGAATTTTTCATAAAAATAAGAGATTATACCTGAGATTAAGAGTACTGAAGCTTGATTAGAGTGCGTTGGAAGATCCGGAAGCTAAAAATTAGGGATTGGAAGCTTAGGGGTTGAATTTGGGGGGTTTTTTGGGTTTTTTTCGTATGAAATGGAGGAGGAAGAAAGGGCTCGGCTGGCTGGTATAATCGCAAATTTGCGACGGCTTCCGACGGCCGCCGACGGCCCGTCGAAAGCCGTCGGAAAATGGCCGTCGGAAGCCGTCGGTCTTGGCTGTCGGTATTCTGCCTTTTTCTTGTAGTGATAAAGCCGATTTCTTTCAAATATATTTCTGTTGGTGGCGGAGAATTTATTCTTTGCTTAACACCCTTCTTTGAGACATATGTGCTCAAAGGTTATATAGTTGAAGTTATCAGCAATATATTCCCAGTTTGGTAATGTGACATGCTGAGTGATGCTGAAATGATCATTGTGTTGATTATTTGTGATAGGATCATTTATTTGATCGTCTATCTTAGTGATCATTGTGTTGATCATTTGTTGACCCAAAGCATGGCTTTTGTATAAAGTATGTTTTTGTGGACGTGAATTCGTCGAGCCTCACATCCCGGAAATGGTCAAAACAGGAAAGATGCAGCAAGGTTATGAGGGGTAGCGCCCTTTAGGATATGTGCATTTCCTTCTGGAAAAGGGTGGTATCATGGTATGGAGCCCAGATACTTACTCATGTTGAAAACACTTTATGATTGTGTGAATTGATTACGACCGCTCGGTTGATAAAGGTCCCAAAGGACCGGGGGATGGCATATTCGGTCAGTTGTTACTCAGTTAGGAGTAACCCGGCCTTGTGTTGGTAGAGATCCGGTTTGGTTCTCGGGGATGTCCATCCAGAGGCATTCTCATGTGGCAATGGGAAGTTCCTTGGCCTGACCATTTGTTGGAAATCCAATTCCCAATACGAAACTTTTACGGTATTAGTTGTAGAACCTGCTATTCACTTATGGTGGTCACCACTGTTTGGATAGTAGCTATAGTAGGCATACGATAATGGTCGTATGTTGGCTAAGATTTATATCTTTATTTTTGAAATGATTTGTTATTACACTATGCACTAGTAATAATATCAAATGTTATTTTAAATGCGTATCAAGCATCTTTGGCTATCATAAGGAGAAATCTCCTCCGATTCTGCGTTTGCATGTGTGTGTGTGCGGGAGGCCTTATGGTAGTCTCATTTTTAAAAGCATTGCGAATTGAGTTTAAAAATATTCCTCTATTTGATTTTAAAGTTAAATAAACTGTTTTGAGTTCTCACACCAGTCACATGACTGACTCGGAGTTTATTGTTTTCCTTCCTAAACTCTGGGTGCCCACCAATTTCCACACGGGCAGTTAAGAGTTAGGTTTATCAGGATATTCTGGATATTCTGGAGTTGCTGGAGGCAAGCTGGATGGCATGGCGTATTACTAGTTTATATAGTATTTCTTTTTCCGCTGCATTGTTTTTGTTGTATGTTGTTGTACACTCTGATGTGATGATATGATGTAATAAAATGTGATGTAATGTAATAACTGATATAGTTCTTTGTTTAAAGATTATTCATTTGTTATTATATGTTGTTCCGCTGCGAATTGTGAGATTCTGTTGTTGTTCCTTTCTGTCCCGTTCTATTTTAAAAAAATCCTTCTATCTTCTATTATCAAATTTTCTATTTTTCTATCTTCCTCTCTCTCTATTTTCTGTTATCTTCTTCTACTTCTCTCTTTTTCTTTTCTTAAAATTTTTGTTAAAACCCATAACATTCTGTGTTTCCGGCCTTCGATTTCTCGGCAGTCGATAAAGTGAGTATCGATGTTGAAATTTCGAAAGTCGAAAATTCATGTTTGTTACATTTGGTATCAGAGCTGATGGTTAAGCGACAACCATGGTTCTGATGGGTATTACTCGTTAGAGATAGAGTCAGCAGTACTCTAGAATGAGTTTGAGTGTAAAAATAAATATGAGCGCGTATTTGTTAGTGAATATAAAATTGTTTTGAATCGGGTAAATAAGATAATTTTGCCCAAAACTATTTTTGTATAGAAAGAAATGATTTTCTATGAATTATTATAGTATATGGTTGCATGATGGTTAAGAAGTGATAATAATGAATTATTACCATTAGTATATGGAATTAAATAAAATGAATTGAATTCAAGTAAATTAACTTGATAATTTATTTATTTGTGAAATAATTTCAAATGAAATGAATATGAATATGGGATGTGAATGAAGATTTAATAGATGGTTGATGTTTGCATTTGTTGTTTAGTTGCATTTGCTATGTGACATATATAGTTGTTATGTTGCTATATGTTGTATATCGATACTATTGTCATATATGCATGTTTCTCATGTTGTTTGTTGAGTTTAGTAGGTGCGGATCGCGTTTGCTTCGCATTTGGAGTTCGCTTTCGCGCTATATTAGCCGTATATGCTTGCTAATAAAATATAAGGTACATATCTCGGATTAAATATCGTACTTTTACACTTTTTTCCCTTCGGGATGCCTCATTACTTGATGAGATGTATATTTGTGATATATATATTGTCATTTTTTTTTCGGATCGAGCCGCGCAAAGGAGACCATGGCGAATTTTTCCGAAAATTTAAGGCGTTAGAAAATTTTTGAGAAAATTGGGAAAATTTTGAAAACTTCAACTTTGATTTTGAAGTTGAAAGTTAAACAATAGGTAGTTGTTTTTGAAAAGATAACTAAGTATGATTTGAAAACTTAGTAAAGTATGGTAAGAAGTTTAATTATAAATTTTGGGAAAATTAATAGATTCTGTAATTTTCTTACTTGTAATTTCGAGGACGAAATTGTTTTAAGGGGGAAAGATTGTAACGACCCAGAATTTTTATTTAATTAAAATTTGAATATTTAATTTATTTTAAATATTAATAATTGAATTTATAAGTCGAATAAATTTTTATTTGAATTATTGGATTTAATTGGATAATTAAATCGATAATTTAATACGTTAAATTATAGAAATAATTGAAAATGAGGTTAAATATGATTGAAAATGATTTGTAAAATTTTATTTTATCATATTGAAGTTAGAATGATATTTTAGAACTTTTAAAATCGAATTAAAAGTTAATCTGTGAAAATTGAATATTTTAATATTTAATAATCGACTGTAAAATAGTCAATTTTTGAACAGTCTCAGAATTGAATGAAACCAGTTTCATTGGATCCGTAATAGTTAGTTATTACCGGATTTCAAATTTCGTGTCAATCGGAGTTATCGTTTGATCGTGGCAACTCGAAACGCATCGAATTATTTTTAATTTAAATTTGGCGAGTCAAAATAGCCATTTTTCAAAAAGTCTCGGATTTCGACGAAACCAGTTTCATCGGATCCGTAATGTGATATTATTGTAAAGTTTCAAATTTCAAGTCAATTGGATTTACCGTTTGTCCGGTACAAATTAAAACGCCTAGAAATCGATTTAAATCGGTTTAATTTAAATTGAACGTTTTCAGCCATAACTCGCACATACTTCCGAATTAGCTTCCGAAACCTGTTCCATTGTGTCCGGAACGCGGGGTAAACCCTAGGTACGCTGGTTACGGCGCCTAAATCGGAGTTCGGAATTCCCGGGATGAATAGTGTTTACGCTTGGTTTTCTTTATAAATAGCCCTCACTCTAACATAAAAAAAAAAAAAAAAATTAAAACCCTAATTCATTCACGCAGCCGCCACCCCCATCTTGAACGGCCAGAAAGCTCCCATCTTCATCCCCAAAATTCTTCAAATCCGTGCAACGATTCGACGAACTTCTAACTGGAGATTTGTAGTGGGTATCGAGTTCTATATATTCAACGGATATGATCTAAAACGATGCACCGAGGAGGGGGATAATGGCCTGCGTTCGACCCTAGCTGCGCTCGCATTTTGAGGCACTGGGGGGGTGCGCGCGTGACCGGTCTCTGGGCGTGGGTGGTGCCGGGGGGCGCGAGCATGATGGAGTTTCCTGATCGAATTATCATGCGTCGTGGAGGCTCGAATTCGAAAACCTAATTTGCGTGTATGGGTTGAGTTGCGACCTGTAGATTTTCGTGAGTAGGGAAGAAGCACGGTGGGCTTTAGATCATGATCTAACGGCATGGATTAAGCATAGGTTAAAATAGTTAAAGTTATGTTGTTATTAGTTTATTTAAATTCGAGCAATCTTGTAAAATCAATAACTTTTTCATACGAGGTCGAAAAAATGCAAACTCAGTTGCGTTGGAATCGTATGGACGAGCACTACGCGATGGAGTTGGTTTGGAGTTAGTGAGAATTTCGGGTAAAATTAAACGCGCGTTTAATTTTATTCGAAATAATCGCTAAAACGGAAATTAAAACCAAGGTGAGAACTTCTCACTCAATCGAAAAGATTTCGATTTTATTTTAAATAATTAGATTTAAAATATTTGAATGCATGTTTGAATGATGACTGTAAATTATTGATTGTTAAAATAGACATTATGCGCCGTTAGTAAGCGGAGGTTATTTAATATAAACATATACCGCGAATATTTCATAAACAGTGAAATTGGTATTATATATAATATCAATATATATATATTGGCATATGTATATATTGCAGTTGATTGATTTCCCACATTTTTTGTTTAGCGGATGAGACCCTATTGCGCCGTTATTAAGCGGATAATATTTATTAAAAACATATACCGCGATAATTTCGTACTGGAGCGAAATTGGTATTGTGCTAATGTTTTTGGATGCAGGGAAACAGGTTGGAGGGATCCAACTGGATTCCTCAACAGTTTTTATTTGATTTCAGATATTTTGATATTTGATTGATTATCATATACGATATATGATGGATCGTGTAGTCGTGATTGACTATTTGGTGTGTAGCATCATTGGACCCAGATTTTGGGATTTTAAAATGATTTTAAAGTGATTTTTGAAAACATACTATATTTTTGGAATTGATCCATTATAAATAAATAAACGTTATAATTTTTAAGGTTATAAAAAATTATGATTTTTAAGAAATATAGTTAAAAACTGATTTTTGAAAATAAGGAATTAATGACTTTATAAAAGAGTTTAAATGGGGATTCTGAACTTGTTATAAAAAGTTGAAATATAGGATTTATAAAATTTGATTATTTTATAAATCTAAATGATGAAGTTCTAAAGAAATTTAAAGACATTTTAAAAGAATAATATAAATTGATTTATATTAAGAGATTTATAAATGGATATTTATAAATTGAAATATTGACATTATAAAACGAGTTTTTATAAGTGTTTGAATGAAGTGAAAATGAATTTCATAACTGAATGAAATTTATAGAATTGTAAACGGTGAAGTTATAAATGGAATTTTATAAACAGTAGGTTTATAAAATTTGTAAAGTTATTAAAAGAATAGACTTGGGTAAATAATTGAATCTCATAAGTTATAAGATTTATAATTATGAAATTCTAAGAAACGATTTTGTAAAATAATCGTTTTATAAGTAATTAACTTATAATATGAACTTGTAGTTTATAATTGAGTTATAAACTGGAATAGGTTAATAAAAGAATTTATAAAAAGGAAGTTTTTATAAATAAAGAGAAATGGAATTTATAAACGTTGTTTTATAAATCCGCAAACGACTTATTTTGGTAAGTTAATTGTTATAACTTATAAATGGAGTTATATTCACATTTTTGAATAGTGAATAATCCTTTGAATTAAAATGAATAAAAGGATGAGATTTGTTAACGAAGTTTATTCACATTTTTGAATAGTGAATAATACGTTAAAGAAAATGTTTGAATGTGATGTTTTAAATTTAATTAAAACGATCTAACGATGTTTTAAAAGGTGTTGAGATTTGAAATCATAGATTTCAACATTTATTGTTGAAATAGATGTTTCGAGAAATAAAAGGAAATGTGGACTATAACACTGTTGTTATAGTAAATGATTTCCGAAAGGAAATATTTTGAATAGTATTAGGATTTATATATCTATTTTAATTTCGAATCCCTATACTAGTGATTTTGGGTTGTAGTAACGATGTTTTACGCAACATTCGTTTTGGCCCAAATAAATATGGTTAAGAGAATGTTTTCCTTAAAGAATGAAATATATACTTAATCTCGATTTAAGTATATTGAATATTTTCTAAGTGTTGAAAATAAAAGAAATTTGTGAATTACTTATGAATAAATAAGTATGGAAATGTTTTTCCAATGTGAAATGAAACGTTTTAAGAATTTATCTTTTTGAAGATAAATTGAAATGGATAATTGAAATCATATGCATGAATAATTTTGAAATATAAATTCATTATGGAATTTATATGTGAAAGTGGAATTGTTTAAAAATAAATATTGATTTATTTTTGAAGTGTTGAAATTATATATCTTGTAAAGATATTTTGGAAAATAAATAATTTGGAAAATTATTTGGAATCTGGTGATGTTGTGCATATCCATTGATAGTTCAATAGCCGACTATCAGTATTTCCCTTTGAATGGGTATTTGATGTGATTTGTTTGAATTTGAATGCACACTTATTTTTGAATAAGCGCTCACTATTCGGGTTAACCGGGAAAGGACCATGGGGTCGTATAACCCACTCCGAATATGTGATACGTCGTTGTGAATTGCATTTGAAGATCGGTGTTGAAGACCGGTATTTGCAAGAGTGATAGGATGAACTATCGATTGACTCTGCACCGAGTTGCTCCGGTATTGAGTTCTCCATATGTGATGGTGAATCCGATCAGGATTGTGGATATCCGGATTGCAAGGACTTCTTTGTAAGTGCCTTCGGTTCTGTTCGAGCCCGGAACAGACTTGTATGGATTGTATGTCTGACATTACAAGTTGAGATATAAAGCCGATTTCTTTCAAATATATTTCTGTTGGTGGCGGAGAATTTATTCTTTGCTTAACACCCTTCTTTGAGACATATGTGCTCAAAGGTTATATAGTTGAAGTTATCAGCAATATATTCCCAGTTTGGTAATGTGACATGCTGAGTGATGCTGAAATGATCATTGTGTTGATTATTTGTGATAGGATCATTTATTTGATCGTCTATCTTAGTGATCATTGTGTTGATCATTTGTTGACCCAAAGCATGGCTTTTGTATAAAGTATGTTTTTGTGGACGTGAATTCGTCGAGCCTCACATCCCGGAAATGGTCAAAACAGGAAAGATGCAGCAAGGTTATGAGGGGTAGCGCCCTTTAGGATATGTGCATTTCCTTCTGGAAAAGGGTGGTATCATGGTATGGAGCCCAGATACTTACTCATGTTGAAAACACTTTATGATTGTGTGAATTGATTACGACCGCTCGGTTGATAAAGGTCCCAAAGGACCGGGGGATGGCATATTCGGTCAGTTGTTACTCAGTTAGGAGTAACCCGGCCTTGTGTTGGTAGAGATCCGGTTTGGTTCTCGGGGATGTCCATCCAGAGGCATTCTCATGTGGCAATGGGAAGTTCCTTGGCCTGACCATTTGTTGGAAATCCAATTCCCAATACGAAACTTTTACGGTATTAGTTGTAGAACCTGCTATTCACTTATGGTGGTCACCACTGTTTGGATAGTAGCTATAGTAGGCATACGATAATGGTCGTATGTTGGCTAAGATTTATATCTTTATTTTTGAAATGATTTGTTATTACACTATGCACTAGTAATAATATCAAATGTTATTTTAAATGCGTATCAAGCATCTTTGGCTATCATAAGGAGAAATCTCCTCCGATTCTGCGTTTGCATGTGTGTGTGTGCGGGAGGCCTTATGGTAGTCTCATTTTTAAAAGCATTGCGAATTGAGTTTAAAAATATTCCTCTATTTGATTTTAAAGTTAAATAAACTGTTTTGAGTTCTCACACCAGTCACATGACTGACTCGGAGTTTATTGTTTTCCTTCCTAAACTCTGGGTGCCCACCAATTTCCACACGGGCAGTTAAGAGTTAGGTTTATCAGGATATTCTGGATATTCTGGAGTTGCTGGAGGCAAGCTGGATGGCATGGCGTATTACTAGTTTATATAGTATTTCTTTTTCCGCTGCATTGTTTTTGTTGTATGTTGTTGTACACTCTGATGTGATGATATGATGTAATAAAATGTGATGTAATGTAATAACTGATATAGTTCTTTGTTTAAAGATTATTCATTTGTTATTATATGTTGTTCCGCTGCGAATTGTGAGATTCTGTTGTTGTTCCTTTCTGTCCCGTTCTATTTTAAAAAAATCCTTCTATCTTCTATTATCAAATTTTCTATTTTTCTATCTTCCTCTCTCTCTATTTTATGTTATCTTCTTCTACTTCTCTCTTTTTCTTTTCTTAAAATTTTTGTTAAAACCCATAACATTCTGTGTTTCCGGCCTTCGATTTCTCGGCAGTCGATAAAGTGAGTATCGATGTTGAAATTTCGAAAGTCGAAAATTCATGTTTGTTACAAACATAGTGGCTCGAAAGCACACGAAAATCATCATATATTCAATTAACGAGTCCGGAATTAACCGAAATAGCAAACGCACATGTCCCATACCACGTGTTTTACTAAATCGTTTGATTCTCTTCATCGTTTCCTTGAACGTGTAAAATCATCAAAATCATCAAACAGCAAATGTTTCAATTAACGAGTCCGGAATTAACCGAAATAGTAAAAGTGTGGTTTCATACTCCTCACTTTTGCTACATCATTTAAATCTCTTCATCGTTTCCTTGAAAGTGCAAATTGTGTATTCCAAAAATAACATTTCACATTCTCAAGCGGACAAGTCCGGAATTAAGCGAATCAGTAAAAGAAAGGGGTCATAATCCTCGATTTTTCTGAAACGTTTAAGTCACTTTCTCATTCTTCTGAAAACGCAAACTGTAAAAATTCTGAAAACAATTTCATTTATTTCATAAAAGTAATAATTTACATTCTCAAATGAACAAGTCCGGAATTAAGCGAATTAGTAAAAGAAAGGGTTCATAGTCCTCGATTTTGCTGAATCGTTTAAATCGCTTCCTCATTCTTTTGAAAGCATAAACTATAAAAAATTTGAAAAACAATTTTTTTTTAAATGATTTGAAATCCGTGATAAAAACAGCAACATTAGCGACAATTTCAATAAGAAAATTGTACTTCTCAAAACACCGTAGAAACGGATCTCAAAATCAGCATTGCGGGATAACCGCTTGAAAATCCACTTTAAAATATGACGGATACTGAAGTCAAAGTGACAGTAATTTTTTCTTAAACGTCAAAATATCATCAAAATAATTCACATCGAAATACAATATCAGTGTATTTTCATTCATTAAAAATGTCAACAAAACACCGTACTTCAAAAATTTAGCATAAGTGTTAAAATCCCGTTATAATAATAACGGCAACAAAATACGTTTCATAACCAAGCATCGGTTCAACGTAAAATTAATGTAGTAACGTGCAACTCATGTTTGCACGCACACTACAAAATAAACAAAGAAATCATTCTATTATATCTTCAATAAAGATATTTTAAAACAGCAGAAATCTAATCAGATATGATTAGCATCAAAGAAAACCAGTAAGAAATTTCAACAAATCAAATCCACTGGTTAAACAACATAATGAAATTAATTTCATTTTCATATTTTGATTTTTAAATCAAAATAATTATCAGTTGTACTCAGCGAAGCAGTCACTCTGTTTTCGCTGCGCACTCTGATAATCAAAGCACAAATCAATCAATCCTCAAAACTCAAATCAACTTTTATTTTTAAATAAAGATATTTAAAAATTTCCATCATATTTTCAAAACTTTGGTTTGACTCAAAGCACATATAAAACATCGACTAATAGTTGTAACACAGGTTCAATCTAAGTTATGTTTTATATTATGTCCTACACCCCAAGCTCTGATACCAACTGTAACGCCCCACCTCTATGCTCACAATAACAAAGAGTATTAAAGGAAATACTGTCTGTTATGATGAAGAATAAGGCTGGATAGGAGCGGCCATCCGTAGTTAGGCCTTACACTAGTATTGGTTACCTGGACAGGAGTAGTATATATTTTTAATTTTTCATCTCATATTTATTTACTCCCATCGACATACCCAATTCCAGTATAAAACGAACTACGATGGTTCATAATAGTTTAGGACAATAGATATAATAATAACACAGATAATATAAATGCGGAACACAGATAAAACAAAAGTCTCATATATATAATAACTGATGTCAGTTACAATACATGTGCTACAGTACATATGATACAACTACAACTACAACTGTCGACTCTGGAAGTTACATATACAAGTACATTATCGTAAATAATATACATGAATATACAACATCCTATACAATGACAACATCTACTCCAAAATATGAAAAAACTTCATAACTCTAGCAGCAACCCAAAGTAAGATATCAACAACCTGTAAATACTCGGTCTGACCCGAGTATTAAATTCAAAAGAAAATAATACACGGGTCAGTCTAATTCAAACTCAGTTATTAGTGCATAGAAGCCATAATAATTAAATATGAATAGACGACAGTCACAGTAAATCCCGTCTATCCGACCCTTCTGGAAGAGGATCGGATAACGGTAAATATAACACGTAATAGTGTTAAACAACAAATCAGCAGATTCAAAATATCAACAAAGATGAATGAAAAGAATATCAATGAAGATATATTTAAAAGAAAACATCAGAATTGCCTAATTGGCAATTAATTCAAAATGATTAAATTAAATCAAATCAATTCAATAATTGAAATGTCACTTAACAACATCAAAACCGATTGGCTGTAGTACACGCACGCGTGCACTGCCTCGCCAATACGGCATATAAAATACGCAAAGGATCAATGGATCAAAAGTAATTGAAATATGAATAAAAGCAATACCGTGTGGCTGCAGTTCACGCTTGCGTGCACTGCCTTGCCACTACAGTGATGATGTACCCAATGAATACCGTGTGGCTGCAGTTCACGCTTGCATGCACTGCCTTGCCACTACAGTGATGGTGTACCCAATGAAGATTCACAAACGAGCACAAGGTCAAACCCGAAGTACCGGATTCAACTCAAGTGAATTTTGAAAACAACAAAATGCAAATGTAATCCAGTGGTCCAAGTCAATGCAAGATAGTAGCTCATGCTACCGATCAGGTCGAAGTGACCCAACACCGATGAAGTCAAGACAAGGTAACCAGATCATACATGATCAAAATGGAGCCAGGCTCAAGCTCTTACAACAAGTGATTCTAGTGAAGATGAAATGGAGCAACTACTGTATGCAACAAGTCAAGGAACCAAGCTACAGATCGAAGCACACGGGGATGCACAATAGAAAACCAGACTGGAAATCACCCAAGAGGAACACAACTAAAAAGGCTACAACCCAAATCCACAAGCATACTGAAACATGCGGTGGCACCAATAATGAAGTATATAAGTGCAGATGCACAGTGCAGCAGATATAAATGGTTATATTCATGTGCAAAATGAAAACAACTCGATATATAGACCAAGATTGCAGTGAGGACTGCAGATATAAATGCTCAACCCGAAAGAGTATGATGAACAAAATATAACTAGTATGCACTGTAAACTGGATAGTGCAACGATCATACTCAAGGCCAAATACATCCCAACGCCAACACTTACCAAATTCAAGTAAAGTGCAGGTCAGACCAACTATAGAAACAAATAAGACCAGATTTTAATGTATGTCAAACTGAGTACATATCCAAAAGAGATAATGTATGCAAATGAGCTACAGACCAGAAGAAATCAACATGACCCAGAGCAATGCTAAAAGCACACTCAAGGCCGAGAACCAGATCACACAACAAATGAACCAAGGCTACAATATGCAGACTCAAGCAACAACACCCACAAAGCTACAGACATGACCATAAAATGACAGCAACATAACTCAAATGGCAATGATGAAGTCAGAGGCGACAATTTGGAAGTGAGGCACCAAACAGAGAACAGTGCAACATGCTATTGCTACAAATACACAGAGGCAACATCACATAAACATACTGCAACTCCAACAGATTCAAAACCAAGGAACAACTTCATGTACGTGCAATGTCAAAACGTACAATATGCCGAGAACCAAACAGATGCAGCCAACCAAAGAACTCAACAGCAACAACAATGAAACTCGAGCTAAATGCAAATCAATGAAAAACAACTACTAGTACAAGACAAAAGTGAGTACAGACGACTCAACTAGAGTTCAACAACAACAAGGACCAGATTCAGGAAACATCAAATGGCAAATAGCACAATGTAACCAAATGAACAAAAATGTCTGAGCCGAGAATTACAAACCAAAGTCATAACTGAAAAATATCAACATTGACTGGAATCAAACCAACACCGATCAAAAATCACTGGCCGAAACAAAGCAACATGGAAGCAAAAATCGAAATTGCAGAAGCATCATACGAGAATGAATTAGAGGTGAGTAAATAGGATTACTCACATTTGCTTCGACGAGAATTGAAGTAGCCGAGCACGAGATCATTGATCGACCAAGCAATAGAGGTCGGCATCCAGGAATAGAACGAGCCCTAATTTAGCAAAGAGGAACGAGGGGAGACAAGGCCGCCATTTTTGTTTCTCTCGTACGTTTAGGGTTTAAAACGAATTGAATGAAAATGGATAAAGGGGGATAGGGTCTGTCTTGGTTAGTTATCACAGCAACCAAAAGACTTAACCATTTTTCAAAAGAAAATTCAAACTGGTTCAAAAATTCCAAACAACAATTAACAATCAGATTTAATCATCTAACGACGATATTAATCAATACAAAAATCCGGGTTGTTACACCATCTATTAACTTATAACATTTAACCTTTTAGAAAATCACCGCTTAACCATTTAAATCCAATATAAATCAAATTTCATATTTTTTTTCTTTCATTTACAATACATGAAATTTATAAGAAATCATATTTTGAAATCAACCACGGGTCCGAAAAATATTTCACACCTAAATCAAGTGATATGGAAATTATCATTTAAATCCGTAATCAGTAAAATTTCCGGGTTTTGATTATTTCAGACCCGAAATCCCAATACAAATACAAATAAATAAAAATCACTTAGGCCTGTCATTTCAGCCCATAATGATTTTCCATATTCTAAAGTCCATTCGGGTATGTATCATTTCAACCCATAGTGATTCTATTCTACAGGGAACTTGTTGCAGTGTGAGAAACAGAAATAAATAAACAATATAATAGAACAGAATATAACAGATGATGTGACAAGTTAATAACAGGATTTAACATCATATAAATGATATCACAGGAAGGTATAATACTGTCACGACTCGAACTCGATGTCCGACAAACAACATCAAATTAGTATCGCCGGAGCTTGCAACACTATTAGATGATAACTAACACCGCGGAAATAAAGGATGATATCACTGATACAACATGAATACAATATAAATGCATCGGTTTGATACAATGATAATCATTAACATCAGAGAATATACAACATAAAATACAACGGAACCCGATACAATATGAGATAAGTCTTCACAGAATCCAATACTGCAACTCTGATCCAAAGCTCCAAAGACAAAGCTCCAAAACTTCTAGCTCGATCCACCATCAATGTTGCACCAAGATAAGCAAGGTCAGTCGTCCAAGGACTGAACTAGCTCCACATATTCTACTAGACCTGACTATCTGGAAAAAAACAAACTCTAGACTGCCCGTATGGAAAATTATGGGCACCCAGAGTTTAGAAACAGAACAATAAGCTCCGAGTCAGTCATGTGACTGGTGTGAGCAAACAAAAACATTTGGTCTTTAAAACAATCAAAAGGATTTTAAATTTGAAATCTACAATGCTTTTTGAAAATGAAACTACCGTAAGGCCTCCTGCCACACACACCATGCAAACGTAAAATTGGAGTAGATTTCTCCTTATGATAGTAAAACATGCTTGATACACGGAAACCAATTTTGATATTATTATTAGTGCATAGTGGAAAACATATCGAAAGTATAATATTAATCTTAGTCAGCATAGACATTTCGAACTATGCCTACTATAGCTACCATCCAAACAGTGGGGCGCCACCATAAGTAGATGGCAGGTTATACAACTAAAACCGTACAGGGCTCGTATTGATTTGATTGGATTTCCAACAAATGATCACGCTAAGGAACTTCCTACTGCCACATGGAAACGCCTCTGGCGGGACGCCTCGAGAACTTACCCAGCTCTCTGCCAACACAAGGCCGGTTTCCTCCCTGCCTGGGAGTAATACCTAAAGATATGCCACCCCGGTCCATTGGGACCTTTATACGAGGTACCTCTACACCAACAACATCACACAGTAATAAATGTACTACAGTGCCCACATGAGTAAGTATCTAGGCTCCATACCCATGATACTACCCTTTTCCAGAAGGAATGGTCATACCCTAGGGGAGCTACCCTTGAAACCTTGCTGCATCTTTCATGTTTGGACCATTTTCGGTTTATAAGGCTTGATGAGGTTTCGTCTACAAAGTTACGCTTTTCACGAAAGCCGTGCTTTGATCACAAATGATCAACAAATGATCATCAACACACGACAGACTTAGCATGCCACACTACCAAATTGGGAGTATATCGTTGATAACCTTCAACTACATAACCTCTGAGCTCGTACGTCTCAGAGAAGGGTGTTAAGCTAGGAGAATAAATTCTCCGCCGCCGACAGATATGTATTAGGAAGAAATCTGCTTTATATCTCAAAGTGTAGTGTCAGGCATACAACCATACAAGTTTGTTCTGGGTTCGAACAGAACCGAAGGCACTTCCGAAGAATCCCTTGCAAATCCGGGTATTCACAATCCCAATCGGACTTCCCATCACTTAGGAAATCTCAATACCGTAGCTATTCAGTGCAGATACAATCGATAGGTCACTCTATCGTTCTCGCAAATACCCAGTCTTCACCACCGGTCTTCAATGCTATCCATAATGACATATCATTGTTCGGAATGGGTTATATGACACAAAGCCATCTCCCGGCTAAACCGAATAATGAGCGCAATATTTAAAACATATGGATATGGAATTTCAATTAAGTCACAACTTTAAATTTCCAAACTTTCTTTCAAATGGTTTAAACCAATTACAATTTCAAATCTTTTAAACAAAAAGATTTATTTCACAAAGTTCACCCAGTTTCACAAAGATCCATTCATGGATTTCAAAACAATTTCCATTTTCAATTAGATTAATTCATTTGAATCTTTAAATCAAAGATTTAACCTATAGCTTTCAAAACTCGTTTCCAAATATTCATCCATAATTTGGAAAACTATATCAATTCAAACTTTGAACTCTCTTTAATCCAAATTGGGAATTCATTTCTTATATGAAAGCTTTTATTGTTTGAAAACAAACTGTTTTCATTTCGGAAAAATTCGGTTTCATTTATACAAGTTAAAATCTTTGAGTTAATTCAATATTCCCAAAAACAACACTTTAAAAATGGGTTAAAACCCATATAAACTCGTATATCATTTTTAAATCATAAATACCAAACATAGAATTCAATTTCAGTTTTTTTGAATTCAAATTCCAAATCTTTATTAAGTTACTCAAAATAACTTTTATTTTTAAAACACCTTTTCAAAAGCTTCTTATCTTAAACTCAATTCATTTCCAAAACCATTTGAGTTCCAAAACTCAATTTAAGAATTATTTTCTGAAATCTGTGACTTAACCGATTTCCACGTCAATCCATATGTGTGTGTGTGTATAAGTGTAGTCCAAGGGTTTTACATAATAGTGCACAACATCAATCATCACAGATTCAATCATATCAATCTCGATAAGCGATATAATCCATAACGCTTATCTTCATTCACAGATTCATAGATAAAGTGAATTTATCTATCACAAAAAGATTCATCATATGATTCGATGTGGGTTTCGGATAACCAACTGGAATCCGACTCCCTGTCGCATCGAAGTTTAAAAAGGGGTTTCCATACACACACACACACACACACATAAACGAATCACAAATCACAGTACAGCATAAGGCAATTCATATCACATAGCATCACAACCACAAACAGAAATATCAATCCAGTACGCAACAATAGTTGATATTTTTTCAATCGAGGTGAATGTGGTTTTGACAGAATTAACTACATAATTATTTTTATTGACTTATTTAAATCAACAATTAACTATTCTTAATGATAAATTAATAAAAAATTTAATTAATTATTCCTTAATCAATTATCTTAATTGGCTACTAATTATAAATTAATTAACTTTTATTATCTAATTAACAATTCTTAATTAAAAATAAATTAAACGCTTAATTATTAATTGACCAAATCTTTAATTTCAAATTGACTAATCTCTAGTCACTCAGTTAAGTACAATTTTAACCATTCTTAATTACCTTTTTAAAACAATAAATTATTATTATTATTATCAGTCTTAATTAACATTTTAAACATCTTCTTTAAACTTTGAAATCGATTATTATTAACTTAGAAAACTGTAAATTTAACTAGAATTAGAACTTACTTATATTAAATATTAATTATAGATATTAATCAAGGTTTAAAACATGGATAAGTATTTACTTGAATAATTAAACTAGTCATAATATCTTAGCTTAATTTATTAAGCCTTTGTTAAATCATCAAATTAACTCCCAACTTTTAATAGGCTGCCACTTAAAATAGAAACCCAAGAAAGATTCCCAATTTACTCGAGTGTTACTCGAGATTCTTTCCCTATTCCCCGAGTCATCCCTCTCTCCTTCTCGCGTACCTTCTTCTTCTACTTTTTTTCCAGCTAAGTTTAAATAAAACTACAGTACTCACGCAAACACATTCACGCACCCGAGCAACACATCATCTTCCCCGATTGAAAACACGAGCTCACTCCTGTTTCTCCCCGAGCTCACCTTTGAGTCGCACCATTCTTCCCCAAACTTATCAACAACATACACACACTGACACGCATTTCCATGCACAGGCGATCAAAGCCATTTTGATCGACTTCACCGTTGCCAACTCATCATCCATGACCTCCACCTACCTCGCAGCCACCCAGATCATCAAAATCAACAGTAAAACAAAATCGAACAATTTCGAGCCAAATGAGCCACTACTGGAAACAACCTGATCAACTAAAACGTCTTGCGCCGACGATAGCAACCACCTGCAACCCCACCACCTTGACCAGAGCAGCTCCGTTCAACCATGCTTCGATTCCAATTCCTGCGGCGAAGTCTGATCCCCTTTTGACAGCGCAATGACCTCGAATGCAACATCATTCAAACGAGGTTCTAAAACCCTAACTTTACATCGTCCGTCATCTCTAGCGATCTAGAATTTATTCCACCATTTTTCTGTTAATCTTTGATCTACAAATATGCTTCAGATTCAATCACAAGACCTATTGTGCCACCGATTCCCAGCACTTGATCAAAACATAATTTCTGTTCATCTAGGAATTTCTTGATCGTTATTAGCTTAAAACTCATGAACTTCCTTTTAAAAATCATCTTATTACAAGATAAATCTGATCTAATAATTAAAACTTCAAATTAAAATGCTTGAATTTTCTATTAAAAAATGTTTTTCCTTTGTAATTTTACAATTTCAAATTATTTACTAATATTCTATGGTTAAGATTATTTTTAAATTTGAGTTTGAGTTTCTCCAACAATTTTTCCTTTATAGATTATAACTCAAAACCGCTTGCACTTGGAGATTTGAATTTTCTTGAAATGGTTTACTCTGTAAACCTGGAACAAACTTATCTGCCGTTAACAAAGCATACACATTATCCTTGCCATGAATACATATACAAACAGGCATATGCAAACACTTATTTATCATTACAGACACCAGAGTCGAAGTGCTAGTTTAAAAATTCAAGTTTGCTCACCTCAAATTTAAGAACAGAGAGAAATCTGTGTTTTGAAAAATGCAGTGGATTTTCTTTTGAATCCTGTTTGCTGTTGAAGCATTCAGTTTGAATGATGTTTCTTATCTTTTTTTTTTCTTTTCTGCTTTGCTTATTTTTTTTCACTGAATAAAATAGAATAGAGTTAATATATATAAAGAGGATAGTTGAACAGGGGAAGGTATTATCTAGTTAGCTTTTTTCATTTGAATAGATTTTCTTTAATTTGACTAAAGATATTTTTGTTTGTTACTAAAATTTCGGCTGAGATAGTATATTTGGTGTGATTGAGAAGAAAACATTAAATTCATGTGTTCCAATTTGTTTACAGCAAATCTATTTGATTTTGTATGTACAATTTTGTCTTATAGATGTATTTTATTGGTTTTATAATTATCTTCCTTTGCAAGCTTTATTACATAGATATTTATTTGTATGCAGATATTATTTCTTCCTTGTTTACTGAAATGACTTTTTAAACTTGCTTGCCTAATTCACATACCATATACATGTACTTCATTTGTTATTATTTTGTAGTTTAATTTCTTTTATGTTGCCATATAACCATAAAATTTTATTATTAACATATATGCTTGAATTTTGAATTTTATTCCTATTTATAGTTTGGCCAAACATCACATTTATAACATATATTTTATTTTATACTTTACATTAAATATTGATAAGATAAATTTTATTTTATACTTCTTACAACTTTATAAAGAAAATGGATTAAAAAACAATTTATACATTTAATAAATAATCATACATATTATTATTTTCCAAAGTATAATTTATAAATCCAATTCATTTAAATACATTTTTAATTTCCAAATCAAAATTTATTTATAATTCAATTCAATTTAAAACATTTATTTTTGAGTTCCAAATCCAAATTCAAAAGCAAATAAGCATATCTCTCTTATTAAATTTGAAAAATCCAAATAAATTTACAATTTAACCCAAAAATTAAATTAAATTACAAATTAAATTCGTCTTTAAACCGGGATCGTTACAAACAAAATATAAAAGTTTCTACTCATTCACTTGGTGTCACTTCACAATTATATAGGCATATATGTCATGTGTGAATTACTCACCTCTTTAAAGCTGGAGTTCGCAAACAACACACACAAAAGAGAATCCGAAAAGCACAATAACATGATTTGATTCAAGTGGGAAGAGAGCCAAGATGTATATCTTGTATATAACAATAAAACGAGACCATACATAATTATAAATACAATACCAGAATTATTGAAACAAATTGAAATGGAGATAAACAAAGACATCACAAAGTTTCAAACAAGTTTTTCTTGCTCTTGACTCAACATGTGCTCGGCCTTAAGGATAAATTGGTTCAGCCATGACATGTTTCAGGTGGTAAAGGATCAGGTTTGGACTGAAAATAACAAGGCTTGGTCAAGGATAGGAAGGGTTTGGAAGTTACAAAGTGTGGAAGGTCACAAGGCAAGGCTAGAAAGGGTTTGGGTTCAACTTAGGCTCGGTCAAAGGCATATTTGGGCTCGGCTAGAGGCTACTACAGGTCAGGTCAGAGGTTAGTAATGGTGTTCAGAGGTGACGCTTGATGGTGGTGGTGGCTAAGGAGGTGGCCATGGCAAGCACTGAAAGTGGTGTTGCATATAGGGCTCCGTTAGCATGGTTCTGTGGAGTTTTTCATGGTTTTTGTGAAGTTTTGTTCAAAGGGAGGCCATGGAACTTTCAGGTCAGAGGAGTACGGTGGTTAGGCCATGGATTAGGTGGGAAAGAAGTGGTGGTGATCGGTTAAGGTGATGGTGAAGTGGTTAGGCCGAAACCCATATGTGAAGATCAAGCAAAATCAAGTGAAAAACAAGGCAAAACAAAGAAGATGAGAAACATGATGAAAGAGACTTTCTTGCCGTACAATTATCAATCTCTTATGTATCAACATTTGTAGAATTTGAGACAAGGGACGAAGTCAGTGAATGACTATGCAGATGAATTCTATCAATTGATTGCGAGGAATGATATTATGGAAACTGAGGAACATCTAACGGCTAGATATGTTGGAGGGTTACGAACGCAAATTCAAGACATGGTTAATATGTTTAATCCAATGTCTGTCGTTGAAGCACATCAGAAAGCTCTAGCTTGGGAGAAACACGGGAGACAAGGAAGTGGTGTGTTTACAAGTTCTAACAACCAGAATAAGGGTGCTAGTAGTAGTGCTAATGTTTCCAAGGAAGTCAATAAACCAATTGTCAATGAAGCCGCTAAAGCAAAGGTCAATAACAGTATTAAGTGCTATAATTGTCAGGAGTTCGGCCATAAAAGTAATGAATGTACAAAGCCAAAGAAGAGAGCATTAGTTGCAGAGGAATGTGAGTATGAGGATGTGGAAGCTGAAGTTGATTATTCTCAACCATCGAAGTTTGATGAAGATGAAGAAGTTGTGTTAGGAGACGAAGGGTGTAACTTAATGATAAGGAGGTCATGTTTAGTTCCAAAGCATGAGAATGATTCTAGTTGGCTGAGAAGCAATATCTTTCAGTCTACATGTACTATCTTGGGAAAGGTTTGTCGATTTGTTATTGATGCGGGAAGCTGCGATAACATAATTTCTGAAGAAGCCGTCACGAAGTTAGGGTTGAAGACTGAAAAACACTCTAGACCTTATAAACTGGCACGGCTAAAGAAAGGTGGAGAATTGACAATGGGAAGACGAGCATTTGTTACATTTTCTATTGGGAAGAAGTACAAAGATGATATATGGTGTGATGTTGTCGATATGGATGTGTCTCGTTTACTATTGGGAAGACCATGGCAATATGATAGAGCTGTATAACATAATGGTCGCACCAACAGCTACAGTTTCATGTTCGAAGGGACACAAATTAGCTTAGTCCCTAAGAAGCGTGAACAAAGTGAAAGCAAGTAAGAGAAGAAAGTGGAATCAACTAGTCTATTATCTATGAGAGAATTTGTTGAAGAAGTGAAAGATAGTGCTGAAACATTTATGTTGATTGGGTATGAAACAAGTGAAGATCGTGAAGTTCCCGCGGAGGTTAGATCGGTGTTAAATGAATTTGAAGATGTCTTTCTTGCGGAATTACCCAAGGAATTACCGCCACTGAGGATATGCAACATCAAATTGATCTAGTGCCAGGTGCTGTTTTACTGCATAGGCCGCATTATCGTATGAGTCCAAAAGAGCATGAAGAGTTGATGAGACAGATTGAGGAGTTGCTTGAGCAAGGGTGTGTTTGAGAGAGTCTCAGTCCTTATGCTGTACCAGCTCTGTTGGTACCGAAGAAAGATGGTTCATGGAGAATGTGTACCGACAGTAGGTCACTCAACAAAATAACGGTCAGATACAGATTTCCTATGCCAAGACTTGATGATCTATTGGATCAACTCAGTGGTCTATAATTTTTTCGAAGATCGATCTTAAGAGTGGTTATCATCGGATTCGCATTAGACCAGGTGATGAATGGAAGACAGCATTCAAGACTCGGGAAGGATTATATGAATGGCTGGTGATGCCGTTTGGTCTATCTAATGCACCAAATACATTTATGAGGGTGATGAATCAAATTTTTAGACCTTACATCGGGAATTTTGTTGTAGTTTACTTTGATGATATTTTGATATATAGTGCTAGCACAGAGGAGCACTTTCAACACTTGCGAAAGGTGTTAACTTTTCTTCATCAAGAACAATTCTATGCAGCAATGAAGAAATGCGTATTCATGACGCCAAGTGTTTTATTTCTGGGATATGTCGTGTCGAAGGAAGGGATACAAGTGGACCAGAGTAAAGTAGCCACGGTCAGAAATTGGCCACAGCCCAAAACTATAACAGAAGTCAGAAGTTTCCATGGGTTAACTTCATTTTATCGAAGATTTATACCACACTTTAGTAGTGTGATGACTCCTGTTACTGATTGTATGAAAGGAAAGCAGTTTTCATGGACGAAAGAGGCAGGATATGTTTTTGAACGAATCAAGGAACTATTAACCTCAGCACTGATTCTAGTGTTGCCAGATTTTCAATTACTATTTAAATTACATACAGATGCATCGAAAGTTGGAATTGGAGGAGTGTTGAGTCAGAAGGGTCGTCCAATCGCCTATTTCAGTGAAAAACTTTCTGGAGCAAAGATGAGATACAATACTTATGATATGGAGTTCTATGCTATTGTGCAGGCTATGAAGCATTGGAAACATTACTTGTTCCATAAAGAATTTGTTTTGTATACGGACCATGAAGCGTTGAAACATTTACAAGGGCAGAATAAATTTGCAGCTAGGCATGCATCGTGGATAGCTTATTTGCAACAATTTACATTCTTCGTAAAGCACATGTCTGGAGTTACTAATCGTGTCGCCGATGCATTGAGTCGGAGGAATAATTTACTAACAACCATGCGAGTAGAGTGATGGGTTTTGACTTACTTCCAGAACTTCTTACTTCAGATTCATATTTTTCTGAAATCCTAGACAAAGTCAAGCAGGGAAGCATGGATGGATATATGCTGGTTGAAGGTTTTCTGTTCAAAGGAAATCAGTTGTATATTCCAGATTGCAGTCTACGAGTGAAAATTATCAAAGAATTACATGAAGAAAGACACGTAGCCGTGACCGTACTATGCAGTTGATCTCTAAGTCTTATTTTTGGCCGTCAATGAGGAAGGAAGTTGAAAAGTTCGTTCAGAGGTGCCATGTTTGTCAAGTTTCAAAGGGAACCGCGACGAATGCAGGTTTGTATATGCCATTGCCTATACCTACTAAACCATGGGTGGATGTTAGTACGGACTTTGTGTCGGGCTTGCCGAGGACGCAACGTGGCAATGATTCTATCTATGTGGTGGTTGATCGGTTTTCAAAAATGGTACATTTTATCGCATGCAAGAAGGCGGAAGATGCAGTTAGCGTCGCACAGTTATACTTCAGAGAAATCTATCGTCTTCACGGGTTGCCTCTATCTATTATATCGGATAGAGACACTTATTTTCTGAGTCATTTTTGGATGAGTCTATGGAGAATGGTCAGGACAAAGCTGAAATTTAGTAGTGCTTATCATCCACAGACGGATGAACAGAAAGAAGTTGTGAGTAGATCCCTCGGTAATCTATCGAGATGCCTCGTGAATGACAATTTGAAGAGCTGGGATTCCACGCTGTGTCAAGCTGAGTTTGCACACAACATGCAGTTAATCGTAGCACTGGGTTCAGTCCATTCCAGGTCGTTTACTCAACAATTCCTAAGGGACCATTGGATTTATCTATCGTACCACAGCAGAAAGAAGTGACCAAACGAGCTAGTGATTTTGTGAATAAATTGCAAGAATGCCACAAGGTTGTGCGGGAACGATTGCTTAAGGCAAATGAGAAATATAAGCAATCCGCAGATATTAAATGACAAAATGTTGAGCTCAAAGAAGTAGATTTTGTATATGCAGTATTGACTAAGGATCGATTTCCTATTGGTACTTACAACAAACTAGCTGTTAGAAGAATTGGTCCTTTGGAAATTGTAAAGAAGATTAATGAGAATGCTTATCAGTTAAGATTTTCGGATCATATCCATACGGCTGACGTTTTCAACGTCAAACGCTTGATTCCATATCATGAGAATAAGTATGTCGAAGAAGAGGAAAGTGTGAATTTGGGGTCGAATTCTTTTCAACCACAGGAGGATGATGCGGCGCACCATTATAAGTCATAAGTTCTTAAGTCGCCTGCCAACCAAGCGAGTTATGCGAATTATGCAGTGGAGGATGATGCAGCGACCTAGCGAGTTATACCAATTGCGAGTTATGCCATATTTCCTTAGGCCGCTCAAGAAACTATGCCGCACTCTTAAGTCCTTCTGAAGCTTATGTCGCTCCTACCTTAAGTCGCTTGCATCTTAAGTCGCCTACTCTTATGCCGCAGTTCTTTAAGCCGTTCATTCTTTAAGTCGTTCGTGCGTCCAAGGCCGCATTTCCTTAAGTCGTTCGAAGCTTAAGTCATTCCTGCATCTATGCCAGATTGCTTAAGTCATCCATCTTTTGTCACCTGCTTTAAGTCGCTCTCCTATGTTGTAATTTTTCTTATGTCGCGTTGTATTGTTAAGTCGCATGTGTGTTGTAACCGTGTTGTAATTTCTTAAGTCGTATTGTTGTTAAGTCGTTGTAACTCGTATGTCGTTTGTCGTATGTCGTATGTCATTTCTATAACACGTATATTGTTAGGTCATGAGTCGTTAAGTCGTGTAATGTTAAGTCGCCTGTGTGTGTTGTACTTTCCTATAAATAGGGGTGTGTTGTCATTTGTAAAGGGGAGTTGATTTTGAATAAAAATTTTGTGCGAGCTTTTGCCGCCATTGTTGAAGTTGAGTGTGATCTCCTTCTTCTTTCCATCTTTGGGTTATTCGTGCGCGAATCAACGAAGTTGAAGCCAATTCTTGGTATCACTTTCGAGTGATCAACGATCGAATTGTAGATCTTTCAACACGGTATCTTACGAGATGAATGGATTGGAGATAGCTAGATTCCGGTATCATCACGATCAACGAAATTGAGTATTTATCATTCTATCAGAGTTATACCACTGCGTCAGTTTGGTATCAAAGCTTAACCGCTGCGTCAAAATTGAGTACCATTCAAATCAATAGTTTTCAAATCAACTTCATACTTATATAAATCCATTTTATATAAGTTCGATAACTTCCAAATCAAGTATTTAGTAACATATGGTTCTCAAATTCAAATCATTTCAATATCATTTCATTCTCAAAATCATATGCGATTTCACCAAATTTTCTTCCAAATTAAATATCTAAGTTTCTAAGTTTCCAAAATAATAGGTTTAGAAAATAATCCCAGTTTCCAAATTAGCATAATTCAAGTAAAACAAATTCATTTCCAATGTCATCATATAAATACTGGGTTTTACATTCCAATTATTTTCAAAACTAAATATTTTCTCAAAATCAATTATACCCAAAATGGTTTTCAAATTTATAACTATCCATTTAAAACCTTTAAACTATTTATTACTTTATGAAAAATCCAATTTTCCTTTTGCAAATTATTTATTTAACTAAATTTTCAATTTACTTAAGTCATACTCTTCATACTTTAAACATACAAAAACTAAACGTATATTCCTCATCAAATATTTTATACTCTTCGAAATTTCTTAGCGTTGAAAAGCTAACCATGATTTGGAAGTGTTTGAACCTTCAAAATAGTTGGTGAAATCAAATTTCAAATCCAAGAGTTGGGAATCAACAGCAAATTAGTAAATCAATTTTATAAATAGAGTTGTTCTAAATCAAATTTGAAACTCGAGGACTGACACAGGGCTCACTTCAAATCACTTCAAATATTTATACGTATATCTTTCGAAAATCAAATCATACTTCGAAATCTGAAATCAGAATTGGTTTCACATAATCACTCGCATAGCAAAGCTCCTATAGTGGCCTCTCCCCCTTCTGAAACTTGAAAATCAATGTCGATGATGCGTGCACTCATTACCGAAATTATTTTCCAGCGACATAAGTGGGTTCTGGACTTCTATTTCTTAAACTTCATTGAAATTTCTTTGAGATCATTGATACTCATTTGAAGTCATTTGAAGTCATTTGAAACATTTCTTATCTGGAAAATACTTTCAAATCATATTATCATATATCTTAAAACCTTAAAACCAATTTTCAAAATACTGGAGTTCAATCTCTCAAATCTCAAATTCAAAACCCTTCAGTTATAAATCATTTTATACAAATCAAATTTCTTATAAAATCTTTAAAATTTCAAATTCTACTTTTTAAAAATTATATAATCCTTGTCGAAAACATTTCACTTTTATATATAAAATGTGGTCATCCTTATCAAATTAATAATTTCGATGTATACACAATTTCAAAATACAATCAACAAAAAAATTTCAAGGGATGATTCAACGATGGATTTCAAAACAAACAGAGATTAAAATTTAGAGGAACTCAAATCAAATAGAATTCTAATTTTAAGATAAGCTCGAATGAAGATGAGATAATTACCAAATAGGAGATGATAAGCCTATATAAATCACGGGTGACCTTAACTCGGTCGACCGTGACTTCAGGAATATAATCAATGTGGAAATCTAAGGCAAATCGACATTCGATCGCCAGAGATAGAATCCAGGTATAGCAAAAGATAGATAGCATCGTAAACCGAGGATACAAGAATCTCCGGCGAAAATATGCCAATTGTAAAGGAGTTTCACCCCTTTACAAATCATTCAAAGATTTGCGGAATCGCTGATCTTTATAGAAGTCATTCAAAAATGGAGTTATGGAATGCTCCAAATTCAAAGGATAAAATAGGGAAGACAAGACTGGATTTCAGAATAAGTGGAAGCGTTCCAAATTTCAAGGAATCTTAATCGATAAAAATCCTAACCAAGATATTTCTAACAAGGTGGATACAGAAGGGATGAAGTTAGAAAATCTCGGTTTCAAAATAAGAAAATTTTATACCAATATAATCTTTGAAAATCCTTTAAAATCATTTTAAAATCATTTTATACTTCGAAAATACGTTCTCTCACAAAGAAATGAAGCTGAGATTGATTCCACTCATTCTAGGGTATTCTACCCTATCTCTAATGAGTTTTTGCTCCGCAGGCTAAGGTTTGCCAAAAACCAAAGCTCTGATACCAAATGTAACGACCCACTATTTTCGACCATTCAAATCGACAATAATCCACACATGTCAGACTTGAATAATTCAAAATAACAGATTGTAATAAAATTTGGATCAAATAAAATCATTCACAGAATCACAGACATAGAAATATCATAATAATTTGCAGCGAAAATAAAATACCATTGTAGTTCATGAAGCTACTATATACAAACTCTCAAAACATATACAAAATATCATAGTTTAAAAATGGATACAATAGAAGTCTGGATACATAAATCAATAATACAGAGACAGATACTAAATAGGATCTAACTGGAAGAAGTAGACGAATAGATCGACAGATAAGCTCCAGCTAAACTCTAGCTCTAGAACGTGAATCCAAAGTCGTGATTCTCAGGCCGACCCGAGCGTAAAGTAAAACGCAAACACTCGAGTCAGGACATACATACTTATACAATGTAAACCAACTCAAGTGAACTGTGATAGCTATGCACAATAACTTAAAGGATGCTTGGGATCACCCGTCCTTTAAGGATCAGTCAAACCATCAATTAAGTAGTAATAAAAACTATTCTAGAAATATCCATATTAAAGTAAACAATGGTGTTATTGTGACTAGGGTAGCGTAGAGCTGCAGTAACCGCTCACCTCTAGCCACACTCTTAAAATCAAAGGTGTGCATCAATTAATCACAAGGAAATCACATGACACACAAAATAGTGTACCCGTGGTTATAAATTTCAAAATGATTTATAATTCCGAATTATAATCATTTAAACCATTAAAAAGTGAAGTCATTATTCCTTCAAATCAAATATTCAATTCCCAAAATTTAGCCTTTTCTGAGTTCATTTATTCAGTTAAACACTTCAAATAAACTTCAATTCAAACCATTTTTAACTTATAAATTACATATTTTCCACTATAAAATGGTCATTTAAATACCCTTGAACTTATGATTTTTATAAAGTAAATTTCACAAACAATTATCAATAACTTCACTTATTAAATTCAAGCGTACAAATTTCCCATTCTTTACCTTTTAATAATTATTTATCACTTAAATTTCAAATTACCATTTCATACATTAAACTAAATTTCCCTTTTATTTAATTTACTTAAGTTTTAAAACCAAATCTTACAATTCCAAGTCAAGTTAAATTCCAAATTTCCATTTAGCTATCCATTTATTTAACATTTTAAACTAATTACATAAATTCAAAATACACTGTAAGTTGCTTAACTTTATTTTACAAATAACTTGATATTTTCTTTTACTTTATATTTATCCAGTTCATACATCAATTATATTAATTACCAAGTTAAGCTTATAATTCCTTTTTTTACTTAAATTCCCATTATTAAGTTAAATCAACTTTCACACTACAACTTAAACCATCTATTAACTTATAACGTTTAACCTTTTAGAAAATCACCGCTTAACCATTTAAATCCAATATAAGTCAATTTCATATTTTTTTCTTTCATTTACAATACATGAAATTTATAAGAAATCATATTTTGAAATCAACCACGGGTCCGAAAAATATTTCACACCTAAATCAAGTGATATGGAAAATATCATTTAAATCTGTAATCAGTAAAATTTCTAGGTTTTGATTATTTCAAACCCGAAATCCCAAGTCAAATACAAATAAATAAAAATCGCTCAGGCCTATCATTTCAGCCCATAATGATTTTCCCTATTCTAAAGTCTGTTTGAGTATGTATCATTTCAACCCATAGTGATTCTATTCTACAGGAACTTGTAGTGTGAGAAACAGAAATAAATAAGCAATATAACAGAATAGAATATAACAGATGATGTGACAAGTTAATAACAAGGTTTAACATCATATAAATGATATCACAGGCAGGTATAACATAATATAAAAGTTCCTACACATTCACTTGGTGTCAGTTTACAATTATATAGGCGTATATGTCATGTGTGAATTACTCACCGCTTTAAAGCTGGAGTTCGCAAACAACACACACAAAAGTGAATCTGAAAAGCACGATAACTCGATTTGATTCAAGTGGGAAGAGAGCCAAGATGTATATCTTGTATATAACAATAAAACAAGACCATACATAAATATAAATACAATACCAAAATTATTGAAACTAATTGAAATGGAGATAAACAAGGACATCACCAAGTTTCAAATAAGTTTTGTTTGCTCTTGACTCAACATGTGCACCGCCTTAAGGCCAAATTGGTTGGCCATGACATGTTTCAGGTGGTAAAGGACTAGGTTTGGACTGAAAATAACAAGGCTTGGTCAAGGATAGGACGGGTTTGGAAGTTACAAAGTGTGGAAGGTCAAAAGGCAAGGCTAGAAAGGGTTTTGGTTCAACTTGGGCTCGGTCAAAGGCATATTTGGGCTCATCCAGAGGCTACTATAGGTCAGGTCAGAGGTTAGTAATGGTTTCAGGTGGTGCTTGATGGTGGTTGTGGCTAAGGAGGTGGCCGTGGCAAGCAATGAAAGTGGTGTTGCATATAGGGCTCGGTTAGCATGGTTCTGTGGAGTTTTTCATGGTTTTTGTGAAGTTTTGTTCAAGGGGAGGCCATGGAACTTTCAGGTCAGAGGAGTATGGTGGTTAGGCCATGGATTAGGTGGGAAAGAAGTGGTGGTGATCGGTTAAGGTGATGGTGAAGTGGTTAGGCCGAAAACCATATGTGAAGATCATGCAAAATCAAGTTAAAAACAAGGCAAAACAAAGAAGAAAAGTGGAGAAAAGAGAAGGAAGCCATTACCTTTTTCTTCAGATCTAAAAATGGCGTGTAACGATGAATGAGAAAGAGTTGTTTTATTTTACGTAATATACAAAATACACCGCTAGGGATCAAGGAAATAAAAGGCATCATATGGAGGAGTTATGGTATGAAATTAATGGATGAAAAGATAAAGAGACAATAAATCAAACGCACGCATGCCTTTAATTAAAAATAGGTAATGTATTTGATTTGTTTCCCATCTATTTAATAACATATATGCTAAAGAAATAATTCAATAAGTACATACCATTTAAATAAACATTATATAAATAAATAAGAAAACGGTTATAGAAACGTATAAATTAATTGCTATTTACATCTTTGTATGTTACTTAATTTACAAAGTATATATCCAAATTAAATGAAACAAAAACGGAAAAATGTTGTAATATATACATAACATGTAATGTTACATATATATACACAATTATAACATGATATATCAACCAAAAAAATTATTTATATTAATTAAAATAAACATTTAAAGGTATGCCTTTTAAAACAATAACGTATATATATATTTGAGATTTCTTTCCAAGAAATAAATAGGGATCTAAATACTTATCCATTTAATTACTAAATGAATGTATAAATAAGAAAAATAAGGTAGAGATAGATATTATGAAGAATAAATAAATGGTTTTAGGAAAAGTAGGAAATAAATAAAGAAAATACTTTATTTAATAGAAACTAGAATTAAAGATTGAAATCAATATACAATCAACATTTGAACATTATAACTATACTTTAAAAATGTTTTAAAAATAAAATATATGCAAAACATATCATGTTACACAAACTAGAACATGATTTTAGAAACAAAAATATTAGTTATATAAATTAAAATAAACAAATTTGTTAAATAAAAAAATTTACACACAATATTGTAAATAGCATAACTTTATCCGATTTCAACAAAACGAAAAGCAATATCCTTGAAATTAAATCTATTTTCATAATAAAATATAAAATTAAAAATTTCGAATGTTTAAAATTTAAATTTAAAAGTCGAAATTTGACCATTTTGACCGAAATCCACCTTTTTGGAAATATTCAATTTATTCAGGTTTGGAATTATTATTCACACAAAAATCAAAATTTATATTTAAAATAACAAAATTTATCCATTTTAATAAATAAAATAAAGTTTTTAAATTAGGAATTTTAGTTAAAATAATTAAAATATAAAATTAAAATAATCTCATAATACAGGGTTGTTACAGATTTGGTTCCACTTCCTAAAGGAAACCATGCTATTGGGTGAAGATGGATATACAAGGTGAAGGACGATGGAAGATACAAAGCTAGGCTAGTGGCTAAGGGGTTTGCACAAAGGAAGGGAAAGGAGTACGCTGAGATATTCACATCGGTTTTGCGCCATACTTCTATCCGGATATTACTTGCTATTGTTGATATTCATGACTTGGAGTTGGAGCAACTTGATGTAAAGACCGCCTTCTTGCATGGTGACTTGGATAAAGACATCTACATGGAGCAACCAGAATGTTTTGTTGTAGTTGCTAAGTCAAATTTGGTTTGTAAGTTGAAGAAATCACTATATAGTTTAAGGCAATCACCTAGACAATGGTACAAGAGGTTTGATCATTTTATGCTTGAAAATAGTTTTGAGAGAAGCATCAAAGATGCTTGTGTTTAATTCAAGAAGTTAAAAAATGATTGTTTCATGTATTTACTCTTGTATGTGGACGACATGCTCATTGCTTCTAAGGATAAGAATGAAATCAACAATCTAAAACTGAGTTTGAAATCGGAGTTCGAAATGAAGGATCTTGGAGAAGCAAGAAGGATATTGGGCATGGAAATTTTAATGGATCGAAAGAATTTTGAGTTGAAACTAACTCAAAAGGAGTACATTGAGAAAGTGATTTGCCGGTTTAGCATGGAGAATGCAAAGGCGTCAAATACACCTTTACCTTTGCATACGAAGCTTTCGAGTAAAGGATCACCTATCTTGGAGGAAGACAAGATATATATGGTGCCATACGCTTATGCGGTTGGAATTCTAATGTATGCTATGGTATGTACAAGGCCCAATATTGCAAATGCCATCGGGATGGTTAGTCGATATATGGATAATCCGAGAAAATCGCATTGGGTAGTAGTGAAGCTTATGCTGAGATACCTTGGAGGCATATCATCTCATGGTCTTGTTTTTGGCGGTAGTAAGGCAATGGATTGCAAGTTGGTTGGTTATTGTGATTCGGACTACGTCGGTTATAGGGATCGAAGAAAATCAACTTTCAGATATGTCTTCACACTTGGGGGTACAGCCATAAGTTGGAGATCTAGATTGCAGACCGTATTTGCTTTATCCACTACGGAGGTGGAGTTGATAGCCACAGTGGAGGCGGCAAAGAAGGCACTCTATTTGAAGTGATTGTTGTGTGACTTGGGATTCAGGCATGATAGTATTGATGTTCGACGTGATAACTAGAGTGCTTTTCACTTAGCAGAGAATTTGGCGTTTATCTCACGGACTATGCATATTGAGGTGAGAGAGTCATTCCTAGTAGCCATGGATGAAGATAAGCAAGTGTATCTTCAGAAAGTGCACATAAAGGATATCTTCAGAAATTGCTGTGTGATTTATTTTTCGTTATTGCTTTGATTCCTGAATTACTTGTTTGTGATTGTGATTGGTTTGGATTGATTGAGATTGAAATTGAGTTATCGAAAGGTTGTTTTTACACTTCTTGTCACGATCTCGTCTTCCACTGTGCTTGTGGGGTTTGGATTTGAGTGGTCGCTTGTTGGAATCCCGCACCAACACCATGGCTGTGACATCCCAATATCGCCTGGCCCAATCTCTACTGCACATCAACCGCACCAAACCACTCAACCTCGCATGCATTCCAAGTCACCACTTATCCACCATCACCTAATGTCTCGATTTCTTCCCAAAGCCCAAGTCACGACTTTATTTAGTCGTGCGTGTTTTGTTATCTTTCGTTCGCAATCAATTGAAATGGATTAGGGAATTAAGGTTTCAGATTAAGCTTCAAGAGCATCATGCAAAGGAGAGAGAGGAAGAGACGAGGTCCCAATCTTGTTTTTGGGTGAAGTGGAATTTTTCGAAGAGGAAAATTTTCCAAATCTAAAACATTTAGGAGGCAGGGTTTTTTTGGTAGAGCGAATTAGTGAAAAATAACGCAGGAAAGAAAAGAAGTGGAGGGACAAATGAAAAGTTTTAGAAGGAGGTACTTTAGTTTTTTTTTAACAGGGAAATGAAATTAGGTTATACACGATTTCAATTTGGATGGGCTTGGAAAAGTTTATGTTTGTTTGCTATGGTTGAAGCATAACGGTCACAATTTGCTTATGTATTTGCTACTGCTGTATTATACAACCATTGCAAATTATTTTTTATTTTTTTGGACGCACAATATGTATTTGCTATGGTTATGAAAATAACAGTCGCAAATAACAACGTATGTGCTACGGTTATAGACAAAAACCGTTGCAAATTGCTTTTATTAAATTTTCTTCTGTTTCTCATAAACCAACTGCTATAGTTTTTAAGAAGAACCGTTGCAGATTATACTATTTGCTTCTGTTTTTACCTAAACCATCGCAAATAAGGCGATGCAACAGACAGATTATGTACTAGTGTAAATTTAAACATTAATTATCCTGAAAGATAATTCAATTTATAATCTTTTATAAATTTAAAACAACGTTAATTATACCGAAAGACGATTAATTAAATTTATAACTCCTTTTATAAACTTTAATCCACACTTACCCTTTATTTTCAAAATTTTCAAAAAAACTTGAAAATATAGTTTAAACAACTTTCAAAGTGCAAAAAACAACCAAACATTTATATTATAAAAATTACAAACTCAATTTTAACACACAACAAGGTTTTATGGAAATGATAATTCATAATTGACAGTATAGCGAAAATCATTATAACGACCCTTACTCAAATCAAGTAGCAGGTTATAAATATTTTAACTTAAACGTCAATATGTGCAACATAAGAAATGATGCATATAATAGTAAATTAATATTGGTGGAAAACTCCTTTAAGTCTCTCTATAAAAGTCCCCTGCAAAACAATGGTCATTTATACAACCCACTTTTCAAGTAGGAATTTAAGTCCAAATAAACAATCAACCAATAATAACAAACATATTATTGTCAACAATTAGCAATCGATAGCAAACATGTCATTTTTTGATTAATCCATGTATTAAGTAGCTTCAAAATAATCCATTAACTTTTTAAGCACATAATGGTGATTTATTCTGCTCGATGGATGTCTCAAAATAATCTATTCAATTTAATTATAATAGAACGGTGTTTTACTATGCTAAATAGATATTACGATGAAGTATAACTAATTTAACTACACTAAACACAATTAAAATAAATCACTATAATTTTATCATTAATTTATACTTCACTAAAACTATCTACTATCATCCAAGCATTCGACAATAATCTATAGTAACATAGATATCGTATAATTTGTTTAGGGATGTATAAACTCACCAGAACTGCAGTTGACGCTTTTGCGTTCTAGTTTGTCCTGAAATCGAATGACGTTCGATTTTAGCCAAAAATTCTACTAGCTTTAATCCAACGAAATCAATTCCAACGCATAGATAATGTAGATATAAGTCCAGTGCAACTTACTGCATCCAAACCCAACCTCGTATGAGAGAGACGTTGATTTTATAAGTTTCTCAGATTAAAATATTTATCAATTATTAACTTAATTACCCTATGATAATCCATCTTTCCAAATTCAAAAACAAAACCGTCTCTACAAGAACGCAAATGCACAGATATACCCAAATATGCACGTACCGTCTTTCCTCCTCTCTCACTCGTTTCTCAATGAAATCGACTCTTTTTGCTTGCAACAAACCACACTATGCGAGAGCTTCGCACTTGGCCCCTTCACTTCATATCGGCTCCTCGAACCATGATGTGACCTGTAAGGTTGAATGCGATAAAGAAGATGTCGCATTATGCATGCTTAATCGCATGCCTCCAAATTTCTACTGTTGACCCCCATTTGTGTGAGAAGCACACCAGTGCACTCCAAATCCACTAACTCTATATGGAGTTATGCCAGGTCAGGTTGAGTTTAGTTGCATTTATGCAAGTAGTCTGGTTGCCTTGAGTATATATATATGATTCCTTTGTCTGCTTGAGTTGCATTGATGTTCTGTGTTGAATTCTGGTTGACACTTGAGTTTGAATGGTTGAGTCGTTTTCATGTATAGTCATTGAATTTTTGGTCGACGCATGTTTTATGTTGGTTTTTGGATTCTAGCACTCGTCAATTTTGTGGTGTTTTTGTATTGCACCTGAGTTGAACCTAGCTTTGCCTCGGGTTTGACCTTATGCTTGCGTCGTGACTTTATTTGTATTGCACTTGAGTTAAACCTACCTTTTGATTTGGTTTGACCTTGTGCTTACATGTCCCTACAATTTTATCAAGTGTATATCGAGGTGCACGGCCTTGTGGCATGTACAGTGATACACTTTGCATGTCACAAGTTATTCATGTATGATGAATTCAAGATAAATTTGACAACGAATGACCCAAATAACCGAGGCATATAATATTTTAAAAAACACAATTTATTTTACACTGCAAAAATATTTCATTTTCAGTATTACTACATCAGTGTTTACTTTGCAAATAACTCAGATATGGGATACAAATGGGAATACAGTCGAAGAACAAATATGAGTGAAAGAGTGATATGTAGCGAGGTGCAAACGTAAATGATAATTGTATAGTGAAAAATTATATTGTAATTTGAAATTGTATTGTCTGAAAATTGTGTATATAGTGAGAGCTCAAATTTGTACTATTCAAAATTGTAATAAATATTTGTTTGAATAAAATATATATTTGAATTTAAATTCTATGTTAGTTGTTTTATTCAGCAAATATTTATTTAATTATATGAAAATAAGATTATACAATAACAAATACATTTAAATGAACATACATACATACATACATATATATTATTGTAATGACCCGTATTTTTCGTTGTTCTATTTTGAATATTTAAATGGTTTTAAATATTTAATTTGAATTATAAATTTATTTTTAGTATGAAAAGTTTGGTTTTTATTTATAAAATAAGTTCAAGGTTTAAATATAGCGATTTATTGGATAATTTAATTTTTTAATTTTTAATTGGATAAATTATTGAAGCTTGAGTTTAAAGCTTATTAAAAATAATATAAAGCCTTATAAAATTTATTTGATAATAATAAAGATGGGAAAAGTTTTAAACTTAAATTTAAAAGTGATTTGTTTAGTTTTAAAAATATATCGTTTAAATTGACATTTAAAAATAGCCTTCCGGCACACAGCCTTAGAATTCGATGAAACTAGTTCCATTGGATCCGTAATAGTATATTATTAACGGGTTTTAAATTTCGTAGCATTTCGAGTTATTTTTTGATCGTACCGAATATAAACGCCTAAAAATAATTTAGTCGAATTTAATTTAAATAGTCAATCCAAAAAGCTATCTTCTCCATACAATCGAATTAGGACTCAAAACCATTTCCAGTGTGCTCGGAATAGGGGTATAATATTATAAACGTCTAGCGGCACGCTCGATAGGAGATCGAGATTTTTAGTCGCGGATTCGAGATGATTTTAATTTAAATAAATATATATTTATATTCATTGATTGACATATATACTCCAATCAGTTGTTTTTTATTCACCTCAAGCCACCGTAGCTAACCTATTCAAACACGTAAAACCCAAATTGTACGCAATCGTTCTTCCCTATTCCTTTAAAAATCGCACCCCACCCTTTCAAAATAAAGCATAACGAAAAAAAATTGAAAAAATGGCCGAGCTCAATTCTCATGTTCTTCTTCGTTCTGTTCGAAAAATACTCAGCCCTTCTTTCCCCTAATTCCAATCCAGTTTCCTTTCTCTTTGTAACACAAAATTGAGCAGTGCTCGTTTTAAAAAAAATGCGACTGAAGTCATCGCAAAATAGCGCGCCACGCTGGGGTGTCGCGAAAAATTTGGAAAGGAGCATCACGAAGGACGGCCTTTGACCAGGGAGGGGGTGTCGGTGGGTGGTTCGCATGGAGGCTGGGAGTCACAAGGAGATCGAGGAGAAGTCGTCGCGAAGGGGAATACTGGAATTCGAAGTCACGTACGCAAGGGAGGCGGTGGGAATCGAGTCGAGCTAGGGTTTGTTCGTAATGGTTAAGGTTCAGTGTGGAATTAGTAGGCGAAGGAGGCTGGTGGTTGGGACGAATTATAAAATCAGGTAGTGAAGATATAGGATTTTTGTTTTTAATTAGTTTTAAATAAATATATATATATATATATATATATATATATATATATGAATGTATGTATATAGGTTAGGAAATAAAAAAATATAATGAATAGAAGGTAAAGTTTTTATTTAAATAAAATATATATGTATATATGTATATAATATGTATATATTATCAGTTAATTTTTAGGTTAATTAGTATTTATTGGAGTAATTAGGACATATTTATAGCCTGTTATAAAGTTAATAAATTTGAAAAAAAAGAAAATGTAAACAAGGATTAGTTAAATTTTTATTTAAATTTAGTTAATTAAATTTATTAAATGGTAACTGATTGTTCGATTATTTCAAATGTTAATAAACCATATAAATGTTATACAAGGTCAAAAATCATGGAGACACAAGCTGGGTTTGAATCAGATTGCAATCAAGCTGAGAATTTCTCACTCTTTTGGATACCACTTAAACTTAAATGTTTAAATTTGAATTATTGAATGCTTGATTGGTTGATAAATTTATAATTTATCTATTGGATGAATATATATATATATATATAGTATATATATTAGTATTGGAGTGATATTCCTGCATTTTATGGTGGATAAGACCCTATGCGCCTTGCCCCGCATAATAGCGGATAACCCTATATACCGTGATATCTCGCCTGGAAGTGGGATTGGTATTTTAATTGTTGACTAACATCTGTAGATGCATAGAAAATGGGTTGGAGGGATCCAACTGGATTCCTCAAAATATTTATGGGTTCATATATATTGATATATGGTATGATGATTAATTGCTATGAATTGCGTGTGGATTGAATTATTAAATGTTCAATAGGATGAGAATTAAATTGGCAATTTTGAATAAGATAAAATAATATCAGTGGATATGTTAGAATATAAGTTATGGTGTGAACTTATATCAAGTTTTGGGAATCGTTTTGAAAAGAAATAATGGAATGTATTTCGAATGTTAGAAATGATGATAAATTTAGATATAGTCGATGCGACACGAATCAAGAGGGATTTATAAATTGAATTGGTGAATATTGGATTTCTTAAAAATAATTTTTTATCGAGAAATTAAAATTTGTTTTAAATGGGGTTTTAAATTACTATACTATATAATTAAACTACTATTGGGTTTAGAATATTCCGAAGTTAGTTATTATAGTATTTAATATTTATTAAAATAAATTTTAATTTTATAAATCAGCTTTGTAAATTAATTAGTAATTGGATATGAATTATTAATGCTATTTAAGATGTTGATGTCCTAGATTTTCCAAAAAACATATTTTAAAAATAAATCATTATTCTTATTATATATATATATTTATTTAAATGTTTTAAATTCATTTATAAACCCTCTCAAGATGGGAAGCGAAGTTTATTTAAACGGATTAGATTTTAGAAGAAAGATCTGATAGGGGTATTATAGGAACTTAAATAAATTTCCAAATATAAGATATGTGAACTTCGGAAGGTGAAATAAAATTCACAAAGGAAGTAAGAGTGAAAACTGGAATTATATATAAGCATAATGGCTTTGGAGATATTAAAAGAAGTTAACTAGGATATCCCGGAATTTATAGAATTAGTGGGAAACAAGTTGGAAATTTAAAAATGAGGTTGTAAATGATTTTTGGAAAAAGAAATAAGAGATAAAAGGAATATTTTCCAAGTGTTGAATATCAAATGAGGTGGGAAAAAATATTCTAAGTATTGGAAAGTTTGAAATTATTCTGCAGAAATAAAAGGTATTTGGAAATTTTCTTAAAAATGTTGAGGCATGGGAATTAATACCTTGTGTAGATATTTTGAAAGATATTTTAAAATAAATAATTTAAGGCCTGATGGTTGCTTGTGGATGTCATATGATAGTTAAATAACCGACTATCAATATTGGCCAATGCGCTGGTCGTTTTGAAGAGATCGGGATCGGATTTAACTATTCGAAAACCACTTCGATTCTGTTGGAATGTAACGAATGAATACTGTGAAGATGATGAAGACGGCGATTCGGTTTGTCCGGACGCAGGACAACTTGTATGGACGAATGGTATCAGAACATCATCATTGGAGGACGATGATCATTCTAAGTGAATGTGTTCCTTAAAAGGTAATCGTAGCCTCAATCCTCATCAACCGAGAATGGCTAAAGCGGGGAAGGTGCAGCAAGGCTAAGTGGGTAGCACCCAAGAAGGGTAAGATGACCCTGTCTAGAGTCCCTTTATTTCGGCTATGTGGGCGGTTGCTGATTCCAACTGCGGAGTGATCTTATTCGGGCTATCCAGTTAGGGATAGTTTCGGTCTTGGGTTGCAGAGGATCGGGTGTGGTCATCGGTACGCTGATCTAGACCAGGTAATGTGATGGGCGGTACCCCAGTAGCCCTGGCATTGTATGTGACCCAATCTCCAATAAGCGCTGTACGGTTTTGATTGTGCCCAACTATGCTGAAACGTGAGATGCAAGCATTTCAGCTATATTCTATTTACTTTCTACATACACTATTATAATATCAGATGAATTTAATAAAAGTGTTTGGGTTATCGTATGGTAAAAACCCGGCATGTTTATTTGTGGCATGGTCGTACGAGATACCTTTATTTTCAAAGGATCTTTAAAAATATAATATTAATTCAAATTGAGTGTGCTTGTGACAACCCACCTCTATACCCACGCTAGCCAAGAACACTACAGAGTAATGCTGTCAACTAGCACGGAGAATAAGGCTGTTGAGGAGCGACCATCCGTATAATTTCTTTGGGCGAGCACCGATATGCCAGATAAAAATATAACTTTTCATCACATGAGGAAATCTGACATACCGACCAAAACTCAAAGCTATTACACAGTGGCTATAGTGATCTTCGGAAACAAATATAGAAATAAGCATAACACAAATCATTCACAGATAGTTCATATCACAAAGGCGGAAGAAGATATGAATATATAATTAACACATGAAAGTGTATATCAGAGTAGTGGTCAAAAAGATCCACAATAATACAAAAGAATAGCAACACGTGTTATACAAAAGAATACAACTATGAGCCTATATCTCAAGTGTACACAACAAAATAAAATACTAATCTAAGTAGTTTGCCAAAAGTCAGAGTAATGAATCCCTGGGGAGAAGTCAAGCAGAAGTACCTGTAACATCTCGGTCTGACCCGAGTATTATTTAATAAGAAAATAATAAACGGATCAGTCTAACTATAAATATCAGATGAAACGATATAGAATAAGAGATATGACTAAACACACAATAATCACAACGCCAAGCTGTGATATATATAAGTAATTGAAAATCAACAAGAGATTAATCAATATCACCAAATCTACACAAGAATCAAAGGAAATGTCATACTCCTTATTTCGTTCTCCAAACCATAAATATTGACGATTATATCAATGTCAATCACAAAAGTCAATGACACACGAATTCACCAATGCACACATATTGATAAAACTTATCAATGAATATCACGAAAATTGGTGAAGCAAAAATTCTAGAAATCATCTCAAGAAATCCAGTCAAAGACACACGAATTCACCTATGCACAAAAATTGATAAATCATATCAATAGAAATCACAAAAATAGATGAAGAAGAAAATTCCAGAATTCGACACACGAAATCCAGAAATCACACAAAATAGGGGGGAGGCCTATCACACGAACGGGAGCATGAAAACTCACTAACATATGTATCACACGAACGAGATGCTATCTCATGGTAGTTAGCCTTTAATTTTTGACACACGAACGGCCGAAGACCTTGGGGCGCTACCCCACATATGTGAGTTGAAATCACACAAACGGGGTTTAGTCTCCCTCGTAGACAAAGAGACATCGTACACTGCTAGTCTAAATCACAAAAATGATCGTCACGATCATCAAGAAGTGTCAATTACAATAAGCTAGTAAATATATGAGCTTAGATTCATGTCCCATAACCATTAGCTTAACTTAAATATTTATGAACAAATTGTAGATCTCCACTAGAAAATTGTCACAAGAGATTCAATCGGACAAGTCCAAGAATTAACCGACGAAGTAAACGGAAGCGTTTCATACCACTTGTTTTACTAAGTCGTTTAATTAGATTTCTCATACGAGTGAGGTAAAGATTTGTACATACTAATAGATTGGAAATCGGTTTGAGAAAACGAGCTTTGTAATAAAATAGTGTTGAAATCATTTGAAGAAAGAGTTTTGATATTTACTATTAGTATCGAAACCTTTATATTTTTAAAGTGACAAATCACAAAGAAGATTGTAGGAACAATCAATCACTAAAATTCACATACGAAGATGTGAATAAAATCCAAAGAAACCGATAAAGAATCCATCGAAATGGATATTCAAAATTCCCTAAAAAGGAGTCATCAAAGTCATAATAAATGATAACAACAAATAGGATCATCACGAATCGATTTAAATTGGAAATTCAATCCAAAAAGGCAAAATGGACTTAAACAGCAGGTTCAGTCGACTGAACAGAGTTTTCAGTCGACTGACCCTGTGCCTAGAAATTTTCCAGGTTCAGGAAACTTTCTGTTTCCAGGTTCAATCGACTGAACAGAGGATTTAGTCGACTGAATCATGCCTGGAAACTTTCGGGTTCCAGGTTCAGTCGACTGAACAGAGTTTTCAGTCGACTGAATCTTGCCTGGGCTGTTTTTCAGCCTATCCAAATGAAGAGCTAACTCTTCCAAAATACAACCGGACGAACATTGGCTCTAAGGGTTTATGCCAATCGGCAACCCGGCCCTGTATGCTTCCCGATGCATCACCAAAGGCACGATCAAACATCCATATAAGGATTTTCACACAAATTTGACTTAAAAACCCAAAAATTGGAATATTCACAAAACCAATCCAAATCAAGAGCAAATGCACATGAAGAAGTGTTAGGAATTCATACCCAACAACCAAAGATAATTATTGTCATAGATGTGAGATAAAAATCTCACCTTTGAAATCACACAAATAAAGAAGAAGCTTGAAAGCAAAGGAGAATCAACCACTCTTTAAATCTAACTCAATAAGCTTGATTCTAAGCTTTAAAAGAAGAACATTCCCAAAGTTAGGTTTAGGAATTTCTGAAATGATAAGAGAATGAGTTGGAGAAGAAAAAGAGAAGCTTACCAATGGGTTCTTCTATTAGTTTGGAGCTAGAACTTGATTTGCAAAAGAAAACTAGGGTTTGAGTTTTAATTTCCCATCTCTCCCACCATTGTTGCTAAAGCTTGAGTATTAGGAATTGGAAATGAAGTAAATGAGGAGTTGAAGTGGAGTTGGGACTGAATACATAAGTGGGGTTATTGGGCTCAGCCCAAACCAAAGCCCTAAGCAAAAAGTAGCAAAATTCAACTTTCTCCAAACTTATCGAAGCATATACTCAAAAAGGTCGCAAACGGCATTTTAAACTCAATGGGAGTGGTCCCGAGTCCTAATTCGACCGTATGCAAAAAGTAGCTTTTCGGACTAAATTTCGACTACGATACCATATTTAAATAAAACATTTAAATATATAAATCATAACATATGCGGGTTGTTACAGACTCCCCTCCTTAAAGAAATTGCGTCCACGCAATCATAAGGAATAAATGAACTAATAGTAACAACCATAGATGCATATCAACACAAAAGAAGAAATTCGAAATAAGAAGTTCACCTTAAAGAGCACGAGAGAGTAGGTCCGGATGAGTTCGCTCGATGAATTCCCTAGATTCCCAAGAACAATACTTAGGATTTGAGAACCACTGAACTTTAACAAGAGGAACATTTTTATTTCGAAGTCGTTTGACCTTCGAAGCAATGATACGAATAGGATGTTGCTCATAAGTTAAATTAGGCGAAACTTCAATCTCTTCCACGACACCGGGCTCAAGAATAGAATCGGAATCTCGAAGACACTTCCGAAGTTGAGAAACGTGAAACACGTCATGGATAGCAGAAAATTGAGCTGGTAATAAAAGGCGATATGCCATGGAACCAATACGTTCAGTGATAGGAAATGGCCCAATATATCGAGGCGCTAACTTTCCCGATCGACTGAAACGCACAACACCTTTCATATGTGACACACGAATGAACACAAGATCTCCCACAGAAAACTCTAACTTCCTTCTCCGGTTATCGGCATAGGATTTTTGTCTACTCTGGGCTTCTTTCATCCTATGTCGAATAAGTTCAATCTTTTCTGTGAAATCAGGAATAAGATCTGGACCTAAAACCAGCTTCTCACCGGCCTCAAGCCAACAAGAAAGAGATCGGCATGGCCTTCCGTAGAGTGCCTAGAAAGGTGCCATAGCAATACTAGACTGAAAGCTATTATTATAGGAAAATTCAACAAGTGAAATATGATCTTCCTAACTTCCACCAAAATCAAGAACACATGCACGAAGAAGATCTTCAAGAGTTTGATTCACACGCTCGGTTTGTCCATCGGACTGAGGATGATAAGCGGTGCTAAAATTAAGCTTCGTTCCCAAAGCTTTTTGAAGACTCTTACAAAATCCACTAGTAAACAATGGATCACGATCACTAACAATAGAAGTAGGAACTCCATGTAATTTAACAATCTCTTTAACAAAGAGCTTAGCCAAAAGAGGAACGGTTCGGTTAGACCGAATGGGAATAAAATGGGCGGTTTTAGTAAGTCTATCAACAATCACCCATAAGCTATCATGACCCGAACGAGAACGGGGAAGGCCATCTATAAAATCCATGGAAATTTGGTCCCACTTACAAATTGGAATTTCTAAAGGTTGCAATAACCCACCGGGCCTTTGATGTTCGGCCTTAACGAGTTGGCAAGTCATGCAACGCTTAACGAAGTTAGCGATATCAAGTTTCATTCCCTCCCAATAATAAAGTCGCTTCATATCCGCGTACATTTTACTACTACCGGGATGAATGGTAAATTTAGAGCGATGGGAATCTTCTAAAATATCTTTTCGAAGATCACTAATATTTGGTACGATAAGTCTACCAAATTTTCGAATGCCGCCACGAGAATCAATATCAAAGTCTTTCAAACCCTCAATATCAATTTTATCCTTAAAATTTTGGCCAAGAAGAGCCAATTCGGGATCTAGCCTTTGAGCTTCAAGAATGCGGTCTAAAAGAGAAGGATGAGCCTCAAGGCTACATAAAACAAGAGATGAACATAAATCGGAAACACGGTCTCGAATTTCGCAAGTGGATAAAATCTCGAGATCGTTCCATTCGGTTATCATCATAGAAACAACCGCTTGTTGCTTTCGACTAAGTGCATCCGCAACGCGATTTCCCTTTCTGGGAGTATAAAGGATATCAAGATCATATGGTGCAAGAAATTCGAGCCGACGCTGTTGACGCAAATTAAGTTCCGTTTGAGAGAATAAATACTTCAAGGACTTATGATCGGTATAAAGAACAAATTTCTCTCCTAAAAGATAATAACGCCAAATTTGAAGAGCGAAAACAATGGCCGCGAGCTCTAAATCATGAGTGGCATATCTAGTCTCAGCAGGCTTCAATTGCCTAGAAGCATAAGCAATAACACGTTCTCTTTGCATAAGAACGACACCCAAACCAACGCGACTAGCATCGGTATAAACAACGAAATCTTGATTCCCCTCGGGAATAACAAGAATAGGAGCATCAGAAAGGAGTTCTTTTAATTTCTGAAATGAAGTTTCACATTTGTTCGACTAAATGTATTTAACACCTTTCTTCGTCAAGCTAGTGAGAGGCACGACAATCTTAGAAAAGTCTTTGATAAAACGATGGTAATAGCCCGCCAATCCGAGAAAACTACGAATCTATGTCACACTCTCTGGTCTCTTCCAATCTTGAATCGCTTCAATCTTTGAAGGATCCACGGAAATTCCGGATTCGGAAATAATATGACCGAGAAACTTCACACCAGATTGCCAAAAATGGCACTTAGAAATTTTTGCTCTCAAACGTTTACTCCTAAGAGTTTCCAACACAATCCGAAGATGCTTTTCATGATCCTCCTCGGTTTTTGAATACACAAGAATATCATCGATAAAGATGAGAACAAACCGGTCGAGGAAGTCTTTGAAAACTCTATTCGTAAGGTCAACGAAATAAGCCGGAGCATTCGTTAGACCAAATGGCATAACAAGCCATTCATAAGATCCATAACGAGTACGGAACGATGTCAAAGGAATACTATCCTCTGCAATACGAAGCTGATGAAATCCAGTAGCTAAGTCTAATTGTGAAAAGACTCTAGCACCACTAAGTTGATCGAATAGATCATCAATCCGAGGTAAAGGATATTTATTTTTGATAGTAAGATCATTAAGCTTGCGGTAGTCAACGCAAAGCCTAAGTGTTCCATCGGATTTCTTCACAAAAATAGCTGAAGCTCCCCAAGGCGAGGAACTAGAGCGAATAAATTGCTTCGTCTCCAATTCGGATAGTTGTTTACGCATCTCCTCGTTTTCTTTATTGGACATACGATACGGAGGACGAGTGATAGGTTGAGCTCCAGGAATAAGATTAATTCTGAACTCAATTGCTCGCTTAGGTGGTAATCCTAAAACGGGCTCGAATATGTCGGAAAATTCACGAACGACGTGAATAAGAGAAATAATATCACCCTCATCATCATCATCGTCATCACGAGGATTTAAAGAATATAAGGATGCAACCAAGCTGGAATCTGAATCTTGAAGATTAATAGAAATCTGCTTAACAGATTGAGAATGTCGAAGATGAATAGTCCGCTCAGGACATAGGATATAAGCTTCATAACGGTTAAGCCAATCCATTCCCAAAATCATTCCAAAGCCTAAATAACGCATGACATGCAAATTGGCTCGGAAAGAAAAATCACACAAAATAATCTCGACATCTTTACACAATAAACTGATTGTCGCGGATCCACCAACCGGATTCGCGATTCTCAAGGAAGTCATTAAACACAAAACATCCAAAGAAAAAGCATCAACAAGTTCTTTTGATATAAAAGAATGGGACGCACCCGTATCAAAAAGAACTCGAATAGGATGATCACGAAATAAAATAATTCCATCCAAAATAGAATGAGAAGTACCTTGGCCACGAGATGTGTTGCCAGGGGCTTGAGCAACATTAAGCTTTCCCTCCTTCCTATTTTGAAGTTTGGGACATACATGCATAAAATGGTCCGGGCTTTTGCAATAGCGACAAGTACGAGGCTTTGAACACTTGTTCGCAAAATGGTCTTTCGAACCACAATTATAGCATTTCCCTTGAGTAGAGGAAAAGGTCTTTTCAACAGGAGTTGCTTGCCTCCCTTTCTTATTGGGATAAGGGCCTTTGAATTTGTTTGGCCTCTTCTTGTTGTTGAAGTTTGGTTTGGAACCCACCACTTCAACATCATTCTCCCTATCCGCCTCTTCAAGACGAAGAGCGATATCAATGAGTTGGTCGAAAGAAACTTCTAACTTTAGAAGTAATGGCTTCTTGAGATTTCGGTTTAAGCCATAGATGAACCTCTGGTTCTTCATTAAAGGGGTGTTGATGTATTCAACCCCATATTTGGAAAGCGACTCGAAGGAGGCAACGTAATCAGTCACGGAGGACTCACCTTGAACAAGGTCTATAAATCGTCGAGCCAATGTCACTTTCTCTGCTTCTGGTACAAATTTCAACTCGAAGCGTTCCCGAAATTGCTCCCAGGTGAGATCCGCTTCATTAATCTCAGAAATAAGAAGCTCGTACCAGTCCAATGCTCTTTCTCGGAGCATACTAGAGGCCACCTGAACTCGGTGAAGGTCAATAAGATTCATGCGAGAAAAGATTCGATCGCATGACCTTAGCCAAGCCTGTACTTCAATAATAGTTTCGGAACCTTTGAATGGCTCCCCACCCAAATTAGTGTAATCGCTGCACAAGCGTGCAAATCCCGACTTTGGGTGAGTAGGTTCTGGGTTAGCTCCAGCTGCTTGAGCATTCGTCACTAAATCAAGAAGCTGTTGAGCAGTCATAAAAACTCCATCCTGGGGTGGAGTGCTAGATGGTACGGCTCTGGGGCGGCCTGGTTTAGACATTTCTCTTCCTTTAGAAAGAAAGAAGAAGAGGAAAAAGGTTATTCACCAAATTGAATATCAAGCAATTCTTGATAGATAAAACAAGGAATCATAAAAGAAAATAGGATAAATCGGTACGAAGACTCGAATGAAATCCTAAAGCACGACTCCTAAGATGGATTTAGGACGATGATCCTTGTTATAATATTCCATATTGTTCCAAAGTTTGGCTCCGATACCAAGCTGTGACGCCCCACCTCTATACCCACGCTAGCCAAGAACACTACAGAGTAATGCTGTCAACTGGCACGGAGAATAAGGCTATTGAGGAGCGACCATCCGTATAATTTCTTTGGGCGAGCACCGATATGCCAGATAAAAATATAACTTTTCATCACAAGAGGAAATCTGACATACCGACCCAAACTCAAAGCTATTACACAGTGGCTATAGTGATCTTCGGAAACAAATATAGAAATAAGCATAACACAAATCATTCACAGATAATTCATATCACAAAGGCGGAAGAAGATATGAATATATAATTAACACATGAAAGTGTATATCAGAGTAGTGGTCAAAAAGATCCACAATAATACAAAAGAATAGCAACACGTGCTATACAAAAGAATACAACTATGAGCCTATATCTCAAGTGTACACAACAAAATAAACTACTAATCTAAGTAGTTTGCCAAAAGTCAAAGTAATGAATCCATGGGGAGAAGTCAAGCTGAAGCACCTGTAACATCTCGGTCTGACCCGCGTATTATTTAATAAGAAAATAATAAACGTATCAGTCTAACTATAAATATCAGATGAAACGATATAGAATAAGAGATATGACTAAACACACAATAATCACAATGCCAAGCTGTGATATATATAAGTAATTGAAAATCAACAAGAGATTAATCAATATCACCAAATCTACACAAGAATCAAAGGAAATGTCATACTCCTTATTTCGTTCTCCAAACCATAAATATTGACGATTATATCAATGTCAATCACAAAAGTCAATGACACACGAATTCACCAATGCACACATATTGATAAAACTTATCAATGGAAATCATGAAAATTGGTGAAGCACAAATTCTAGAAATCATCTCAAGAAATCCAGTCAATGACATACGAATTGACCTATGCACAAAAATGGATAAATCATATCAGTAGAAATCACAAAAATAGATGAAGAAGAAAATTCTAGAATTCGACACACGAAATCCAGAAATCACACAAAATAGGGGGGAGGCCTATCACACGAACGGGAGCATGAAAACTCACCAACATATGTATCACACGAACGAGACGCTATCTCATGGTAGTTAGCCTTTAATTTTTGACACACGAACGGCCGAAGACCTTGGGGCGCTACCCCACATATGTGAGTTGAAATCACACAAACGAGGTTTAGTCTCCCTCGTAGACAAAGAGACATTGCACACTGCTAGTCTAAATCACAAAAATGATCGTCGTGATCATCAAGAAGTGTCAATTACAATAAGTTAGTAAATATATGAGCTTAGCTTCATGTCCCATAACCACTAGCTTAACTTAAATATTTACGAACAAATTGTAGATCTCCATTAGAAAATTGTCGCAAGAGATTCAATCGGACAAGTCCAAGAATTAACCGACGAAGTAAACGCAAGCGTTTCATACCACTTGTTTTACTAAGTCATTTAATTAGATTTCTCATACGAGTGAGGTAAAGATTTGTACATACTAATAGATTGGAAATCGGTTTGAGAAAACGAGCTTTGTAATAAAATAGTGTTGAAATCATTTGAAGAAAGAGTTTTGGTATTTACTATTAGTATCGAAACCTTTATATTTTTAAAGTGACAAATCACAAAGAAGATTGTAGGAACAATCAATCACTAAAATTCACATACGAAGATGTGAATAAAATCCAAAGAAACCGATAAAGAATCCATCGAAATGGATATTCAAAATTCCCTAAAAAGGAGTCATCAAAATCATAGTAAATGATAACAACAAATAGGATCATCACGAATCGATTTAAATTGGAAATTCAATCCAAAATGGCAAAATGGACTTAAACAGCAGGTTCAGTCGACTGAACAGAGTTTTCAGTCGACTAACCCTGTGCCTAGAAATTTTCCAGGTTTAGGAAACTTTCTGTTTTCAGGTTCAATCGACTGAACAGAGGATTCAGCCGACTGAATCATGCCTGGAAACTTTCGGGTTCCAGGTTCAGTCGACTGAACAGAGTTTTCAGTCGACTGAATTTTGCCTGGGCTGTTTTTCAGCCTATCCAAATGAAGAGATAACTCTTCCAAAATGCAACCGGACGAACATTGGCTCTAAGGGTTTATGCCAATCGGCAACCCGGCCCTATATGCTTCCCGATGCATCACCAAAGGCACGATCAAACATCCACATAAGGATTTTCACACAAATTTGACTTAAAAACCCAAAAATTGAAATATTCAAAAAACCAATCCAAATCAAGAGCAAATGCACATGAAGAAGTGTTAGGAATTCATACCCAACAACCAAAGATAATTATAGTCATAGATGTGAGATAAAAATCTCACCTTTGAAATCACACAAATAAAGAAGAAGCTTGAAAGCAAAGGAGAATTAACCACTCTTCAAATCCAACTCAATAAGCTTGATTCTAAGCTTTAAAAGAAGAACATTCCCAAAGTTAGGTTTAAGAATTTGTGAAATGATAAGAGAATGAGTTGGAGAAGAAGAAGAGAAGCTTACCAATGGGTTCTTCTATTAGTTTGGAGCTAGAACTTGATTTGCAAAAGAAAACTAGGGCTTGAGTTTTAATTTCCCATCTCTCCCACCATTGTTGCTAAAGCTTGAGTATTAGGAATTGGAAATGAAGTAAATGAGGAGTTGAAGTGGAGTTGGGACTGAATACATAAGTGGGGTTATTGGGCTCATCCCAAACCAAAGCCCTAAGCAAAAAGTAGCAAAATTCAACTTTCTCCAAACTTATCGAAGCTTATACTCAAAAAGGTCGCAAACGACATTTTAAACTCACTGGGAGTGGTCCCAAGTCCTAATTCGACCGTATGCAAAAAGTAACTTTTCGGACTAAAATCCGACTACGATACCATATTTAAATAAAACACTTAAATATATAAATCATAACATATGCGTGTTGTTACAGTGTTTTCCCACGCTGGTTTTCCAGACTGACTCGGGTGTTATTTTATTATAATAGTCGAGTCAGACCGAGCGCTATAGATTCAGGATAGATGTTATGGAGCTTAGGAGACGAGCTGGATGACGAGGCATATTTCCGTAGATTTGTATTTCCACTGTGTAAGGACAAGTGACTAAACTGTCCAGATTTGATGTAATAATTGTGTACTCCGATGATTGTAAGTATTAAACTGTTACAGGTTATTTGTATAAAATCCGTTGTTATGTATTATATTTTGTTCCGCTACGATTATAAGATTCCGTGTTGTTGTTTTCTCTTCTTCTTCTACCTTTTTCTTCTTCACCCCTAATGAACTGGTATTTCTGACACCCGACTACCTGGCATTCAATATAGTAGACGTGTTGATGTCGATTTTCGAGGTCGAAATTCCCGGATCATTACAATTATCATTAAACAAAAATCATACACTAGCATATTCAACAATCTCCCCTTTTGATGACAACAAACATATATCTAAGATTTTAAATTTATTGAATGTATTTGATTATTCAATTTGCTCCCACCTATTTGAATGCTCCCTCTCTACAAAAAGCTCCCCCTTCATATATGCATGAAAATAAATAAAAATATGCAAATGAACCTAGATGCAAATAGAAAATACAAAATAAAATATTTGACCTTTGTTTGCGAAAATCTTAACTTTTATCACCTCCATTTGTTATCAGCAAAAGAGTAATAGTGTTAGAAAAATAGAGATAAAGTGATAGACACTAATACAACGTTATTACCCAATCGAGTATAAATATTAAATTTCAATAAAAAATCAAAAAAAAATCATAAATACTCTATTAGGCGCATATTCCACTTTAGAATGATAGGGATGATGTAAAACCGTATAGCTATGTCTATTTGTGGTATATTTATATCATAAATTTGAATATCTACTAACCATGCATAACCGTTAGGACTTTTAAATGAGATTAGTAGTATTCCAAATTTTATAAAAAAAAATGAATTCAAGCATCTTATAACCATGCATAACCATGAGGACTTTTAAGTAGGATTATAATCAACTTGTCTATTAAATAACCAATTTTGATATGCGTTCCATAGATGCATAACCGTGGGGACTTTCAAATGAGCATGAAAGCACATAATCAAAAATTCCAATTAATTCACCCATGCATAACCATGAGGACTTTTAAATGACAGTGTATACTTTGGATGTTTTTACTGCTAAAAATATAATAAAATGAAAAACGAATAGTTTCCCGTTTAAAATACCACATATTGACATACTATATTGGATTTTGATGAGTGATAGTCATTAGAAATATGATAGCAATAGAGATGGTCATGGAATTTTTACCCATCAAAGTTATTATAAATCTTGTTAAAAGTTTCTAAAGAAATTTATTTTATAATATATGTTTAATATCAACACTCATCACTTTTTAAATTGTTATTTATCTTTTCGATAATCAGTAGGGAGTCAGATTAGTTAATGTAGTCATTTAAGATCAAATCCAAAAATAATTATAAAATTAAATTTTCTAAAAATGACTAATCTGAAACAAGGTCAAAAAAACTACTTTCTGGAAGGGGCTCTATAAGAAAAATGTCTGCTAATTGAAAACCAATTGAAATAAAAAATATGCATATATTTTTCTTGAAAACGATGCAACTACTGAATGTCTCAACATAAATCACGTTCCATTACTAATTTTTCTATCAACTAGATGGCCAACGTAATCTGCATCCTTTGACTCAACATTATCATTAGTTGGATGTTATAGACAGATCTTGAAATTGCAAAAAATTCCTCAAAATCCTTTTTACAGTTTTTAAATGAAATTCTTTTGATTTTGAATTGAAACCATGCAAATAAACAAACAATGGACATAATGACAGGTCTAGAATCAGTAAGATAAATAAATATATCCATGTGTATCTAGAGTAAAAAAAATCAATACAACACCATCATTAGTCCAAAAAAATCTATATGAACTATTTTAAAGACTCTTGAGGTACTTATAGTGCTCTCGTCATAAAAAGGTAATTAGCCAACAATTTTGAATAAGTCAGAATCAAAATCAACATTCATTTCTTTCTTTATCACATAACTGGCTGAATAAAATCAGATTATGTTGTAGATTTTCATATTTAATAAATCGTTAGAAATATACCATTACCTATTTTACCTTTACGGTAATACTTCGTTGTTGCCCATATTCTGCCACCTTTATACTAGGCAAGGAACTTTGATTTGTCGCCCGTCGTATGCTTGGAATAGCCAGAATCCAAGTAACACTGTTGTTGTTCCGTAGCCACCACCACATCTACACGAGAAACGATTTTTGTAACCTATTTGTTTTTATAAGTCCATGGTTATTAGTGGCAAAAGATTTCGTAAAATATGTTTGTGTAGACCCAAGACTATTTATATTTGTTATTTTTGGCACCCTGATTTGTTTAACTTTAAGGGATTTTATATTCGTGCCTTTTGGAATCGAAATTGGTATGGTTTTTACGTTTTCGGGTCTATACCAACAATTATTTTGATTGTGTCCAATTTTTCTACAAATTGTGCACTTAGATTTGACTTGATTAATTTTGCTTCTAATAAGTTCAAATTGATTATATCCAAGTCCTTGTCTATCTGTATTAACAGTTTGTTTTCCTAATAGCATATTTAACGATCTTTCTCCTTTAGAAAATTTCCTAAAGTTGTAGACAATTGTTAGATTTGTGTTTTGAGAGATTCATTTTCATTCAATAATTGAGTGCACTTTTTAATAGAGTTTTCTCTCCTAGTATTTTTACTTTCTTTTAAAATCGGAATTTCTTTTTCAGGCGATTTAATTAAAATTTCTGATTTTATAAATTCATCTTCGAATGTTGGACACTTTTCACACTTAGGTCACTTGTTTTGATAGTTTTTAACCAATTGATCAAGCTGTTTATTTAGTTCTATTAAAATATCTCTTTGCAAGTCTATTTTAGCGTGATTCTCCTAAGTCTTTTTAAACACCCATTTACTTCGTGAAAATATACAAGTAATTCTGAATGAGTAAGTTTTGATATCTCGCTTGGCTTATCATCATTATTGTCAATTATATCACTTCAAAGGCACAGATTTGCTTTTTCACTCTCACTGCAAGTGCTTTTATCATCTTCATCAGTTTTATCCCAAGTGGCTGCAAAACTTCTCGTTTTCAGTTTCTTTCTTGGCTGAATCGATTATGAGGAAAATTGGGCTTGATATGACCGGATTTGTTGCACTTGTGACAAATTATCTCCTGTTCTTCTAAGTTGTCTAGTGCCTTGACTATTCTGCTTTTCAATTGTTGATTTAGGGCTAGATTTCCATGTTTATGGTTCCATTTTTTGAATCTCTTTATTAGTTGTGCCAACTCAGCTGCTCCATCATCGTCATCGTCATCATCACTTTCCATTTTTCCTTTAAGTGCTATTGATTTCTTTCGAGTATCGCCTCCTTTCGTTCTTCCTTTAATTTCATTTCTAGCTTATAAGTGGTGAGATTTCCGATGAGTTCATCAACTTTGATTTCTTTCAAATCCTTTTATTGTTGAATGGCAGTAATTTTTGCTTCAAAATTTTGTGAAAGGACTCTAAGGATTTTTCGGACTATTTCCAATTTTGTGTATGGTTTACCAAGAGCTTTTGATTTGTATATGATATTGAAAAGTCGTCCATACATCTCTTTGACATTTTCATTCTTGGCCATTGTGAAGTGCCCATATACGCTGTTAAGCATGGCAAGGCGAGATTCTTTTACTTGAGATGTTCCTTTGTGAGTCACTTCAAGTGTGTGCCAGGTTTTCTGCGTAGTTAGACAATGTGAGACACGATTAAATTCAATTTGATCTAATGAATAGATAATAGAATTCATAGCTTTAGCATTAGCATTCTGTAGTTTATTTTCAAGATTTATCCATTGATCCATCGGTTTTTCTATTTCCTGATTATTTACGACTAAAGTTGGGGCCTATATCCTGTCTCAACAATATTTCAAGCATCAATGGTTTTCAGAAAAATTTTCATTCTATTTTTCCAATAAGCCTTTTCACCATTGAATATTGATGGTCTAACTATGGACTGACAATTAGCAAAAGCATTATTAAAAGAAGCCATTTAAAAAAATTAAAACAAAAATTTGTTTTTGAAAAATCAAAATTTTAAAACAAAAACTGGCTTTTGTTTCTAGCTCTGATACCACTTGTAGGATTGATTTCACCCTAAAGGAGGAGGGTGAATAGTGTGATGCTAATAATAATAAAAATATAATGCGAAAATATATAAAATAATAGCAGCACTGATAATAGCAGAATAGTAGCAGCACACATAATAGCAGAATATTAAAAGCAGAAATAGAACAACACAGATTTACCCAGCTTCGGCAAAACCCTGCCTACGTGTTGCCTCCAAGGTTTCTGCAAGAAATTAAGTAGTTAGACACTTACACACGTAAACTCATGACACTCCCTATTAACTAACCTAATTCTATGTTCAAAACCCTGCCACAACTCAACCACCGAGTTGCGAATTCTCGAACTACACCACCGTAGTTCGTCCTCTAGTCACACGACTAGAATTATATAGAAGTTTAAAAGAAAATTAAAAATTAAAAAACAATTTAAAAACACAAAGCCCTATATAATATACAAAGCCCAAATAGAGAAAACCGGCCCAATAAAAAAAATACCTTTTTCTTTTTATCCTCTTGTATATCTTCGGCTCGTATCCTCTGCCTCGTTCTCTTTTGCTTGAGAACAATTGTTTCTCTATCAAAAATTAGGGCTTTGCTGATGAGGCCACCGCTTGAGTTGATAGCTGATGCTTCGAATGCTTTCTTTGATCGATTAGTTTGTTCGCGGCGCTTCAATTAAGTCGAGATCGATGTTGTGATTTGGTACGTAATTTTCTTGTTCGGTTTGAATTTTCTTGACTTTTATTCGAGTTATATGTTTGTTCATGACTCAGCTAGCTCCGGTATTTGTTTTCACTCGAATACCTTTTGATGCCGATGATGTTAATGGTCTAAATAGGGTTGAATTCCCTGAATTATCATTTGAATATTTTCGTTTGAATTCATCTGTTAATTTAACTAGATCGATGATTTTTGATTGAATGCTGGTTATGTTTTCTGGTTTTTTCAATTCGTATATTTTCTGATGTATTATGCTTGATTACCACGACTTTGATTTTGACTTGTTCGATTCTACCTTAGTCATCATGGCTCTGACTTTGGTATTTAAAATTGTGATAATCTGGACTTTGGATTTGGTTCTGTTCTTTATGCTCCTTTGATTTGAATTTGTTTCTCTTATGACTTGTTCATCAGTTTCTTGAGCATGTATTTTGAATTTGAGAAAATTGACTGTATATACCTCTTTTTGAAAATATTTGACTCGTTCAACTCCTTTTCGCTATGATTTGATTTCATCATATTACTATATTGCTTGATCGAAGTCATTTGCTCACTTGTTCTATAGTTAACCATTGGTTTGTGCATTTGTTGAATCTTCATGGATCTTCGTATGTATTCATGTACATTTGGAGTCTTGGAAGTATTGTCTACAGGCTTCATTTCCAATTGCAATTTGTTGAGCACCATGTATACACATACTGTTAACGATTAAAATTGAACGCACCCCGATGTAAGTAGAGATTAAGCGAAAGCACCACCCGTGAATATGGGAATTAGAAACAAGTAGAAAAGTCACAGAGAAAGCAGTAAAAGACAACAGTTTTATAGTGGTTTGGATTTAGGTTAAGCCTACGTCCACTTTAACCTTCTTTATTGCTGAATCAATTACAACTTTACAACAATCTTCGATTACAACACTGGTGGGACAAATAACTTGAACTCCGATGTAGAAGAAGTCTTTGAATCCATGTCGGTTGTGTTAGATTTCCTCTTGAAGTTTGTTGAGATGTCTTTCATGTTTGAAATGTCGAGTGAGTCAAGAATTCAACAGAGTATCGGCATTCCAGAAGTGAGCCAAAAGATCCCCCTTCAGTTGGAGCTAGCACTGTATTTATAGAGGAGATTCTGGACTGGGTCGTAGGTCGCGAATGACCTAAGTGTAGGTCATAGGTCGCAAGCGACCTAGAGGACACGACATACGGCTCAACAGGGTAGCACTTGGTTTCTTCTGAGTGAGTCGGTAGGTCGTGGGCGACCTAGGGTAGGTCGTAGGTCGCGGTTTACGGCTTAACAGAGGCTTATTCGATCATTTGAACACTTTGGCAAGTCTTAGGTCATGAACGACCTAAGTAGAAGATGGCATATGAAGTTATCTCAACCTTATTTAACTCGTAAGCGACCTAATGTAGGAAAGTGAACGCATGCAGTCTTCCTTTGTTTTAATACGCTAGGTCGCTAGGTCGTTCCCATTTTACCTTATTAGGTCATCGAGTCCTTAGGTCGCTAGGACCGTTCTATCCGTCGCTAGGACCGTTCCATCCTTAGGTCGCTAGGACCGTTCCATCCTTAGGTCGCTAGGAACATTCTATCCTTAGGTCGCTAGGACCGTTCTATCTTTAGGTCGTTAAGACCATTCCATCCTTAGGTCGCTAGGTCGCTTATGAAGTTAGGTCGCTAGGTCGCTCAAAAGAGGGGTTAACACTTGCCCCTCGAAGTACAGGCGTATGTCATAGGTCGTGTGCTTCGATCTAATTCCGTTGGGTCGTGACCGACCTAAGACTTTTGCGAACTCGCGAGACCCTTCGTATCCTTCTCTTTGCCCCATATAAATTGCTAATTCATTTCTTCTTCCTCACTTAGTTGCTTACTTCCGTCGCCATTGTCGCTCTTGAGCTCAAAAACTTTTGAAGCGAATCTACCTGTTACTTTGATCATCATCTCGTCACATTAAGTAAGTGGATCTGGTTGTTGCTCAACTATGTCCATCACCGACCTTCTAACCCTCCCATTTTCCATTTCCAAATCACTTTGTGTGCCGTGTTTCATCACGAACCTTTTTTTGATTGATTTGTAACTGCCATCGATCATGTTGTTGTTGTGATTTGAGATAAACGGCAGTGTGTTGGATTTGTGGTGATTCCGAGGTGATTTGAATTGTTTTTTTGGGTGATTCGGCGGTATGGGGAGATGAGGGTTTTTGTTGGTGGAGAGGCTAACGGGTTATCGGGTTAGGAATTAGGAGTTAGGCGAATTGACGCATTGAGGAGGAACGAGCGACCTAGGGCCTTAGTAGTTTGAACAAGAACCACGAGACTTTACTCGGCAAACGGCTTGAAGAATCGACGCGACTTAACTTTTAGGTCGCGGGCGCGACTTAACTTTTAGGTCGCGTAGGCGACTTAGCACTTAATAAAATTTACACTGTCTTGACTTGAAGCTCTTTAGCTTGAACCATGCGACCTAGGACTTCTCGCGATGTAACTCTTAGGTCGCCTTGAACTTCTTGACTCGAATTGCGATTTAAGGACTTGAACAAAACTTGGAAGCTTCAAAATTTGACAGAACCTGATTGTATTTCCAACTTGAACTGCCAAAATGAAATGCTTGAACTTTGTTGCATTTCTTTACAGATTATACTAACATGTAGGTTAACAACCTGTTGAACACAACATTTGCAGAAAACTAGGGCGAATATACTGCCATTGACTGCCCACATCGAATGACAGATTAGTCGATAAAAGATAATAAGCTTAAAGAAATCATATGAAATGCTGTCAATCAATAAACTCAAATGAAGTATTAAAGCAAAGCAATGTTAATCAATTAGAACTGATTTTGTTTGCATCAATACTGCACTTGTATTTGGACTTAAAACAACAAACCCAGAAACTTTGTAATTAACAAATGCTTGTTTGTTTAATTTCAGTTATACTTGTTTGTCGTTTTATTAGTTTTGCACAATACTTCACACATTTAGGAAACGAGCACCTTCATATTTGAATATCCAGTTCCTTGTATAGAATATCTTCTCAAGAAGAGATAGTAGAGCAATCTGAAGGAGTCTTCCCGATAGCCATTCCATTGGATAATCCTCTGGAAAGAACTCCAACTACCCTGAGTCAGCGGGTATTCAACCAATTGCGTATTCAATTTGGGATTGCCGAAGAGGATGCTATACTTCCTGGGACAAATGATACTGCTGACAGGCCACCTCTCGGTTTTGTCACTGTTAATCACCAGATGTGCCTGTGTGGTGCCATTCCTCCTTTCAATGAATTTCTTCAAAAACTCCTTCTCCGACTAACCATCTCTCCCTTTCAACTGCATCCTAATGGCTACGCCATCCTGATGGGATTGTACGTTCTATTCAGAAGTACACTTAACCGTCTTCCGAGCTTCGAAGAAAATTTGCTACTTATGCACATTCGTAAAGAATAAAGACCACCCCTCCATCATACTCGTGAGAAGTGCCAAAAACCGTAAACTTATCACCGATCTTTCCAAAAGTGCTCACGGTTTTCTGAATCAATTCTTCTTCATTCACTACTCCCAGAGTTTTATGCCATTTGGAGAATAGGAAGTAAGATTGCTCATCCTTGTTCTTTCCGTTTCTGAGTTTTTCGAGATCCGAATTGCTAAGTGTTAATTTCATCCTTTTCTTTTACAGCACTTGCTCCTCCCTCTAGAAATCCCAATCACAAGACGACTTTTGAAAGATTAAGTGCCGTGCCGGTTGAGGAAAGAAGTATTAATTTTTTGCTAAAAGATGAACTTCTGCACCAATACGGGCTTCTGCATCCTTCTCGTTCTACTCAAACTCATGAAGTTCCTGATTCTCCAGTAGAAACATCGGATGCCCCAGTTTCCGTTGGAGAATTTACACCGAAAGAACATACTGTTGAGGCTTTATTGGTAAAGTGTTCTACTTCAATTAATGTTGAGGGGTCATCCGGCAAACGTGCACTTGCCCCTGTCATCGAAGAAGAGGAACCTCCCCAGCAACCCGGGATATCTGGCGACGAAGGAACTGAGAGAACAAGTCCCGCCAGGCACATCGGTGATGATACTTTTGAGGGGTTGAGCGACCTGATGATTACTTCACAGGAGCTTTTTAAAGATGATCCTATCACTGCTAGAGTTACTTCTCCAGCAGTTGAAGCGACATCCATCCTGCAAAAAACTCCATCAGCCCAAGAGTTGATACTGGCTGTAAAATCCATCATCACCCCCTAACGAAGGAGTGGTTCGTAGTTTGACGCGCGTATTTTGCACGTTACACACACTTAGGACTTTTCAGCACTTATATGCATTCAACTTCCTTACTTTGAAGATTTCTGAGTTTATATTATTTTTATTTTCAGATTCTCCAATGGGACAAAGTGGCTCCTACTACGATGATTTCCAGCGTTTTGGGAGGCGCGACTCTTATGACCCCAAGAGGTATCTTCCCGCCTCCTGGGAAACTGACAAAGAAAGAGCTACGAGGATGGCTCATGAAAAGCGTGCTTATGAAGAAGGCTACGGGAGACGGACGAACGACATGATTCTTTCCAGAGAGAGCATGATTCCCACAAGCGAAAATCCCGTGATGACAAGGAAAAAGCCATGTCACTGAGGACCCGAGTAAACGGTCCAAACTTGGTGAAAAACTGACATCTGAACTCTCTGAAAAACCCACTGCTCCCGTCTCTTTGGAAATTCCTTCCAGCTCTCCCGCCCTTCAAAGAGCCGATATTCAAACGATCATAAGTAGGCCCCCCTATCAGGTTGGGCAGGGTCCGGCCACTCTTCAAAGTCGGTTTCCGCACTGGTGCTTAAAGGGAGTGCGCTTTGATCTCGACTTGGTCCCAATTGATTAACAAGCCATGTTGCGCAATCTTGATGCCGTCAAACTCGATATCGAGAGAATATCTGGTTGGCTGAAACTTGTTGACGAGCTTCAAAGAGTAAATCGCGCAAACCTTGAAGCCATGCTGACTATGGAAAATGACAAATCCGAGTGGCAGAAAACACTCGACCAGCATGATGCCAAAATGAAGAGTATTGCCGCTTATAATGAAAAGCTTGACGCAGAAGTTGAAAAACTTAAGGAAGAGCTCGTCACTTCTTCCACTTCCTATTCTCAGAGAGAAGAAGTGCTTCAAAATAAAAAGTGAGGGATGCTCACGTGGCATAGAGAGATGCTGAAGCTAAATTTGAAGCACATCAACAAGTTGTGGATAGCTAACAGCCGATGTTGCTCATCTACAAGAAAAGACCAACTCCCCGAACTTGGAAATTGAACTGCTAAAAGCTCGACTTTCTAAAGCTGAAAAAGAGCGCGACGAAGCTATTGCTGGCAAAGCAGGCGAGGAATCTCATATGGCAACTAAAGCTGAAGTCAGCTCTAGTTTATTCGAGTTTTACATTCACAGTGTTCTGGGGCGCGATAGCCTTAAATTTTTGGGACCGGAGTATGAAATCACTTTGGCTAAAGTGTGGGAGGCTGCACTTGATACGCTTGAAGGAGCCGGGTATGCTGAAGTAGATTTAATGGCACACTATCTAGATGATGATGCATGTGCCGCTCTTGCCAGGGGAAAGGAGCAACTCGCCAAAGAGAGAGCCGAAATGGCAGAAGGAGAACATTTAGGGAAGATAATCTCAACCGACCCAGTTCAACCTTCGGTTTCGGCCGATATCGATATTGTTGGTTCCAGTTCCCATTCTCCACCTCTGGCTCAAGCTGTTATTGAAAGTGCCACCGCCCGCACTGGAGATGAGGTCCAAGAAAGCACTAAAGCACAGGACTTTGAAGTTGACATAGTAAAGCCTACTTCTCCAGGTAACCACAATGTTGATCTCGCTCAAGTGGACTGATTGTTTATTTCTCATGAGCTTGAAGAACTTTTTGATTATTACTTAAATCTTGACGCGCCACTTTCTCCTGTTTTTATGAGAGATACTGACTTTAACTTATCTTCTCCTGTAGTGAAAGCACCAAGTGTTATTCATCCTTCCCCTCTTCCAGGTGTTTCCTCTCCGCGTCTTCAGATTACTCCCCCTTCCGTTTCTCAATCGGGGTCACAAGAGGAGCAGATAGAAGCTCTTCAAGGCTTGGATGACCCGGTCGCTTCTCAATAACAGAAAGCCGAGGAACCTGAAGAAGGTGAAAGAACCCCAGAGCAAACAATTTCTGATGACATAACATTGTCTGCACTTTTCACTCCGGGCATTGAGTCTTCTTTAAAGAAGAAGGGGAAGCGTGTAGTCTCAAAGAAAAGGAGAGAAGCTTCTGCTGGCGAAGAAAAAGCAGAAGAAAGTCCAATTGCACCCCTTCCTCTTTCTTCCCCTACTCTCACAAGACGGCCCAAAAAGTTAATCATTCGGCCAGGAGAAGGCTCGAAAGGTGGCAGGAAGAAGAAGTGATGGGTTTGGGACTTATGCTTTTCGTCTCGCTTTTTTGCTTGTATATATAAAGACTTGTGTTGATCGGAGATTGTGCGGGTACCGGTCCCTGCCTTCTTTTGTTTTGAAACCTACACATGTATAAAAAATTTATAGTATGGAATAAAATAATTCTTTTACTTGTACAAACTTCTGTCTGTATTTGAGAATGCATTTATTCTTCTTTTTCATACAAGTTTCTTTATTTCCTCTGTGTGATGTTGCAGTAAACCTATGGTATGTTGCTTGAGCATTGTTTTTATTTTTATAACTATATTATATTGCCCCCATACCATGGTTTGTTGCAACCTCTTTCACATTGGCAAAATTTTGGAGAACAACTCTTTTATTTTGAGAAGACTTGTACTCTTTCTTTAGAGAAAAACTTTTCCATTTGAAGAAGGTTTGCATCTGTACTTTATAGAATAATTTTTCCATTTTAAGGAAATATTTTTCTGATTTAGTAGAATGTGCCTCGTATTGGAGAAGTTTCTCTTTCTTTCTTTCTCTTCTTTTTTTTATGGAGAAGTTTTTACACTTTACTTTCGGAGAAAGTCACTTTTATTTTTGGCAAGTGAATTTTCTTTCGTGGTAAAGTGGTCCTCCGAAAAAGGGCTTTGACCTGTTTGTGCCTCCGAAGAGGGCTTTGACCTGTTTGTGCCTTCGAAGAGGGCTTTGACCTGTTTGTGCCTCCGAAGAGGGCTTTTGTTTGATTGTGCCTCTGGGAAGAGGGCTTTTTTATTTGATCGTGCCTCTGGGAAGAGGGCTTTTTTTGTGTGTGCCTCTAGGGAGAGGGTTTTTGTTTTTTCCCTGTACGCGGTGAAGCGGGCCTCCGAAGAGGGCCTTTTGTTTCTGCCTCTGGGGAGACGCTTTTATTCTTTCCCTGTTCGTTGGGAAGCGGGCTTCCGAAGAGGGCTTTTCACATTTCGACTCGTGTGAAGTTTTATTTCAGATCGCGGTGAAATGTGTGCCTCCGAAGAGGTCTTTTAGCATTTTAACTTTGGTGAAATGGGCCTCTGAAGAGGGCTTTTCACATTCCAACACTTGTGAAGTTTTATTTCAGGTGTCGGCGGAATGCGTGCCTCCGAAGAGGTCTTTTCACCTTTCAACTCGTGTGAAGTTTTATTTCAGATCATGGTGAAATGTGTGCCTCCGAGTAGGGCTTTTGCCTGGAAGTTTCTTTCCCACAGTTGGATGGATTCACGGGGTGGACACAAGTTACTTGGATTGTTTGTTTGCACAAACGTTCTCAGCTAGTTAACGAGTGTCCTGTGCCACCGGTCATTCCACAACTTTTTGTTGAGAAAGAGAACTTTCTTTTTCTGGCAAGTCCCATTAGAGGTCTTTATCCTCCGAAGAGTTGTGCCTCCGAAGAGGGCTTGCGCCTTCGAAGAGGTCTTTTGCTGGTTGTTGCCTGCTCGCCCATGTCTTTTCGCTATTTGTTCATATCAGCGGTTCCCTGTTATCATTTTCAAGCACACGTTCCTTTCTTTTGCAAGTAGCTTATTTTATCCAAAGAAGTGTACTTCATTGTTAAATGAGTTCGCAGGGGCAGACACAGGCTAATTAATCGGATGTTTGTTTGCACAAACGATCACAATTAGTTAGCAAGGGTCTACCTCTGGCGGAACCACTAACTGTTTGCTTGAAGCACTTCTTATATAGGATTTTAGTCTGGAATTTTTGTGGCTGAACATTCATTCGTTGAGTGATGTCAGGGATCGTTTGGTCTTATGATGGGTAAGATTTGTTTTAATGGCCTGCAATATTAATCGACATTTTAGCAATACAATTGAAGTACTTTATATATCGAAATAAAACAAGCAGTTTATAATAGTAGAGAACACAAGATTTATAGTGGTTCGGCCAAGAACTGGGCCTACATCCACTTTATAGTTCTTATTATTCACTTGCACTGGCTTTACAATGGCTTTCAATACAAGAATCATACATTCATAATTCTTTTTACAGTATTTCAGTAAACCTTTTAATTAAAATATGGGCGTAAGTGATTGCTATTCCAAGCTCTTGGAATTGGATCTCCTTCAACAGTTGTCAGTTTGAAAGTGCCATCAAGAAATTTTTTGCCTATGACATATGGCCCTTCCCAGTTTGGCGCAAACACTCTTGTTGCTGTCATGACCCTTTTCAAGACTAGATCTCCAATCTCAAAGCTGTGTCGGTGAACTTTGGAATTGAAGTGCCTGGCAATTCTTTGCTGATGGGCTGCAATTCTGAGCTGAGCCTCTTCCCTTTTCTCATCAAGGAAGTCAAGTGCTTCAAGTTGCAACTCTTCGTTTTCAGCTGGGTTGAAATGAATTCTTCTATGTGAAGGGACTTCCATTTCCAGCGGAATCATTGCTTCTGATCCATATGCATTGAAAATGGAGTGTGCCCAGTCGCAGTTTTGTGGGTAGTTCTATATGCCCATAGTGCTAGTGGAAGCTTATCGACCCAACCACCTTTCGCTTTTTCCAGCTGTTTTTGATGGTTGATTTGATAATTTTTTTTACTGCCTTCACTTGCCTGTTTGCCTACGGATGAGCCACTGCTGGGAAGCTTTTTTGGATCTTGAATCGCTTGCAAAAATCTTGGAACTCTTCACTTTCGAATTGGGTTCCATTATCCGTGATTATCTTTTGAGGCACAACATACCTGCAAATGATATTCTTAGTTACAAAGTTTATCATCTTTTTAGAGGTAATAGTAGCTAATGGTTCAGATTCAGCCCATTTAGTAAAATAATCAACAACAACAATAGCATATCTGATTCCGGATTTGGCGGTTGGTAGAGGCCCGATGAGATCTATTCCTCAAATAGCAAATGGCCACGGACTGACCATCTGTGTTATCTCTGTGGAAGGTGCTCTTGGGATTTTTGCAAATCTCTGGCATCGATCACATTTTTGGGCATAGCTTGCAGCATCACGATTAATATCTGGCCAAAAATACCCATAACGGAGAATTTTCTTTGCTAGAGTTTGACCACCTGAATGGTCTCCACACTTTCCACCGTGTACTTCAGCTAGAATTGTCTTAGCTTCTTCCTTGGTCACACATCGGAGTAATGGCATTGAGAATCCCTGCCTATACAATCGGGCATCTTGAATTATATATCTAGAGGCTTTTCTTAGCAACTTCTGTCGTTCTTTTGAATTTTCTGGTAGAGAACCGTTGAGCAGATATTCCATTATCGGAGTCATTCATGATTCTTGCTCCTCAGATATAGTCATGATCTAGTCGATATCCATCTCGTAAGTGCTTGGAGCTGACATGACTTCCATAAGAACTAATCCCAATAATTGAGCTTCACCAGTGCTTGCATACTTTGCGAGAGAATCTGCCTTCATGTTCTCTTCCCGGGGTATATGACTTATCATATAATAGTCAAGATCATCGAGAAGTTCCTAGGCTCTTGACAAGTAAGCAGGCAGATTTCCTCCTTTAGTTTGAAAATCTTTCTTGACTTGACATACAATAAGCTGTGAATCACCGAAGATCTGCAACACTTTGACATTCAATTCTTTAGCGATTATCAAGCCGGCGATAAGAGCTTCATATTTTGCTTCATTGTTTGTCGAAGGGAATTCTAATCTCAACGCATAGCACAATGACCGCCCTTCAGGGGTTTCAAGCACAACCCCAGCTCTGGAACAGTAATCGTTTCTTACACCATCAACATATAATTTCTATCGAATTGTGGCATTATCAGTCACCTCTTCCTCACTATCACCTTTATCTGTACATTCTGCGATGAAATCTGCCAAAGCTTGTCCATTGATTGCTCTCCGGAGATGATAAGCGATGTCGTATTGGCTGAGTTCAATATTCCACTTCAGAAGACGACCCGAAGTTTCAGGACGAAACCGGACTTGCTTCAGAGGTTGATCAGTGAGGACTTTGATAGGATGAGCTTGGAAATATGGCCTCAATTTTCTTGATGCAATCAGTAGACAATAGGCGAGCTTTTCCAGCTTTGAATAATTTATCTCTGCCCCAGTGAATCTTTTGCTGATATGATAGACCGGGCGCTGAATTTTTGCGTCCTCCCGTATCAACGCCGCACTGAGAGCATGAGATGAGATTGCCAAATATACGAAAAGATCTTCACCATTGTCCGGGTTAGAAAGTATTGGAGGCGTTTCCATATGACGAATCAACTCATCGAAAGCTTTCTGGCATTCAGGAGTCCAGTCAAAAAATTTCCTTCCTTTCTTTAGGGCATCAAAGAATGGAATGCATTTATCAGTAGCTTTGGAAATGAATCGACTCAAGGCAACGACTTTTCCATTAAGACTTTGCAGTTCCTTCTTCGTTCTAGGGGCTTTGACTTCTTTTAAGGCAGCAATCTGAGTAGGAATAGCTTCAATGCCCCTAGCACTCACAATGAAACCCAGAAACTTTCCGTACTCCACCCCAAACGAACATTTCAAAGGATTAAGTTTCATTCCATACATTCGGAGGATTGCAAACATTTCTGCCAAGTGATCCATATGGTTTACTGCCTTCTTTGATTTCACCAGCATATCGTCAACATAAACTTCCATAGTTTTGCCAATCTGCGGTTTGAACATAGCATTGACGAGTCTTTGGTAAGTTGCCCCTGCATTCTTAAGCCCGAAGGGCATGACTCTATAACAGTAGAGACCAACGTCGGTAATGAAGCTCGTGTCCTCCTGATCCAGCTCATGCATCATGATCTGGTTGTATCCGGAGTAGGCATCCATAAAAGATAACAACTCATGCCCCGCTGTTCCATCCAACTGATCTATCCTGGGCAACGGGAAGCAGTCTTTCGGCCAGGCTTTGTTTAAATCAGAGAAGTCGATGCATACTCTCCACTTTCCATTAGCTTTCTTAACCAGTACTGGAGTTGAAACCCAATTCGGATAAGTAGACTCCTTGATGAAACCATTCTCCATGAGTCGGTCTACCTCTTCTTTCAACGCTACTGACCTTTCAGGACCCTGGTTTCTTCTTTTCTGTTTTACCGGTGTAAACTTCAGATCGATATTCAGAGTATGTACTACAATTTCTGGGGATATTACACACATATCAGCATGAGTCCAAGCGAGTACGTCCAGATTTGCTTTCAAGAATGACACAAGGAACTTTGAACTGTCACACTAAGTTGCGAACCCACATTCACCACTTTGTTCGGATCTTTCGGGTCAACAGGTACTGGCACCGTTACTTCCACTGGCACCACTCTATTCTCCCCTACACTAGCTTTTCTAGGATCCATATCTCTTCGTGCCCCGCTATGCTCGCCAGTGCAGGGTCCACCCTGTAATTGCTACAAGGTTGGTTCTTTGATGCGGACTGGTGCTGCCGCATCTTTTCCCAACTCTCTCTTCCTAGCTTCACGCAACTCTATTAGATAACATTTTCGCCCAGCATTCTGATCCTCTTTAATAACTCTAACTCCATTATCTGCGGGGAATTTCATAGTGAGGCACCACAGGGCGAGAATTGCCTTAAAAGCCGCAAGAGTTGGTCGGCCTAGGAAGGCGTTGTAGGCAGAAAATTCATCAACAATTGTAAAAGTCTGTTTTCGAACCACCTTTTTCTGCCCCTCTCCAAGCTCGACGAACAAGTCGATAGTTTCAATGGGCTGCTTCGGTTCCCCAGTAAACCCAATGATCTTCTGAGACGAAGCATGAACGTCAGCCATAAGAATTTTCATTTGGTTGAACGTCTTTTTGAAGATAATATTGCAAGAAGCGCCGCAATCTACAAGCACTCTTCTCACAATAGCCGGCCCAATGCCTACAGAGATGACCAAGGGATCCATGGTTGGAGCTTCAATGCCCATAGAGTACCTGGCTCTGAACACAATATCATCATTAAAAGTTTTCTGCTGCTTCAAAGATGCAACATCTTCTAGCACAAAAACACTCTCTTCTGTTGGTGCATACTTCAAGGCACGGGCATATCTTTCTATCTCGCCCCAACTTCTACCTGCTAGGTGAGGACCTCCTGTAATCACATTAATAACAGGCCTTTCTGATTCATGCACAGTATTACTCTCACCCGAGCCAGTTGGATGAGCAGGGAGCTGTTGGCCGTTAGTAGATGAAGTTGGGTCATTTCTACTTCTCTTAACATATTGCTGCAACTTGTTCTCTCTCAGCAGTTCTTTAATCAAACTTTTCAGATGGCGACATTCGTTGGTATCATGACCGGGTTGATTATGAAACCAACAGAATCTCCCACTTTGAGCAGCTTTTCTTCCAACTCTCATCTCAGGCGGTTTGGGATATTCTACCGCGTCTTTGGTAGCAAAAAAGATATTCTCCGGGGTGTCAGTCAAAGGAGTGAAATCTGAAGGTTTTGAGAAGCGGGGTTTCTTTATATCTTTCGGTTTCTTCCCACCATTATTCTCCCTTTACTGATTTCCGGATTCCTTTTTGGTAGGAGCAGCAGTATTATCCTTAACCTCTGTCAATGCCACTTTAATCGGTGCTTGAAGGCTTTCGAAGCGCATGAATTCATCAGCTTTCTTATAGAATTTCTCAAGCGAATTCGGTTCTTTCATCTTCAGCCACTTTCCAAATTCGCTTGATTTGTCGATTGCCCTCATCAAGTATGTCAAGACCATCTGTGGCTCTGTATTGTCCACTTCAGCCAAAGCTATGTTGAAGCGGTTCAAGAAAGATCTAATAGATTCCCCAGGATTCTGTTCCAGGCTTGACAGTGACATAATATCCTTTGCCTTTGAAGCGTACAACCTGAATTTCTCTTTAAACCTCCGAGTCAAATCGGCAAACTGGTCTATGGATCGGACCGGAAGCTTTTTGAACAAAAGTAGAGCCACCCCTTCCAAGTATACCGGCATTTAATCTCATCAGATGCTCTAGCACCAGTCATGTGCCAATCATACTTATACAGGAATTGATTAGGGTCTCTTGTTCCCTTATAAGATGGGATGGTAGGAGGAACAAACTTCCTTGGGAATTCCGCCTTTAGAATCCTTTCAGTGAACGGAGTTTTGCTTGGAAAGAATCCCCATTCCTTTTCATCTTCATCCCTATGCATGCTTTCTTTCATGATTTGTCGCACCATGCCCGAAAGATATTCCTCATCATTTAAAGGATCTGCAGGACAGACTTCGGCCATTTTCTCGAAAGTTTGTCTGGACAAACGTTCTCGGAGAGTTGGCTGCAGTCTCGATCCTCCAGCTTGAGGAGGTGTTTCTTTGGCGGGGTTAGGTGCTCTTTAAGGAATATTCCTCTCTTTCGGATTATGAACATCATCTGCAAGGTTTTCTTCATTTTTCACCGGTTGACGGTTAGCTCCGAGCAATGCATTTTACCTTTCAAGCATCAAAGCATTATGGGTTTCCATCAGTTGGTATAACCCAGATACTACAACATCTAACTCCGCTCGTGTAACTCCGGCACTTGGTGCTGCTTGACTTGACGAAGGAGAAGTGGCAGTATTCTCATGGACATTACTGGGTCTTGTAGATCCGCGCTTTCTTCCAGGAGTCATTATCTCTGACAGACTTTTGGTTTTGAGAGAGATTTTTTTCAACAAACTTTTACGAAGCAATGACGAAGATGGCCTGAGTTGGGTTCTCAGTGAAAGCACCAAAAATGTTAACGCTTAAAATTGAACGCTAACACCCCGATGCAAGTAGAGATTAAGCGAAAGCACCACACGCGAATACGAGAATTAGAAACAAGTAGAAAAGTCACAGAGAAAGCAGTAAAAGACAACAGTTTTATAGTGGTTCGGCTTCAGGTTAAGCCTACGTCCACTTTAATCTTCTTTATTGCTGAATCAATTACAACTTTACAACAATATTCGATTACAACACTGATGGGACAAATAACTAGAACTCCGATGTAGAATAAGTCTTTGAATCCATGTCGGTTGTGTTAGATTCCCTCTTGAAGTTTGTTGAGATGTCTTTCGTGTTTAAAGTGTCGAGTGAGTCGAGAATTCAGCAGAGTATCGGCGTTCCAGAAATGAGCCAAAAGATTGGAGCTAGCGCTGTATTTAAAGAGGAGATTCTGGACTGGGTCATAGGTCGCGAACGACCTAAGTGTAGGTCGTTGGTCGCAAGCGACCTAGAGGACACGACATACGGCTCAACAAGGTAGCACTTGGTTTCTTCTGAGTGAGTCGGTAGGTCGTGGGCGGCCTAGGGTAGGTCGTAGGTCGCGGTTTACGGCTTAACAGAGGCTTATTTGATCATTTGAACACTCTGGCAAGTCTTAGGTCGTGAACGACCTAAGGAGAAGATGGCATATGAAGTTATCTCGACTTTGTTTAACTCGTAAGCGACCTAATGTAGGAAAGTGAACGCATGCAGTCTTCCTTTGTTTTAATACGCTAGTTCGCTAGGTCGTTTCCATTTTACCTTATTAGGTCATCGAGTCCTTAGGTCGCTAGGACCGCTCTATCCTTAGGTTGCTAGGACCGTTCTATCCTTAGGTCGCTAGGACAGTTCCATCCTTAGGCCGCTAGGACCGTTCTTGTAACATCCCGCCTTTTCGCACAGTTTAAACCGACACACGTGCCAATTCAAAGCATACGCAAGGGCGGATTGTTATGGGGTAAATAAGAAAAACAGAGAAGAAATAAAAACAAAACAGAATCTCATAGCGGAAGGATAAAATATAATAATAAATATACAGTTCAAAACAGTTTACAAACACTTGATTTGCTTTATACAATAAATATCAGAGTTACACATACCAATACAATCAATGCAGCGGAACAGTATGAGTGTGGTGCAATACTATAGATAATAATAATACGACTCCTTCGTCTTCGTCCTTCAAAGCTAAAGTCTTCGATCCTGAAACGCTCGGACTGACCCGAGCGAATTTGAAAAGACAAAAACACTCGAGTCAGACTAAAAGATCTTATGTGAGTTAAATTAACAGAAATAAATATGAGTACAGTAACTCAAGAGATGTTCGGGATTTACATCTCCTAAGGATCCGTTAAACTATTTACTATGTAGTATATTGCGCTATTATAATAGTGTCTATTTATAAAATAAACTTACTTTTTAATAGCGTTAAGGGGTTACCCATATAGCCCTTAACACAAATAATGCCAATAGTCTATACAGTACCGTAATACCTCATGATCGGGAAGCTACCAAAGGATACTCCATAGGTACGACACAAATAGAAACTCGTAGTAAAGGCTCGGTATGGTAGGTGACACGGCACAACTAGGCAATGCCAGGGTAGATATACCAATTGCTATCCAGGCTGGTGGAAACGCGTAGCCGCAGTTACCGCCCACCTCGGACTAACTCCCCAAAATCAAAATGTAGAAGTGGCCACTGAATCAATCCAAAATCAAAGTATAATATCGAAGAGGAGGGTCCGATCAGAGGAATGACCTCATTGGCCTGAGAATCGCTCCTGTTTTAGCCACCTTATGCCAACTCACGGGAGTCGGGTCCACGTATTTACCTTACAGGAAACGTCGCCACCACCTACTTCATTCTGAAATCTCCACCGCGTACACGGTTAGTCAAAGTGGTTTTCGGTATCGACAGAGAGTATGTCCATATCTGATCCCGGTCTCTTTGCCAACACATCGTTATTATAACACCGCGGTCGTTTAAAAATAGGTTATACTTTAAAAATCAGAATAAACATTCCATTTCATAACCATGAATACGATATCATTTCAAAACCCAAAACCATATTTTATCACTTATCCCAAATATAATTCTTTTCCAAAATCATAATGCTTTAACTTCATAACGTATGAAAATCAAATATTTCAAAGCATAATATTTTGAAAATCATAATTTAAAACCATAACTTCTAAAAACTTGAATGGTTTGGACATTCAACGGTGTATGAATTAAATGGTTTAACTTAAATGTTACTTTGTAAAGAAAATAGTTCTCATGGCTTTACAAATACATTTCTTTATTAAAGTCTAAACCAAAATTTATATTATCTCTCTCAAGTTCCAAAACCACTTCAATTTATTTATATATACGTATATCCATTTTGAGTATCAATATTTCAAACTAAAGTCGGATTTTATGCTTTCAACAAATCAATTGTTCTATTTATTAGTCTTGAATATTCATATAAAATCCATAAATAATAAGACTTCAATTTCCAGTAATAAAAAATATATATTTTTCCCAATTCAAATTATACTAGAATATTCATTTCAATTTATTTTGGGAAAAATCCAATTATAAATATCATATCTTAAAATTTCCAAACTTAACATTTAAACATATGATATAAATTATTAAACTCCATTTTCTTAATTTTCTTCCATTTTTAATAAAGATTTTTATACACCTTTAATTTCAAAATTTTCAACTTCATATGTATATATATATGGAAGAAAAATATTTATTCAATATAAAATTAAGATTATTATAAACCGTATTCCATCCAAACCATAGAAATCACATAAAAATAGTTATATATAGACCGCGGTGCCTGTATAAAATTTTCTATCCTATGGTCAAGTGATACGGATATTTATCATTTCAATCCGCAATTTAAAAAAATATAAAATTTCGCGGTTATATATCATTTCAAACCACAATCCCGAATGAAATGAAATATGCATGATAATTTGCAATTTAATGATATACAATAAACATCCATTCATCAACATCATCCATCATCCAAATCGCAATCATCAATCAATATCAATCAATAACAATATTATTTTTGGTACTACATAACAGGTAATACTGGTAATTTTATTCAAATTAAATTTAACAGCTATTAATCTACAGTCTATATTCAAAAATAAATTATATAACTGTTAACTAGCAGTTCATATACAAACAAATAAATTTTAACTGTAAATTAATACGCAATAAATAAATTAAATTAACAGTTAAATTAAATAAATGCAATTTAACAGATATGATGAAATAAACATGCCAAATACTCATAAATAGATTTCTATTCATTTCTAAAATTAATTTAAACAAACATAAAAGCTTCTAGTAGTTGTGAGTGGGTTAAAACACTCACCTTTTGAATTTAAATTGAATTTAAATTCAATTTAAACCCAAAAATTTGACCGTCTCAGAATTCATCCAAACCAGCGTCATCAGGTCCGGAATTTAATTACGATCCTGATAAAAAAAATCTCACGTGAATCGGAGATCGTATACGAGAGTTATGTCGAAATTTGCACTTGAATTTAAATTTTAAAATAGCAAAGAATGGTACACATTTACATACTTGCCACATCATCAAGGAATCACGCATTACTGTTCCTCTCCCTCTCTCACGCGATTTGCCTGCTCCAAACCGTGCATACGAACCCAAACAGAGCCCTATTCGACCAACTTTGACCGAGCCTTACACCCTACTCCGACCTCCGTTGAACCCAGCGCCACCTCCATCGAGTTCGCCTTGAAGAGCCGTACCCCCCTACACCAGCACAATTCGCCCATGTGGCCTCCACAACCGGCCGCCGCCACCTTATCCAAACCCTAATTTGCGATTTCATGAAGATCTGACCGTTGATTCGACAAGCTAACCACCTAGATGCGATCCCCTCGGCCTCCTCTTCAAGACCCAGTAACGGTTTCCCGATCCGACTACTTTTTGAAACGACGTGATGAACGGCCGTAGATAATTCATCGATTTCTGGATAGATCATAACTTAAATTGAGAAACAAATTGCAGATCTGAGTTGCGCTCTTCGAGAGCTTCATTATATATTTTTCTAGAATTTTTCTAGAGGGTTTGAATTTTCATTAGAATTTTTGAATTGATTGGATCTAGGGTTTGCACCCATTGAAGAAGAAGAGGAGCTTGAAGAAAGTATACGCGCAGATGAAAAGAAATTAGGTGGAGGCTAGGGCTTGTAGCTAGGTTTATATAGAGGGGTTAGAGATAGAGTAGATAGACCGTAGAATGAACGTACGGAACAAACTATGGCCCCAAAACACGCCATGCCTCCGGAACCGAAATTGTTAAATCTATATATCCAAATAGGTAATTTAAAATATTCTGAACGCGATGGAAAAAGTTTCACGTTCAAATTTGATCGTATGAAGAAGCTATGCTGCAAACAAAATTTCCAAATTGATTTCAAATTGATTTTATTAAAATTGATTTCAAGGCGTTTCACGCCCGTACGATCAAACGACAAGTCCGATCGATACGAAACTTGAAACCCTATAATAATTCACCGATACGGATCCGATGAAACTGGTTTCGTCGAAATCCGAGTCCGTGGCCAAAATGGCTATTTTTAATATTCATTAAATAAATCAAAATTTAGTCAATTAAATCCAATTTCCCATTTCTCTTTGATAATTGATGATTCTTATTATTATAAAATTTTCAATCACCTATACTAATTTAAACAAAATTTAACTTGTCGAATTAAATTTAGAAATCCTCAAATTTCATTAATTTCACCAAAATATATATATATATTAAATTTCCAAAATTTAATTAAATTTACTTTCCATTATTTATTGTCAATTAGATTGATTTATCATTGGATTCATACTTCAATATGTAAATATCCCCAATTTCATCTGCACTTATATTTACATAGTTTCTAAATATTAAATTTCAAATATTACTTCATTTAACGTTACGTATTTATTATTTATTACTTGCTGCAGTTGATTATCAATTATACTTAATATACTAAATAGATGGTAAATTTTGAATACTTGTTATCATTAACGTTTTATTTCCACTTACAAAATAAATGAAATTATTACATAAACTCCCTTAATTAAGTCAACCATTATCTTATATAACTTAACTGGTAATATATATATCCGATTGCCCTAATTGGTTTATAGTTATCAGCTAAATACATACTAACTTGTAAATAAATTCGTTTAATTGCAAATGGATCTGATCAAATTTAATAGATTGAATAGATGGGTAAGCAAATAATAAATTTTCCTTTTTGTCAAATTCAAACCCATTCCTACTTAATTATCGATTACAATTTATTACGAAACATTGATTTTATGCAGTTACCTTTTATTTGCGTAGTATTACATCAATTCCTATAACCTTGGATTCATTCCCAATTCACCAAATTCAATTAATTACACTTTACAAATGTGTTTCCAATATATAGGTATTGCCCAAATTAAATTTTATTAGCTAACTCATATTAATAAACAAATGACTTATATGAATGATTAAAATTTTCAATTATCTCACTTTACTCCTAAACTTCTGTTATTGTAAACCTTAAATAATTCCATCAAAATTTAATAAAAATCCCAAACTAAATCACCCATTGCAACATGCCACTGAAATAGGAATTTTATACTAATTGTTATCATACCCATAATTACACGCTTATCACTAAGTCCCACATTTGCATAAATTTATTAAATTGGAATGTTTATTAAGGTTTATGCATTTCCAACTTGTACTGATTTTACACAATCGTCATTTACCTTACATTTCATTTCTATTCAATATATATTCATTTTATTCCATTCATTTGGGTACTGCATTGAAATATATTTATTAACTAATACTAACGTTATTATCATTAATTATAATTGGGTTTCCAATTTTTATTCAATACCTTGAACAATAACTTACATATTAATCAAATCCTTCTTCTACTTAATTCAAATTGGATTATATTCCAATTCCTATAACTAGGTCTTAAGTCGCCATTTACATAATTAAATTTAGCGTTTATTTCAAACTTCGTTTATAATTTAAAGTTTCTACTAAATTAAATTACAAAACTTATGAACTTTAACAAATTTAATCCACCAAATAAATTTTTCTAATGTTTATATATTTGCAATTCAATTCAGTTATTATTTCATTAATACCATTTTAATCAACTAATTATGACTTATAACCACAAACACAAATTTTCGTTATTTCAATCTATGTCATATAAACATTTTAAATTATTTACCTTTAATTATAGTTACTAGCTAACCCCTACATTTACTCCATTAAAAATCCTAAGACTTCTATTTCAATTTAAATTAGATTAGAAAACATATCAAATTGACTCATTTAATATCATTGAATTTAACGGGTCGTTACACTCTCTCCCACTCAAAACTTTTCGTCCCCGAAAAGGAAAAAGAAGGGAGAAGAAAGAATTAAAACAGTACATCTATTTCAAATATTAACTTATAATCAATAATTTACTAAATTAATTACCTTAAATGAGCTATGCCCGTATTATAGTCATTATAGCCTTTATACTTAAATTATTAAAGTTGGAAAACATTTTCACAAAATTTCTAAGTCCAAAATTTACGGAAAATTTTGGCAGAGTCTCCTTTGTACAGAGAGATTCTGGAGAAAATATAATATCAAAATATAACAAATATATTACAAATATTATCAAAATATTATATCCCAACACGGGAAAATTATATAAAATAGCGCTTTAAACGTAATCCGAAAACGTACCTATTTGTCGGGCAATATACGCTTATTATTATGGAACCAAAAGCAGTAGCAGTTGCTTCCATCACCTGCATTCACTTATATAATCTAAAAGGTTAAATATTTATTTTAAAGTGAACTATTCAAGTGGATTCAATCATTAATCAACCAAACAATTCAACAACTATCAACCTTACAAACAACATACATACACAAACAAAACAACCATTTAATCCATCAAACAAGTAGTTGTTTGGGTTCAAACTTGAAATTTGTATGAAATGAAATTAACTATCAAGTGCATCCTTTACTCAACAGTCTTAGATGGAACAAAGATAGATTATTTATTCATCCAACAACTTCAAAATTCCTTACCCAACAAACATAAATCAACAATAACAATTCAAACCAATAACCAAATTAGCTTATTATACATTTATTTCATGCTTCAGTGGTTTGATTTTCTTTCTTTCATTTATGGAGGGATTTCTTTATTTCTTAAAAAATTTCATTTTCCATTTATTTCAAAATTCTGGTATTCCAATTTATTGACTAACGGTTATATTATCTATTTATACTACATATCTTTACTTATATAGTAAAATTTCCAATTTAACTTAAGTTTGTACAATTAATTCTCATTACTAACAGCAAATTTATTGAATACCTTAATTACCTCAAACTCCACTTGTAAGATTTCCCTTTACATTTTCTTACTAACATTGCAACTTTTATTATATGGTAAGTTATGTATGTTTTAAGAATGTAAGTGAAAATTTACAAGTTTCTTCTCCATTCCTTTAATTAATATATATTTGTTTTATAAATTACAATTTCAACTTACCTTAAATCTCATTCATTTATTTAATGTTGAAGTTTCCATTATATTTAATTACAGTAACCCTCTACTTACACTTAATTTATTCCTACTTTCCATTATATTAGAATAGAGGAAATTTAAAACATACTTAAGTTAATAACCCTACAATCAATCCTTATTTACTAAAGGATTTCATTTTATTTAATTAAGTTCATATCACCTATTAATAATTCTTGACTTATTTTCAGTAAAATTTCAATTATAACTTAAGTTTATACCACTAAATTCTTATTTATATAATAGCAATTCATAGAATAATCCAAAATTTCCAACATTTCAACTTGCATAATATTCTATTCAAATCTCTCAATTAACATTTCAACCTTTCATATTTGGTAAGTTATATATGTTTTAAAGAGAAATGAAATTGAACTTATACTAGTTTAATCTCAATTCTTTTAATTCATTGATTTTCCAATAAATCTTTACCATTATTTATAATTTAAATTTTTAACTTCCTTTATACTTAGCATTAATTCTCTTACTTATTAGAGGTTTTCAATCCATTTATTACTTACTTTTTTTATTCCACTAAAATTTAACAATTAATTAATGGAAAATTTTAGAATTAAATTCCGGGTCAAATTTCAATTTATTTTGAAATAATAGATAATTAGTTTCCTACAACTTTATATCTCAATTATATTTAAAACAAACAAATTCAGATATTTCCAACATAAATCTGCAGTAGAATTTACTACAGTGGCCTTTCCCCTTCGAAACTCGAAAATAGAAGTCGATGATGCGGCCGCCATCACCGAAATTATTTTCTAGCGACAGAGAGGAAAGTACAAAATTTATATTCTCCAAATCTTCTTTAAAATAATTTTTCCGAATTATACTAAATATTTATATAAGAAAATATTTATAAACCAAATCATTATATTTCATAAATCCTTTGAAAGAAGATTTTCAAAAATCCCAGACTTAAGTTCTAAAATCTCCAATTTGATTTATTATAATTTCAACTTAGCTTAAATTTATTACAAATATTTTTTTATTACCTAACACCCAATCTATAGCAACCAAATATATATATCTTTATAACATATTTTTATATATAGAAAATATAATAGGCAAAGTTATTTCATTCACCTAAATTAAAACAAATATTGTGTCGGTCTGTCCTATTAAGTGTTTAGAAATCCCTATTGATGTCATAGCGTCCCATGCACCAACCAGAATTTATAAATACAGAACGGAACAGATTAACACAATATCAAAATCTTTTTATAACACTAACATATACGCTCTCTCATATATATACGCTCAGTGACTCCCATAGGGTATTACTACCCTATTAACAAAGAGTCAAACCCCACAAAGCCAAGGTTTATCGCTAAACCAAAGCTCTGATACCAACTGTAACATCCCGCCTTTTCGCACACTTTAAACCGACACACGTGCCAATTCAAAGCATACGCAAGGGCGGATTGTTATGGGGTAAATAAGAAAAATAGAGAAGAAATAAAAACAAAACAGAATCTCACAGCGGAAGGATAAAATATAATAATAAATATACAGTTCAAAACAGTTTACAAACACTTGATTTGCTTTATACAATAAATATCAGAGTTACACATACCAGTACAATCAATGCAGCGGAACAGTATGAGTGTGGTGCAATACTATAGATAATAATAATACGACTCCTTCGTCTTCGTCCTTCAAAGCTAAAGTCATCGATCCTGAAACGCTCGGACTGACCCGAGCGAATTTGAAAAGACAAAAACACTCGAGTCAGACTAAAAGATCTTATGTGAGTTAAATTAACAGAAATAAATATGAGTACAGTAACTCAAGAGATGTTCGGGATTTACATCTCCTAAGGATCCGTTAAACTATTTACTATGTAGTATATTGCGCTATTATAATAGTGTCTATTTATAAAATAAACTTACTTTTTAATAGCGTTAAGGGGTTACCCATATAGCCCTTAACACAAATAATGCCAATAGTCTATACAGTACCGTAATACCTCCTGATCGGGAAGCTACCAGAGGATACTCCATAGGTACGACACAAATAGAAACTTGTAGTAAAGGCTCGGTATGGTAGGTGACACGGCACAACTAGGCAATGCCAGGGTAGATATACCAATTGCTATCCAGGCTGGTGGAAACGCGTAGCCGCAGTTACCGCCCACCTCGGACTAACTCCCCAAAATCAAAATATAGAAGTGGCCACTGAATCAATCCAAAATCAAAGTATAATATCGAAGAGGAGGGTCCGATCAGAGGAATGACCTCATTGGCCTGAGAATCGCTCATGTTTTAGCCACCTTATGCCAACTCACGGGAGTCGGGTCCACGTATTTACCTTACAGGAAACGTCGCCACCACCTACTTCATTCTGGAATCTCCACCACGTACACGGTTAGTCAAAGTGGTTTTCGGTATCGACAGAGAGTATGTCCATATCCGATCCCGGTCTCTTTGCCAACCCATCGTTATTATAACACCGTGGTCGTTTAAAAATAGGTTATACTTTAAAAATCAGAATAAACATTCCATTTCATAACCATGAATACGATATCATTTCAAAACCCAAAACCATATTTTATCACTTATCCCAAATATAATTCTTTTCCAAAATCATAATGCTTTAACTTCATAACGTCTGAAAATCAAATATTTCAAAGCATAATATTTTGAAAATCATAATTTAAAACCATAACTTCTAAAAACTTGAATGGTTTGGACATTCAACGGTGTATGAATTAAATGGTTTAACTTAAATGTTACTTTGTAAAGAAAATAGTTCTCATGGCTTTACAAATACATTTCTTTATTAAAGTCTAAACCAAAATTTATATTATCTCTCTCAAGTTCCAAAACCACTTCAATTTATTTATATATACGTATATCCATTTTGAGTATCAATATTTCAAACTAAAGTCGGATTTTATGCTTTCAACAAATCAATTGTTCTATTAATTAGTCTTGAATATTCATATAAAATCCATAAATAATAAGACTTCAATTTCTAGTAATAAAAAATATATATTTTTCCCAATTCAACTTATACTAGAATATTCATTTCAATTTATTTTGGGAAAAATCCAATTATAAATATCATATCTTAAAATTTCCAAACTTAACATTTAAACATATGATATAAATTATTAAACTCCATTTTCTTAATTTTCCTCCATTTTTAATAAAGAATTTTATACACCTTTTAATTTCAAAATTTTCAACTTCATATGTATATATATATGGAAGAAAAATATTTATTCAATATAAAATTAAGATTATTATAAACCGTATTCCATCCAAACCATAGAAATCACATAAAAATAGTTATATATAGACCGCGGTGCCTGTATAAAATTTTCTATCCTATGGTCAAGTGATACGGCTATTTATCATTTCAATCCGCAATTAAAAAAAATATATAAAATTTTGCGGTTATATATCATTTCAAACCACAATCCTGAAAGAAATGAAATATGCATGATAATTTGCAATTTAATGATATATAATAAACATCCATTCATCAACATCATCCATCATCCAAATCGCAATCATCAATCAATAACAATCAATAACAATATTATTTTTGGTACTACATAACAAGTAATACTGGCAATTTTATTCAGATTAAATTTAACAGCTATTAATCTACAGTCTATATTCAGAAATAAATTATATAACTGTTAACTAGCAATTCATATACAAACAAATAAATTTTAACTGTAAATTAATACGCAATAAATAAATTAAATTAACAGTTAAATTAAATAAATGCAATTTAACAGATATGATGAAATAAACATGCCAAATACTCATAAATAAATTTCTATTCATTTCTAAAATTAATTTAAACAAACATAAAAGCTTCTAGTAGTTGTGAGTGGGTTAAAACACTCACCTTTTGAATTTAAATTCAATTTAAACCCAAAAATTTGACCGTCTCAGAATTCATCCAAACCAGCGTCATCAGGTCCGGAATTTAATTACGATCCTGATAAAAAAAATCTCACGTGAATCGGAGATCGTATACGAGAGTTATATCGAAATTTGCACTTGAATTTAAATTTTAAAATAGCAAAGAATGGTACACATTTACATACTTGCCACATCATCAAGGAATCACGCATTACTGTTCCTCTCCCTCTCTCACGCGATTTGCCTGCTCCAAACCGTGCATACGAACCCAAACAGAGCCCTATTCGACCAACTTTGATCGAGCCTTACACCCTACTCCGACCTCCGTTGAACCCAGCGCCACCTCCATCGAGTTCGCCTTGAAGAGCCGTACCCCCCTACACCAGCGCAATTCACCCACGTGGCCTCCAGAGCCGGCCGCCGCCACCTTATCCAAACCCTAATTTGCGATTTCACGAAGATCTGACCGTTGATTCGACAAGCTAACCACCTAGATGCGATCCCCTCGGCCTCCTCTTCAAAACCCAGTAACAGTTTCCCGATCCGACTACTTTTTGAAACGACGTGATGAACGGCCGTAGATAATTCATCGATTTCTGGATAGATCATAACTTAAATTGAGAAACAAATTGCAGATCTGAGTTGCGCTCTTCGAGAGCTTCATTATATATTTTTCTAGAATTTTTCTGGAGGGTTTGAATTTTCATTAGAATTTTTGAATTGATTGGATCTAGGGTTTGCACCCATTGAAGAAGAAGAGGAGCTTGAAGAAAGTATACGCGCAGATGAAAAGAAATTAGGTGGAGGCTAGGGCTTGTAGCTAGGTTTATATAGAGGGGTTAGAGATAGAGTAGATAGACCGTAGAATGAACGTACGGAACAAACTATGGCCCCAAAACATGCCATGCCTCCGGAACCGAAATTGTTAAATCTATATATCCAAATAGGTAATTTAAAATATTCTGAACGCGATGGAAAAAGTTTCACGTTCAAATTTGATCGTATGAAGAAGTTATGCTGGAAAAAAAAATTCCAAATTGATTTTATTAAAATTGATTTCAAGGCGTTTCACGCCCGTACGATCAAACGACAAGTCCGATCGATACGAAACTTGAAACCCTATAATAATTCACCGATACGGATCCGATGAAACTGGTTTCGTCGAAATCCGAGTCCGTGGCCAAAATGGCTATTTTTAATATTCATTAAATAAATCAAAATTTAGTCAATTAAATCCAATTTCCCATTTCTCTTTGATAATTGATGATTCTTATTATTATAAAATTTTCAATCACCTATACTATTTCAAACAAAATTTAACTTGTCGAATTAAATTTAGAAATCCTCAAATTTCATTAATTTCACCAAAATATATATATATATATATATTAAATTTCCAAAATTTAATTAAATTTACTTTCCATTATTTATTGTCAATTAGATTGATTTATCATTGGATTCATATTTCAATATGTAAATATCCCCAATTTCATCTGCACTTATATTTACATAGTTTCTAAATATTAAATTTCAAATATTACTTCATTTAACATTACGTATTTATTATTTATTACTTGCTGCAGTTGATTATCAATTATACTTAATATACTAAATAGATGGTAAATTTTGAATACTTGTTATCATTAACGTTTTATTTCCACTTACAAAATAAATGAAATTATTACATAAACTCCCTTAATTAAGTCAACCATTATCTTATATAACTTAACTGGTAATATATATATCCGATTGCCCTAATTGGTTTATAGTTATCAGCTAAATACATACTAACTTGTAAATAAATTCGTTTAATTGCAAATGGATCTGATCAAATTTAATAGATTGAATAGATGGGTAAGCAAATAATAAATTTTCCTTTTTGTCAAATTCAAACCCATTCCTACTTAATTATCAATTACAATTTATTACGAAACATTGATTTTATGCAGTTACCTTTTATTTGCGTAGTATTACATCAATTCCTATAACCTTGGATTCATTCCCAATTCACCAAATTCAATTAATTACACTTTACAAATGTGTTTCCAATATATAGGTATTGCCCAAATTAAATTTTATTAGCTAACTCATATTAATAAACAAATGACTTATATGAATGATTAAAATTTTCAATTATCTCACTTTACTCCTAAACTTCTGTTATTGTAAACCTTAAATAATTCCATCAAAATTTAATAAAAATCCCAAACTAAATCACCCATTGCAACATGCCATTGAAATAGGAATTTTATACTAATTGTTATCATACCCATAATTACACGCTTATCACTAAGTCCCACATTTGCATAAATTTATTAAATTGGAATGTTTATTAAGGTTTATGCATTTCCAACTTGTACTGATTTTACACAATCGTCATTTACCTTACATTTCATTTCTATTCAATATATATTCATTTTATTCCATTCATTTGGGTACTGCATTGAAATATATTTATTAACTAATACTAATGTTATTATCATTAATTATAATTGGGTTTCCAATTTTTATTCAATACCTTGAACAATAACTTACATATTAATCAAATCCTTCTTCTACTTAATTCAAATTGGATTATATTCCAATTCCTATAACTAGGTCTTAAGTCGCCATTTACATAATTAAATTTAGCGTTTATTTCAAACTTCGTTTATAATTTAAAGTTTCTACTAAATTTAATTACAAAACTTATGAACTTTAACAAATTTAATCCACCAAATAAATTTTTCTAATGTTTATATATTTGCAATTCAATTCAGTTATTATTTCATTAATACCATTTTAATCAACTAATTATGACTTATAACCACAAACACAAATTTTCGTTATTTCAATCTATGTCATATAAACATTTTAAATTATTTACCTTTAATTATAGTTACTAGCTAACCCCTACATTTACTCCATTAAAAATCCTAAGACTTCTATTTCAATTTAAATTAGATTAGAAAACATATCAAATTGACTCATTTAATATCATTGAATTTAACGGGTCGTTACAGTTCTATCCTTAGGTCGCGAGGGCCGTTCTATCCTTAGGTCGCTAGGACTGTTCTTAGGTCGTTAAGATCATTCCATCCTTAGGTCGCTAGGTCGCTTATGAAGTTAGGTCGCTCAAAAGAGGGGTTAACACACACACACACACAGATATATATATATATATATATGTGTGTGTGTGTGTGTGTGTGTGTGTGTGTGTGTGTGTTCCGCGTTTTCATTTGTCTACCTAACTTGGACATTCATGTTATGGTAATCATGTTACTTTGAAACTGTCCTGTGCCATTATGTCTTCGAGCTTCTGATAATTACTTGATCTCGAATCACTTGATTTTGTTACTATGACTGATTATGTTAAGTGCACTTGTATCAGTCCATGTTGAACTCCATTATGACGATTTGCATTCATTTTGAATTCCATTTCTTCGAGTATGTGTTGTTCTGTTCCTCTTGAATGCTTTGATATGTTATTATTTATGATATCACCATATGTACATACATACATATGTGTGTGTGTGTATGTGTTGTTGCAGTCCTCTTTGTTGTATATCATCGTGCTTGTTTCTCTTTGTAATTGTAGTTTGGTTTGATTTTAATTGCATCCCTGATGATCTTCATGTTTAGTTGTTGTGTACTGCATATATATGTATACATGTATGTTCATGTATATATGTATGTTGAGACTTTAATTGTCTTCGACATTGCCTGACCATATCCATATGTATATATATGCTCTGGTCTTTATGTACATGATGAAGTGAAAATTTGCTTCAAGTGCTAGTTGTCATATGTATTCTCTGGTTTTCTGAGTCCTTGTTTCACTTGAATTTGCTCTTGGTTTTGTTCCACATACTTGAATTTAAGTTTTATTTGGTCTTGTAGTCTGCATTGCAATATGTAACCTGCTTTGTACTTGAGGCGTTAATCCACTTGGTTGAACATAGCTGTGTTCATTTGAAAGTTGCATTGCTTTGTTTCTAGTCTGGTGCACATGACTGATTCTCTGGTTTTCACTACACATGTATATCAGTTTGGTTGAGCCTTTTGTTTTGTGTTTCTCCTATACTTCATGGTTGATTTGGGTCTGGTCTTATTTCATTTCATTGTTCAATGCTCTTTGATCTGTTGGTTTTTCCAGTCAAGTAGTTCGCTTGCATATTGAATTGCTTCCATTGTATTCATGTTCTTATGTCCGACCATATGTGTTCGCACTGAGTTGTTGCTTGTCGGCAGATCATCTCGTTTAATGTATCTGGACTTGTGCCTGGTCAGGTTGAGTTTAGTTGCATTTATGCAAGTAGTCTAGTTGCCTCCAGTACATACATGTGATGCCTTTGTCTGCTTGAGTTACATTGATGTTCTTTGCTGAATTCTAGTTGACACTTGAGTTTGAATGGTCGAGTCGTTTTCATGTGTACTCACTGAGTTTTGGTCAAGGCTTGTTTTATGGTGGTCTTTGGATTCTAGTACTCGACAATTTTGTGGTGTTTTTGTATTGCATCTGAGCTGAACCTAGCTTTGCCTCGGGTTTGACCATGTTCTTGTGTGGTGACTTTATTTGTGTTGCACTTGAGTTGAACCTAGCTTTTGATTTGGTTTGACCTTGTGCTTACCTGTCCCTACGGTTTTATCAAGTGTATATCGGTGTGCACGGCCTTGTGGCATGTACAGTGATACACTGTGCATGTCACAAGTTATTCGTGTATGATGAATTCAAAATAAATATGTTGATGAAAAACCCAAATAACCGAGGCATATAATATTTTCAAAAATACTTTTCATTTTACACTGCAAAAATATTTCATTTTCAATTTTACTGCGTCAGTGTTTATTTTGTAGATAACGCAGATGCATGATACAAATGGGAATACAGTTGAAGAACAAATATGAGTGAACAAGTGATATATAGTGAGGTGTAAATATAAATGATAATTGTATAGTGAAAAATTATGTTGTAATTTGAAATTGTATTGTTTTACAATTGTGTATATAGTGAGAGCTCAAATTTTTACTATTCAAAATTATAATAAATATTTGTTTGAATAAAATATCTATTTGAATTTAAATTCTGTGTTATTTATTTTAGTCAAGAAATATTTATTTAATTATGTGAAAATAAAATAGTACAATAACAAATACCTTTAAATGAACATATATATATATATATATGTTTATTAGCATCAAACAAAAATCATATACTAGCATATTCATCGGCCTAGGCGAGCGTTGTAATACTCTTAATATAATATCCTTAATACCATTGTACGGATGAGGTGACTTTGAACCTGAGCGAGCCCAAGCATTAGTAGATTACCATTTAATAATGATTTAATTTGTGAAGTATTCTCCTTGGGAGAATGGTTTCCGTTTGAAAGAAAAGGAAAACTGAGACTTGGATTACAGGATTTATTTGAGAGCTTGAAGATCAATGATCCAACATATTGTATAAGTTTTCCTTTTCGTAATGGGAGGTGCAAGAGTATTTCACATATTGTACTTATAAAAGGGATTGCACCACTTAGGCATTTGGTTTATATGGAATGTCGAACAGAATCATGGGCGTTTATAGTTTGACATCCATGTTCTAACCATAGTTGGTTATTGTGCGTGTTGGTATACTCTTTTTGTATGTCTTATAGTTTATATTTTAGATGTTATTGTTTATTGTTGGTTGTTATTGCTTGTTTTGTGTGTTTGGTTGCTTGTATGCTAAATGTTGTTAAGTGTTTTAAGGGTTTTGTTTGGAAATAAAGAAGAATAGAGATAGTGATTATTGGATTTATCCAAGAATCATAAGGATCAGTGGTCTAGCATATTGCGTTAATTTTCCTTTTCCATAGAAGGAGTGCATGATGTATTTCTTGTGTTCTGTTTGTTTAAGTGTGTAATTCTAGTCACATCGTTAGGATAAGTCAACCATATAAAGTGATATGAACCAGACATGGTTATAGACATCGAAGACTTATTCATATTTTTGAAAACATGGCTAAGTAGCTTCATACCGATGGAGTTAAGCTTGTCCATGTGTAATGGAGCTTTGTATTGGCATACATCCAATTACTTAAGGGAATTTTTATTTCCCTTTTATATGAGGTCGTATGGTTCTGTAGTTTTGGGATATGACTCTTAGAGACATTTTATGCACCATTGACTTTTCCCGAATTTCCATGTGACAATTTTGACCCTAAAATTTTTATTTGAGCTATAAATTTTGATTGGAGTTGAATTAGGGTCTCAAACCAATTCCATTGCTTCAAGATGCTTGTTTTCCATTCCGTAGAGTGGTCATAATAAAAAAAACAGACTTAAGGTTAGAAATTTATGCCCGTTTTAAGTTTTTAAAGAACTGGCCAGATTATGTATAATTAATTAAGCCCATTAATGAGCCCATTAGTCTAATTATTGAATACTATAAATAGAATGTGGAAGAGTCAAATTAAAAGTTTTCCTTCTCATTCTAAATTAAGTTTAAACCCTAATTAGCCGTAGATCCATCCTAATTTCATTGAAAATCATCGAAACTGCTCTGTAAATCAAACTATATTGCGGACTAGAGATCGGATCCTCAATTAAAAGATAGACATCATTGATTTTCTTGATTTGGAGTACTTTTCTTTGCAATTTAGATTAGATCTACACAAAATTGGTTGAATTTGGTAATTGGTAAGTGATTTTTGCCATCTCACTATACTATGCATGTTTATATTGTAGAATCATAACATTTAGCATGTTTTATACCGATTTTTGGCCATAAAACCTTCTCTGACTTTAGTTACGTCTTAAACTATGTATATGACCTGGATTGATTGGAAATCACCCTTGTTCATGCTCATATATTCGTGCTATATGTAGATCTATGTTAGAAATTGACTTGTTTATCTTATTTTGATGGATTGCAGGTTTGATTGGATGAAACTGCTTTTATTCTATGTCTGGATGATATGATTTGATGTAGTTTGCTAGTACTGTGCATAATAGAAGGATTGGTCGGAGGATTGAGCAAATGGAAAGCTAAGCTGGTCGGAATTAGATAAAACTTGGTAGTTGTGCTCTAGAGTATGGTGGAAAGAGGCATGATAAGTCGCAACTCAAATGGGGCTAAGCACATAAATCGGCACAAAGTTATGCATATAACTTGGTATTGAGTTATGTAAAGGAGGCTATGACTCAGTGGTTTGTATGGCTGGGTATAACATAGCTAGACGAGATGTTCTATAGCACGATGCTGGAAAATTTTGCTAACTGTTGAATTGGGTCCTGGTTATCTCTAAAACTAGAAGATGGGGCTTTGGATTTGGGTTGAGTTATCAAAGACGAATGGGTCGAGGTCTAAGGCACCTAGGGAAGAGTGATAGAGGCAAGGAAAGATATGGTAGCTAATAACTAGCTAAGTGTATAACTTGGTACCGAGTTATCTCTATGAGTCGGTACCAAATTATCACATCACATGGGATGGATATGGATCTTCTTAGGACAGATGTAGTGGTTCTATAGATCATGTTGGAGGTGTTGGCTCGTTCATATCAGGTTGGATGATAATATAACAGCATGACGAAAATCTATCGTCTTCGAATGTTAACTCGTGTTGGGAGTAGGTTCTGAAGATGGAGGTTCGTTAAGGAGCGACCATATGATCTGGGAATGTAGAAGGGTTCCTCATGAATAATGGAAAATGGATTGAGCAAGAAGGGCTTGATATCCTAATGGAGCAAAGGTGGGCTCAAGTGTATGTGCTATGGAATCGTCGATGATTTGGAGAGTTTTCACTTGTACTTGAAGCAGGGTATTATAAGTTGGGACGCCAATGGGTCAACAGAGGGATCTATATACCTTGGACTAATAGCTTTAGGTCTAGTGTCCATCTTTGGACTGCGAGACACATCCAACTTTGGGCTGCAAGGTACGAGATTACAATAGAGAACCAGGATTTCCATTAGTCCCAGACTTGGAGGACGTATGAGCAATCATATATTTAGAGAAAATGGAGTGCTTGTAAGGATTGTTTGATGAATGCTATTGTTGCTTTGGTTGCTTTTTTAGTAGGCTATCACTTATAGGTATCAGGGGAAGTAGGTATTAGCGATAGAAATACCTAGAACACTGATATCCTTTACCTGGTTTGTGGTATATCTTTATTATATTGTAGAGCAACATATTATATTGTTTTATGCTAACTCTTCGGCTGTAGGGATAGGTTAGGTATTGTTCATGTACTCTTATTCATTACTATACTTACCTATTTAGTATTTTAAGACTCATTTACCACTTACACCAAACTGTTGTCTAACCCAATGTTTTATGCTTTGCGTCTTATTATATTGGGTACCCTTAAATGAGTAGACTGGATAATAGGTCTAGGTGACGTAGTAGCTGTTTGTAGGACAAGCTGGATGGAGCTATCTCGTATTATATGCATATTTGGAATTTGCACTTATTTCATTGTGCAGCACTGAGGAGCCTTAGCAGTGACTGCTTACTATTTGTATTTGAAACAATTGTTGAGTTTTTTCCCATTGTAGAAACTCTATTGTTGATGTATAACTCTGTAGGTACTATAATCTGATAATTTGTTCACATAATTATTGCTGTCTCTTTTATTATATCTATGATATTATATTTTATCCATGCGCTATGAGATATGGCAGGTTATATGCTATATTGGTTTATTTCAACCTTGATGATCGTCCATATCGATCGGGCATGGATAACACGTCATTTATATACTATTGGTGTCGATGGTATAAAACGGTCGATAAATTTTGTATTAAAGCTTTTGTTACATGATTAACTGGAGCTGATACAATAATCCAGTAGAGATATTTTAGGTGTTACCTCGTTAGATCGGATTAAGGGTATATATATATGTATATAAGAGGATGTGTACTTGTTATAATTATGGTTTTCAAAGCTGTATAGTAATATATTATATAGTATAAGTACCATGCACATGAGCACTATGGATAAAAATTTCTTTATAAGAGACTGATCATTCTTGTTACAGATAAGAATGAGCTAGCATACAAGGAACGCTGTGAGGAATTCTACTGCAAGAGTAGATGAAGGAGCAGGATCAGGTTCTGCTACGCCTGATGTCTAAGCCATGTTTAATGCTACGATGGCTAATATAATGAGGAATGCTCCTAATGTGGTGATAGGTGGAGGTGCTCCTATGCAAGCGCCTAAGGCTAATTTGCCAAGCCAAATAAAGATTATTCTACCCTTGGAGGGAAGTCATTCCATGGGATGGAGTCAGCCATAAAAGTGCAAGATTGGTTGGATATTTGTGAGCGCATGTTTGGTGATATGGAGATGGAAGATGCTATGAAGAGAAAATTGGCTCAAGGCAGCTATTGGGCCGAGCCATGAATTGGTGGAATGCTATACTATTGCCACACCAAAGCACTAGTTTTCTTAGGACCAGTTTAAGATGAGTTTTGAGGAGAAGTTTATTTCGGCTGTTTAGAAGTTAGTTATATGTAGAAAATTTGCTGATCTCAAGCAGGGAGAGATGAAAGTTTCTGAATATGTGGCTGAATTTGATACTTTGTCTAAGCAAGGGATGTCATTCATCCTCCATTGAGGAAGAACGAGAAATTCATCATTGGTTTGGATGATTACTTGAGAGAAAATCTAGTGAACCATATAGATGAGCCATTTGAGAAGCTTACAGAGAAGGCGCTTTGCCATGCAAGCTTGCACCTAAGGTTAAGACCGCTATTGTAGTTTCTGCTAAGAAAGAAGAGCCAAATTCTTAACAAGGGGGTGAAGGCAAGAAGAAGTGGAATGGAAAGAGAAAGCAGTCCTAGGGAAAGGGTGCTAAGAAGAAGGGTAAATGGGAACCTACTTGCTTTGGATGCAACAAAAATGGTCATTTGATTAAAGATTACAAGGTGATTAAGAAGAGGAAATGTTATAATTGTGATAAGACTGGGTATTTGAAGAATAATTGTCTAGCATCGGTGAAGGATAAAGTGGCAGTTAAACCGTACACCTTGGACGCATTGCAGACTCCGTCGAGTGCTTCTTCGACGAAGGAGAAGGGGAAAGGAGTCATTATTCAAGGTATGCTTCCTATTAGCAATGTTCTTATTCGAGTTTTGTTTGATACTGGTGCTTCTCATTCCTTCATCTATTGTGATCTAGTAGATAAATCGCGATTGGAATCTAGGATAGTAGACCAAGCCCTAATCAACCTTGTTGGAGGCTCTACTACTCTTTCCATGGTTTGTCTTGGCCTAGTTTTATTGTGTCATGGATGTTCTTTGGTTTGTGATCGTTTTGTTTTGAACTTTTTAGGTTTGGGTTTATCTTGGGTATGGATTGGGTTAGGAAATACGTGTCCATAGTGGATTACAAGAAGCTGTTGGTGACAATCAGAGATATGTATCGTGCGCGTTAGTGATTGGCTGCCTACCAAAGGATGAGGTGATGGTTAGCTTTCTATATACGCTTGAAGTTCCATAAGAGAGATTTTCATCTATGCCTATAGCTAGAGAGTATCAAGGTGTTTTCGAGGAAGTGACTAGATTATCTCTGCATAGAGAGATCGAGTTACAGTTAGACTTGGTAAAGGAAGCCAGACCGATAGTTATGCCTTTGAGGTGTACGGAACCCAAAGAGCAAAAGCAATTGGAGGTGAAAGTGAATGGTCTATTGAGGAAAGGGTTCATTCGAAGAAGCATATCTTAGTGGGGCACACCTATAGTATTTGCAATGAATGTGGTTGAATCTTTGAGGTTATGTGTGGGCTATCGTGAGTTGAATAAGGCTCGAAGAAAAATAATATCCGTTCCCACACATCGATGACTTGTTATATGAGCTACACGGTGTGGAGGTGTTCTCCCGAATGAATTTGGCGATGAGATAAAACAAGTTGAGAGTAGCAAAGGAGAGTGTGTTTATTACTGTGTTTCAAACTTTGTCAAGTTTCTATAAGTGGTTGGTGATGCCACTCGGGTTAACTAACGCTTCAGCATACGTTGTGTATCTTATGAATCGAGTTTTCAAAGAGCAGTTAAATAAGTTCATGCTTGTGTTTGTGAATGATATTCTGATCTATTCTAGAACCGAAGAGGAGCGCTAGATGCACTTAAGGATTGTGCTAGAGATACCGAGGGAGCATGAGTTGATAATAAAGTCCTCTAAGTGCCACTTTTGGAGAGAAGAAGTAAGATTCTTGGATCAAGTCATTTCGAAACATGGTATAGCAGTGGATCTTGTAAAGGTGGTAACGGTCCAAGATTAGAACCAGACCAAGAATGCTAAGAATGTGAGAAGTTTTCTAGGATTGGAGGAATATCATGGACGCTTCATATTGGACTTCTCGACGGTATCACATTATTGACCAATTTGATGAAGAAGAATAAGACCTTTGTATGGAATGTGAAGTGTGAGTCTGAAAGAGAGGTTGACGATCCACCAATGTTGACCATTCCAAGTGGAAATGAAGACTCGAAAGTATACACCGGTGCTTTTGGTATTGGATTGGGTGCGGTGTTGATGCAGAAAGGGAAAGTTATTGCCTATGCTAGTCAACAGTTGAAACTACATGAAAGGAATATCCGACTCATGATTTGGACTTGACGGCAATTATTTTTGCTTTAAAGATGTGGAGGCATTATTTGTTAGGAGAAAGATTTGAGCTGTTCACGGGCTACAAATCCTTAAAGTACCTTTTCTCTTAGAAGGTTGTCAACTTTCGACAATAATGGTGGTTAGAGTTCTTGGCCTCTTATGATTTCAGTATTTCCTACACTTTAGGAAAAGGATATGCATACGTTGACACATTGAGTAAAAGATAGGTTAGGAGAAATGTTCTTGGGACAGAAGCAGACAGAATATATTGCTGGATTTGAAATCAGGCCTCTCTGCGAGCTAGAACCTAAAATGTTTGCAAGCTTATCGATTAGACCTATTCTAATTGAAAGGATTGGTGCTAATTAGAAGCGAGATGCTAGGCTAGCGGAGATCATAGCGATGATTATAGAAGGAGTAGAATCCGAAGACATGAAGTGATGCGAACTTGCTAGTAAGGATGGAATACTATTTATTTCCAATGTAGATGGATTACAAGATGAAATGCTAAGAGAGTGTCACTATTACAGGTTGACAACTCATCCTGGTGGTAACAAGATGTACCAAGATAAGAAGCGAACTTACTACTAGAAAGGTATGAAGAGGGATGTCGGGGCATTCATCTCCAATTGTATGAACTATCGGTTGGTAAAAATAGAGCAGAATAAACCGAGTAGGTTGTCGCAACCATTAGAGATTCCTCAATGGAAATGAGGGCAAGTATCGATGGATTTTATCGATGGATTGCCGAGGACTCGAGTAGGGTATGATGACATTTAGGTCATAGTAGATCGGTTGACCAAGAGTGCAAGTTTATACCTGTCAAGTCAAGTAGAACGACGTTCAAGCTGGCAGAGTTGTATGTAAAATGGATAGTATGATTTCACGCTGTGCCAAAGAGTATTATGAATGACCGAGACATTTTTTTCACTAGTTGATTTTAGAAAAGTGCGTAAGAGACGTTAGGGACAAAACTACATCTTAGTACAGCTTATCACCCATAAATGGATGGGCAGACCGAAAAAGTAAATCGTATATTGGAAGATCTCTTGCAAGCATGCATTATAGACTTTGGTGGATCAGGGGATGACCATTTTCATTTGGTGGAGTTTGCATACAACAATAGTTATTAGTCGAGTATTGGTATGACTTCGTATGAAGCATTGTATGGACAACAAGGTAACGCTCCTTCATGTTGGTGGGAAGCGAGCGGGAAACTGATACTTGGGCTAGATATGATTAGATAGACTTCAATTAAGATTAAGGTCATTCGATAATGAATGAAAGCTGCTTGGGATGGACATAAAAGCTACGTGATAAGAGATGAAGAGATTTGGAGATTTCTGTCGGAGATGGTATCTGCAAAGGTTTCTCCTATAAGGAATGTATTTCAATTTGGTAAAAAAAGGAAAGTTAGCACCGAGATTCGTAGGTCCTTTCTGATAGTCAAGTGAATTAGGAAGCTAGTACATATGGTCGACTTATCTCAGAAGATGGCGGGCGTGAATAACATTTTCATGTTTCTTATCTATGAAAGTTTGCGCACGACTCAAGCGTGATGATCGCATCAGATCACCTAGAAGATGTTGAGGTAGAATCAGAAGTTTCTACACCTTATAGGTTGCTACGTATTGTTGGGTTGATACGAAATAGGTTAAGAGAAAGATGGTGAAGCTAATGGAGGTACAACAAAGCGGAAGTGATGGCAACTGTACGTGGAAGTCAGAGAAGAGCATAAGGATTATGCGTCTGGAGCTTTTTAAATGGTAAGATCCACTGTTTATTGTATCTACTTTCACCATTGTAGTTATATTTGATAGGTTAGTATTTCGCTTAGGTTAGTATTCTGCATGCTAGGATAGGTCACATATACTATTGATTGCATGGCTACTTGTTTGGTACATATGATTTTTGCTAATAGTTGGAAGGCATGCGGGATGACCATGGTTGCTTATACCTCAGCCTTTTTGGAGATTTCGAGGGAGAAATTCCTAAAAAGGAAGAGAGTATAAGAATCCATATTTTACGTATTAGAGGATCATAAAATATTTTTATTTTATTGGTATGAGGTTCTATGGTTCAATAATTTTGGGATATGACTCTTAGGGACATTTTGCAGATCTACGATCTTTTTCAAATTTTCTGTGTGGCCATTTTAACTATGAAAATATTGTTTGGAATGGTAAATTTTGATAAGAGTTGAATTATTTTCTCAAACCAGTTCCATTACTTCATGATGATGGTTTCCATTTCCGTAGAGTGGTCATAATAGAAAAATGGACTTACGGTTAGAAAGTATGTCCGTTTTAAGTCTAAAGTTGTTGGTTGGGATTGCTGTGTAATTAGTTAAGTCCATTAGTGAGCCCATCAGTCTAATTTGAGAACACTGTAATTAGAGGGCTGAAAAGTCAAATTAAACCTTTTCCCTCTCAATCTAAATTAGGTGTAAACCCTAATTAGCCTTAGATCCATTCTAATTTCATCCAAAATCACCTAAATTGCTCTCCAAATCAAACTAGATTGCGGGTTAGAGATCGAATCTTCAATTAGAAGATAGATATAATCGATTTGCTTGATTTAAAGTGCTTTTCTTCGCTGTCTGAATTAGATCTATATAAAAATTGGTTGAATTTTGTAATTGATGTGTGCTTTATGAATTCTCATTATACTATGCATGTTTATATGTTAGAATCATAGGATTTAACATGTTTTAAATCGATTTTTGGTCAGAAAACATTTTCTAAATTTAATTACATGTTAAACTATGTATATGATCTAGTTTGATTAGAAATCACCCTTGCCCATGCTCATATATTCATGCTATATTTAGATCCATGTTAGAAACTGGCTTGTTTATCTTATTTTGATGGATTGCACATTTGATTAGATGAAATTGCTTGTTATTCTATGTTTGTATGATATCATTTGATGTTGTTTGCTAGTATTGTGCATGCGTAGAAAGATAGGTCAGAGGATTGAGCAAATCGAAAGCTAAGTTGGTCGGAATTGGACGAAACTTGGTAGATGTGCTGTGGAGTATGGTCGGAAGAGGCATGTTGACTCACAACTCAAAAGGGGCTAAGTACATAACTCGGCACCGAGTTATGCCTATAAATCAGTACCGAGTTATAATGAAGTAGGCTATGACTTAATAGTTTGTATGGTTGGGTATAGCATGGCTAGATGATCTATAGCGACATGTTGGAAAATTTGGCTAAGTGTCGGATTGGGGCCGAGTTATCTCTAGAACTAGAAAAGGGGCTTTAGATCGAAGCCGGGTTATAAAAGATGGATGGGTCGGAGTTTAAGGCACCTAGGGAAGAGTACTAGAGGCAAGGAAAGAGATAGTAGCCAATAATTGGGTAAGTGCATAACTCAGTACTGAGTTACCTCTATGAGTTGGTACCGGATTATCAAATTGAATGGGATGGGTGTGGAACTTCTGAGGACTGATGTAGAGGTTCTATAGATCATACGAGAGGTGTTGGCTTGTTCATATCAGGCTTAATGACGATATAAAAACGTGATGAAAAGCTATGGTCTTTGGATGTTGGCTCATGTTGGAAGTAGGTTCCGAAGATGGCACCTCAAAAAGGAGGAAGCCTATGATCGAGGAATGTGGAAAGGCTCCTCGTGAATAATGGAAACTGGATTGAGCAAGAAGAGCTCAATATCCAAATAGAGCAAATGTGGGCTTGGGTGTGTGTGCTAAGGAATCATTAATGGCTCGAAGAGTTTTCAGCTATGCTCGAAGCAAAGGTATTGTAAGTGGGGACGTCCACGTGTCAATCGAGGGACCTGTATACCTTGGACTGCTTTAGGTTTACTGTCTAGCTTTGGGCTATGAGACATGTATCCAGCTTTGGGCTGCAAGATACAAGAGTACAATAGAGAACTAGGATTTCATTAGTCCCTGGCTTGGAGGTCATACAAGTTATCATATTCAGAGCACATAGAGTGATAGTTAGAATTATTTAATTGATGCTATGGTTGCTTTCTTTTGTAGGCTATCACTCATAGGTATCTGGGTAAGTAGGCATTGGAGATAGGAATACCTGGAAGACTGATATCATTTATCTAGTTTGTGGTATATCTTTATGATATTGTACAGCAACATATTATAGTGTTATATGTAAACTCTTTGGTTGTAGGGACGGGTCATGTATGGTTTGTAAAATCCTGTTCCTTACCATATTTATTTGTTTAGTATTTTGAGACTTATTTACCGCTCATACCATGTTGTCCGACCCACGATTTTATGCTTTGCCTCTTATTATCTTGGGTACCCTTAAATAAGTAGACTAGATAATGGGAATATGTGACGTAATAGCTATTTGGAGGACTAGCTGGATGAAGTTATCTCATATTATATACATATATGGAGTCTATGCTTACTCCGCTGTGAAACACCGGGGAACCTTAGCAGTGACTGCTTACTATTTGTATTTGAAACAGTTATTTAGTTTGTTTTTGCTGTAAAACTCTATTATTGATGTATAACTCTGTGGATATTATGTTCTGATAATTTATTCACATAGTTATTTATTATCTCTTCTGTTATATCTGTGATATTATATTTTGCCCATATACTGTGAGATATGACAGGTTATATGCTATGTTTTTTTATTTCAACCTTGATGATCATTCTATATCAACCGGGCACGGACATCACACTATTTATATGCTATTAGTGTCGGTGGTATAATACGATCGTCACATAGTGCTTACTTTGTTGTTGCTTTTATTTTACAAGTGTGCTTATTACTTTCGATGGTAACATGTTTACGAGAGATGCATGTTGCCTTAGAGATGCTTGTTACATTTGAGATGCCAATTTCATAGTTGTTATGACATGTTTATCAGAGATGCTTATTTCTTTAGAGATGCATGTTGCATAGTTTGTTATATCTTGTTTATCATAGATTCATGTTCCATAGTTTGGTATAGCATCTTCATTGGATATGCTTGTTGCTTGGCTTGTTATAGCATAGTATTTTAGATGATAGTTATATATGATTTAGCATGCTTAAATCCATGGTTTAATATTGCGATTGTATTTAGTCCTTTTTATAAAGTACATGATAGGTACATGGAAGTAGTTATGGGCTATTTGGATGCTTACTCGCTTGTATTTGCATCTAAATGGCATGCTCTTGCAGCGGAAGAGGTATGTAAGATAGTTAGTATAGATATAATGGAAAATATGTTTATATGTCCTCGGATATAAGATGTCTCGGATATGAAATGTGTGTGTGTATATATATACATACATATATATATATATGTTGTTTTGGATTTATTCGTAGCTAGCCGCGCAAAGGAGGAGTTGTCGGTTTTTTTGAAACAAGAGCAATTTGGAAATCCTGATGTTAGGAGACATATTTTGTGCTTCAGGAGTTTCTGTAATGCCAACCATGTAAGAGAAGAACTACTGAATGTACAGAAGCTGATGGATGGCAATTTTGCATAGTCGGGTTGCCTTGTCATACTTATATAAATTTTAAGGGTGAATTACATTTAAGGATGTGAGAATACAACAACCCGCATTTTAACGACTGGATATTTAAATATTGAATTTAAATACTGACTCATTAATTAATTGAAGGTCCGAAACCTTACTTTTCGCTTAGATGACTTCCATTGAGCTCGGATCGACGTTGCAAATAAAATGAGTATAAACATCACTATTTGAAGTCATGACATTTCTTCAACTTACGTATTGTTATACATATTTTGCAAAAACACGTGAGTAGTAAGGTCTAGCGGAATCCCGAATGATGGCTTGTGTTTCTGGAACGAGGAATTCATTATAGAATGTACATTGAATAATTTTTTGAACTGGGTTATCCGAGGTCCAAAACGACCTAGAAATGCGTAAAATTATTATCTCAGAGAATTGTCTTGGGTGGCGACGAAATTTATACCATCTAGACTGGAAAAATGAGCTGATGTATGCCGACGAGTTTCGTGGCAAACTAATGTACTATATAATCATGCAAGCTCGAAACGTGATTGTAATTATTGGATTAAAATATAGATATTATTTATATAATGTCTTCTCCTCCACTTACCCAATATCTTCTCCTCCCCTCACTTTTTCATGGTGTCCACTTTCTTGAAAAAGATATCCATGCTGAAAGAATTTGAAGAGGGGATAGTCGACCATGGTTCTCAACCTTAATCCCACATTTTCAATCTTTATAGAAGAAGGCGGCATGGGGATGTAAGCATAGAGGAGTCTATAGCAAGGAGATGTTAGATCGGTTGGGGTGGCACCGGAGAGGGGATGAGTGCCACTGTCACGTGCATATCGACTAAGGGAGCTTTGTAACGACCTGGAATTTTCGGTCTCGAAAATCCCAAATAGTTAGAAAAAAGAAGAAAGAGATAGAATAATAAGAAGAACAGAAACACCAACATCTCACAATCGCAGTGGATAAAATATAATAACAAATAATTACAGTTATACAAAGGAAAACTGTACTTGTCAAATTTCACTTTAATACATTAGAGTTACGACATATACACATATACAATCAACATGAATTAGATATATACAACAATATAATACATAGGGAACTCTCCATACATTCCTGTCATCCAGCCCATCTCCTGAGCTCCAGAACGTCCTTACCTGAAAACCTGTAATACTCGGTCTGGCCCGACCATTACATCAAAGTAACACCCGGGTCAGGCTGGAAACCAACGTGAGTAAACTCATCTAACATGAAATATCAAAGCATAAAACTTATTTAAACCCGAGGTAACTCGTGTCAATTTTCAAATTCACAATTTGTTGTAGACATCACTAATTTCACACATCAAATCTATAAGTACCAAAAACATAGATTAAATGGTCCAATTCACTTAAATCATTACGAGCCTATTGATTTCACATATCAATTTATAAAGAATCGAAGTGGTTTCGGGTATTTTCTAATACCCAATCCCTGTCTCTTCGAGTCTCATGTCATCCTAACCCAAGTTATCCGAATGAAATACACTTCAAACTTTAAATACAGGATGTCCCTTTACACAACAATTCATCATTGATAGATAAACACAATATCCTATTCGCCCAAACATATGATACTACAAAACATTTAATATCAGAGATATCAACTCATTCAGGGCATCCAATACCATTCAGTCATCCATAAGCAAACTTGATCACTTCCAAAATAAATTTAATCACTTTTAATTGAATTACTAACCTCAATCACTTAGATTCCTTCACTTGACATTAATTAATTTCAAATCAATTTATTAACCATCCCTTAATAATCCATCTCACTTAATCACCCTGGATTAATTATCCTTCAATTACATTCAAGTAATTATCTTTAGTTAATTACACAAATTAATTATTCTTAACCAAAAACAATAATTGATCTTTAATTACTTCACAAATCAATTAACTATAATTAATTGCATTAATTCTTAATTACTTATATTAATTAATTACTCATAAATCACTTATTATTGATTAATTAATCTTAATTAATCAATCTTTAATTACATCATTAGTTACATACATTAATGATTTCTAATTACATTTTAATTTATCCTAATCTAAATTAATTACATTAAGTAATTAATCATTAATTAAATCACAAACATTAATCACTTCTGATTAATCTCAACCAGTAATTAACTACCTTTTTATTTTCTTCATTAAATTAATTACTCATTTTATAAAAGAATTTAAGGAATTTAAAACCAAATACATTTTTAAATTTAAATCAATTTAAAAATGCACTTTAACATCCAAGTTGTTAAAACAATTTAAATTTAAAAACTCTATTTGTTTAAGAAATTAAGATTCACTAACTTGAATTCCAGATTTAACTTTGATTTAAAACTTGTTTTAAATCTCTACTTTACAATTTAACTTAAGTTTTAAAAATCACTTTTATTTCTTTCCAATTCATTCTTATTTTTATTCTATAATTATTTCACTTCCAAAAATTTACCCTTATATTTCTTCCAAAACCCCATTTCTGATAACTCAGTTCACCGAAATATTTTAAATCAACCATAGCATCCAACATTTCTAATTATCAATATAATTCATCACAGGATAGCAAATAATTTTATCACGGAATATTTTAACTAAACTAAATATTTTGAGGAATCCAGTTAGATCCCTTCAACCTGTTTTCCCTGCATCCACAGATGTTAGCACAATAAAATACCAATTCCACTTTATGGTGGAATATCGCGGTATATGGGTTTATATATAATATCATCAGCTATTATGCGGCGCATAGGGTCTCATCCGCTATATAATGTGGAAAATCAATCACTCCAATATATACTATATATTACTGTATAATATACCACATCAAATCAATTCAATCATTCAACCAATTATTTAAATTCATACGTTTAAATTTAAATTAAACCCAGATGAGTGAGATTAACTCACCTTTGCCCCCCATTAAATTTGCAAATCCACTTCATTCTCGATTTGATTCCAAGATTGACCTTGTATAAATATGATACGATTTATTAACACTTGAACAAATCGAAAAGTAAACTGCCATTAGTTATTTAATCAAAATAATGTAATTAAACCAATTTTCCTTGAATAATCTTTAGTAATTAAATTAAGTTGATACACAAGTAGGCCATTACGATCCATTTTATATATCTTAATTATTATAAACAATCAATTTATATATGTATATATATCTGTGTACAATAAAATACGATTTAAAGTTTCTTTCCTCAATTTTATAGTAAGCAAAAATGTAATTATATCTGAACCTATCCAAAATATAGAGATATATAATATCGCTATATTATTATTATCTTTCAAATCTGTAAGTGTAAATAATTATTAAGTCAAAATTAAAATGAATAATACCTCACTTCTCTCCTCCTCCAGCTACAACACTTGCGCACAAACACCCTACAGCGTTGAACTAGACCGCTAACCCGAGACACTACCTTCGATCTTCTCCAGGCAGTACCAAAGCCCCTCTCAATTGACAAATGCACAGCACGATCCATCCTCCACCACCAAGCTCAACACACTACTAAGCTTCACGCGACCCCTTCCACATCGTCATTGCCGCATGCCTCCCTTAACTGCGCGCAGACGCTCAGTAGAACGAACCCGACCATAGCCACGTCCCTCGACCTCATGAACCCAAAATGCCATGACCTCGAGTGTCAATCCCCTCGCCGACACTCCTCGCGCGCTTGCCCTTCCTCCGATCGCGAGTCGCTCGCGACTTATTTTTGTTTTGATTTTAGAACGAATTCGAATGAAGAAGGTAGGAAGGAGAAATAGGGTTTTGAACTAAAATTTGTTTTCCTTGGATTTCAATTTGAAAATGAAGAAGAGAAGGAGCTAGGGTTTGATTTCAAACGAAGAAGGATGGGGTAGCTCAGGGTTTATACTGAAAGCATCGCATTTTATTTTAGCTTTTGAGGGAAGACAAAGAGTACGGGATGTCTTTGAAAGGAGGGTAACGTGTACAATTAGTCCATCTGCAGTGACATCCGAAATGAAGGGAAAAGATCTGATGGGAAATTCATTTTGACTGGTCAATATAACTTATTATTTATATTTGAATTTCAATTTAATTTTCAGCGCGTCTACCTCTCGTATGATCACACCACAACTCCAAATGTTACGAAAGCTGAAATCCGATAATAGTACAATATTACAAATCAAATGAAACTGGTTTCGTCGTAATCCGAGACTATGCCTCGGAAGGCTATTTTTAAATATCGATTTAAACGATATATTTTTAAAACTAAATAAATCACCTTTAAATTCGATTTTAACACTTTTATTGTACTCGGCACTATCAATATAAATTTTACAAGCCTCAAATTATTTTTAACAGGCTTAAAACTCCAAATTCAACATTTTACCCAATTTCAAATTATTTAATTCAATAATTAAATTATCAATTAAATAGTGATATTTGGAATTCAAGTTAAAATAAATCTTTCAAATATCTAAAATCAATTAGACATTCCAATTTCAAATGCTCAAAATTCCGGGTCGTCACATTCCTCCCCACAAAAAGAATTTCGTCCCCAAAATTGCTAGTTAAGAAGAATGGTCCAATACCCATTTACTTTTTCCCAAAACCAAACAATTTCAAACAATTCTCAAAATAATCTTTTTATTAAAGATACACTAACCCTTTTTCTAGCTTTCCAAACTAATCCATAAGTCCCAATAACATTATTTACTTAACAATTCAAATTTGAATTTAAAACCAAATATTGAATTGTCAAAATTTTCTCAAAATTTTTCTAACTCCCTAAATTTCCAAAAAATTTCACCAGCGTCTCCTTTGCACGGCTAGTTCGGTACAACTACAAAATGCATCTACGGGCTCCCAAATTCCAAAAGAAAACAAAAGGCTAAGTGGCTAGACCAGAAAATCATCAAATTTCATATAGAAATTTAAATACATAACTTTGCCGAAAAAATTTCAATTTATCATCTGAAATCAAAAATCCCAAATTCACTTTCCTAATCCTTTAGTTCCAACTAAACAATTAGTATCAATTTCCATTTCCCAAAATCCTTTATTACAATTACAATTTGAAATTGTTTTGTTGCTAATGAAAATTTCTCAAAAATTTTCTATCTCCCAAAATTTTCAAAATTTTTTGACAGAGTCTCCTTTGTACGGAGGAGCTTTTGCAATTTGACAAGAGATATAAATATATATACATCGACCCACACGTTCGGAAAAACAAAAAAGGTTCATATTTTCTATTTTTATCGCGTAGGCGCACCTTTATTTAGCATTTTTAAGCAAGCGGCTTATTATTTTAGCAATTAGCACGTCCAAATCTAGCCAAACGGCTTCCCGCTACCTGTACTTACTCAATTCAAATATGTAAATGCCAAAATCATGTAACTTAACAACATTTTACATATTTAACTAGTAAACATATGAGTTTCTATAAGCAATGCAGGTTAAACAATATTTATAAGCAACTTATAGGGTTCCAACATTAATTTTAATTGTTTACAACCAATTCGTGTACAACTTCATTCAATTTAAATGGTTTACAACTCAATTGCTTACATTCATCTCATTTTTGTAACATCCCGCGCCTTTTCGCACGATTTACATCGACAATCAACCACACACGTCAGACTTAAACCATACAGAAGGGCGGATTTTCATGGGGTAAATAAGTAAACAAAGAAAGAGAAAAAACAAAATAGAATCTTGCAGCGGAACGATAAAAATATAATAATCAAATATACAGTTCATGAAGCTGTTTTATAAACATTTGATTATATTTATACAATACATATCAGAATTGCACATACCAACGAATAATAATTGATGCAACGGAATACTGTGTAGTGGAACAATAATATAATAATAATGAAATCTTCGTATTTGTCCTCCAGAAATAAAGTCTTCGATCCTGAAATGCTCGGACTAACCCGAGCGAATTGAAAAGACAAAACACTCAAGTCAGAACTAAAAGATCTTATATAAGTTAAATCAACTGAAATAAATATGAGTGTAACGGCGTCGGAGATGTTTTACGGTGTTTGACATCTCATATCCAGTGTCTAACGTGAGTGCAGTAACTTAAGAGATGCTCGGGATTCACATCTCCTAAGGATCCGTTAAAGTATTTACTATGTAGTAATATTTCACAATTATAATAATGTCTATAGTAAAATAACTTACTTTTAAATAGCGTTAAGGAGTTACCCAATCTCCCCCTTAACACAATAATAGTCCCAGTAGTCCATCCGATATCATAGTCCCTCCTGATCGGGAAGCCACCGGAGGATACCACACGGGCTATGGGAGAAAACTAAACTCGTACAAGGTGCGATAGGGCAGGTGACACGACACAACTAGGAAATGCCAGGGTAAATATACCAATTGCTATCCGGGCTGGTGGTAACGCGTAGCAGCTACTACCCCCCACCTCGAACAACACCCCCAAAATCAAAAAATCAAAAGTGGCCACCGAATAAATCCAAAAGTCAGAGTATAATATCGAAGGAGTGCGTCCGATAAGAGGAGCTACCTCCTTGGCTCGAGAATCGCTCCTGTTTTAGCCACCTTATGCCAACTTATTGGAGTCGGGTCTACGTATTTACCTAAAAGGAAATGCCGCCACCATCCTACTTCATTCTGAAATCTCCACCACGTACACAGTTGTTAAAGTGGTTTTCGGAGTTGGCAGAGAGTATGAAAACTTCCGATCCCGGTCTCTTTAACAACCAAACGTTATTATAACACCGCGGTCTTTTCGAAATAGTTTATACTTTTAAAACCAGAATATAATATCCATTTCAAATCCATATAAATACGATATTATTTCCTCTTTTTAAAAACCAAATCAATTTTGGTATCATTTTCAATTATCCTTTTCTAAAACCATAACATTTCAAAGTTATAATATTACGAAACCAAAAATTGAAATATAGCCTTTCAAAACATAAAATTTTGAATTTCATAACTTTGAAACATTCTACACCACTTAAATGGTTTAAATATTTAATTACTTTATATAATAAAATAGCTTCTTCACCTTCACAAATCAATTCCAATATGGATTTTAAATTCCCAAATAAACCAATATAATTTACATACATTTCAAAGCTTTAATTATTCCACCATTTCAAATTTATTCTTTTGTAATTTCATATATATCAATTTCAACTACTATTTTTTAGATTTGAGATGTTTACTTAAGAAATATCATTCTAGTAAAACCTTTTGTAACGACCCTGAAATTCAGACCCAATTTTAAAATTTTAAAATCGTATATTAGTGTAGAAATTCGGATTTGCACAAACAAATTCCATTGCTATTCAAACTTCACATTTGGAATGCATCTAGATAGACATAGGCGTACGCCAAATTTTGTTGAAAAATATTGAAGTAAATTTCGGTCGTCGCATTTACATATTAGTTTAAATTTTATGTGTAAATTTTCTATCGCCCGAACTCAAATATTTTTCACAATGTTGCACAAGAAAAATATTCTGATCATGACGTCGCATTTCGTTTCGTCAAATTTCGCTTTTAATTGCTAGTTAAATTGTTCACTCGAGCAAATGGTTCAATAAGATTAACCACTTCGCAAACAATGTCAAACCATCAATATCTTCATACCGTTGTGTCCGCCTCGTTGCGCTGATCAAAACGGTATATTTATTTGTGTCAATCAGGGTTCGGCGTTGCAAATTATAATTGGTTAATGGAGTACCAACTAGTCCGTTACGCAGCACGAACCGGTACCCAACTGTCTCCCGCTCAGAATTCTAAAGGCCTTTAATCATTCAGAAACCCAATAGCCATCACGTTTACCGAAGACATCATTGCCTTGACCTTGGGACTCTAAACTTCTCAGTATATACCTGCCCTCTGCCTTCGTTAATTCATCTGCCTTCGTTAATTTCCTCTGCATTAATTAATTTCACTTCACACTCAACTCTGGTACGTATTTCTCTCTGCTCTTTCATTCTTCTTCCTCTGCATGATTTCCTTTATTATTATTTTCCTTCCCTATAGATAAATGAAACTCACGAAATCTACCTACTCTGTCCCCACTTTCCCACATCGCCAACGGCCAATCCGCGTCAACCCTGCTCATCGCCGCCACCTTCGCCCATTGGCCGCCGCCTTCGCCCAATGGCCGCCACCTTCGCCCACTGGCCGCCGCCTTCGCCCACTGGCCACGCCGCCTCCACCCCACTGTTCGCCTCTGCCATATCGCCTGTCCACCCAGTTCACCGCGTCCGCACCTATTGTCGGTACCCACTGGCCGCGTCCACCCTCTCCGCCTCGTCATCCACTAGCCAGCGACCGCTCTCCCACTCGGCCGTGTCCACGCTCACCCGAGTCCGCTGCCCTTCCCGATGCCACCTTGGCCTTAGCGACGATTACCCCCCCCCCCCCCCCCCCCCCGTTTTTTTGTTCGTAAATATAGAGATATATATAATATAAAAAAGGGAAGAAGAAAGTTTCGTTTTTAATATACAATATACATTAGTTTACAAAGTTTAGATTTACAAAGTTACGGAATGCAAACAGATCACGTATATAGTTTATATAGCTTCGGTTTTGATGTTAGTTTAGTTTTATATGTTGTTTATAAAGTTTAACATAAAATTTCTATATCTTTGTTTTGTTTTATTTTGTTATATACATTATAAAGTTTATATAAAGATTTTATATATAGTTATAGTTTTATAGGTTTATACACATACTGTTGTATATATGGTTTTACACAAATCAGTGGCTTATGAACTTTGTATACATATAATCAGTTGTATATCTATGTTTTCAGTTATGAAGTTTTGATTCTGTATAGTTTTGTGTATATATATATATTAGACGTCTTAGTATATAGCAGTATATAACTTTAAAAATTCTGGTTGCTCACATACAGCGTTTTACTGTGTTTTGTACCAACTACTGCTTCGGAGACTTAGATTTCCATCTCGCTTGTCGAGTCTGTCTTGCTTCGTTGTTAGTATGGTTTATATATATATATATATATATATTCAATTGATATATATTGCAATAAACAAATTGTTGATTAATTATTTGTTTGATTGCAGTTTGTGTCATTTTGCATCGTGCTTGTTAGTGTCTCTTATCTATTCGTCTTCGTGCTTCGTCATTTTCTCTAACCATGCAAGGTGAATATTTCATTCACGACTCAATCTTTTATGCTATGATAATCAAGTGAAAATTGTTGTTAATATTAATTTGGATATTAAATTGTTGATTGTTAAAATTGTTGAAATAAAGCTGTAAATCGCTATGCAAGTTAAGTTGAATATTGTTAGTTTACGACAAATAGTTTTTTGAGTCACAAGTTTTATGAAAGTTTTGATTTCTGACAAATAAGGCGATCGACAAAACAAGGTCATTAGAGCTACATATGTTACTATAGATTATAGGTTGATTATTTGATATTGTAATAGTGATAAACTTGTTAAAATCTATCGTCAAATAATCATGCACCTCAATATAATCGATATATATACGTTTTAAAAGCATTGCACATTCATTGTGCAAATTAACAGGTACCGGTCGACCGGTTAAGAATCATACGGTCGACCGTTTCTGTGTAAAATGCACAATGAACGTGCACACATGCACATAACGTATATATATTTTAAATTCCTGTCTACTGGTCACTTTTTAACCTGTCGACCATTTTTGAACAGAAAGCAATTTTTCCAAAAGACACTTCTCTTCTCCAAAGGTTGCATCTCTTACCTTTCACCAAAGATCATATCTCTTAATGGCAAAGAGTTACAACCATTCTTATCTATATAAACTCATCCAATTCATTGATTAAATAATAACGATTTCATATTCTTTTAATCTAATCTCTGATCTTAATTCTGCATTATAAAAGCTCTAAATTATTTATTGAATCTTTGAAACTATTTCATATCCTTTGATTCAATAATATACTTTCCTTAATCTTTTCAAAACATCATATCGCATACTTTGAGGATAAGATTATAGGAAGGGTGTACTGCTAGTGACAAATCCGTGTTTTCAAGAGCACAAGTTGTCAACAACAATTGTATTTGTTCTTTTGTTGAAGTCCTCTGTGTTGTAAGAGGCAAGTGTTGAAGTCCTCAGTGTATTAGAGGCGTGAAATCCCGTTCGGCTGTTTGGGTGTTGTAAACCTGTTCCTCCGGGTGAAGCGAGGAAGTTAATAGTGAAAATCCAGATAGAAGTCTGGGACTGGACGTAGGACGGTGCTCCAAACCAGTATAAAAATCTCTGGTGTGATTTTTCTATTTTTTATTTACTATGCTATTATCATCTATTTCCGCATTTGTATTGTAATCCATATTACACGATCCGTGTATACTATATTAGCACATATAATTGTATACACACCGCACTTTCATTTGGTATCAGAGCACGGTCATCATATAACCATAACACAGTTATTTGATATATTATAGTAATATGGCAAATAACGTAAGTACTAGCACTCAAAACACCACTTACACGGAGGGTCAATCGACACAAAGACCTCCATTTTTCAATGGTCTTAACTATAGTTATTGGGCAACACGTATGTCATTCTTTATGCAATCAAATAGCTATGATGCTTGGAATGCCACTCAAAGAGAAATAGTGAATCTAACAACTGATTATTCAGAATGGACTGCAGCTGAGAAAATGGCAGCAGCTGTAAATGCAAGAGCAATAAATATGTTGTTCTGTGCATTAGACCAAAATGAATATAACCGTGTTAGTATCTGCACTACTGCATATCAAATTTGGCAAACACTAAAAATCACTCATGAAGGTACTAACAAGGTTAAACAAGCCAAAATAGCCATGCTGAAAAGTCAATTTCAAAATTTCAAAATGAAACCAAATGAGACAATCAATGACATGTATTCACGGTTTCAAACTATTCACCATGCACTGATTGGCTTAGGACAAAAGTATTCTGATTTCGATGTTGTTTCAACAGTCCTACATTCTCTGACTAGTGAATGGGAAGGAAAAGTATTAGCAATCGAAGAAGCTAATGACCTTTCCGTCATGAAGCCAGATGAATTGATAGGAAATTTAATTTCCTATGAAGCAAATTTGCAGGCTAGAAAAGAACAGAAGGAAGAAAAGAAAAATGTAGCATTTCATGTTGAGAAAGATGAAAATGAATCAGATTCTGAAGACGAAGATTTGGCATTCATTGCGAAAGGATTCAAAAAATTCTTAAGATATCGAAAAGCCAGTCGTTACAATAAAAGGAAACCTGGATCAAATAAACCATCTTCATCTGCTATAGAATGTTTCAACTGCCACAAAAAGGGACACATGCAGAAAGATTGTCCAGAACAAAAGAAGAAGTCAGAAAATGACAAATTCAAATATAAAAAGGACAAATCTAAGAAACGAGCTTTCTCAGTAACATGGGATGATTCAGAGTCATCTTCATCAGAAAGTGAAAGTGATTCAGAGAATGAACAAGCTAATGTTTGTTTCATGGCAACAGAAGATGAGGTACAAATTCCTACATTTGATGAATTACTTGATATTAATGTTGAATTGATAGTCAAATATAAAGACATAAAACGTCAATTAAAAGTAGTCAAAGCAGATTTAAGTATAGTAGAGCTTGAACGAGATATGTTAAAAGATGAGAAGAAAATATTAGAAGAGGAACTTGAAAATATTCAAGAATCATCATCTAATGTTGATACTCAAATATCTCTTTTGAGTAAAGAAATAGAAACTCAAAAAGAGAAAAATAATGCTCTCACTACTGAAAATCATGAGCTTAAAGCAAAAGTCAAAATTCTAGACCTAGAAAAAGCTAGCTTACAAACAAAGTTTGATGACATTACTCAAAATGTTTCTAACTTTAACAAAGGTCGAGAAAACTTGACAAAAATCATTGAAAGTTCACAATCTATTTCAGACAAACAAGGATTGGGATATAACAAACAAGAAACCAAGAAACATCTTGGAAATAAAAGGAAAAAGAAAGTTCAAAAAACTGAAGCTAAGAAAAATCTTAGTTTATTATATTCCAAACCAAAACCAGTTGTGAAATTTCAAAAGAAAAATGTCAAGACTATCAAAATATGGGTTCCTAAAACAAATAACAATTTGATTAGGAACAAATACATTCAGCAATTCATGAATACTGTGCATTTTAATAACAATTATATATATAAAGGGGATACCGGACCCAAATGGGTTTGGAATCCTAAGACCTAACTCTTAGGACCCTATAAAAAGTGGGTACCATGGACTTAATTCTATTTTTTGCAGGTCCCACTTAAGAAAAGAGGAAAGTGGATATTGGACAGTGGTTGCTCAAAGCACATGACGGGAGACAAGAGTTTATTAACAAATATTACATATTCAGATGGTGGCTCCGTCACTTTTGGAGACAATTCAAAAGGCTATATCATCGGCAAAGGTGATGTGAGCAATTGCGGTACATCTAACTTACCTCTTATTACTAATGTCATGCTAGTTAGAAATTTGAAACACAATTTGCTAAGTATTAGTCAGTTATGTGACAAGGGTTTTATAATTTCATTTTCAAATAATAAGTGTAGTATTTTAGATAAAGACCCTAATTTGGTTTTCGAAGGTTATAGAGACAGAAATATATATATTTTGAATATGAACATTAATCATAATTCAGATATGTGTCTTGTGGCTAATGACAATGATCCATGGCTATGGCACAAACGCTTCTGTCATATAAACTTCAGAACTATTGACAAGCTAGCCAAAAACAATCTAGTTAGAGGACTACCCAAAATGAATTTTAAAGTTAACAACATTTGTGACGCATGTCAAGTAGGAAAATTGACCAAATCGTCTTTTAAATCCAAGAAAGTCATATCAACATTACAACCACTTGAGTTACTACACATGGATTTATTTGGACCTACTAGAGTTCAATCAATAAATCACAGTCAATATGTGCTTGTAATTGTTGATGATTTCTCTCGTTATACATGGACAATTTTCTTAAAAAATAAAAGTGACACTTTCGATCATTTCAAATCTTTCGTCAAAAGAATTCAAAAATCAAAAGGAATTAAAGTTAAAAATATTAGAAGTGATCATGGCGGAGAATTTGAAAATAATGAATTTGAACATTTTTGTACAAAGAAAGGTATATATCATAATTTTTCGTTTCCCAGAACTCCACAACAGAACGGAGTTGTAGAATGGAAGAACCGAACTTTACAAGAATGTGCAAGAACATTATTGAATGGAACCACCTTACCAAAACATTTTTGGGCAGAAGCTGTGGCAACTGCCTGTTATGTTTTGAATCGTGTATCCATAAGACCTCTTACCAAGAATACTCCTTATGAATTATTTAACAAAAGGAAGCCTAAAATCTCATACTTCAAAGTTTTTGGTTCCAAGTGCTTTATTTTAAATACAAAAGACCAGCTTGGCAAATTCGATCCAAAGGCCGATGAAGGAATATTTGTCGGTTATTCGGAACGAAGTAAGGCCTATCGGATATTTAATAAACGAACCAAAACTATTGAAGAATCACTTCATGTCTCTTTTGACGAAATCTATCAGCACCCTCACACTATATCAGATGATGACGAATCAATAGTCACTGACAATCAAATCATCACAAATATTGATTCTGACTCGGAAATAGTTATTGAGAATATTCCTCAAATATGTGAGTTACAATCACCACCAAGAATATTAAGAGACCATCCGCCTCAAAATATAATCGGTGAAATAACATCACATGTCAGAACAAGGAGTCAACTCAATCAAATGGGTCATGTCGCTTTTCTCTCAAATATCGAACCTAAGAATCCAAAAGAAGCTGCTATAGATGATTATTGGATCACTGCCATGCAGGAAGAACTAAATCAGTTTGAGCGCAATGACGTTTGGGAACTTGTTCCAAGACCAACTGATCAGTCAGTAATTGGTACTAAATGGGTCTATAAAAATAAGGCTGACGAACAAGGAAATATCACCAAAAATAAAGCAAGATTAGTAGCACAAGGATATAATCAGGAAGAAGGTATAGATTATGAAGAAACTTTTGCAACAGTTGCTCGACTAGAAGCTATTAGAATCCTATTATCTTTTGCTTGTCACCATAATTTCAAACTTTATCAGATGGATGTCAAAAGTGCTTTTCTTAATGGATTTATCAAAGAGAATGTCTATGTCGAACAACCTCCTCTGTTCATACATGAAAAATATCCTGACCATGTGTTCAAACTTAAGAAAGCTCTGTATGGTTTAAAACAAGCACCTCGTGCTTGGTATGAACGACTACGTAGCTATCTTATTAGCTCAGGATTTCAAATAGGCAAAGTCGATCAAACTTTGTTTATTAAACATTCTCGAAAAGATATTCTAGTTATCCAGATATATGTAGACGATATCATCTTTGGTTCAACAAACGATAAACTTTGCAAAGAATTTGCAAATATTATGACCAAAGAATTCGAAATGTCTCATATGGGAGAACTATCTTATTTTCTTGGACTTCAAATAAAGCAACTTTCAAACGGCATTTTTATTAATCAAGAAAAATACTGTGAAAACCTTATCAAACGCTTCGGATTAGAAAATACATCTGGTAAACCAACTCCTATGAGTACAACTACACATCTTGACAAAGATGAAAGTGGTAAGAATGTTGACCAGAAATTGTATCGAAGCATGATTGGTTCTCTTCTTTATCTTACAGCTAGTCGTCCAGATATAATAATGAGTGTTTTTTTATGTGCTCGTTTTCAAGCCGAACCAAAGGAATCACATCTACGAGCAGTGAAACGTATAATTCGTTATCTTAATAATACCAAAGATTTCGGTCTTTTTTATCCAAAAGAATGTCCATTTTAATTAGTATCATATAGTGATGCTGATTTCGGTGGCTCACGAACGGATAGAAAAAGTACAAGTGGTACGTGCCATTTTATTGGAAAATCACTTGTCTCTTGGTTCAGTAAGAAACAGAATTGTGTTTCACTATCAACATGTGAAGCTGAATATATATCAGCAGCTCTTGCTTGTACTCAAGTACTATATATGCAACAAACACTTCAAGATTTTGATATTCATTTATCAAATTCTATTATATACTGTGATAACACTAGTGCTATAAATCTCTCTAAAAATCCAGTAAATCACTCCAGAACCAAACACATTGATATCCGTCATCATTTCCTTCGAGATAATATTGACAAAGGAAATATATGTCTTGAATATGTTCATACTGACAATCAATTAGCAGACATTTTTACTAAGCCTCTGCTCGAATCTAATTTTATTAGATTACGAAGAGAGCTTGGTTTAATTTCAAGAAAAAATCTTGACTAAGTAATTTCTAAAGAACGTCTTCTTGTTAGTTATCCTTTAGTTATTCTTTTTAGTTATCCTTTAACTTTAACTATTGCATAAACTATATTTTTCTTACATTAAATATAAGCCACTGCTTTATTTAATGGTTAAATTCTCTTTACTCATTTTATAAATTCAGTTTTAAAAAGAAAGCTATTTTTAGATTTACAACAAAATTTCTGCTTATGTTTTCTTGGTTAACATTTATCATTAACTCACATCCATAGGTTTATACTCAAAAAAAAACTTGTATATAAGCTTGCAAAAATTTTATATTTTGATCATCTTTTCTTTTTATCTAACCATAATATTCTATACAACATACAATATGGCTCACATTTGTGATAAATGTGCTCAAGAATCATACATTTCAATTATGAGTTCTGAGTCGGAGGAATTTTACTCTCCTACAACTCCAAAACAAAAATCAAGTTGTCATCATCAATGCTCTTGTATGTCTGATAAAACTCCAAATTCAAAACGAGTGAAGCGGACACTATTCTATTCTCCTCGTACCAAAGCTCAAATCGATGAGATACACCACTACCAGAAATATCAGATAGACCTTCAGAGACAACTCCATTACGGGCAAAGTCAGCTTTATCACGAGCAACAACGGACGTCGGCACGATTGTCCGTTTTAGAAAAGTTGGCAACATTTTTCTGCGGTTCCAACAAAAATGACGTGCATGAACCAATGCCGTCTAGGCCATCAACATCTAAAAGTCCTAACTCATGGGATCGGAACTATGAGAAGAATGAAGGAGCTCAGAAACAATGGAGTCCATGGTCGAAACGTATTGAAGGAAAGAACGATAATTCTAATGACGAACTTTCTCATTAGATTTATATATAGTTATTATATCTTCATCTATCTCTTGTGTAATGACGGTTATATTTTGTATTACGTATAAAATATAATATATATTGGTTGATATATGATAAAAACTTGAAAAATAAACTTAAATTTCACAGCAGACCAAAACCGGTCGACCGCCCCTGTTATAGCCGGTCGACCGTTTGCTCTCTGGTTGAAAACGGTCGACCGGCCAAAATCAGTAGGTCGACCGGTTGACGTATTTTCAGTTTTTTTATATAAATCTATGCGTCATTTTTCCCTCTACCCTCATTCACTCTTTACTCAAGCTGTTCTCTTACCCCAAATCACAAACCCTAGTTTCCATTTTTCAATTCCCAAATCACAAATCCTCCAACAATGGCTCCTCCTCAAAAGAAATCTAAGAAAGGAGCAACCTCTGAAACTTCATCTCTTACCATCTCCGTCAAAAAATGGCTTCAAACTTCAATTGCTGTAACAAGATGGAATCAGATGACAAATTACAAGTTTCATCCAGGCTCTTTCATCAAATTTGATGATTTCACGGCTTATGGAGTTCGGAGGTTAGCCAATAATGCCAACATTACTCCATTAATAGATTTTTCTGCAAATAGTGTGGAGATAAATCATTTGATGATCAAATTATTTTACGCCAACATGAATCTTGATGAATATCAACCTGATAATCCAAACGGCGTCATCTGGTCTGTGGTCTGTGGGAAGCAAATTTTTCTTACTCATGCTAGAATTGCCTCTATACTTGGTATACCTAATCGAGGCGAAGAGTTTTCATCTACCTTCTGCGAAGTCTTCACTCGAAATAGTACCAGTCATCAGTTTATAGAAGACAATAGTGATGGCACTAAGTCTATTGGACTTCGACCGACAGCCAGGTTACTTCATCGGGTTTTGATGCATTCTCTTTTTCCTAGACTTGGAAATTATGATGCAGTGTACAAAGAAAACTTCAAGGCACTCTATGCTATCTATGGTGAAATCCAAATCAATTGGGTTCACATGCTTTTTGATGAAATTCTCAAGGTAAATAACTCAACCCGGCCTCATTTCTTCTACAATGAATATATCATGAGACTTTTGTTAGCTTGTGGGGTCAATCCTCCTGATTCTGCAACCTCAAAACCAAAATGCATTGATTCCATCACCATCAAGCGAATGAAGCTTCCTCCACCTTATCTTGAGATTATGCCTTTTGAAGAATGGCAACAAAGAGGACCAAGGAAAAAACGAGCAACTTCCTCTCGTCCTCGTTCCGATGAAGTAAAACTTTTAAAATCAAAGTCATCAACAAAAGAATCACTTGAAACAATCGCGCGTAACCAATTTTTGCTTGAATCACGTCTCAAGCGCATGGACTCTAAAATCGATAAGCGCTTCAATAAGGTCAAGTCATTCTTTGGTATGCTATGGGATGCTATATCATGTTCCACATCCACCTCTGTTCAAGCACAAGACCCAGGAAAACGTCCTGCTGCTCCAGTTTTCACCTGGACATCATCTGACGAGTCTACAGGAATGAGTGGTCATGGACATGGTGAATCATCTAGAGGGCACAATGATGAGGAAGAAGAAGATGATGATGATGACGACGATGATGATGATGAAGAGGAGATACGATCTGCTTCATCCTAGATTCTATCATAGAAAAACATTCATCGACACTTGTACTAAATAGTGTCGTTATCTATGATTTTCATTTGACATTATGTTCTGTAGTAAACTCTGTTATGTTTTTGATGTGTTAATGATTTATTTTTCTATGCATATCATATTCATTCTATGCATATCATATTCTAGTATCTGTTACTCCTTTTTGTCGATGACAAAGGGGGATAAAGGGCTAACAATTGTTTGCAGGAACATACATTTATAAGAATTCAAAGAGAAAGAGATCACATACTCAGGGGGAGATTCAGATTTGCAGATATATATTGTCATTAATCAAAAAGGGGGAGAATGTTGAGTCACAAGTTTTATGAAAGTTTTGATTTCTTACAAATAAGGCGATCGACAAAACAAGGTCATTAGAGCTACATATGTTACTATAGATTATAGGTTGATTATTTGATATTGTAATAGTGATAAACTTGTTAAAATCTATCCTCAAATAATCATGCACCTCAATATAATCGATGTACATACGTTTTAAAAGCATTGCACATTCATTGTGCAAATTAACAGGTACCGGTCGACCGGTTAATAATCATACGGTCGAACGTTTCTATGTAAAATGCACAATGAACGTGCACACATGCACATAACGAATATATATTTTAAATTCCTGTCTACTGGTCACTTTTTAACCTGTCGACCGTTTTTGAACAGAAAGCAATTTTTCCAAAAGACACTTCTCTTCTCCAAAGGTTGCATCTCTTACCTTTCACCAAAGATCATATCTCTTAATGGCAAAGAGTTACAACCATTCTTATCTATATAAACTCATCCAATTCATTGATTAAATAATAACGATTTCATATTCTTTTAATCTAATCTCTGATCTTAATTCTGCATTATAAAAGCTCTAAATTATTTATTGAATCTTTGAAACTATTTCATATCCTTTGATTCAATAATATACTTTCCTTAATCTTTTCAAAACATCATATCGCATACTTTGAGGATAAGATTATAGGAAGGGTGTACTGCTAGTGACAAATCCGTGTTTTCAAGAGCACAAGTTGTCAACAACAATTGTATTTGTTCTTTTGTTGAAGTCCTCTGTGTTGTAAGAGGCAAGTGTTGAAGTCCTCAGTGTATTAGAGGCGTGAAATCCCGTTCGGCTGTTCGGGTGTTGTAAACCTGTTCCTCCGGGTGAAGCGAGGAAGTTAATAGTGAAAATCCAGATAGAAGTCTGGGACTGGACGTAGGACGGTGCTCCGAACCAGTATAAAAATCTCTGGTGTGATTTTTCTATTTTTTATTTACTATGCTATTATCATCTATTTCCGCATTTGTATTGTAATCCATATTACACGATCCGTGTATACTATATTAGCACATATAATTGTATACACACCGCACTTTCATAGTTGTGATACTAAATGTGTTATGTGATGTTGAATTTGGTTGTTAATATAAGTAAAATTTAATATTAAATTGAATTTGTTATAGGATAGTTAACAATTTAAAATGGATTATATATGTCGAATTTGACCCCTTTAAATGTTAAATAAATCGATGCATAGAAATAGCGTTAACCTCACTTTGAACCATTGAATGTATAATTGATATAGTAAATTGATAATAGACACCAAGTGAAACCATAATGTAAAAATCTTTAATCTGCATGAAATGATAGTGTGGATTCTAGGAATAATTATATTAATTTGCATAAATAACAAATGTGAGTTAATACAATCATTTCGGGATTATTTAATAAATTGTTGAATTGTTATGTATGGTTGTTATTGCTTGTTTGTTTACTTTGACACCATCCCAGTTATCACACTGCAAGTTCCCTTTGCTACGCTTTGTTTTATATTGAATGATATTGGGTTGAAATGATAAATACCCAGTTAAATAACTTGGCCTTGGATAGATAATTAAAAATAAGAACCCGATTGGTCAAAAAAAATCACTTTTGAAATTCAAATATATTTTAAGTTAAGGAATGAACTTAATAATTTGTTTGGAAATTAAGTAATGAACTTAATGGATTTAATTGAAATAAATTAATGGATTAAATTGAAATAAATTAATAGATTTAATCGAAATGGATTAATAAACCTATTTAATTGAACAAAATGAATTAGCGAATTTAATTAAAATGATATTTAGAAATAAGAAAGTTCTCGAATTTAATTATTTAAAAATTTATTAGATTTGTTAGATTTGGATTTAAACTCGATTTTAATTAAATAGAAGTGGAACTTGTTATAAATTTAATTTGAGATTAAGAAAATTTGACTTAAGTGGAATACAAAACTAACTAAAGTTTATGGATTGAACTTAGTGATAATTTAAATTTAAAATGATTTTAAATTGAATGAATTAATCAAATCAGGACATTGTGAAAGGAATATGGATTGAGTTGATTTGTAACTCGGAAATAACTTAGTAGATCAGTGAACCAAATAAATGGAAATGGATTTCTTTAAATAGGAATTTAATTGAATTGGTAAATAAATCAAATGAAGTATTTGATAAAAAGGGAATTTAGTTAATGAAATTGATGTAATCGAATTTACGATAACAGTGGATGTAAACATGAAGTGAAATGAATAGAATTTGATTTAATGATTCCAACTAAATTTACCACTAAATTGAATTCATGGATTATGAACTAAATTTAATAAGCGACATTTAGACCTTATTAAATTGAACTTGAATACTTAATTTTGTTGTTAACTCAAATGTTTGAACTAAAGATTGCATTTGGAAATATATTTAAATATCCAAAATAAATTGAATCGTGAAATGTCAAATTCTGAAAGTCAAATTTGCACCTTGACTTTTAGACTTTGATTTGTTTAAACATTAATTTAACCGACCATCGGGTAATAAATACGTAGTTATTAAAGAAACCGGGATCGGATGTGGACATACTCTCTGTCGATACCGAAAACCACTTCAATAACTATTATACGCGGAGTTTTGATCCAGAATGAAGTGGATGTTTGGTGAACGCGTTGACTGAAGAAAGAGAACGATATTGGATGACCCCTGACATGACTAAAATAGGAGCCGTGCTGGGCCATCGAGGTTCGCCACCTCTAGCGGACACGCTTCTTCGATACCATATCTATTACTTCTGCGATTCAATTTGGGTGCACCCCTTGATTTGGGAGTGTTGTTTCGCGATGTTGAGGTAGCTGCTGGCTATGCTCAACATCAGTCCGGATCATGCAACTACTAGTATGCTAGTTGGTATCGCCTCATGTACCTTGGCATACTGATTATCCTATTCGCGACCGCTACGTTTTGCTTTGTGTTATACCTATGGGGTACCCTCTGATAACCACTAGTTTACGGTGGGGTTTACGGTGCTGTATAGACTATGGCATTATAAAAATGTGTTAAGGGGAATTATGGTAACGCCTGAAAGCTATTTTAATTTCGTACTTTACTGATTAGACATTATCTACATATCGTATTCTATTGTATATATAGATAGTTTATCGGACCCTTAGAGATGTTATTTTATTCATCTTTGAGTTATGGACTTTATTCCCTGCACTTGATTATCCTGTATAAGATTTTGAGTCCTGACTCGAGTGTTTCTCTTTTGTATATGCTCGGGTCAGTCTGAAGCTATCAAGTTTGCTGATCAAGGTTGGTTGAATATGCTGAAGGCTTAGCATTTATCTTTATCAGTCTATTTCTATTCCTGTATTGATGTCCAAGTTTGATGGACATTTATGTATTTCCTTTTAGTCACTTTATGTTAAGACATTGTTGTACTTCATGTAGTGGCTTCATGAACTGCTATTATGACGATTTATTTTCCGCTGCATTATTCTATGACTGTTCTGTGTCTGTGTTGTTGTATTGATTCTCATTTACATTTATGTATTTATAATCCCATAATGATTCGTGTTTTGTATTATTTGAGTTGACATGTGTGGATTATTGTCAATTTAAATGGTCCAAATATACGGGTTGTTACAGTTGGTATCAGAGCTTTGGTTTCCCTAAAACCTTAGTTGGGGTTATATAAACTCATTAGAGATAGGGCAGCAATACCCTAGAATGAGGAGAATCGATTCAATATCCAGATCCTTTTAAATCAGACTTCTTTTGATTCGTAAAATTAGATTTTTCTTTGAGCTTTATGATTTTTCTATCCTTGGTTCTAAATCTCTTTTGATATTTCAGGATGAGTACCGGAAGAAACAATAGGTGAGGAAGAGGCCATGGTCCTGCCCAGGCCGCACCTGCCGCCCCAGCCCCAGTCAAATTCACCACTCTTAGTAAGGAGTATACACAGCTAGGGGGTATTAAGTTTTCCGGATCCAAGAGTACTATCGAAGCTCAGCAATGGCTCAAGGGCTTAGAGAAGATATTTTCTGGATTGGAAATCATTGATGCTCAAAAGCGTCAGCTTGCTGCTTGGCAACTTCAGGATGCCGCACAAGATTGGTGGGAATCTGTTACTTCTCGTATCGAGGAGAACGCCATCACTTGGGCCCAGTTTAGGTATAAATTTGTTTGGATTTCGTAGTCTAAATTCTTCTTTCAATCTTTGGAATGTTATTCATCTGGTCTATCTTTTGATTAGGGATACTTTCTCGGCACAATGGATGCCAGTTGCTGGAAGAACCCAACTTTATAGAGCTTTTATGGATCTTAAGCAAGGCAGTATGACTTTTTCCAAGTACGAGAGGAAATTCAACGAACTCTCCAAGTTTGGCCCGAGGTTGATTGATACACCCCTTCTAAAGAATGAGAAGTTCATTTTGGGAGCTAGACCAGAGTATTATGACTTGCTTACTGGCCACACTCACTGCACCTTCACGGAGCTTGTTGATTACGCTCGTAGATATGAGGCAAAGCCAAGGGGACCCACTGCTAAGGCCATTCCTACTCAGTCCTCATCTAGCCAGCTTGGAAAGAGGAAGATGAGCTTTGATCAATAAAAGAAAGCTTGGCAAAAGACTACAAGATTGGGATATGCCCAAAAAAGCCCAATCGACCTTGCTAATATCACTTGCTTCAAATGTGATAAGAAAGGCCATTATGCTAATAGCTGTTCATCTACCGGACCTGCTATTCCGCCACCTTCTCAGATGAGGAGTGATTTATGCCATGCCTGCCTACAGCCTGGTCACTTCAAGAAAGACTGCCCATTGAGGAAGAGAGGCGCACCATCTGGAGTATTTGCTATCACCACTCCTCCACCACCTGCTCAGGATGGCCAAGGTACCTTACGAAGTACTTTTTCATTACATGATTTACCTGTTAGGGTATTATTCGATACTGATGCTTCTCATAGCTTCATATCTACTGATCTTTGTAATAAGCTCAAATTAGTACCTACTCTTGCTACTACTTCCTTATGTGTCTCCAACCCTATTGGAGGACTTGCCAACCTCAGTAGAATTTGTAAAGAGGTTGTGCTTTTGTATGGAGGATATCGGTTCACTTGGGATTTTTATATGCTTGGCTTCGTAGCATTTGACATTTTGTTAGGTGCTGATTGTTTAAGAAAATTCGAGGCTGTTATTTCTTGGAAATCTCGTTCTGTTTCTCTAATAAATGACAAGGGCCTACCACTTATCATTGAATGCAACTCTCTTGATGCTCACCCGGATGATCTTACTACCACTCTTATTGTTCAGAAGTTTTCTGATGTATTTGGAGAGGTCAACTCTCTACCGCCTAAACGAGAGATCGATTTCTGCATTGACCTTATTCCTGGAGCTAATCCCGTAGTTCTCCCTCACAGAAAGATGGCTCCTAAAGAGAAAGATGAACTTAAAACTCAAATTGATGATCTATTTGCTAGGAGTTTGATCAGGAGAAGTTGTTCTGAATGGGGCACCGCAGTCATATTTGTCACCAAATCAGATGGATCTCTTCGCATGTGTGTTGATTACAGGGAATTAAACAAATGCACTCTCAAAAATCGCTATCCGATGCTTCGCATAAATGATTTATTCGATCAGCTCCATGGAGCTAAAGTCTTCTCACAACTTGATCTAGCCATTGGGTTCCACCAACTCAGAGTAGCAGAAGATAGTATCCATAAGACAGCTTTCCGTACCGAGAGCGGATTCTATGAATGGTTGGTTATGCCGTTCGGGTTAACCAACGCCCCTGCTTATTTCGTCGACTTGATGAATCGAGTCTTCTATGATGTCCTTAACAAGTTTTTTCTTGTCTTCATTGATGATATTCTCGTCTTCTCCAAAGATGAGAAAGAGCATGAGACACATCTTTCTTATGTTCTGGAAACTCTTCGAAATCATCAGCTTAAAGCCAAGTTCTCGAAATTCCACTTCTGGCAAGACGAAGTACGATTCCTTGGACATATTGTTTCTGAAAATGGGATTTCGGTCGATCCAGCTAAGATCGCTGTAATCAATGTAAGTTCTATCCTGTTCGTTATTTCTATTCGATCCATCTTATTCCTTTCTAATTTGAAAATTTATCTTCAGGATTGGGAGACTCCCAAAACTCCTACAAAGATTCATAGCTTCTTGGGCTTGGCCGGTTATTGTTGCAGATTTATTGAGCACTTTGCCTGGATTTCTTCCCTACTTACTACTTTAACTCGAAAGGATGTCAAGTTTATTTGGAGTGAGAAGTGCGAATCAGCTTTTAATGACTTGAATCGTAAGTTAACTTCAGCCCCAGTTCTTGCGGTAATTGACGGGAGTGAAGGATTAATTGTCTATACCGATGCTTGTCGAGAAGGTTTAGGCGCTGTCTTGATGCAAAGTGGTAAGGTTGTTGCTTATGCTGGTCGTTAGTTGAAGACCCATGAAGTAAACTATGCAGCTCATGATCTAGAGCTTCTTGCTGTTGTATTTGCTTTGAAACTATGGAGGCATCACCTTGTAGGAACAAAATTTGAATTATTCACAAATCATAAGTCCTTGAGGTATATTTTTTCTCAGAAGGACTTAAATCATAGACAAGTCCGATGGCTCGAATTCTTAGCTGCATATGATCTCGACATCAATTATACTCCTGGGAAAGAAAATGTTGTAGCTGATGCTCTGAGCCGTAGCAAAGCATTGTCATGTTGTAATCTTGTAGAAGGCATGCTATTTCAGCTTGTTATCTCCCCATCTCTTATGGAACGCATCAAAGCTAAGCAATATGAGGACACCTTGCTCTATCGCATAAAGGAGTTAGTTCTTGGTAGAGTCGGAAATGCTGACAGTAAAGTGGGAGCACAGATAGATAGTAATGGAGTTGTGAGGATTGACAACCGTATTTGTGTTCCTAATGTCGATGGATTGAGATAGGAAGTGCTTAGAGAGAACCATCAGTCATCACTTTCATTTCATCATAGTGTCACCAAGATGTATCGAAATATGAAGCGTTTATATTGGTGGAGTGGGATGAAGAGAGATATCTCTATATATGTCAGTAGATGCACCACTTGCCAGAAAGTCAAGGCCGATCACCGGAAGACGGCAGGATTACTTCAACCCCTAGAGATTCCGTGTTGGAAATGGGATCAGATTTCTATGGACTTCATTGACGGATTACTAAGGACCGGAAAAGGTAACGAGAGTATATGGGTGATTGTTGATAGGTTGACCAAATCTGCTCACTTTATTCCTGTTAAGACCACTCGTGCAACTTCAAGTTTGGCCGATATTTATATGAGAGAGATTGTTAGACTTCATGGAATTCCATCTAGTATTGTATGTGATAGAGATCCTTTATTCACTAGTAAATTCTAGAAGGCATTTCAGGACGTCTTGGGCACTAAACTGAATCTGAGTACAGCTTATCATCCTAAGACAGATGGCCAAACTGCGAGGGTAAATCAGATTTTGGAGGATCTGCTCCGAGGTTGCGTTATTGATTTCGGTGGATCTTGGGAAGGCCATCTCCATTTGGTTGAATTCACTTATAATAACAGTTATCAGGTAATCAAAAAAAAATTCAATTTGAATAAGTAAAAATTGAATTGAAATTTAACTATTTTTATAATCAGGCAAGTATCGATATGGCACCGCTCGAAGCTTTATATGGACGGCCATGCAAATCGCCAGCTTGTTGGATTGAACCTGGTGATCGATTGGTTCTTGGCCCAGATATGATTTTTGAAGCATCCGAGAAGGTTAATGAGATTAGAAGGAAGATGAAAACCGCACAGGATAGGCAGAAGAGCTATGCAGATAGGCGTAGAAGAGATTTAAAATTCCAGGTTCGGGATGAGGTATTTCTTAAGGTATCGCCTTTGAAGAATGTTATTCGATTTGGTCGTAGAGGAAAGCTCGCTCCTAGATTTGTTGGACCATTCACTATAACTGGGAGAATTGGTACACTAGCCTACAGAGTTGCACTGCCGGAGAAATTTGAGGGCGTGCACAAAGTATTCCATGTTTCACATCTTCGGAAGGTTGTACATGATCCATCCATGACCATTCCTATTGCTCAGTTAGAGGAGGTTGATATTGAGCCGGATTTGACTATAGAGAGGAGACCACTTCGTATTATTGATAGGGATACGAAGCAGCTTAGAAGGAAATCTGTTAGCCTAGTCAAAGTCCAATGGAGTCCCGATGATCGTGATTGTACTTGGGAAACCGAGGAGAGTATCCGGGATTCTAATCCAGAATTGTTTGTTGAAGGTAAACTCCATTCTATATTCTATATTCTGTTCCATAATCTATTATATATCCATCATGTCTCTTCTATCTATTCTTCTACTCATTATAGCATTCCTTTTCTAGAACGAAAGGTTTTGAGTGGGGGAGAATGTAACGACCCTGAAATTCAGACCCAGTTTAAAAATTTTAAAATCGTATATTAGTGTAGAAATTCGAATTTTCACAAACGAATTCCGTTGCTATTCAAACTTCACATTTGGAATGCGTCTAGATAGACATAGGCATATGCCAAATTTCGTTGAAAAATATTGTGACGCCCCACCTCTATACCCACGCTAGCCAAGAACACTATGGAGTAATGCTGTCACCTAGCACGGAGAATAAGGCTGTTGAGGAGCGACCATCCGTGTAATTGCTTTGCGCGAGCACCGATATGTCAGATAGTATAACATGCATTTTATTTCAAGAGGAAACCCGACATACTGATACAAACTCAAATCTATTACACAGTGGCTATAGTGTCTTCGGAAACAAATATAGAAATAAACATAACACAAATTAGTCACAGATAATTCATATCACAAAGGCGGAAGAAGATATGAACATATAACTAACACATGAAAGTGTATATCAGAGTAGTGGTCAAAAATATCCACAATAATACAAAAGAATAGCAACACGTGCTATACAAAAGAATACAACTATGAGTCCATATCTCAAGTGTATACAACAAAATAAACTACTAATCTAAGTAGTTAGCCAAAAGTCAGAGAAGTCAATCCCAAGTGAGAAGTCAAGCAGAAGCACCTGTAACATCTCGGTCTGACCCGAGTATTATTTAATAAGAAAATAATAAACGGATCAGTCTAGCTATAAATATCAGATGAAGCGATATAGAATAAGAGATATGGCTAAACACATAATAATCACAATTGCCAAACTGTGATAACTAAGTAATTAAAAATCAACAAGAGGTTTATCAATATCATAAAAATCTGCTCAAAGATCAAAAAAATGTCATACTCCTTATTTTGTTCACCAAACCATAAATATTGACGATTATATCAATATCATTCACAAAAGTCAATGACACACAAATTCACCAATGCAAAAATATTGATAAAACTTATCAATGAAAATCATGAAAATTGGTGAAACACAAATTCTAGAAATCATCTCAAGAAATCCAGAAATCACAAAAAGGGGGAAGGTCAATCACAAACGGGAGCATAAAGCTCACCAACACGTGTATCACAAACGGAACGCTAATTCCATGGTTGCTAACCATCACAAATTGAGCCGAAGCTCCACAAACGGCCTGAAGACCATGGGTTGCTACCCCACCAATTTGAGTCGAAACTCCACAAAACGGGGTTTAGTCTCCCTCGCAGACAAAGAGACATCGCACATTGCTGGTCCAAATCACACAGATGATCGTCATGATCAACGAGAAGTGTCAATTACACTAAGCTAGTAAATATATGAGTTTAGCTTCATGTCCCATAACCATTTGCTTAACTTAAATATTTACGAACAAACTGTAGATCTCCACTAGAAAATTGTCACAAGAGATTCAATCGAACAAGTCCAAGAATTAACTGACGAAGTAAACGCAAGCGTTTCATACCACTCGTTTTACTAGGTCGTTTAATTAGATTTCTCATACGAGTGAGGTAAAGGCTTGTATATACTAATAGATTGGAAAACGGTTTAAGAAACGAGCTTTGTAATAAAATAGTGTTGAAATCATTTTGATGAAAGAATTTTGATATTTACTACTAGTATTGAAACCTTTATATTTCTAAAGTGAAAAATCACAAAGAAGATTGTAGGAACAATCAATCACTAAAATTCACATTCGAAGACGTGAATAAAATTCAAAGAAACCGATAAAGAATCCATCGAAATGGATATTCAAAAATCCCTAAAAGGAGTCATCAAAGTCATAATAAATGACAACAACAAATAGGATCATCACGAATCGATTTAAATTGGAATTCTTAAAACAAAAGGGCAAGCAGGCACAACACTACAGTTTCAGACGTCTGAAACAAGTGGTTCAGACGTCTGAATCTGGAAAAATAAAAGTTTCCAGAACGTGATTCAGACGTCTGAACCAAATGTTTCAGACGTCTGAAATAGGCGTTTTTAGCCTATTTTCTTTCTGTTTGAAAATGAGCCAATTCAGACGTATGAAATCCCATATTCAAACGTTTGAAACTGGAATTATGAGGATTTTCTGAACCTCGACTAAAAATGGCCAAGCGAATATCGAAAACGATCGAACGAGCAAATGACGACTAAGGATTTACGCCACGCGACAACCCAGCCTTAACGGCTCTTCGATACGCCTCAAATATCAATGTCCAAATATCCATAATAGGATTTTCATAGATTTTGATTTCAAAACACCAAAAATCAGAATATACACCAAATCAATCCAAACCAAAATCAATTGCACAAGAATAAGTGTTAGGAATTCATACCTAAAAATCGAAGATAATTATAGAAGAAGATGTGAGATAAAAATCTCACCTTTGAACCCAAACGATTGAAGAAGAAGCTTGAAAGCAAAGGAGAATCAACCACTCTTCAAATCCAACTCAAGAAGCTTGATTCTAAGCTTTAAAAGAAGAACATTCCCAAAGTTAGGTTTAGGAATTTCTGAAATTGATAAGAGAATGAGTTGGAGAAGAAGAAGAGAAGCTTACCAATGGGTTCTTCTATTAGTTTGGAGCTAGAGTTTGATTTGCAAAAGAAAACTAGGGTTTTGGAGTTTTAATTTCCCATCTCTCCCACCATTGATGATTTAGAACTGAAAAGAGGAGGAAGTGAGAGTGAATGGGGGGAGTGGTTCAGATTTGAGTATAAGTTAAACATAGGGCTGAACCCAAACCCAAACCCAAAGTGAAAAGGTAGCAAAACTTGACTAACTCCAAACATATCGAAGCTTATACTCAAAAAGCTCGCAAACGGTATTTTGAACTCAATGGGAGGGGTCTCGAGTCCAAATTCGACTGTTTGCAAAAAGTAGGTTTTCGGACTAAATTTCGAGTATCGATAAAATATTTAAATAAAATATTTAAATATGAAATCGACAAATATGCGGGTTGTTACAGACTCCCCTCCTTAAAGAAATTGCGTCCTCGCAATATTTAAGAAGAAAATATAAAGTAACAACCATAAAAGCATATTCAACACAAAAGAAATTTGAAATAAAAGGTTCACCTTAAAGAGCACGGGAAAGTAAGTCCGGATGTGTTCGCTCGATGAACTCTCTAGATTCCCAAGAAAAATCCTTAGGATTTGAAGACCATTGAACTTTCACAAGCGGAACATCCTTATTTCGAAGTCGTTTGACTTCCGAAGCAATAATACGAATAGGATGCTGCTCATAAGTTAAATTAGGTGAAACTTCAATTTCTTCCACAACACCGGGCTCAAAAATAGAATCGGAATCTCGAAGGCACTTCCGTAGTTGAGAAACTGAAACACGTCATGCATGGCAGAAAACTGAGCCGGTAATGATAGGCGATATGCCACGGAACCAATACGTTCGGTGATAGGAAATGGCCCAATATATCGAGGCGCTAACTTTCCCGATCGACTGAAACGTACAACACCTTTCATAGGTGAAACACGAATGAACACAAGATCTCCCACAGAAAATTCTAACTTCCTTCTTCGATTATCGGCATAGGATTTTTGTCCACTCCGGGCTTCTCTCATCCTATGACGAATAAATCAATCTTTTCTGTGGAATCACGAATAAAATCTGGACCTAAAACCAGCTTCTCACCGGCCTCTAGCCAACAAGAAGGAGATCGGCATGGCCTTCCATAGAGTGCCTCGAAAGGTGCCATACCAATACTAGATTGGAAGCTATTATTATAGGAAAACTCAACAAGAGGAATATGATCTTCCCAGCTTCCACCGAAATCAAGCACACAAGTACGAAGAAGATCTTCAAGAGTTTGGTTCACACGCTCGGTTTGTCCATCGGACCGAGGATGATAAGAGGTGCTAAAATTAAGCTTCGTTCCTAAAGCTTTTTGAAGACTCTTCCAAAATCCACTAGTAAACAATGGATCACGATCACTAACAATAGAAGTAGGAACTCCATGCAATTTAACAATTTCTTTAATAAAAAGTTTGGCCAAAAGAGGTACGGTCCGATTGGACCGAACGGGAATAAAATAGGCGGATTTAGTAAGTCTATCCACTATCACCCATAAATTATCATGACCCGAACGAGAACGGGGAAGGCCGTCTATAAAATCCATGGAAATTTGGTCCCACTTCTAAATTGGAATTTCTAAAGGTTGCAATAACCCACCGGGCCTTTGATGTTCGGCCTTAACGAGTTGGCAAGTCATGCAACGCTTAATGAAGTTAGTGATGTCAAGTTTCATTCCCTCCCAATAATAAAGTCGCTTCATATCCGCGTACATTTTACTACTACCGGGGTGAATGGTAAATTTAGAATGATGTGAATCTTCTAAAATATCTTTACGAAGATCACTAATATTTGGTACGATAAGTCTACCAAATTTTCGAATGTCGCCACGAGAATCAATATCAAAGTCTCTCAAACCTTCAATATCAATTTTATCCTTAATATTTTGGCCAAGAAGAGCCAATTCGGGATCTAGCCTTTGAGCTTCAAGAATGCGGTCTAAAAGAGAAGGATGAGCCTCAAGGCTACATAAAACAAGAGATGAACATAAATCGGAAACACAGTCTCGAATTTCGCAAGTGGATAAAATCTCGAGATCATTCCATTCGGATATCATCATCGAAACAACTGCTTGTTGCTTGCGACTAAGTGCATCCGCAACGCAGTTTCACTTTCCGGGAGTATAAAGGATATCAATATCATATGGTGCAATAAATTCGAACCAACGCTGTTGAAGCAAATTAAGTTCCTATTGAGAGAATAAATACATCAAGGACTTATGATCGGTATAAAGAACAAATTTCTCTCCTAAAAGATAATGACGCCAAATACGAAGGGCGAAAACAATACCCGCGAGCTCTAAATCATGAGTGGCATATCTAGTCTCAGCAGGCTTCAATTGCCTAGAAGCATAAGCAATAACACGTTTTCTTTGCATAAGAATGGCACCCAAACCAACGCGACTAGCATCGGTATAAACAACGAAATCTTGATTCCCCTCAGGAATAACAAGAATAGGAGCATTAGAAAGAAGTTCCTTTAGTTTCTGAAAAGAAGTTTCGCATTTGTCCGACCAAATGTACTTAACACCTTTCTTCGTTAAGCTAGTGAGAGGCACGACAATCTTAGAAAAGTCTTTGATAAAAAGGCGGTAATAACCCGCCAATCCAAGAAAACTACGAATCTCCGTCACACTATCCGGTCTCTTCCAATCTTGAATCGCTTCAATCTTTGAAGGGTCAACGGAAATTCCGGATTCGGAAATAATATGGCCGAGAAGCTTCACACGAGATTGCCAAAAGTGGCATTTAGAAAATTTCGCCTTTAATTGATTACTCCTAAGAGTTTCCAACACAATCCGAAAATGCTTTTCATGCTCCTCCTCGATTTTTGAATACACAAGAATATCATCACTAAAGATGAGAAAAAATCGGTCGAGGAAGTCTTTGAAAACTCTATTCATAAGGTCAACGAAATAAGCCGGAGCATTCGTTAGACCAAACGGCATAACAAGCCATTCATAAGATCCATAACGAGTACGGAACGATGTCAAAAGAATGCTATCCTCTATAATACGAAGCTGATGAAATCCGGTTGCCAAGTCCAATTGTGGAAAGACTCTAGGCCACTAAGTTGATCGAATAGATCATCAATCCGAGGTAAAGGATATTTATTTTTGATATTAAGATCATTAAGCTTGCGGTAGTCAACGCAAAGCCTAAGTGTACCATCGGATTTCTTCACAAAAATAGCTGAAGCTCCCCAAGGCGAGGAACTAGAGCGAATAAATTGCTTCGTCTCCAATTCGGATAATTGTTTGCGCATCTCTTCATTTTTCTTATTGGACATGCGATAAGGAGGACGAGTAATAGGTTGAGCTCCAGGAATAAGGTTAATTTTGAACTCAATTGCTCGCTTAGGCGGTAATCCTAAAACGGGCTCAAATATGTCGGAAAATTCACGAACAACGTGAATAAGAGAAATAATATCTTCCTCATCATCATTATCGTCATCATGAGGATTTAAAGAATATAAAGATGCAACCAAGCTGGAATCCGAATCTTTAAGATTAATAGAAATCTGCTTAACAGATTGAGGATGTCGAAGATGAATAGTCCGCTCCGGACATAGGATATAAGCTTCATAACGGTTAAGCTAATCCATTCCCAAAATCATTCCAAAGCCTAAATAAGGCATGACATGCAAATTGGCTCGGAAAGAAAAATCACCCAAAATAATTTCGACCTCATTACACAAAAAACTGATTGTTGCGGATCCACCAACCGGATTTGCAATTTTCAAAGAAGTCATTAAAGCAACAACACTTAAAGAAAAAGTATCAACAAGTTCTTTTGATATAAAAGAATGGGATGCAACCGTATCAAAAAGAACTCGAATAGGTTGATCACGAAATATAATAATACCATCAAGGATAGAATGAGAAATACCTCGACCACGAGATGTGTTGTCAGGGGCTTGAGCAACATTAAGCTTTCCCTCCTTCCTGCCCTGAAGCTTGGGGCATGAAGATATAACATAACCGGGAACTTTGCAGTAACGACAAGAGAGAGACTTTGGGCACTTGTTCGCATAATGGTCCTTCGAACCACAATTATAGCATTCCCCACGACCAAAGGAAGAAGTCTTTGCCACAGAGGTTGCTTGCTTCCCCTTTTTGTTGGGATAAGGGCCTTTGAATTTGCTGGGCCTTTTCTTGTTGTTGTTGAAGCTTGGTTTGGAACCCACCACTTCAACATCATTTTTCCTATCCGCCTCTTCAAGATGAGAATGATATCAATGAGTTGGTCGAAAGAAACTTCTAATTTTAGAAGTAATGGCTTCTTGAGATTTTTGTTCAAGCCATAGACAAATCTCTGATTTTTCTTCAATGGAGTGTTAATATATTCAACCCCGTATTTAGAGAGAGATTCAAATGACGCGACATAGTCAGTCACGGAAGATTCACCTTAAACAAGGTCAATAAAACGGCGAGCCAAAGTCACCTTCTCAGCTTCTGCTATGAATTTTAACTCGAAGCGCTCTCGGAATTTCTCCCAAGTGAGATCCGCTTCATTTATTTCAAAAAACAGAAGCTCGTACCAGTCAATGCTCTTTCTTGGAGCATACTAGAAGCCACCTGAACTCGATGAAGATCGACGAGATTCATGAGAATGAAGATTCGATCACAGGTCCGCAACCATGCCTGGACCTCGATGACAGTTTCAGAATCTTTAAATGGCTTCCCACCCAGGTTGGTGTAATCATTGCACAAACGTGCAAACCCAGATTTAGGGTGAGTAGGTTCCGGATTAGAACCAGCTGCTTGAGCATTCGCGACAAGGTCAAGAAGTCGTTGGGTAGTCATAAAAACTCCATCTTGAGGAGTAGCACTAGATTGAACGGCACTGGGACGGCCAGGTCTAACCATTTCTCTTCCTTTAGAAAGAAAAAAAGAAGAAGAAAAAGGTTATTCACAAAAAGAATATCAAGCAATCTTGATAGATAAAACAAGGAATCATAAAGAAAATAGGATGAATCGGTACGAAGACTCGAATTAAATCCTAAGGCACGACTCCTAAGAAGGACTTAGGACGATGATCCTTGTTATAAAATTCCATATTGTTTCGAAGTTTGGCTCTGATACCAAGCTGCGAAGCCCCACCTCTATACCCACGCTAGCCAAGAACACTACGGAGTAATGCTGTCAACCAGCACGGAGAATAAGGCTATTGAGGACCGACCATCTGTGTAATTGCTTTGCGCGAGCACCTATATGTCAGATAGTATAACATGCATTTTATTTCAAGAGGAAACCCGACATACTGATACAAACTCAAAGCTATTACATAGTGGCTATAGTGTCTTCGTAAACAAATATAGAAATAAACATAACACGAATCAGTCACAGATAATTCATATCACAAAGGCGGAAGAAGATATGAATATATAACTAACACATAAAAGTGTATATCAGAGTAGTGGTCAAAAATATCCACAATAATACAAAAGAATAGCAACACGTGCTATACAAAAGAATACAACTATGAGTCCATATCTCAAGTGTATACAACAAAATAAACTACTAATCTAAGTAGTTAGCCAAAAGTCAAAGAAGTAAATCCCAAGTGAGAAGTCAAGCAGAAGCACCTGTAACATCTCGGTCTGACCTGAGTATTATTTAATAAGAAAATAATAAACGGATCAGTCTAGCTATAAATTTCAGATTTAGCGATATAGAATAAGAGATATGGCTAAACACATAATAATCACAATGCCAAACTGTGATAACTAAGTAATTGAAAATCAACAAGAGATTTATCAATATCATAAAAATCTACTCAAAGATCAAAAAATGTCATACTCCTTATTTCGTTCACCAAACCATAAATATTGACGATTATATCAATATCATTCACAAAAGTCAATGACACACAATTTCACCAATGCACAAATATTGATAAAACTAATCAATGAAAATCACGAAAATTGGTGAAACACAAATTGTAGAAATCATCTCAAGAAATCCAGAAATCACAAAAAGGGGGAAGGCCTATCACAAACGGGAGCATAAAGCTCACCAACACGTGTATCACAAACGGAAAGCTAATTCCATGGTTGCTAACCATCACAAATTGAGCCGAAGCTCCACAAACGGCCCGAAGACCATGGGTTGCTACCCTACCAATTTGAGTCGAAACTCCACAAAACGGGGTTTATTCTCCCTCGCAGACAAAGAGACATCGCACATTGCTAGTCTAAATCACAAATATGATCGTCATGATCAATGAGAAGTGTCAATTACACTAAGCTAGTAAATATATGAGTTTAGCTTCATGTCCCATAACCACTTGCTTAACTTAAATATATACGAACAAACTATAGATCTCCACTAGAAAATTGTCACAAGAGATTCAATCGAACAAGTCCAAGAACTAACCGACGAAGTAAACGCAAGCGTTTCATACCACTCGTTTTACTAGGTCGTTTAATTAGGTTTCTCATACGAGTGTGGTAAAGGCTTGTATATACTAATAGATTGGAAAACGGTTTAAGAAACGAGCTTTGTAATAAAATAGTGTTGAAATCGTTTTGATGAAAGAATTTTGATATTTACTACTAGTATTGAAACCTTTATATTTTTAAAGTGACAAATCACAAAGAAGATTGTAGGAACAATCAATCACTAAAATTCACATTCGAAGACGTGAATAAAATCCAACGAAACCGATAAAGAATCCATCGAAATGGATATCCAAAAATCCCTAAAAGGAGTCATCAAAGTCATAATAAATGATAACAACAAATAGGATCATCACGAATCGATTTAAATTGGAATTCTTAATCAAAAAGGCAAGCAGGCAAAACACTATAGTTTCAGACGTCTGAAACAAGTGGCTCAGACGCCTGAATCTGCAAAAATAAAAATTTCCAGAACATGATTCAGACGTCTGAACCAAATGTTTCAGACGTCTGAAATAGGCGTTTTTAGCTTATTTTCTTTCTGTTTGAAAATGAGCCAATTCAGACGTCTGAAATCCCATATTCAGACGTCTGAAACTGGAATTTTGAGGATTTCCTGAACCTCGACCAAAAATGGCCAAATGAATATCGGAAACGATTAGACGAGCAAATGACGACTAAGGATTTACGCCAGGCGACAACCCATCCTTAACGGCTCTTTGATACGCCTCAAATATCAATGTCCAAATATCCATAATAGGATTTTCATAGATTTTGATTTCAAAACACCAAAAATCGGAATATACACCAAATCAGTCCAAACCAAAATCAATTGCACAAGAATAAGTGTTAGGAATTCATACCTAACAATCGTAGATAATTATAGACTAAGATGTGAGATAAAAATCTCACCTTTGAAACCAAACGATTGAAGAAGAAGCTTGAAAGCAAAGGAGAATCAACCACTCTTCAAATCCAACTCAAGAAGCTTGATTCTATGCTTTAAAAGAAGAACATTCCCAAAGTTAGGTTTATGAATTTCTGAAATTGATAAGAGAATGAGTTGGAGAAGAAGAAGAGAAGCTTACCAATGGGTTCTTCTATTAGTTTGGAGCTAGAGTTTGATTTGCAAAAGAAAACTAGGGTTTGGAGTTTTAATTTCCCATCTCTCCCACCATTGATGCTTTAGAACTGAAAAGAGGAGGAAGTGAGAGTGAATGGGGGAGTGGTTCAGATTTGAGTATAAGTTAAACATAGGGCTGAACCCAAACCCAAACCCAAAGTGAAAAAGTAGCAAAACTTGACCAACTCCAAACATATCGAAGCTTATACTCAAAAAGCTCGCAAACGGCATTTTGAACTCAATGGGAGGGATCTCGAGTCCAAATTCGACTGTTTGCAAAAAGTAGGTTTTCGGACTAAATTCCGAGTATCGATAAAATATTTAAATAAAATATTTAAATATGAAATCGACAAATATGCGGGTTGTTACAGACTCCCCTCCTTAAAGAAATTGCGTCCTCGCAATATTTAAGAAGAAAATATAAAGTAACAACCATAAAAGCATATTCAACACAAAAGAAATTTGAAATAAAAGGTTCACCTTAAAGAGCATGGGAAAGTAAGTCCGGATGTGTTCGCTCGATGAACTCTCTAGATTCCCAAGAACATTCCTTAGGATTTGAAGACCATTGAACTTTCACAAGCGGAACATCCTTATTTCGAAGTCGTTTGACTTCCGAAGCAATAATACGAACAGGATGCTGCTCATAAGTTAAATTAGGTGAAACTTCAATTTCTTCCACAACACCGGGCTCAAGAATAGAATCGGAATCTCGAAGGCACTTCCTTAGTTGAGAAACGTGAAACACGTCATGCATGGCAGAAAACTGAGCCGGTAATGATAGGCGATATTCCATGGAACCAATATGTTCGGTGATAGAAAATGGCCCAATATATGGAGGCGCTAACTTTCTCGATCGACTGAAACGTACAACACCTTTCATAGGTGAAACATGAATGAACACAAGATTTCCCACAGAAAATTCTAACTTCCTTCTTCGATTATCGGCATAGGATTTTTGTCTACTCTGGGCTTCTCTCATCCTATGACGAATAAATCAATCTTTTCTCTGGAATCACGAATAAAATCTGGACCTAAAACCAGCTTCTCACCGGCCTCCAGCCAACAAGAAGGAGATCGGCATGGCCTTCCATAGAGTGCCTCGAAAGGTGCCATACCAATACTAGATTGGAAGCTATTATTATAGGAAAACTCAACAAGAGGAATATGAAGCACACAAGCATGAAGAAGATCTTCAAGAGTTTGGTTCACACGCTCGGTTTGTCCATCGGACTGAGGATGACAAGCGGTGCTAAAATTAAGCTTCGTTCCTAAAGCTTTTTGAAGACTCTTCCAAAATCCAGTAGTAAACAATGGATGACGATCACTAACAATAGAAGTAGGAACTCCATGCAATTTAACAATTTCTTTAATAAAAAGTTTGGCCAAAAGAGGTACGGTCCGATTGGACCGAATGGGAATAAAATGGGCGGATTTAGTAAGTCTATCCACTATCACCCATAAACTATCATGACCCGAAGGAGAACGGGGAAGGACGTCTATAAAATCTATGGAAATTTGGTCCCACTTCCAAATTGGAATTTCTAAAGGTTGCAATAACCCAACGGGCCTTTGATGTTCGGCCTTAACGATTTGGCAAGTTATGCAACGCTTAATGAAGTTAGCGATGTCAAGTTTCATTCCCTCCCAATAATAAAGTCGCTTCATATCCGCGTACATTTTACTACTACCAGGATGAATGGTAAATTTAGAATGATGTGAATCTTCTAAAATATCTTTACGAAGATCACTAATATTTGGTATGATAAGTCTACCAAATTTTCGAATGCCGCCACGAGAATCAATATCAAAGTCTCTCAAATCTTTAATATCAATTTTATCCTTAATATTTTGGCCAAGAAGAGCCAATTCGGGATCTAGCCTTTGAGCTTCAAGAATGCGGTCTAAAAGAGAAGGATGAGCCTCAAGGCTACATAAAACAAGAGATGAACATAAATCGGATACACAGTCTCGAATTTCGCAAGTGGATAAAATCTCGAGATCATTCCATTCGGATATCATCATAGAAACAACTGCTTGTTGCTTGTGACTAAGTGCATCCGCAACGCGGTTTTCGTTTCCGGGAGTATAAAGGATATCAAGATCATATGGTGCAAGAAATTCGAGCCAACGCTGTTGACGCAAATTAAGTTCCTTTTGAGAGAATAAATACTTCAAGGACTTATGATAGGTATAAAGAACAAATTTCTCTCCTAAAAGATAATGACGCCAAATACGAAGGGCGAAAACAATAGCCGCGAGCTCTAAATCATGAGTGGCATATCTAGTCTCAGCAGGCTTCATTTGCCTAGAAGCATAAGCAATAACACGTTCTCTTTGCATAAGAATGGCACCCAAACCAACGCGACTAGCATCGGTATAAACAACGAAATCTTGATTCCCCTCGGGAATAACAAGAATAGGAGAATTAGAAAGAAGTTCCTTTAGTTTCTGAAAAGAAGTTTCGCATTTGTCCGACCAAATGTACTTAACACCTTTCTTCGTTAAGCTAGTGAGAGGCACGACAATCTTGGAAAAGTCTTTGATAAAACGGCGGTAATAACCCGCCAATCCAAGAAAACTACGAATCTCCGTCACACTCTTCGGTCTCTTCCAATCTTGAATCGCTTCAATCTTTGAAGGATCCACGGAAATTCCAGATTCGGAAATAATATGGCCGAGAAACTTAACACGAGACTGCCAAAAGTGGCATTTAGAAAATTTCGCCTTTAATTGATTACTCCTAAGAGTTTCCAACACAATCCGAAGATGCTTTTCATGCTCCTCCTCGGTTTTTGAATACACAAGAATATCATCAATAAAGATGAGAACAAATCCGTCGAGGAAGTCTTTGAAAACTCTATTCATAAGGTCAACGAAATAAGCTGGAGCATTCGTTAGACCAAACGGCATAACAAGCCATTCATAAGATCCATAAAGAGTACGGAACGATGTCAAAGGAATGCTATCCTCTATAATACGAAGCTGATGAAATCCGGTTGCCAAGTCCAATTGTGGAAAGACTCTAGCGCCACTAAGTTGATCGAATAGATCATCAATCCGAGGTAAAGGATATTTATTTTTGATAGTAAGATCATTAAGCTTGCGGTAGTCAACGCAAAGCCTAAGTGTACCATCGGATTTCTTCACAAAAATAGCTGAAGCTCCCCAAGGCGAGGAACTAGAGCGAATAAATTGCTTCGTCTCCAATTCGGATAATTGTTTGCGCATCTCTTCATTTTCCTTATTGGACATGCGATAAGGAGGACGAGTAATAGGTTGAGCTCCAGGAATAAGGTTAATTTTGAACTCAATTGCTCGCTTAGGCGGTAATCCTAAAACGGGGTCAAATATGTCGGAAAATTCACGAACAATGTGAATAAGAGAAATAATATCTTCCTCATCATCATTATCGTCATCATGAGGATTTAAAAAATATAAAGATGCAACCAAGATGGAATCCGAATCTTTAAGATTAACAGAAATCTGCTTAACAGATTGAGGATGTCGAAGATGAATAGTCCGCTCAGGACATAGGATATGAGCTTCATAACGGTTATGCTAATCCATTCCCAAAATCATTCCAAAGCCTAAATAACGCATGACATGCAAATCGGCTCGGAAAGAAAAATCATCCAAAATAATCTCGATCTCATTACACAATAAACTGATTGTTGCGGATCCACCAACCGGATTCGCAATTTTCAAAGAAGTCATTAAAGCAACAACGCTTAAAGAAAAAGTATCAACAAGTTCTTTTGATATAAAAGAATGGGATGCACCCGTATCAGAAAGAACTCGAATAGGTTGATCACGAAATATAATAATACCATCAAGGATAGAATGAGAAATACCTCGACCACGAGATGTGTTGCCACGGGCTTGAGCAACATTAATCTTTCCCTCCTTCCCGCCCTGAAGCTTGGGGCATGAAATATAACATGACCGGGAACTTTGCAGTAACGACAAGAGAGAGACTTTGGGCACTTGTTCGCATAATGGTCCTTCGAACCACAATTATTGCATTCCCCACGACCAAAGGAAGAAATCTTTGCCACAGAGGTTGCTTGCTTCCCCTTTTTGTTGGGATAAGGGCCTTTGAATTCACTGGGCCTTTTCTTGTTGTTGTTGAAGCTTGGTTTGGAACCCACCACTTCAACATCATTTTCCCTATCCGCCTCTTCAAGACGAAGAGCGATATCAATGAGTTGGTCGAAAGAAACTTCTAATTCTAGAAGTAATGGCTTCTAGAGATTTTTGTTCAAGCCATAGACAAATCTCTGATTTTTCTTCAATGGGGTGTTAATATATTCAACCCCGTATTTAGAGAGAGATTCAAAAGACGCGACATAGTCAGTCATGGAAGATTCACCTTGAACAAGATCAATAAAACGGCAAGCCAAAGTCACCTTCTCAGCTTCTGGTACGAATTTTAACTCGAAGCGCTCTCGGAATTTCTCCCAAGTGAGATCCGCTTCATTTAATTCAGAAATCAGAAGCTTGTCTAGTCTAATGCTCTTTCTTGGAGCATACTAGAAGCCACCTGAACTCGATGAAGATCGACGAGATTCATGCGAATGAAGATTCGATCACAGGTTCGCAACCATGCCTGGACCTCGATCACAGTTTCAGAACCTTTAAATGGCTTCCCACCCAGGTTGGTGTAATCATTGCACAAACGTGCAAACCCAGATTTAGGGTGAGTAGGTTCCGGATTAGAACCAGCTGCTTGAGCATTCGTGACAAGGTCAAGAATTTGTTGGGTAGTCATAAAAACTCCATCTTGGGGAGTAGCACTAGCTTGACCGGCACTGGGACGGCCAGGTCTAACCATTTCTCTTCCGTTATAAAGAAATAAAGAAGAAGAAAAAGGTTATTCACAAAAAGAATATCAAGCAATCTTGATAGATAAAACAAGGAATCATAAAGAAAATAGGATGAATCGGTACGAAGACTAGAATTAAATCCTAAGGCACGGCTCCTAAGAAGGACTTAGGATGATGATCCTTCTTATAAAATTCCATATTGTTTCGAAGTTTGGCTCTGATACCAAGCTGTGACGCCCCACCTCTATACCCACGCTAGCCAAGAACACTACGGAGTAATGCTGTCAACCAGCACGAAGAATAAGGCTGTTGAGGAGCGACCATCCGTGTAATTGCATTGCGCGAGCACCGATATGTCAGATAGTATAACATGCATTTTATTTTAAGAGGAAACCCGACATACTGATACAAACTCAAAGCTATTACATAGTGGCTATAGTGTATTTGGAAACAAATATAGAAATAAACATAACACGAATCAGTAACAGATAATTCATATCACAAAGGCGGAAGAAGATATGAATATATAACTAACACATGAAAGTGTATATCAGAGTAGTGGTCAAAAATATCCACAATAATACAAAAGAATAGCAACACGTGCTATACAAAAGAATACAACTATGAGTCCTTATCTCAAGTGTATACAACAAAATAAACTACTAATCTAAGTAGTTAGCCAAAAGTCAGAGAAGTCAATCCCAAGTGAGAAGTCAAGCAGAAGCACCTGTAACATCTCGGTCTGACCCGAGTATTATTTAATAAGAAAATAATAAACGGATCAGTCTAGCTATAAATATCAGATGAAGCGATATAGAATAAGAGATATGGCTAAACACATAATAATCACAATGCCAAACTGTGATAAATAAGTAATTGAAAATCAACAAGAGATTTATCAATATCATAAAAATCTACTCAAAGATCAAAAAAAAGTCATATTCCTTATTTCGTTCACCAAACCATAAATATTGATGATTATATCAATATCATTCACAAAAGTCAATGACACACAATTTCACCAATGCACAAATATTGATAAAACTAATCAATGAAAATCATGAAAATTGGTGAAACACAAATTCTAGAAATCATCTCGAGAAATCCAGAAATCACAAAAAGGGGAAGGCCTATCACAAACGGGAGCATAAAGCTCACCAACACGTGTATCACAAACGGAACGCTAATTCCATGGTTGCTAACCATCACAAATTGAGCCGAAGCTCCATAAACGGCCCGAAGACCATGAGTTGCTACCCCACCAATTTGAGTCGAAACTCCACAAAACGGGGTTTAGTCTCCCTCGCAGACAAAGAGACATCGCACATTGCTAGTCTAAATCACAAAGATGATCGTCATGATCAACGAGAAGTGTCAATTACACTAAGCTAGTAAATATATGAGTTTAGCTTCATGTCCCATAACCACTTGCTTAACTTAAATATTTACGAACAAACTATAGATCTCCACTAGAAAATTGCCACAAGAGATTCAATCGAACAAGTCCAAGAATTAACCGACGAAGTAAACGCAAGCGTTTCATACCACTCGTTTTACTAGGTCGTTTAATTAGATTTCTCATACGAGTGAGGTAAAGGCTTGTATATACTAATAGATTGGAAAACGGTTTAAGAAATGAGCTTTGTAATAAAATAGTGTTGAAATCGTTTTGATGAAAGAATTTTGATATTTACTACTAGTATTGAACACTTTATATTTTTAAAGTGACAAATCACAAAGAAGATTGTAGGAACAATCAATCACTCAAATTCACATTTGAAGACGTGAATAAAATCCAAACGAACCGATAAAGAATCCATCGAAATGGATATTCAAAAATCCCTAAAAGGAGTCATCAAAGTCATAATAAATGATAACAACAAATAGGATCATCACGAATCGATTTAAATTGGAATTCTTAAAACAAAAACTCAAGCAGGCAAAACACTACAGTTTCAGACGTCTGAAACAAGTGGTTCAAACGTCTGAATCTAAAAAATAAAAATTTCCGAAACGTGATTCAGACGTTTGAACCAAATGTTTCAGATGTCTGAAATAGGCGTTTTTAGCCTATTTTCTTTCTGGTTGAAAATGAGCCAATTCAGACGTCTGAAATCCCACATTCGATCGTTTCCGATATTCGTTTGGCCATTTTTGGTCGAGGTTCAGGAAATCCTCAAAATCCCATATTCAGACGTCTGAAACTGGAATTTTGAGGATTTCCTGAACCTCGACAAAAAATGGCCAAACGAATATCGGAAACGATCGAATGAGCAAATGACGACTAAGGATTTACGCCACGCGACAACCCAGCCTTAACGGCTCTTCGATACGCCTCAAATATCAATGTCCAAATATCCATAACAGGATTTTCATAGATTTTGATTTCAAAACACCAAAAATTGGAATATACACCAAATCAATCCAAATCAAAATCAATTGCACAAGAATAAGTGTTAGGAATTCATACCTAACAATCGAAGATAATTATAGACTAAGATGTGAGATAAAAATCTCACCTTTGGACCCAAACGATTGAAGAAGAAGCTTGAAAGCAAAGGAGAATCAACCACTCTTCAAATCCAACTCAAGAAGCTTGATTCTATGCTTTAAAAGAAGAACAGTCCCAAAGTTAGGTTTAAGAATTTCTGAAATTGATAAGAGAATGAGTTGGAGAAGAAGAAGAGAAGCTTACCAATGGGTTCTTCTATTAGTTTGGAGCTAGAGTTTGATTTGCAAAAGAAAACTAGGGTTTTGGAGTTTTAATTTCCCATCTCTCCCACCATTGATGCTTTAGAACTAAAAAGAGGAGGAAGTGAGAGTGAATGGGGGGAGTGGTTCAGATTTGAGTATAAGTTAAACATAGGGCTGAACCCAAACCCAAACCCAAAGTGAAAAAGTAGCAAAACTTGACTAACTCCAAACATATCGAAGCTTATACTCAAAAAGCTCACAAACGGCATTTTGAACTCAATAGGAGGGGTCTCGAGTCCAAATTCGACTGTTTGCAAAACGTAGGTTTTCGGACTAAATTCTGAATATCGATAAAATATTTAAATAAAATATTTAAATATGAAATCGACAAATATGCGGGTTGTTACAAATATTGAAGTAAATTTTGGTCGTCGCATTTACATATTGGTTTAAATTTTATGTGTAAATTTTCTACCGTCCGAACTCAAATATTTTTCACAATGTTGCATAAGAAAATTATTCTGATCATGACGGCAAATTTCGTTTCGTCATATTTCACTTTTAATTGCTAGTTAAATTGTTCGCTCGAGCAAATGGTTCTATGTAAAGACCCAGAATTTTAATTAATTAAAATTTGGATGTTTAATTGATTTTAAATATTAATAAGTGAAATTTATAAGTCGAATAAATTTTATTTCGAATAATTTGATTTAATTGGGTAATTAAATCGATAATTTAATATGTGAAAATACAGAAAAAATTGAAAATTGAGTTTAATATGATTGAAAATGATTTCTAAAATTTTATTTTATCATATTGAACTCAGAATAATGTTATAGAATTTTTAAAATCGAATTAAGAGTTTATTTGTGAAAATTGAATATTTTAATATTTAAATCGACTAGTGAAATTAGCCATTTTTTGAACAGTCTCAGAATTGGACGAAACTAGTTCCATTGGATCCGTAATAGTTTGTTATTATCGGATTTCAATTTTCATAGCAATCGGAGTTATCGTTTGACCGTGGCAGCTCGAAACGTCTAGAAATTTGATTTCAAATTTCGTGTCAATCGGATTTACCGTTTGTCCGGTGCAAGCAAAAAAGCCTAGAAATTTGATTTACCGATTTAATTTTAAATCGAACGTTTATTGCCATAACTCGCACAGATGACCGAATTAGCTCCCGAAACACGTTCCATTATGTTCGGAACGCAGGGTAAACCTTAGGAACGCCAACCGGCATGCTTCGTTTGGAGTTCGGAAATTCCGAGATGAATAGTGTCGCGTAAATTTTCTATAAAAGCCCCCTCTCTTCATAAATTTGCAAAAGAACATAACCCTAGGGTTTCAAAAACTTTCAGCCGCCACCTACTACACCAATGGCCGAAAACGATTCTCGTTTCCCCTTCAAAATCTTCAAATCCAAGCATTGTTTTAAGAAACTTCCAACTGCAAAGATGAAGAGCTCGACGAACTCTACGAGATCAACGGTTGTGATCGAAATTAGAGAAGAAATTCAACGACAAATCTCGTGCAAAGGCCTGCAGTTCGGCCTCGTTTCGCATGCTCAATAGGGGGCCGAGCTCTGACATTTCTTGGCCGAAGGTGGCTCTTGGCGTGGGCTTCAGGGTGGTACCATCTGATCGAGGTGGATGTGTGTGTAGTAGTTGCGAAAATTCAAACTATGGTGGCGGCCGTGGGTTCTATGGTACGCGTGCGTGAAAACTGGAAAGGAACGAGGAAGATGGATTTTGCATTCAACGGTCATGAGACTACAGGGGTTAGGATCTCACGGCTAGGATTAGCTAGGGTATATAAAAATAAAGAATTTGTTAATTTAGTTTATTTTGAATTCGTGTAACTTTAAATATTCATATCTTTTTCATACGAGGTCGAAAACGCGCCAAACAAGTTGCGTTTGGATCGTAGTGACGAATAATACGCTATGGAAATGGATTGGAGTCGTTTGGAGTTAGCAAAAATTTTGGGTAAAATTAAACGTCCGTTTAATTTTATTCGAAATAAATCGCTAAAACGAAATTGAAATCAAGGTGAGAACTTCTCACTCAATCGAATCAGTTTCGATTTTATTTTAAATAGTTAGATTTAAAATTCTTGAATGCATGTTTGAATGATGATTGTTATCAGTTGATTGTTAAAATAGACATTATGCGCCGTTAGTAAGCGGATGTTATTTATTAAAACATATACCGCGAATATTTCACAAACAGTGAAATTGGTATTATTTATGTACTTGGAATTGATTTCCCGCAGTATATAGCGGATGAGACCCTATTGCGCCATCTATTAAGCGGATAATATTTTAAATCCCATATACCGCGATAATTTCGTACTGGAACGGAGTTGGTATTGTGCTAATGTTTTTGGATGCAGGAAAAAAGGTTGGAGGAATCCAACTGGATTCCTCAACAGTATTTATTTGATTTTGGATATTTTGATATTCGTTGATTATCATGTCGATATATGATGTCATTGTTTTCGTGATTGACTATTTGGTGTGTAGCATCATTGGGCCAATTTTGGAATTTTAAAAGGATTTTAAAGTGATTTTTGAAAGTATACGTTTTATAAAACAATTTTGGAATTGATTCGTTTTAAATAAATAAACGTTATAATTTTTAATGTTATAGAAATTGTAATTTTTGAGAAATATAGTTAAAAGTTGATTTTTGAAAATATGGGGTTAATGATTTTATAAAATAGTTTAAATCGGGATTTTTGAATTTATTATAAAAAGTTTAAACATAGGATTTATGAAATTTGATTATCTTATAAATCAAAATGATGAAATTATAAAGGAGTTTAAAGATGTTTTAAAATAATAGTATAAATTGATTTATATAAGAGATTTATAAATTGATATTTATAAATTAAAATATTTGAGTTATAAAATGAGTTTTTATAAGTGTTAGAATGAATTGTAAATGAATTTCATAAATGAATGAAATTTATAGGATTATAAACGGTGAAGTTATAAATTGAATTTGTAAGCAGTAGGTTTATAAAATTTGTAAAGTTATTTGAAGAATAAGTTTTCGGTAAATAAATGAATCTTATAGGTTACAAGATTTATAATTTGGGAAGTTAAAGAAACGATTTTGGCAAATAAATAAATTATAAGTATTTAACTTAAATTATGGACTTTTGGTTTATAATTGAGTTATAAATTGAATAGGTTAATAAAGGAGGTTTATAAAAGGAAGTTGTTATAAAATAAATACAAATGGAATTTATAAACATTGTTTTATAAATCCGCCAACGGCTTATTTTGATAAGTAAAATGTTATGACTTATTAATGAGTTATATTCACGTTTTAGACAGTGAATAATCCTTTAAAGTAAAAAAAAGTATAGAAATGATGAAATTGGTTAACGTAGTATATTCACGTTTTTTTGAATAGTGAATAATATGTTAAAGAAAATGTTTTGGATGTAATGTTTTAAATAAAATTAAAACGATGTAACGATGTTTTTAAAATGTGTTAAGATTCGAAACCATAGATTTCAACATTCATTGTTGAAATAGACGTTTTCAAGAAATAGAAGGAAATGGTGGACCATAACACTGTTGTTATAGTAAATGATTTCCGAAAGGAAATGTTTTATTTAGTATTGGGATTTATATATCTATTTTAATTTCGAATCCCTATACTAGTGGTTTTGGGTTAACGATGTTTTACACAACATTCTTTTTGGCCCAAATAAATATGTTTAAACGAATGATTTCCTTAAAGAATAAAATATATACTTAATTTCGATTTAAGTATATTGAATATTTTCCAAGTGTAGAAAATAAAAGAGATTTGTGAATTACTTATTAATAAATAAGTATGGAAATGTTTTCCAATGTGAAATGAAACGTTTTGACAATTAATCTTTTTGAAGATAAATTGAAAATGAATAATTGAAATCGTATATTCATAAATATTTTAGAAGGTAAATTCACTATGGAATTTATAAAAGAAAAGGGGAATTTGTTTAAAAATAAATATTGATTTATTTTTGAAGTAGTGAAATTATATATCTTGCAAAGATATTTTTGGAAAACAAATAATTTGGAAAATTATTTGGAATCTGGTGATGTTGTGCATATCCATTGATAGTTCAATAACCGACTATCAATATTTACCTTTGAATGGGTATTTGTTGTGATTGCTTGAAATTAAATGCCACACTTATTTTTAAATAAGCGCTCACTATTCGTGTTAGCCGAGAAAAGACCTTAGGGTCGTATAACCCATTCCGAATATGTGATACGTCATTATGAATTGCATATGAAGACCGGTGTGGAAGACCGGATATTTTCAAAAGCGAAAGGACAACTCGTCGAATTTGTTTGCATCGACTGGTCCCCGGTATAGAGACTCCATATGTGATGGGAAGTCCGAACGTGATTAGTGAATATCCGGATTGCAAGGACTTCTTTGCAAGTGCCTTCGGTTCTGTTCGATCCCGGAACAGACTTGTATGGATAGTATGTCTGACGTTACAAATTGAGATATAAAGCAGATTTCTTTCAAATACATTTCTGTTGGTGGCAGAGAATTTATTCTCTTAGCTTAACACCCTTCTCTGAGACATACGAGCTCAGAGGTTATGTAGTTGATGGTTATCAGCGATATATTCCCAATTTGGTAATGTGACATGCTGAGTGTTGCGGTGAAATGATCATTGTTTGATCATTTGTGATATGATCATTTGTTTGATCACTTATCTTTGTGATCATTTCTTTGATCATTTGTTGACCCAAAGCATGGCTTTGTATAAAGCGTGGCTTTGTGGACGAAACTTCGTCGAACCTCACACCCCGGAATGGTCAAAACAGGAAAGATGCGGCAAGGTTATGAGGGGTAGCTCCCTTTAAGGTATGTGCATTTCCTTTTGGAAAAGGGTGGTATCATGGTATGGAGCCCAGATACTTACTTATGTTGAAACACTTTATTTATTTTGGTGTGATGTTGGTTACGAGCCTCGGATAAAGGTCCTAAAGGACCGGGGGATGGCATACTCGTGTCAGTTGTTACCTAGTTTGAAAGGTAACCCGGCCTTGTGTTGGTAGAGATCCGGTTAGGTTCTCGGGGACGTCCTTCCGGAGGCGTTTTCATGTGGCAGTGGGAAGTTCCTTGGCCTGACCATTTGTTGGAAATCCAAAGAAACAATACGATCTTCGGTTTTAGTTGTAGAACCTATCATTCACTTATGGTGGCGCCCCACTGTTTGGATGGTAGCTATAGTAGGCATAAGTGTGGAATGTCTATGCTGGCTAAGATTTATATCTTTATTTTCGAAATGATTTTCTCTACACTATGCACTAGTAATAATATCAAATGTTCTTTTTAATGCGTATCAAATATCTTTGACTATCATAAGGAGAAATCTCCTCTGATTCTGCGTTTGCATTGTGTGTGTGTGCAGGAGGCCTTATGGTAGTCTCATTTTTAAAAGCATTGCGAATTGACTTTAAAAATATTCCTCTATTTTGACTTTAAAGAAAAATAAACTGTTCTGAGTTCTCACACCAGTTTCATGACTGACTCGGAGTTTATTGTTTCCTTCCTAAACATCTGGGTGCCCACAAATTTCCACACGGGCAGTCAAGAGTTAAGGTTTATCAGGATATTCTGGAATTCAGGAGTTGCTGGAGGCAAGCTGGATGGCATGGCGTATTACTAGTATATAGTATTTCTTTTTCCGATGTTTTTTTGTTGTTTGTTGTTGTTCACTCTGATGATGTAATGCAATGTATAAAATGTAATAACTGATATAGTTCTTTGTTTAAAGATTATTCATTTATCTGCTATATGTTGTTCCGCTGCGATTGTGAGATTCTGATATTGTTCTGTTGTTATTCTTTCTGTTCTTTTCTCTCTTCTTTTTCCTCTTCTACCTCTTTCTTCTTCTTAAAACCCTAAGTGTTCGGTTTTCCGGCATTCGATTGCTTGACAGTTGATACAGTGAACGTACTGATGTCAGTTTTCGGAAGTCGAAGAATCGGGTCCTTACAATGTGGTATCAGAGCATATGGTTAAGCGACAACCATGGCTCTGTTGGGTATTACTCATTAGAGATAGAGTCAGTAGTACTCTAGAATGAGTTGAGTGTAATAATAGCCATGAGAGCGTATTTGGTAGTGAATATTAAATTGTTTTATATTGTGATGATTGGTTTGTTGAGTGGTATACGGATTCTGGTTAATACGAGTAATTAACGTTGTTGATAGGGATCTCTAAACACTTGTACAGAACAATTCGACACGATATTGTTTTAAATTGGGTAAATGAAATAATTTTACCTTGATTATATTTTATATATAAAGGAATAATTTTTCAGAATTATTAAAGTGTATATAAGTTGATTGTTTAGTTGTTTGAATAATCTAAATTAAAGAATAATTGTATAAGCAAAAGAATTATAAGAATTAAATTATAATTAATGTGATTTGCAATTGAGAAATAAACTTATATATATAAGAAATGAAGCTATATGAATATATTTATGAATATGAGTTGTAAATAAAAATGAATTTAAAGTTAAATGGAAATTTACTTTAGAATTGGAATCTGAAATTGATTTACAAGTGGGAATTTAAGTTATGTAAAACCAAATGATGTTTGTAAAATGGAAGTATAATGTGACCACCCGTCTTTCATTCCACAGAAAAACGTATCATCAATAAGAAAAGAAAGAGATCGAAATAGAAGGATAGAAAGAAAAGAAACAACAATCATCGGAATCTCACAGCGGAAATGAACAAAATATAATACTACATATATCCCTTACATAATTTACATATCAGAATTCACAAAATGAAACTACTCCATTACATCAGCCATTCATAAGAGTTTTTCCAACCCATACAACTCAAAACATAACACCAAAATGCCACTACAGTGAATATAGATAGATAGTACGTCTGGACTCCAGCTCCAGCTTCCAAAACACATGCTAATCCAAACCTAATCACTTGGCTACTCATAAAAATTTGAGTACCCAAGAGTTTATGAAAAACAAAATAAATTCCGGGTCAGACATGGGTCTGGTGTAAGTAAATCAGTTAAAGTGGTTTAACTTTTAAAAATCATTTGAAACAAAGGGTATCACGTAAGACTTCCCACAAATAAACACGGGTAAGTTTTTACCATACGCTAACCAAAACATTTGAAAGGAAATTCAGTGATATTATAATAGGGTCTAGGGTTTTCAAGTAAATAGAAAATAGCCGAAATTGTTACATGATTAAATTCCAACTACTAGCCACGAAAGTGGGTAATACAATCAAAACCGTAGGGACTCGTAGGAAAAATGGGTTTCCATCAATGACAGGGCTACTGGGGTACCGCTCGTCATAGTACGGGGCCTAGATCACCGTACCGAGGATCACTCCCGATCCCGTGCAACAAAAGGCCGGACCCATCCCTTACTGGATAGTTCCGAGCAAGACAACCCCGCAGTTGTGGCCAACAACTGCCCACACAGCCGAATAAATAATAAGGGACTTCTAGACAGGGGTAAATCTCACTCTCAAGTGGGGGCTACCCACGAAACCTTGCTGCACCTCCCCTGTTTTAGCCATTCCCGGTTGATGAGGCTTGAGGTTACGATTACCTTCATAAAGAACACAGCTCTTAGAATGCTCATCGTCCACCTGACGATGTTCTGAAAGCATTCAATCCATACAAGTTCGTTCCGGGTTCGAACGAAACCGAAGGCATTATCTTGTTACACTCGTTTTGGAATCACCCTCAGAGTTAACGACGATAACCCTTGCACTCTGATTCACCATCTCGAATCTATAAATACTATTCCGTCAAACTCATTACGGAATCACCCACAGAGTTATACTGACGTATAGCCCCTACACATCGAGTCCTCACTCTTCACATAAGATTCACGACCTAACTGTATTTGGAATCGATGTGGTTTTCGGATATCCAAATATGGAAACCCGATCCCGGTCTCATCGAAATCCAAAGCGTGTCTTTTAGGTCTAAGTTGTTTTAAAGGTTTAAATAATTCAATTCAAATTTTAAACATAGCATCACACAACATGATCAACAGATAATAACCAATATCTATCACAGATATACAACATCTCATCACAGAATATAACACAACTATCATTCAACAGATATCAACCATATTCAGATATCAATTCAAACTATCTTCCACATGCAAACACTACTTAATTAATATCATAATTAATTTAAATTAAATTAATTACTTAAGAATTTATCACTTAATCTTGCTTAACCAAACATCAATTAATTAATCACAATCATTTAATTAATTAATCACCACTTAATTATCTCATTATTAATTAATTACTACTTAATTAATTAATAATATTTATTTAATTATCAATTAATTTCCATAATTATTTATTAATTAAACTTTGATTTAAATCAATCCTTCCTTAATTATTAATTAACCCTTAATTTATAATTAATTAACCTTAATTAATTCTTAATTAATTACAAATTAATTTCTTAATTACATAATTAATTATTCATTAATTAACCTTAATTATTTAATTAATTAAATCTTAACCCTTAATTAATTTACAATTAATTATAAATTAATTAATGTTTAATTACTTAATTAATTAACTCTTAATCAATTAATTAATTAACTTCTTAATCACTAATTTATTTATCATTAATCATTTAATTAATCAATTATTAATCACATATGAATTAACCTTAAATTAATTAATAAATTAATTAATAACCTATTAATTGTTATTTAATTTAATCCTTAATTATCCATTGAATAATTCCTAAGAAATTAATTAAATCTTAACAATTAATTAACCAAAATTAATTTATTAATTCCATCACTAATTACTAATAAATTTAAGTAAACTTAAATTTCAAAATCTAATTAACTTCAAAACAAAACAATGTTCATTCATCTTTAAAAAAAGGCTTACATATTTAAATATTATTAAAAACTAATCGCCTTTAAAAATGTTAGATTTAAAAATATAAAACCATTTCAAACTTCAAATAATAAGATGCGAATTACTTTTGAAATAAATATTTGATACTTAATAAAATAGAGATAATATAAGTGTTAAACTTTCAACTTAAAACGAAATTGAAGTTTCAAAATAAACTTAAACTTTGTCTTCATTAATATGCTTAAAGCCCGCCCCAAAACCAAGCTAACACAAACAAGCTCCATCTCCCCCTACCTTCCCTCAACTACCCTGAACCCAACATCACTCACACAACAGCACATAACCACACGAACAGAGCAATCACGCGAGAATCACGACCCAAACTCGAGCGTTCCTTCGAGAAAAACTCACTCGCGCACGAAACTTACTGATACACTCTCTGTCTCGTGCACATGCACGAAACCACGGCGTCTCCATCGCCACCGCCGACCTCACGCGCGAACCCCAAATCCATCCTCGACCCATAATCCAAACCCAGAGTCCAACAATACGGCCTCACGCGAAATTGGGTTGTTCGAACCCAAAGTCGAACTGCAGACGTCAGGAAACAAACTATCACCCACGGCAATGTCGACCACCCTGCACCACTAAACTCCGGCCATGCGTGCGTAAAACCCAAACTCACCTCTACCCCAAACCCCGTGATACTCGATTACCTCTATGCTTCACGCGATCAAATTTTTCAAGCTCGAAAAACACAGTACTCAAAACCCTACAAACCCAAATTCCCAATTCCATGTTGCAAAATAAAATCAATCACTATTTTTCTAGTGTTATACAACATCTAACATAGCTTCTGTTTAAATTTCAAAACTTAAAATCAACCCAATCTTATGAATTTGACAAAAGTCCCAAATTCAGTAAATTTAAAAATTCAAATTCATTTGTATGTTAAAATTTTTGATTTCAGGCTTAAAATTCATATTTTTCATTTTAGATTCAGTATATATATTTGATTCATTAAAATTTTAACAAGATTTATATGCTAAAATTTTGTTTTACTGCATGTTTACTTTCTGCAGTTTTTTTTTCTTCTAATCTGTTTCATTGCATATTTAACTAATCACTTAAATCATGTTGAATTTAAACTCCACACTTGATGATATCCACTCACTATCACTTTGCTAAATTTAAATTTGAAGTTTTGTTTCTGAAATCTACTCTGTACTTGAGTTTACAGAGTAGTACAATTTTCTTTTAAACATGCACAGCAAAAATTTAAAACCTGAAACAAATATTTCACAAGATAATTGACATACAAGCATTACATCACTAACATTCAACCTGCAACCTTTTTATACTTAAAGTTTGATTTAAGAATTTACTCACAGTATTAGTTGTGAAGATTCAAGCTGCTGGAAAAAATGTAAGAACTGCAGATCTTCTTTTCCCACTTTCTTGAATTTGTTGCTTAACCTTGAAATGCTTTAAATCTTGAATTAATAGGTGATAAAACTGAGTTTTATTTCAGAAATTTCTTTGAAGATTCAGGAACTATGATTTGCAGGTTTCTTTACTGCAATTTACTTTAAACTTTGCTTTCAAGAGAAGCTTGAATGTTTGATTTAAATTTGGGTAAAGATGTAGAGCTTGATGAAGTTCAGATTTTTGAAAATGGAGAATGTAAAATTTGTTGTAATAAAATGAGAAAATATGAAGAAATGTCTTTTAAGAATTTGTTTTATAAAATTTAAAGAAAAGAAAAATCTAAATTATGACACTTGTCAAAATAATAGTTAAATTTCTAACACATGTTTTATTAATAGGTTTAAATGTTAACATGTGTTTATCTCATGCAAAAAGAAATAAAATTGTTTTTCTTAAATGATTTTCTTATATAAGTTTATATTTTAAATTCCTATAAAATAAATTTCCTTTAAAGAATGAAGATAAAACAAATGTTATAACATAATTAAAATCATGAGAATATTCTTCAAAATTCAAAGTAAAATTTATAGAATAAAAATTAACATAATTTACATCCTTTAATCAATTCAAACACAGATTGAATTTTTAAAATCCAATTCAAAATCAAATTTGATATGAATAAAATTTTAACACATTCAATTCCTTATATATGTATTAGTTTTTTAATTAAAATAAATTTATTTTTACCACTCATTTATTAGCTGTTGAATAAAATAACAAATTTATCAATTCAAATTAATTTATTATATGGATTATCATATTTAAATTCGGTGTGAAATTCCGAGATATCACAATCCTCCCCCCTTAAAAGAAGTTCGTCCCTGAAATTTAAACAAAAGATAATCCAAAATTTCATTTTATTCAACACTTCAAACATACATAACATCCATACATAAGCAACCATCAAACAAAACATCCAAACAAACATTCATCCAATACAACCACTAGCTATCCGGATACATATCCGGATAAGCCTTCCTAAAGCTATCCAGAGTCTCCTAGGTACAATCTCTGGGATCCTCACTCCACTAGACTTTAACAAGCTTCACCATCTTGCTTTTGAGTTGCCTCTCATCTTGATCAACAATTCAAATAGGATGTCGGACAACCGATAAGTCCGGCACAACCTCCAAGTCTTCCTGCACAGCTGGCTCCACAATAAGAGATGGATCGTGCACATATTTCCGTAGATGAGATATGTGAAAAACATTGTGAATTCCAGCCATCCGGACTGGCAATTCAATCCTGTATGCAACAGCACCAATCCTCTCGAGAACTCGGAATGGACCAATGTATCTCGGAGCGAGTTTCCCTGTCTTCCCGAATCTTACAGCTCCTTTAATAGGGGAAACTTTGACAAATACTAAATCACCAATCTCGAACTCCAATTGTCTTCGTCTCTTATCAGAATATTTCTTTTGTCGATCCTGAGCAGCTTTCATCCCTTTCTTAATAAGCTCGACTTTAGCAGATGCTTCACGGATCAGATCTGGTCCAAGCACAATACGATCCTTCGACTCTATCCAACAAGCTGGAGATCTACACGGTCTTCCATACAATGCTTCATAAGGAGCCATCTTGATACTTACTTAGTAACTGCTATTATATGAGAACTCTACCAGATGTAGATGATCCTCCCATGATCCTTCAAAATCTAATACATAGGCTCTCAGCATATCTTCTAGAATTTGATTAAGCCTTTCTGTTTGTCCATCTATTTATGGATGATATGCTGTGCTCAATCTCAAATTAGTCCCCAATGCTGATTGCAATGCCTCCCAGAATTTGCTGGTGAAAATCGGATCTCGATCACTTACAATGCTGACTGGAACACCATGCAATCTCACAATCTCCTTCAAGAAAATTTCAGCCAAAGAAACTGCAGTACGGTTTGCTTTAACTGGTATAAAATGGGCGCTCTTGGTAAGACGATCCACAATTACCCATATTCCTTCATTACCCTTCTTTGTTCTAGGCAACCCGTCGATGAAGTCCATCGCAATCATCTCCCATTTCCATGTCGGGACCTCCAAAGGTTGTAACAAACCAGCTGGCTTCTGCTGATCTCCTTTCACTTGCTGGCAGATAGCACAATTATTGACGAATCTGGCTACATCCTTCTTCATGCCCTGCCACCAGAAAACTCTCTTCATATCCTTGTACATCTTTGAGATTCCTGGATGGATATTCAATCTGGAACGATGACTTTCAGATAAGACCTCCTGCTTCAATTCCTTGAAATTTGGAACACAGATCCTTCCGTTTATCCTTAGCGTCCCTTGATCATCAATCTCAAAATTAGGACATTGCCCCTTCCTAACTCTTCTGATAATTCCTCTTAACCTACTATCAGATTCCTGCTTGCTTGAAATCATTTCCAGAAGAGATGGAACCACTTCCAAAAGAGAAAGAACCGCATTTCTGTTAAGAGCATCTGCCACAACGTTCGCCTTCCCTGGAGTATACAGAATATCCAAATCGTATGATGCCAAGAACTCAACCCATCGCTGCTGTCTTAGATTAAGATCTTTCTGAGAGAAAAGATATTTCAACGGTTTGTGATCCGTGAATAACTCAAACTTTTCTCCTAAAAGATAGTGTCTCCATATCTTTAAAGCAAAAAACAATAGCCAACAGCTCTAGATCATGCGTAGCGTAGTTCCTCTCATGTGGCTTCAACTGCCGACTCGTATACGCAATAACCCTACCATTCTGCATAAGAACAGCTCCCAATCCAACAATACAGGCATCAGTATACACTTCAAACTTGCTCTTACCATCAGGAATAGCCAATGCAGGAGCGCTTGTCAACTTTGCCTTCAGTTTCTGGAAAGCTTTCTCACACTCCGGTGTCCACTTGAATTTAGCTCCCTTCCTTGTCAGCTTCGTTAGATGAGAAGAGATCTTAGAATAATCCTTAATAAACTTCCTGTAGTAACTGGCAAATCCAAGAAAACTGCGAACTTCTGTAGGAGTCTGAGGCTGCTTCCATTCCAGAATAGTCTCAACTTTAGCAGGATCTACAGAGATTCCCTCACCAGAAACAATGTGGCCCAAAAATTTTACTTTAGATTTCCAAAAATGACACTTAGAAAACTTCGCCTTCAGCACATGCCTTCTCAGAGTTTCCAAAACTATTCTCAAGTGCTGCTTGTGCTCTTCTTCCGATTTAGAGTAAACCAAAATGTCATTGAAAAATACCAAACTTATTCAGAACATCTCTGAAGACTCGGTTCATCATATCTACAAAGTAAGCAGGAGCGTTGGTTAACCCGAAAGGCATAACCAACCACTCATAGAAACAATTAGGTCCCCTAAATGCGGTTAAGGGAATACTGTCTTCAGCTACCCTTAATTGATGGAAACCTGATGCTAGATCTAACTGAGAAAAGACAGATGCACCATGAAGCTGGTCGAAGAGATCATCAATGCGAGGAAGAGGATACTTATTCCGAATGGTCACCTTGTTCAGTTCACGGTAGTCTACATAGAACCTTAGCGACCCATCCGACTTAGTGACAAAAACTGCAGCAGAACCCCAACAGGAAAAACTTGGTCTAATCAAACCCTTCTCCAACAAATCTTGAGTTTGCTTCACTAATTCCTCCCTCTCCCTTGGAGCCATCCTCCTACTAGGTTGAATTACAGGTACTGCTCCAGGAACCAAATCTATACGGAACTCTATTTCCCGATGCGGTGGCAAACACTTAACTTCCTCAAATACGTCGGAGAAATCTCGAACTACTTCAATATCTACAACCTCTTCTTGAGAAGTCTCCACTCCATGTAAAAGACTACTCAAGTGGATTACAGAGTTATCACACATTACTCTGGCAATCCTACCCAGATCATTTCCAACGAAACTGTTCTTTCATCACAATTTAAAATAGCCTTATATTTGTCAAGCCAATCCATTCCCAATATAAGGTCAAAACCTTGAAAATCCAATACATAAGGATCACAGGAAAAACTATGGCATAGATAGGAGATTCTCAAATCTTTACAAATCCTATCCAATTTGGTTACCCCTCCTATAGGATTTGATACACAAATGGGATTGTCAATGATACTAGGGGTAAGTAAGAAATTATCTACAGTTCCCAGGGAAATAAAACTTAAAGAAGCACCAGAGTCAAATAAGACTTTAATATACTTTCCATTTAAAAGTAAAGTACCTTCTAAAACTCCCTTGCCTTTCGATGAGTTCGATGGTGCGCCTTCTAAAGCAAATACTTTGTTCTGTTGAACCTTATGAAGGAGCGGGCAGTCTCTAATCATGTGTCCTCGTTGGTGACAGTTAAAGCAAAGAGACTTCTGAACTAAGGCTGACCCTGGTCCACTATACTGCTGTCGCTGCTGCTGAGATCCTTTGCTGGGACACTTGTTTGCCAGATGACCTTCTTGTTGATAAATATAACACTTTCGGGGTCCATTATTGTTCCCAGACTTCTTCTTGTTATGCTTCTTCCAGTTAGGATTGAATTTCCTCGTATTCGGGTTAGAAGAATTCCCTCCTGATGCAGCAACTTGAGCTACTGACCTCTTCTTCATCAAATCTGCATACCTTAACGCCATATCAATAAGCTCCACCAAAGACCCTTTCAGATGTGCAGTCATTCTCTCATGATACTCAGGCCTCAACCCTTGGACAATCTCGTTCTTCTTAAGAGGTGTGTCTATAAGTCCTGGTCTGTAGCAAGATAACTCGTTGAATTTAGTCTCGTATTCAGCTATGGACATACTTCCTTGTTTCAAATTCAGAAAGTCTTGATAAAGCCGAGTTCTTCCTGCAGCAGGCATATACTTTTCCTCAAACATCTCCTTAAATTCTTCCCAAGACATACCATCCTTCGAGATATTAGTAGTCACTGAATTCCACCATACTGCAGCACCACCTTGTAATTGCCATGCAGCCATTATTCTCTTCTGCTCATCTGATAACCTCATGCTCTTAAAAATCTTCTCACACGAGCGAATCCATGCTTGAACTTCTATTATAGTTTCTGTTCCTTGAAATGGTTTCCCTCTAAGATGAACAAAGTCCTTGCATAATGCGGCAAAACTGGATGAAGACGTAACTGGATTAACAGTCTCATTATCAGTCTGCTCTCTTCTGTTACCAGTTGATCCACTACCAACAACTCTTCCCCTTCGGCCTCTTGAACTCATATTGGCTACCTGAACAGGTAATCCAATCAATTTAGATAGGGATATAGTTATATAAGAAAATTACAAATACGCACTCTCAAGATAGATTCTACTTCAGAGCCTAGGTGTTTCTCAACCATTGCTCTGATACCAACTGTGACGACCCATCTTTCATTCCACAGAAAAACGTATCATCAATAAGAAAAGAAAGAGATAGAAATAGAAGGATAGAAAGAAAAGAAACAACAATCATCAGAATCTCACAGCGGAAACTAACAAAATATAATACTACATATATCCCTTACATAATTTACATATCAGAGTTCACAAAATGATACTACTCCATTACATCAGCCATTCATAAGAGTTTTCCCAACCCATACAACTCAAAACATAACACCAAAATGCCACTACAGTGAATATAGATAGATAGTACGTCTGGACTCCAGCTCCAGCTTCCAAAACACATGCTAATCCAAACACTTGGCTACTCATAAAAATTTGAGTACCCAAGAGTTTATGAAAAACAAAATAAACTCCGGGTCAAACATGGGTCTGGTGTGAGTAAATCAGTTAAAGTTGTTTAACTTTTAAAAATCATTTGAAACAAAGGGTATCACGTAAGACTTCCCACAAATAAACACGGGTAAGTTTTTACCTTACGCTAACCAAAACATTTGATAGGAAATTCAGTGATATTATAATAGGGTCTAGGGCTTTCAAGTAAATAGAAAATAGCCGAAATTGTTACATGATTAAATTCCAGCTACTAGCCACAAAAGTGGGTAATACAATCAAAACCGTAGGGTCTCGTAGGAAAAATGGGTTTCCATCAATGGCAGGGCTACTGGGGTACCGCCCCTTAAACTACGGGGCCTAGATCACCGTACCGAGGATCACTCCCGATCCCTTGCAACACAAAGCCGGACCCATCCCTTACTGGATAGTTCCGAACAAGACAACCCCGCAGTTGTGGCCAACAACTGCCCACACAGCCGAATAAATAATAAGGGACTTCTAGACAGGGGTAAATCTCACTCTCAAGTGGGGGCTACCCACGAAACCTTGTTGCACCTCCCATGTTTTAGCCATTCCCGGTTGATGAGGCTTGAGGTTACGATTACCTTCATAAAGAACACAGCTCTTAGAATGCTCATCGTCCACTTGACGATGTTCTGAAAGCATTCAATCCATACAAGTTCGTTTCGGGTTCGAACGAAACCGAAGGCATTATCTTGTTACACTCGTTTTGGAATCACCCTCAGAGTTAACGACGATAACCCTTGCACTCTAATTCACCATCTCGAATCTATAAGTACTATTCCGTCAAACTCATTACGGAATCACCCATAGAGTTATACTGACGTATTGCCCCTACACCTCGAGTCTTCACTCTTTACATAAGATTCACGACCTAACGTTATTTGGAATCGATGTGGTTTTCGGATATCCAAATATGGAAACCCTATCCCGGTCTCATCGAAATCCAAAGCGTGTCTTTTAGGTCCAAGTTGTTTTAAAGGTTTAAACAATTCAATTCGGGTTTTAAACATAGCATCACACAACATGATCAACAGATAATAACCAATATCTATCACAGATATACAACATCTCATCACAGAATATAACTCAACTATCATTCAACAGATATCAACCATATTCAGATATCAATTCAAACTATCTTCCATATGCAAACACTACTTAATTCATATCATAATTAATTTAAATTAAATTAGTTACTTAAGAATTTATCAATTAATCTTGCTTAACCAAATATTAATTAATTAATCACAATCATTTAATTAATTAATCACCTCTTAATTATCTCATTATTAATTAATTACTACTTAATTAATTAATAATCTTTATTTAATTATCAATTAATTTCTATAATTATTTATTAATTAAACTTTGATTTGAATCAATCATTCCTTAATTAATTATTAATTAACCCTTAATTTATAATTAATTAACCTTAATTAATTCTTAATTACCTTAATTAATTCTTAATTAATTACAAATTAATTTCTTAATCACATAATTAATTATTCATTAATTAACCTTAATTATTTAATTAATTAAATCTTAACCCTTAATTAATTTACAATTAATTATAAATTAATTAATGTTTAATTACTTAATTAATTAACTCTTAATCAATTGATTAACTTCTTAATCACTAATTTATTTATCATTAATCATTTAATTAATCAATTATTAATCACTTATGAATTAACCTTAAATTAATTAATAAATTAATTAATAACCTATTAATTGTCATTTAATTTAATCCTTAATTATCCATTGAATAATTCCTAAGAAATAAATTAAATCTTAACAATTAATTAACTAAAATTAATTTATTAATTCCATCACTAATTACTAATACATTTAAGTAAACTTTAATTTCAAAATCTAATTAACTTCAAAACAAAACAATGTTCATTCATCTTTAAAAAAACTCTTACATATTTAAATATTATTAAAAACTAATTGCCTTTAAAAATGTTAGATTTAAAAATATAAAACCATTTCAAACTTCAAATAATAAGATGCGAATTACTTTTGAAATAAATATTTGATACTTAACAAAATAGAGATAATATAAGTGTTAAACTTTCAACTTAAAACAAAATTGAAGTTTCAAAATAAACTTGAACTTTGTCTTCATTAATATGCTTAAAGCCCGGCCCAAAACCAAGCTAACACAAACCAGCTCCATATCCCCCTACCTTCCCTCAACTACCCTGAACCCAACATCACTTACACAACAGCACACAACCACACGCACCAAGCATTCACGCGAGAATCACGACCCAAACTCGAGCGTTCCTTCGCGGAAAACTCACTCGCGCACGAAACTTACTGATACACTCTCTGTCTCGTGCGCATGCACGAAACCACGGCGTCTCCATCGCCACCACCGACCTCACACGTAAACCCCAAATCCATCCTCGACCCATAATCCAAACCCAGAATCCAACAATACGGCCTCAAGCGAAATTGGGTTGTTCGAACCCAAAGTCGAACTACAGACGTCAGGAAACAAACCATCACCCACGGCAATGTCGACCACCCTGCGCCACCAAACTCCGGCCATACGTGCGTAAAACCCATACTCACCTCTACCCCAAACCCCGTGATACTCGATCACCTCTATGCTTCACGCGATCAAATTTTTCAAGCACGAAAAACACAGTACCCAAAACCCTACAAACCCAAATTCCCAATTCCATGTTGCAAAATAAAATCAATCACTATTTTTCTAGTGTTATACAACATCTAACATAGCTTCTGTTTAAATTTCAAAACTTAAAATCAAATCAATCTTATGAATTTGACAAAAGTCCCAAATTCAGTAAATTTGAAAATTCAAATTCATTTGTATGTTAAAAATTTTGATTTCAGGCTTAAAATTCATATTTTGCATTTTAGATTCAGTATATATATTTGATTCACTAAAATTTTAACAAGATTTATATGCTAATTTTTTTTTTTATTTCATGTTTGCTTTCTGCAGTTTTTTTTTTCTTCTAATCTGTTTCATTGCATATTTAACTAATCACTTAAATCATGTTGAATTTAAACTCCACACTTGATGATATCCACTCACTATCACTTTGCTAAATTTAAATTTGAAGTTTTGTTTTTGAAATCTACTCTGTACTTGAGTTTACAGAGTAGTACAATTTTCTTTTAAACATGCACAGCAAAAATTTAAAACCTGAAACAAATACTTCACAAGATAATTGACATACAAGCATTACATCACTAACATTCAACCTGCAACCTTTTTATACTTAAAGTTTGATTTAAGAATTTACTCACAGTATTAGTTGTGAAGATTCAAGCTGCTGGAAAAAATGTAAGAACTGCAGATCTTCTTTTCCCACTTTCTTGAATTTGTTGCTTAACCTTGAAATGCTTTAAATCTTGAATTAATAGGTGATAAAACTGAGTTTTGTTTCAGAAATTTCTTTGAAGATTCAGGAACTATGATTTGCAGGTTTCTTTACTGCAATTTACTGCAAACTTTGCTTTCAAGAGAAGCTTGAATGTTTGATTTAAATTTGGTTGAAGATGTAGAGCTTGATGAAGTTCAGATTTTTGAAAATGGAGAATGTAAAATTTGTTGTAATAAAATGAGAAAATATGAAGAAATGTCTTTTAAGAATTTGTTTTATAAAATTTAAAGAAAAGAAAAATCTAAATTATGACACTTGTCAAAATAATACTTAAATTTCTAACACATGTTTTATTAATAGGTTTAAATGTTAACATGTGTTTATCTCATGCAAAAAGAAATAAAATTGTTTTTCTTAAATGATTTTCTTATATAAGTTTATATTTTAAATTCCTATAAAATAAATTTCCTTTAAAGAATGAAGATAAAACAAATGTTATAACATAATTAAAATCATGAGAATATTCTTCAAAATTGAAAGTAAAATTTGTAGAATAAAAATTAACATAATTTAAATCCTTTAATCAATTCAAACACAGATTGAATTTTTAAAATCCAATTCAAAATCAAATTTGATATGAATAAAATTTTAACACATTCAATTCCTTATATATGTATTAGTTTTTTAATTAAAATAAATTTATTTTTTCCACTCATTTATTAGCTGTTGAATAAATAACAAATTTATCAATTCAAATTAATTTATTATATAGATTATCATATTTAAATTCGGTGTGAAATTCCGGGATATCACATATAACTGAAGTGATGTTGAATGAAGTTGATTTTGGTATCAAAGTAAATTATTTAAGTTAAGTGATAAATATGAACTTGAGTTATATAAATGAAATTCAATTTTATAATTGAATTGAATGAATGGATTGAATGTAAATCAATTAAATGTAAATAATTGATATGAAATAATGAATCACTACAAGAAAATGTGGTTTCAACTGCAATAGTAGGCAACGTTTTTACAATAACTGCTGACAAAGGAATTTTGCAAAATAAAAATTAGAAACCATGAACGCTGTTTAAAGTGAGAATTTTTTTCATTACGCGGTCACTTGGCCGCCTTCCTTTTTTCCTTTTCAACTTCGCTCCACGTAAAAGTAAAATTCTAAATCCTCCTGCGAAATTTAAACCTAATTAAACATGAAATCTCCCATGAAAAATTGTTCCTTCCCTGACCTCTCCTATAATATCCCATAAACTCGAGCCCTAATTCCCTCTGAATCCATCATTGGCAATCGCTTGAGCCCTAAAGCACCGTGAATCCTTCATTGGCAAACACGAGAACATGAATCGAATTCTAAGTCCACTCAATAAATAAGAGGCCTCATTCAAGAATTCTTGGTCATTCGCTTTAGAAATCCGATTTGAGGTAATTTATTTAATCTTTAGATGCAACATATGAGATTGCTTTCTTTATTATCATGCATAATACTGCGGTTATGTTTCCAAGTTCTAGAGAAAAAAGACAGGTCTTTGTGTGGTAGGGTTAGTCAATAATAGTTTGTTTTCAAATGGTTAGTAAAGATTTCATCGTTGCTCATCATAGAAAGTTTTAATTTTTATCACCGTTTTAATTACAAAGGTACAAATAATTTGATCATAAAGCATTTTGAAATCGACATGATTGGTGATAAAATAGTTTTTACCTGCTAAATATCATTGTTTTTTTATTCATGAATTAAAATCCAATGAAGATCCACTGGCTGAAATACTTTACTTGTGTCTCAATTCTCAATGGTCGCTTCTTAATGCAATGCATTCACTTATTATCTAGTTTGAACTTTGTTTAGTGATGTATTTTATTTCTTCAATCTTGCACATACTTCTTTCTATCTGTGTTTAATCATCATTTTCTCTCTTTTTAAATTTTATAGTTTGCAAGCTACCAATCAGCACTAGATCGATTTATTAGCAATTGCTCAATCAATTTTACTTTTAGTGATTGAGGATGAGCTTCTTAACATAAAAAATGAAATCTAATGCAATGTCGGCTTTATATTGGAATTGACTGTCAAATATTTTTAGTCAAATATTGGAGAACATTAAAAGTGAGGCCATTTATCAGCAACCAAATTTATTGTTAATGGCGCAGGCCAAGTATCAGGAGAGGGGTAATGCATAGACATTACTCCGGTGCTACAAAATAGCGCCATTGTAATGGCAAATTTTTTGGAAACAGTTTGGCTTACAGAATTCCTTTTGGTTTGTGGCCTAAATTCATGTGGATGTTTCCCAGTGTAGCTTTGCAATATTTATACATAACAACTAAATGTCAGAAGGTAACGCGTTAACCAATACATTTTGAATCGTTGTATATGCATTTTAGTTGTGTCCCTCAAAAGCCTCCAACTTTTAACAGTTTGTACTGTCTTAGATTATCCTTTGATATAACAATGTTAGCCTTAAAACTTATCTTGATTTTTATTAAATACTAATAATAAGACATTGTTACTTTATTCTGTTTGATTTTTATCAAATATCAGTAATAGGACATTGTTACATTATCCTGCTTGTTTTTATTATACATCGGCAATAGTTGTGTCCCTCAAAACACTCCTCCTACTAATAACAATTTTTACTATTTAATTGGATCATCTTTTGATATAGCAATATTCGCCGTAAACTTACCCAGCTTGATTTCTATTAAATATCAAGAAAGGACAATGTAAGTCTGTAAACTGACATTCTCAAATTGTTACCTAGATTTCATTTTGGTGTTATGGGCTGGCAGCACATTGCATGTATCATGTAGGACTGTAAAAAAAGCCCACAAGTAAATGCATTCAGTGCATATGTATGGTTCTACTGAAGTTTGTAACTTGTTTGTGGACCACTTTTAGCTTGGTAGAAAAGTGTTAAATATATATTAGTAATTGCATTATCTACTAATTAATTTTGGAAGGTGTCCCATAATATGGGATTTGATACTAAGCATGTGCTGTGTCGTGGGTCATGATTATGGTTAGCCCACTATATTTACGCGTCATGTTCAAATTGGTCAGCATAGGATATCACCTTGTCTATTTCTCACAGTTTCTCTCGTGGGGTCGCTTGGAGTATGGCTGTGGTTGATGCGTTTAAGTAAATGTGCGTATATGTTCTTATGCACATAGTCATCTATGTTACATAACTTTCAACATATGCATACATACTGCCATATAACTAGCTAAGTTCATATAGCCTGGATTGCAACTGACTTTAACGTTTACCTTCGGATCCCAGCTCAAAACTGAATGAATATTTAATCATTACATGATTGAAATAGGGTTCTGTGGCGTGAACGTGTGAGTTCTGTGTTTATTTCAACTATGAGCATCTCATGTTCTTCTACATAAATCTGCTCCAGTTAGTGTCATGATCTTGAATCCATCAATGGCTGACATCCATCCACGTAACAAATTTCACATGTGGGTATTCATGTGATTTATCGCTTGTGGGTTCGACCATTGTATATGTTCCAGCTCACTTTTCCAATTTGTTGAAGACTTTTTCATAATAGAGAGCTAAGGCAGTTTTGAAGGAAGTATGTGGGATGTTGGTCAGTGGTAGAAATAAAGGTGATGGAGTATGAATATGACAGAGGTTATGAAGGAAGATTGTGGATGTTGAGATGGGTTGTAATGGTGCAGTTTTGAAGCACTACGGTCAATGTTGAAGTTTGTATGACTTAAGTGAAGAACTGATGGCAGGCAGTGTTTTGAGATATGGTTGAATGCATTGTCAGGGGTAATGGATAGTGATGTACAGTTTGTAAGTGAGAGTTAAAAGAGAAAGGTGGGTGGCACTGGTGTGCAGCGAGTAAAGAAGATGAAAATTGGCGATTGCTCTTGCAACGAGTATTTATTAAAATAGTTGCTGGTGATGCTTCATTGGGTTTTTTCTAGCAATCTCTCCTTTGGATTACTGTGTCATGCCTCTGTTGGTTACTTGTATGTTTTATGTTTCTGGCTTCATGTTCCTATTGTCATGTCGCAGTGTTACACTCGTTTGTTGGTGATGCCTGCTTTGGAAATTTATGCATTTTTTTACTAGATTTGGTATCGATAATCTCTACTTGATCTAGGTGATGATTATGGTTTAATCTTTTGTTTTGCAAATTTTTTGTTGCTGCATTTGGTTATGGTCTTCCCTGGCCATCTTTGAAATTTGCATCTCTATGAAATATGTTCTGTTGCTTGTTGGCAATCTGGTTGTCTTCTGAATGCTAGCTTAGGCTATATTTTTTAGCTAGCTGTGTTGGAAATTTGTAGTTGGTTTGGGTCAATTTTCATAGATAGTAGTGTCCTAGCGTATCTAAGTTTGTTAGATACGTTTGTTTCTACGAGTTGCTTCCAGCGTGGAGCTTATATGCGTTTTCTTTTGCAACCTGGTTTGTATGTTGCACCATACGTGGTGCTTGAGTAAGTTTAGTCATTCAGACAATCGACCTAACTCCTATTTTTAATACGTATTTATTACTTTTGTTGTGATAAAAGTGGACGGTCCACAATAAAAAACGGCTGGCCTTGCCAAAAAAAATTATTCGTTTTAGTTATGGTTGAAATTAGTTAATTAATTATTTTATTAATGACTTGTTTAAAGATATTTAATTACTTTAACGATGGTTTAAAGTTAATTAATTGTTCATTTATGATGTTTAAAGGTAATCAATTAATTTAATAAAGGAGATTTACAAATGATATTTTGTAAAGGGGATTTATAAAAACAATATTTTGTAAAAGAGTTTTATACATTGTTACTCGGTTGCTTGGCCCGGCTATGAGATGCTAATTATTGAGTTTCTTGGTTCCCATAATATCACTTGGCGAATAAAAGATGTTTACAGCTTTAAGTCGTTCAATATTTACGCTGTAAAATTTAAACTAAATGGGACGTAGAACTTAGGTATATATTACTGTCAGAAATAGAACATTTCATACAAAGTTGTATTCCAACTGACACCAAAAATCTTATAATTCATTATCCTAATCGCCTTAACAAAGCATTGTTTCAATTATACAACAAAAGTGAACTGGTTGGCACTGCTGTGTAATCTTACATTTTTTTGTGGTATTCCTGTTTAATTTGAATTTCTTTTAGTTGAGTTCCTTTCGAAATAAATAAATAAAAATAAATTAAAAAGGTTGTGGTCTCGTATTTTCTCAGTTACTTCTTTTTTCAGTTTTTGTTCTTTATTTTTGGTTACATAGTATCAAATAATTGCTACATTAGATTGCATCCTCGAATTTTGATTACTTTGCTTTACTTAAATTCGATCAAATAAACAAATTCTACACACTTTAGTACTCTGAGCTCTTGTGTTTATCCTTGCATCGTCGGTTAATTGTATTTATAAAAAATGTTAAAATGATAAGCCGATATTTTACAACATATATTTGAAGCTCATGACGACTTGAAGAACCTAGGTTTCTGTCCTTTTTTTCATCTTATTCTCCCCATTTTTTGATGTGTATATTAATGAAGTATTTCTTGATGTGTATATTATTTTCTATACGTCTCAAGAAGAAACTCATAATGAGTATTCACATTTAAACAAGCTAACTAAAAGGCCCAGAAACTCTTCTAGCATTCATTACTTGTTTAAATAGTCTAATTTCCCATTACTATTTTGAATTTTAGATACTTGATTGCTTCCATATTATATATGATGATGGAGAAAGACTGGTTGCGTCTACACAGGTAATCATATACAACTAAATTTACACATAACTTTAGACTTAACATGTTTTGAAAATGAAAGCTAACATTCTTATTGCTTTCAATTTTAAACATAGAACCAGTAAAGAGTATGGAAAAGGAGCTCAAAATTTTGTACGTGTTGCGAAGAAAAAGTTAGGGGATGTAGAGAAAATTTTGTGTCCTTGTTTAGATTGTCGGAATCTTAGTCATCATTATGGTGAAACCGTCATTGAGCATTTAATTATAAAGGGAATGGATCCTAAGTACAAAGATGTTAGGTGGTATAATCATGGCGAGCAAGTAGATGTTGAAAATAATAATAAAAGAGTGAGGCGTACGACTTACTCAAAGCAATTCACTATGAAGATGAAGACTGCTTTAATCATAATTTTTTTGATGATGATAAAGATAAGGATGATGCACATAGACGACACGGTGATTTACTTAAGAACTTGGAAGATGCAGAAACCCCATTATATCCTGGTTGCATAGATCATACAAAGTTATCTGCCATCACTATTTTGTATAACCTTAAATTCAAAACTGGATTATCCGATTCTGGTTTTGATAAGCTTCTTAATGTGCAACAACTGTTTTTGCCAAAGAATAATGTACTTCCTAAGACTTTATATGAAGTAAAGAAATTCCTCAAACTATTTGATATGGGGTTTGAAAAGATTCATGCATGTGAGAATGATTGTTGTCTTTTTCGTAAAGAGTATAAAAATTTGAATGATTGTCCGAAATGTGGTTCCTCAAGATGGAAAATGAATCAGGATACAAATGAGATTATGCAGGGTATCTCGGTTAAGGTGTTGAGATATTTTCCAATAATTCCAAGATTCATAAGAATGTTCAGATCTGAAAAGATGGCAGAAGCATTAAGGTGGCATTTCAATAATAAAAGCAGTGATGGAAAGATGCGACATCCCGTAGATTCTGTAACATGGAGCACAATTGATGAAAATTGGGAATCATTTTCAGCCGATCCACGTAGTCTCAGACTTGGTCTTGCTACAAATGGGTTTAATCCATTTTCCATGTTGAGTTCCAAATATAGTTGTTGGCCAGTAATGCTTGTGACATATAATTTGTCGCCTATGTTGTGCATGAAGAAGGAAAATATTATGCTAACACTTCTAATTCCAGGTCCAAAGCAACCGGGGAATGATATTGATGTATATATGGCGCCATTAGTAGAGGATTTGCATTACTTGTGGAGTAGTGAAGTTGAGACGTACGATGCATTTAGTAAGACACTTTTTAATATGAGAGCTATTTTATTATGGACGATAAATGATTTTCCAGCTTATGGTAATCTTGCTGGATGTTGTGTAAAGGGTAAAAAGGCTTGTCCATTATGTGGTGTCAATACTCATCGTCGATGGTTGAAATATAGTTGAAAGAATGTTTATATGGGTCATAGAAGATTTTTGCCTATTTCACATCCGTTGAGGAAAAAAAAGCTTGGTTTGATAACACTATAGAGGATGGAAAGATGCCTAGAATTCTAACAGGTAAAAACATCTTTCTTATTTTGAAGGACTTTCCAAATGATTTTGGAAAAGAGCAGATTAAGGGAAAAGGTAAGAAAAGGAAGATCGATGACAGTAGTGAGGATGAAGATAATGAAGATGATAATTCTGTAAAAAAGGAGCTATCAAGGTGGAAAAAAATAACAATTTTTTTTTACTTGCCATATTGGGAGGTTAGTATTCAAATCTCTTTTTTATTTATTAATCTAGAAAAAAGAATATATAGAAAATTTAAATGTTAATATTTTTCGTAGGAACTTCCATTGCGTCATAATTTGGACGTAATGCATGTTGAGAAAAATGTTTGTGAAAGCACACTAAGTACAATGTTGCATGATAACAAATCAAAAGATGGGATTAATTGTAGACATGATTTAGAGGATTGGGGTATTCGACATGATCTTTATGCACAACCCCGTGGAACCAAAACATATCTTCCACCAGCTCCGTATACATTATCAAAATTGGAGAAAAAAATATTTTGCAAAAGGTTGTATGATTTCAAAGGTCACGATGGTTATTGTTCAAATTTCAAAAAATGCGTGTCGTTGGTGGATTGTAAAATTAGTGGTTTGAAGTCTCATGATTATCATGTTTTAATGCAACAATTATTATCGGTTGCAGTAAGAGGTTTATTGCCAACCAGACCCCGAAATGCAATAATTCGTCTATGTTCATTTTTCAATAAAATATGTCAACGTGTTCTTGGTAGGGAGAAGTTGCAACAACTTGATGATGATATCGTTAAAATATTGTGTGAACTTGAAAGATATTTTCCACCCTCATTTTTCGATATTATGATACACTTGACAAATCATCTTGGAAGAGAAGCACGATTGTGCGGACCAGTTCATTTTCGTTGGATGTATCCTTTTGAAAGGTATATGAAAACACTCAAAGACTACGTAAGAATTTAAGCACGACCTGAGGGGTGCATTGCAGAATCATATCTTGCCGAAGAATGCATGAAATTTTTTAGTGAATTTTTGAGTAAGTCGGTAGATATTGAAAAAAAAGATCGAAATGAAGATTATGAAGATAACGCAATACTTGAAGGGCGTCCAATTTCAATGTCCAAATCAATTACATTGTCTTCCAATGAGACAGAAATTGCTCATTTAGCTGTGTTAATGAATATGGCTATGGTGGAACCATTTTTAGAGTGAGTATATGTTATGTCCCACTTTCATTGATTTGATGTGCTTGTATTGGCAACTATAATTTAACATCACTTTTACTGTACTAGTTTGCATTTGGAGGAGTTGCAAAATTCAAACAAGCGCTTAGAAAAAAATGCGACCTTACTGTGGAAAACCCATAGAGATAGCTTCGCTGATTGGATTAAAAGGAAGGTTTGTTAAAGAATTTCAATATTTTCATATATGAATTAATGAAATTACTTGTTTAATATGTTTGAATATTTTTTTAGATACCTGTTGACTCAAAGGATCATGATATTAAAATGGATTGCATACGGTCCTAAAAAGACGGCATTCTCCTGCAAAGGATATATTATTAATGGACAACGATTTCATAAAAAAAGATGTTGATAGAGAAACCCAGAATAGCGGAGTAACTTATGACGCGACTACCATGTGTAGAGCAAGTGCAAAAGACATTTCTCAAGTGGTTGATGTGGTTACGTACTATGGGATACTGACTGAAATAATTTTACTAGATTATAATGTTTTTTATATTCCTGTTTTTAAGTGTCATTGGGCGAACATAGGAAACGGGATAAAAGTTGAAGATGGATTCACTCTTGTTAATTTACATCAAAGTCAGGTTTCATTTTCAAAAGATCCTTATATCCACGCATCTCAAGCGAAACAAGTCTTTTATTCAAGAGAAAATGATTCTTCTAATTGGTATGTTGTAATGAAAGCACCGCCAAGAGGTTTTGATGAATTAGAGATAGATGATTTTGTTGAAGAAGCTAACTATGTTGCGAGCGGCCCTGAAGAAAACGATATGGATGCAGATGATTTAGTTGAGAATGTTAGTTATGTCAGGGAGGATTGCGAAGGCATACTTGAGTAGTTTTGATGTCTTGTTTTCTTATGAGAAGTTTAAGTTAGATTTGAAGTCTTATTAAATGTTGAAATTTGAAATTTTGTTTTGAACTTTGATGTATGTATATGGTGATGTCAGTAGCAACTTTGGAAACGATATGGATGCAGATGACCCACCAATATATTAAAATTATAGTAGTATATATGTTTCATATGGTTTTCTTGCTAATTGCTATAATCAACACAAAGCCTGTGATTTTTTTTCCTAAGATGGCTACACAAATGTATAGTGTATACTAATTGCAGTTGTATATTCTTGCAAATATTGTTTGTTTTATTTTCACCGATGCATTGGATTACTAATGACAATGCTAAAACACAATATGTAGTAAAGGCGCTGTCTTTCTAATATTGTTTGTTACCATGGGACAAATTGTTATGGAATGTTATTGTTATTAATAAATCAAAGCAGCAAATAACGTTCATTACAACACTTGAAATAAAATTATATAAATCTTTAAATTATACATTAATAGCTATTTTCTATTAACAATATTTCTTATTCAGTAAATATATTGCAACTGAAATTTCAGATGCAAACAAATAACACTTCAATTTTTTGGTATGTAAATCTCAAATAAACCATCTGTACAGAAAATAGCATCAATCCTCATCCTATTTGCATCTTTTATATATTGCATTTTTTACAAGGCCTACTGCTCAAAGACTTAACTGCTCCTCGCATGATCGAAGTTGGACCTGAGTTCTGATTTTGGTAAGACGCAGGCCAATTTGTACTTTCTATATGTTACAATTTTTGTAAGGCAAACTGATTTTTGGTTATGAAAATATATTGGATGATTAATTTAAAAAAAACACTCCTGATAATTATGTACTAGATTCCCTTGACAATCAAGTGCACTGTACCAGTGCAAAGAATTAGTAACGTAATGAAATAAATAATTAGTTTAATTACAAGGATGATCACCAATTTGAACCAGAAATAACATTGACTAGGTCAAGTGATACAAGTCAAAAATGTTACGTCATGCAGCAATATATAGTGCATACTGCATGCTCTGACAAAGTCTTTTTTATTTGTACCTTAAAAGTTTTACCTAGAATATGCTCTTATAACTTGAAATTCATATGTTGATATGTTATACTTGCAGAAAATGGTTAGAAGTACGAAAAAGACAATGGATAAGAGGATTACGCGCAATCAAAAAAGTCTCGAACAATCCACATATGCATTCGATGGGTCTAATGCAATAGGTGAGCATATTGAGCCACCTTTGGAAAACAATGATGTTGGGAATGCAAACAACTCAATCGCAGACACTGCTATGCAAGTCGATGGAAATCCTGAAACAACAATGGAAATCGAGAGAACAATTGAAGACATTGATGCAAATCAGATTTCGAAAAAGAAGACTAGAGGCCCAACCAAAGTGAAAAGACTTCCTTCAGATGTTGCAAGCCGAATCGAAGTCGAGTTTAACTCATCGGGCGAACCGATAGGAAAAGGGTCGGTGAAGCTATCTTCTTATCTGGGGCCACTTGTGCGCGAGCATGTTCCATTTACACTTGAGGACTGGAGGCAACTTGGTGAAGAATTGAAATCAGTTCTATGGGAATCCGTTCAGGTTTGCTTATCTTGCAATGTTCTTAGTTACTGTATACTGATTACTACTATTAAATCTATTTATTTCTTTGCTTTTTATACATCAGCAACCCAGTGACCATATGAAACAGTGGAATATTGACGATATGTCACTAACAGCGAATACATTCACAATACAGTGCATGTGTTTCTTACAACTTTATAAAGAAAAAAAGAGAACATTTTTCTAATAATCATGAAGAATATGATAACAAAAATAACTAAACTCAAACGAAATCAAACAAAAACAATGATCAAGATATAAGAAATCACAATGGAGACCGTCTGGGAAAAGCTACGAAGGAAAATCAAAACTATGTGAAATATTTTTCAGGACACTGAGTAATTATAATTTTTTTCTAAGGGTTATATGTTATTAGTTTGTTATGCTTTATGACTTCAGTGGTAATTCTTCGAATGGTAGTTTTTGAGGATTGATTTACCTTTTTATATGTCTGATGTGATTTGGTATAGCAAGTTGTTACTTTTTCCACAAGTTTTGTCCTGTCCTAATTACTAAAAATTTTAGTGGTTGTAGCTACTTATGTCTGACTGATAGTTTCTGCATACAACCACTGCTAAAGCTTTTAAAAGACTTGCACAATTATCCTTTTCAAACTCCTGTTAGTCCTTGAATGTTGGTAGAACAAGAAGGATTTTACCCTTGTTTCCTTACACCACTTCACATTTATTTTAAAGTGTTTACTCCTGCAATATGTTTGTCCGCATTTGTCCCAGGGCTGTTACTAATTCAATTTTGAAATTATCCTTTTTCTAAAATGGTTAACCAGGTAGTTTACTGTAACTTTTACTAATCTTAAAATTTTGGCAACCTGGATGTACTTGTATGTTGTGGATTAGTTTACTTAGGTTTTGAAATGCAGTTGGTTTGTTATGTTCACCGTTTGTTCTTTAATTTTGATAACCCAATTGTTAGCTAATACATCTGTTGTCCCTATAATTTTCATTTTTACATGTGTGCACAATAATACATTATTTGTTGTTGGTTCATATACTAAATGTCTTTTCACCATGATACTTGGCCTAAACTTCCCTTTGTCGATATATTTATTTCAATTTACTGTAATATGTAGTACCTAACTTGTACGAAAGTTTTCCTGATTAGTGGTTGGGGTTTTGGACATTGCGGAAATTTAGCTGTTTCCATTGTCTGTCTTCTCGATGACTATGCGATCTTATTAATTTCTTTATTTAGTTTTTAAATAAAATTACTATATTTTGATATTTTTCTTTGTTACAGGCTAGATTTAAACTAGATGAAGAATGGCAAAAGGTTCCCATTCTTCGGCAAATGGGATGTATTTGGAGGTGTTCAAAAAGCAAACTAGTTGAAAAGTTATTAAAGGCAAAAAACACGGAGGAACGGCTTCGACTAAAACCAGATAATGTCAAAACTATGAAGGAATGGAAAAGGTTTGTTGAGTCCAGAACTAGTAATGAGTTTAAGGTAATTATATAGTAATTGTTTTAATCATTTCTATATATAAAATATAAGTGCACAAAGAATGCAAATTAACTAATAAATGTGATAAATCTTTATACATAGTTACGAAGCGAAAAATTCAAATCCATGAGGGGTAAACAAATGCCACATACTTGTAGTCGTCGAGGAATGGCACGATTAACTGAAGATATGGTGAGAAAAAATATTTGATCAATTTACTATGATTAGTTGTTTTATCTAATGTTATGTCATTTTTAATGCAGAAAGAGGAAAGTGTAAATCCTTCTTCCTTTTCTAGAGTTGATGTTTGGGTTAAATCTCACACTCATAAGAATGGCGAACCCGTGAATGCACATGTTGCCGAAATTGTTGTAAGTGCTTTTGACCTTTTTTAAAGTAATTATTTTGAAAATAATATAAATTAGAACTCATATTTAAAATATATTTTTTGTAGGAGAAAATAAAAAAGGTGGAAAATGAATCACAACCTAGCTTAACATGTAATTTCAAAGATGATGCTCTCTCATAAGTGTTGGGACAAGATAGACCGGGACGACTACGTGGAATGGGAAGAGGCATGACTGCGACCAAGGTGGTTCTCTCACAAATCAAAGATACTCAAGTAGCTCAATGTCAACATAGTGTCTCAGAACTAAAACAAGTGGTTTACATGTTAATGAAGCGTCTGGTACGACTTTTAATTTATATTTTAAATGTTTTTGGTGTTCAGAAATTTCGAGAATGATTTTCAATTTCATGGAGATAACCTAAATGACAAAACAAGATATCTATGTTTTGACGTCCATTGTCCTTAAAAAAAGATTTCTCTATGCATGGTTACAAATCTGGCTACTTGGATGAACAAACAGCCAAAACATTTGCCATTGTAATTCAACTCTTATACAGAGCATTTACAATAGAACAGGGTGTTGGTGAGAGTGAGGTTTTTCTTTTTGTTTTGTTTTGTGTGTGTTTTGCATTTAAAAAAAAACATTTTGTTGTGTGATTTTTATGTGATTTTTGTGCTCATTTTGTTGTGTTTTTGTTTGTCCGGTCTATATTTGTTTTGCATTTGCATTGCTATTTAACAAAAAAACACATTACAATTCAAAACCCAAAAAAAGGTCATTTCATTTTCATTGGTTTACATTTTTCTTCTTCCTCTCCTTTCAATTTTTTTACACTGTTTTTTTGTTTTACATTTCACTCTGTGTTACAAAACTACTCTCTGCCTGTTACATTTACAAACCCCCTGCATACTCCACTGTCAAACTCTCCCATAACAGCGCAGCACATTCTTCCTGACCACATCCACTTCTCTCTTCACTGATTCCACAATCTAACTGTTGTCAACATTCTCACCTTCAAATACATCCCCTGCCTTGTTAAACCCTGCCTTAAATTACATTCTATGCACAACCATTTACATTCTACTGCTCTCGGCCTCAATTTGCTCACTGCCCAACAACAGTGTGCACCTCTCCTCTGTCCACATACCAACATCCTCTACATCATTTAAACAACATCTCCACCAACAAAACTGTCAACTTCCTTTCATATTGTAAGCTTATATTATTATTTTCAGTACCGAATAGCTAACTACATCAGTTGGTTGCAATAAAAAAAAATATAAAAAATGTGAAGAACACTGCATCAGGCATACCAAAGCTGTGAAAGTATAGTTATAACTCACTGGATGTTCAGTATTTTTTTCTTTGTTCTTTTCTGAAAAGATTTTATACTGTCAAAGATTAAAAGCTTTATTATAAGTTTCTGTGATTATTTTTCTGTGATTATTTCGACAATTTATTCTTTGGTTAAATGAACGTCTATTTATTTTTACCATTAATTTGCAATATTATTGATTTGGCAGGATAAAGGAAGTTGGGGAGAAGAGAACACATCCGTAGTGGTAAAAATCCAACGGTTGCAACATCATACATAATTTGATATCTAAATCAATAATCAATATAATATAGTTTTGGTTAATTGCAGAGTAAGTATAGTCAAACAGGTGATAATTGTAGTTTACTGCCTTGGCATGGAGATGATGATGTGGTTGTCGCCGAAGGAAAAATTGTGTCAAGCGATCCGAAAGAACTGTGCAATGAAGTCCCTTTAGGTCCAAATGGCAAAAAAAAATTGATTGTCCATCCAAGAAAATTAGATGTTTTCTTATGGAGGCCTTCTCCTGGTTTGGTATATATAAGAGATGCCAAGGATGAGATAGTAGTATGGCCAGCTGATAAAGTTGTTATACACAAAAGTGAGGACTCCAGAAGACAAAACAAGGTAAGTTTAACACTAATTAGCATTTTTTTTAACATGTAGGGCCATCGTGGATAATAATCTCTATCCATAAATTTAGCATTTTATGGTAGTATGGTAGTATGGTTTAGCATTTTTTTGTATATTTCTATTGCTACAACGCTTTAAAGATGTGTTACTGAAATTTGTGCAATGTTTTTGTATATTTCTATGTTCAACTTAAACAAATATATTTTTTTAATAGAGTAAAACTAATAGCATGGAAACCAATTGCAAGCTGTATGATTGGGGTGGGAGCAAAGAACTGGTTGCTGAAGGACGAGTGTACTCGAGTGATCCAAATCAGATAATTAATGGTATTCCTCTTGGACCAGATGCCAAGATAGTTTGGGTGGACAATCCGAAAAAAGAAGATGCATTTTTGTGGAGGCCTATAGTTGGCATGACATGTATTGGAGAAGCTATTGGTAAGAAAATAGCATGGCCAGAATCAACAGTGGTTGTTGAAACGGTTAACGCTAGCACATGTCCTGCTCCTATGATCAATGCTCCAACATCTCTTACGGTAACATGTTCATATTGCTAATATTCCTCTCAAAGAATTGTTGATATCGTATTACCATTTTTTTTGTCATGTGATAGAGTGCAAATTTTTCTGCAAATACCAAATGCAAGTTGATTGATTTAGAGGGTACGGGAAAAATAGTAGCAGAAGGAACCGTGTCTTCAACAGATCCAAATGCTTTGGTACATTCTGTTCCACTGGGACCAAATGCGATAAGAGTTTGGGTGGATGTTGTAAAAGTCCCAAATGCACCTATATGGCGGCCTACATCCTTCATGGAATGCTTATCAGATGCTATTGGCTCGACTGTAGCATGGCCTGTTGCGAATGTTAGAATTGGCTCAACTTCCATGTAAGTTTCACATCTTGTTTATATGCAATAGACAAGATAAAAAACTACTATAGTTTCATTTGATTAAATATGCTAGTGTAAATGAGCATTGATTGGCTGTGAGCGGTATTATTAAATCTCATAAATTCAAATCCATTGTTAACTCTCCTGATTTTGGGAAAAAATGTCCATTGTTTTTTTTTTGGGAGTGAAGTGAAGTTTTTATGTAGTTCTGGTATTTGTTTTGGAGTTGAATGGTTGTATAACAAAGGAGTGTTATAGGCAGTAGCAAGAGGAGGAGCTTGGCAAAGGAAGGTGAGGATGTGAAGTGATAATGAAGTGTTGAAGTTGGGGTATTTATTGTATTTGATGGAAGTGTGAACTGATTTCAGTTTTATATGACAGTGGTGTAGTTGTTTGGTGATGCAACAGTATGTAGGCTGGTGATGACTGTGTGCAGTTTTGATGCAGGGGAAGCTGTCGAAATGTGATGGTGTAACAGCAGTGAAGTGCGTTGGTTATGATGTTTGGTGGAGGAGTTATGTAGGACAGTTTGATGGGGGAAGTTTGGAAATGATGATAGTGAAGTTGAGGGAAGGCAAATGAAGTTTGCTAAAGGTTGATGTGTTGTATGCTGGTGGTAGGGGAAGTATGGTGTGGTCAGAGGGTATGCTTGGTTGCAGCAGAGGTGTTTTCTGAGATGGTGGTGGATGATTAGCACTGTTTAGGGTAATGCAGTGAAGTATTTGATGTGGGAGGAGGCGGGTGATTTAGCAACAGAGACTGTTGTGAGCAGTTGGAAGAGTTTGTAGTTTGTATGCACAGATGGTGTTGGAGAAGTGAAGTACAAGGCAGTATTGAGTAGCAATGTTTGGTGATGTGGAAGTAGAGTTGAAGTGGGGAATTGGTTGTAGGATGTGGTAATGTAGGCGATGAACAGGTTGTGGATGGCAGAGGTATGTGGACTGTCAGGTGTGTATATGCCAGAGAAGTGATAGGCAACTAAATTGGTAGAAGTAGGATACGGTGGTTTTGGTTGTGGAAAATGCAATATGGCGGCAGTGAGGTATAAAGTTGGTAGAACAGTGGAATGGCTTGGTTTCAGGTTTGTGTGGTTGTGTTCAGGTTTTGAAACTGAGGTGGTGTAGGGAGTGTTGAATGAGTAAGGGGAGTTTGAATGGTGATTGCAAGGCAAAGGTGACTGCTGGTGTAGGTTATATGTTATTGACTGCTGGTGTTTGAATAGACTTGATTCTCCCGTCGAGAGTTTCTTTGAAAGTGTTACCTAAACTCTTCCGACTGAATATGATAAAGCCTAAAAAACAACGAGCTACTATCATTTCTTCATTATAGATTGAGATCTTCTTCGGACTTGATGCACAAATGGATGGAATAGCAGCAAATAGCATCTTTGATGTGGTGCATGCGATTGGTGATTGGAATTGTCACAATTTGGGTATTGGGTATTCAGGAGTGGTCGCGTAGTGATTTGGGAGATGGCGATGGTTTGATTCAGGTGTTGGGGGTATTCGATTTATGCAATGGGTATTCGAATGTAAATCTGTTTACAGGTTGTTTATGTTGGCTGCAGTTTGTTCTGGTGGTTGGTCAGAAGCTCGTGCACAGTCATGGTAGCAGATGTATGCAGTGGGTATTTGGTCAGTTTGATAAGGAGAATGGAGTTTGAATGATTGTGTGGTTGAGTCAATGTATGTAGCAGGTTTCAAAGGAAGGCAGTTGAGGTGATGCAGGCAGGTTGAGGCACTGCAGGCGATGAAGGTTTGATTGTAGAAGTGATCGACTTGCTTTGTTTTGATGTCTAAATTGTTTGTTGAATTTGTGTGAAGGGTAGCAGCACAGTTGCAGTTGTAATACAAACAGCACACTGGTTTAGACTTTGTGATACAAACAACGGTTCTTGATGTATGGATGTAGCGGTATTGGGTAATGGCCAGTGAACAGGGTGGTTTGGTCGGAGTTGATTGAAACTGTTTGTAGAAGTTGGAGCACTGGAACTGCTAATGCAATGGAAGGGTATTGCTGTGTAATTTGTCAGTGTGTAGATGTTTATCAGTGTGTATGTGGAAGTTTGTATGGGCTGGTGGTTAATGTATAGGGTGAATAGCAGGACGGTGACTGTTTTTGTGGTGAAAGGGTAGTGTATGTGGGTGATTGCAGAGATGGATGTCAAAGTGTGGTCAGTGAGAATGGTTGTGGTTTTTGAATTATATGGCAAGATTGTGGAGTTGTGAATAGCAGTGATTGTGAAAGGGGATGAAGGTGAGTATGCAGTGGGTAAAATGTAGAATAGTTGGTGGAAATGATGTCTGATAGCAGTCAGTTGGTTGTCAGGGGTGAAATGCAGAGGTGTTGGGGAGATATGGTTGTATGTGTTGAAGTGTTGATGGTAGGATGTTGATGATGTTGTGATGAATGCAGTAGCAGGGTAGGCTGTTGATACGTAAGGTAATTGGTTTGTTTGTGAAGTAGTGTAGTGCGGTACGTTGAAGAAATGGTGGGTAATGTGATGCATGATATGCTGATGACGAGATGAGTAGTAATGTGACAGTTTGAATGTGGCAGTAATGAAGGATGTGTTCAGAGAGGAGAAGTGGCAGAAGTGGGTGGTTAGGTCTGACCGGGTTTGAACAGGGGAGAAGCAGTGAAGATGAATGGTGGTGTAAATGTAATGACAATGCTTGGTGTCTGGTCGTGTAGTTGAGTGGATTTTGATGCAGCTGTTATGGCCGTAGCAGAGTGTACTTAAATGGTGATGATGGAGGAATTTGCAATAGGGTGGTAGTGGGGGTAGTTGGGGATGGAATATGGTGCAGTTTGGTTTGATGTTCACTGGTGATGTGCACTGGTTTGTATTGATTATAGTGGTGGGTTGTTAAGCATTTACTCACTGATCACTTCAAATTTTTAGATCCATATAGTGATTTTTTGACGCAGTTAAGCATTTTAGCATATGAAACTTCAAATTTTTAGATGGCGTTTACTCACTGATCGTTTCAAATTTCTTCATTGCAGGTAATTAAAGATGGCGATGACACATTCTTCTTCCGTAGCAAGTAGCAAGTAGCAAGCATATGAAACTTTTTAGATGCACATTTTGCTGTTGGCATTTGGTGTGGACTTACTGTATTGATATTATACTTTTACTTAACATATAACGTGTCTTTGTTTAACAGAATTTGTGGCAACTTGGTTTACTTTATTATTTTTGTTTATGGATATTATTGAAACTTGGTTTATGGATGTCTTTTGTTTATTAATATTGTCTTAACTAGTTTATGTAACCAATTAATAGTTATTAGAACCTGTTATATATACTAGTTGCTTGAACATGCTTAAAATATAGTTTTGGAATATTCAAAAATAGAGTGGAATATTAAAGCTGTTATATAAATAGAAGACAGCGTTTGATTAATGCTGTCAATGAAGAAACAACAGCGTTTAATTCGTGCTGTAATTATCTTGAAATTGTCAATAACAGCGTTTTTTACATGCTGTCGAAATAGTTGATGATTCAATAACAGCGTTTTTAACATGCTGTCGAAATTGTTGATGATTCAATAACAGCGTTTAGAAAAAGCTGTTGTAAACAGTTAAAGTAGAATTTGAACATCTTCGACAACTAAATTATAAACGCTGTTGAAACATAATACAGCACGTCTGAAAACGCTGTAAAAACATTATTGACAGCTCGTAATAAACGCTGTCACTGAGATGTTTCAACAGCGTTTATAGAAAAGCTGTTGTAAGTTATGTATATACGACAGCATGTCATTATACAGCGTTTGAAATAACGCTGTTGTATCATATTACAGCGTTTATCAAACGCTGTTAAAAGCCTTTTGTGGTGTAGTGAATGTAAGTGTAATTCATTAAAATCTTATGTTATTGGAAGTTGAACAATTGAATGAAAATCAATTTAATTGAACCAATTGAAAGTGATGTTGTTAAACCAAATTGAATGAATATAAGCAAAGGAATTTGGTTGTAATTAATATACATTGGTTGTTATATGATTGTTAGTTGATTGTATATAATTCATTAAGTGTTAATGAAATTGGAAGCTAAAGTAATTGAAATCCAATTGGAAGTTAAGTGAATCTTAAATAGAATTGAATTTGATTTGGAAGTGAACCAACTTGAATATGAATTAGTGAATATAAACTAATTGAAAATGAATGTTAGTAAAAACATCCACTGTTAATGAATCAAATGTGATTAATTGAAAACCTATTTCATTGAATATTAATGAGAATATGAATGAATATTTATTGGTTATGGATGTTAGTTGAATGCTAGTATGGATGATAGTTGGTTGATGGTTGAATATATTGCTTTTACTGCATTTGTTATGTTGGCATATATGGTCATTATGTTGCTATATGATGTATATTGATATTATTTCATATATACATGTTCTCATGTTGTTTGTTGAGTGTTTAGTAGGTGCGGATCGCGTTTGCTTTGCATTTGGAGCTCGCTTTCGCGCTATATTAGCCGTATATGCTCGCTAATAAAATATAAGGTACATATCTCGGATTAAATATCGTACTTTTACACTTTTTTCCCTGCAGGATACCTCATCACTTGATGAGATGTATATTTGTTATATATATACTGTCATTGTTTTTCGGATCGAGCCGCGCGAAGGAGACTATGGCGAATTTTTCCGAAAATTTAAGGTGTTAGAATATTTTTGAGAAAAATTGGAAAATTTTGAAAACTATAACTTTGATTTGGAATTAAAAGTTAAACAATAGTAGTTGTTTTTGAAAATATAACTAAGTATGATTTGAAAACTTAGTAAAGTTATTATAAGAAGTTTAACTATGGATTTTGGAAAATTAATAGATTCTGTAACTTTTCTTACTTGGTAATTTCGAGGACGAAATTGTTTTAAGGGGGGAAGTATGTAACGACCCAGAATTTTAATTAATTAAAATTTGGATATTTAATTGATTTTAAATATTAATAAGTGAAATTTATAAGTCGAATAAATTTTATTTCGAATAATTTGATTTAATTGGATAATTAAATCGATAATTTAATATGTGAAAATACAGAAAAAAATTGAAAATCGAGTATAATATGATTGAAAATGATTTGTAAAATTTTATTTTATCATATTGAACTCAGAATGATGTTATAGAACTTTTAAAATCGAATTAAGAGTTTATTTGTGAAAATTGAATATTTTAATATTTAAATCGACTAGTGAAATTAGCCATTTTTTGAACAGTCTCAGAATTGGACGAAACTACTTCCATTGGATCCGTAATAGTTTGTTATTATCGGATTTCAACTTTCATAGCAATCGGAGTTATCGTTTGACCGTGGCAGCTCGAAACGCATCAAAATTGTTTTAATATTAATTTGGCGAGTTAAAATAGCCATTTTCCTAAAAGTCTCGGATTTCGACGAAACTAGTTTCATCGGATCCGTAATGTGATATTATTATATGGTTTGAAATTTCGTGTAAATCGGATTTACCGTTTGTCCGGTGCAAGCTAAAACGCCTAGAAATTTGATTTACCGATTTAATTTTAAATCGAACGTTTATTGCCATAACTCGCACAGATGACCGAATTAGCTCCCGTAACACATTCCATTGTGTTCGGAACGCGGGGTAAACCTTCGGAATGCCAACAGGCACGCTTCGTTTGGAGTTTGGAAATTCCGGGATGAATAGTGTCGCGTAAATTTTCTATAAAAGCCCCCTCTCTTCATAAATTTGTAAAAGAATATAACCCTAGGGTTTCAAAAACCTTCAGCCGCCACCTACTACACCAATGGCCGAAAATGATTCTCGTTTCCCCTTCAAAATCTTCAAATCCAAGCATTGTTTTAAGAAACTTCCAACTGCAAAGATGAAGAGCTCGACGAACTCTACGAGATCAACGGTTGTGATCGAAATTGGAGAAGAAATTCAACGTCAAATCTCGTGCAAAGGCCTACAGTTCGGCCTCATTTCGCGTGCTCAATAGGGGGCCGAGCTCTGACATTTCTTGGCCGAAGGTGGCTCTTGGCGAGGGCTTAAGGGTGGTACCATCTGATCGAGGTGGAAGTGCGTGTAGTAGTTGCGAAAATTCAAACTATGGTGGCGGCCGTGGGTTCTATGGTACGCGTGCGTGAAAACTGGAAGGAACGAGGAAGATGGATTTTGCGTTCAACGGTCATGAGACTGCAGGGGTTAGGATCTCACGGCTAGGATTAGCTAGGGTATACAAAAATAAAGAATTTGTTAATTTAGTTTATTTTAAATTCGTGTAACTTTAAATATTCATATCTTTTTCATACGAGGTCGAAAACGCGCGAAAAAAGTTGCGTTGGGATCATAGTGACGAATAATACGCTATGGAATTGGATTGGAGTCGTTTGGAGTTAGCGAAAATTTTGGGTAAAATTAAACGTCCGTTTAATTTTATTCGAAATAAATCGCTAAAACGAAATTGAAATCAAGGTGAGAACATCTCACTCAATCGATTCGGTTTCGATTTTATTTTAAATAGTTAGATTTAAAATTCTTGAATGCATGTTTGAATAATGATTGTTATCTGTTGATTGTTAAAATAGACATTATGCGCCGTTAGTAAGCGGATGTTATTTATTAAAAACATATACCGCGAATATTTCATAAACAGTGAAATTGGTATTATTTATGACTTGGAATTGATTTCCCGCAGTATATAGCGGATAAGACCCTATTGCGCCGTCTATTAAGCGGATAATATTTTAAATCCCATATACCGCGATAATTTCGTACTGGAACGGAATTGGTATTGTGCTAATGTTTTTGGATGCAGGAAAACATGTTGGAGGGATCCAACTGGATTCCTCAACAGTATTTATTTGATTTTGGATATTTTGGTATTCGTTGATTATCATATAGATATATGATGTCGTTGTTGTCATGATTGACTATTTGGTGTGTAGCATCATTGGGCCAATTTTGGAATTTTAAAAGGATTTTGAAGTGATTTTTGAAAGTATACGTTTTATAAAATAATTTTGGAATTGATTCCTTTTTAAATAAATAAACGTTATAATTTTTAATGTTATAGAAATTATAATTTTTGAGAAATATAGTTAAAAGTTGATTTTTGAAATTATGGGGTTAATGATTTTATAAAATAGTTTAAATTGGGATTTTTGAATTTATTATAAAAAGTTTAAACATAGGATTTATGAAATTTGATTATCTTATAAATCAAAATGATGAAATTATAAAGGAGTTTGAAGATGTTTTAAAATAATAGTATAAATTGATTTATATAAGAGATTTATAAATTGATATTTATAAATTAAAATATTTGAATTATAAAATGATTTTTTATAAGTGTTAGAATGAATTGTAAATGAATTTCATAAATGAATGAAATTTATAGGATTATAAACGGTGAAGTTATAAATTGAATTTTTAAGCAGTAGGTTTATAAAATTTGTAAAGTTATTTGAAGAATAAGTTTTGGGTAAATAAATGAACCTTATAGGTTATAAGATTTATAATTTGGGAAGTTAAAGAAACAATTTTGGCAAATAAATAAATTATAAGTATTTAACTTAAATTATGGACTTTTGGTTTATAATTGAGTTATAAATTGAATAGGTTAATAAAGGAGGTTTATAAAAGGAAGTTGTTATAAAATAAATAGAAATGCAATTTATAAACATTGTTTTATAAATCCGCCAACGGCTTATTTTGATAAGTAAATTGTTATAACTTATTAATGAAGTTATATTCACGTTCTAGACAGTGAATAATCCTTTAAAGTAAAAAAAAGTATAGAAATGATGAAATTGGTTAACGTAGTATATTCACGTTTTTTTGAATAGTGAATAATATGTAAAAGAAAATGTTTTGGATGTGATGTTTTAAATAAAATTAAAACGATCTAACGATGTTTTTAAAATGTGTTAAGATTCGAAACCATAGATTTCAACATTCATTGTTGAAATAGACGTTTTCGAGAAATAGAAGGAAATGGTGGACTATAACACTGTTGTTATAGTAAATGATTTCCAAAAGGAAATGTTTTATTTAGTATTGGGATTTATATATCTATTTTAATTTCGAATCCCTATACTAGTGATTTTGGGTTGTCGTAACGATGTTTTACGCAACATTCGTTTTGGCCCAAATAAATATGTTTAAACGAATGATTTCCTTAAAGAATGAAATATATACTTAATTTCGATTTAAGTATATTGAATATTTTCCAAGTGTAGAAAATAAAAGAGATTAGTGAATTACTTATTAATAAATAAGTATGGAAATGTTTTCCAATGTGAAATGAAACGTTTTGACAATTTATCTTTTTGAAGATAAATTGAAAATGAATAATTTAAATCGTACATTCATAAATATTTTGGAAGGTAAATTCACTATGGAATTTATAAGGGGAATTTGTTTAAAAATAAATATTGATTTATTTTTGAAGTTTTGAAATTATATATCTTGCAAAGATATTTTTGGAAAATAAATAATTTGGAAAATTATTTAGAATATGGTGATGTTGTGCATATCCATTGATAGTTCAATAACCGACTATTAATATTTACCTTTGAATGGGTATTTTTGTGATTGCTTGAATTTAAATGCCACACTTATTTTTAAATAAGCGCACACTATTCGGGTTAGCCGAGAAAAGAACTTGGGGTCGTATAACTCATTCCGAATATGTGATACGTCGTTATGAATTGCATTTGAAGACCGGTGTTGAAGATCGGATATTTTCAAAAGCGAAAGGACAACTCGTCAAATGTCTTTGCATCGGCTGGTCCCCGGTATAGAGACTGCATATGTGATGGGAAGTCCGAACGTGATTAGTGAATATCCGGATTGCAAGGACTTCTTTGTAAGTGCCTTCCGGTCTGTTCAATCCCGGAACAGACTTGTATGGATATTATGTCTGACGTTACAAATTGAGATATAAAGCAGATTTCTTTCAAATACATTTCTGTTGGTGGCAGAGAATTTATTCTCTTAGCTTAACACCCTTCTCTGAGACATACGAGCTCAGAGGTTATGTATTTGATGGTTATCAACGATATATTCCCAATTTGGTAATGTGACATGCTGAGTGTTGCTGTGAAATGATAATTGTTTGATCATTTGTGATATGATCATTTGTTTGATCACTTATCTTTGTGATCATTTCTTTGATCATTTGTTGACCCAAAGCATGGCTTTGTATAAAGCGTGGCTTTGTGGACGAAACTTCATCGAACCTCACACCCCGGAATGGTCAAAACAGGAAAGATGCGGCAAGGTTATGAGGGGTAGCTCCCTTTAGGGTATGTGCATTTCCTTCTGGAAAAGGGTGGTATCATGGTATGGAGCCCAGATACTTACTCATGTTGAAACACTTTATTTATTTTGGTGTGATGTTGGTTACGAGCGCTCGGATAAAGGTCCTAAAGGACCGGGGGATGGCATACACGTGTCAGTTGTTACCTAGTTTGAAAGGTAACCCGGCCTTGTGTTGGCAGAGATCCGGTTAGATTCTCGGGGACGTCCTTCCAGAGGCGTTTTCATGTGGCAGTGGGAAGTTCCTTGGCCTGACCATTTGTTGGAAATCGAAAGAAACAATACGATCTTGTACGGTTTTAGTTGTAGAACCTATCATTCACTTATGGTGGCGCCCCACTGTTTGGATGGTAGCTATAGTAGGCATAAGTGTGGAATGTCTATGCTGGCTAAGATTTATATCTTTATTTTCGAAATGATTTTCTCTACACTATGCACTAGTAATAATATCAAATGTTCTTTTTAATGCGTATCAAGCATCTTTGACTATCATAAGGAGAAATCTCCTCTGATTCTGCGTTTGCATTGTGTGTGTGCAGGAGGCCTTATGGTAGTCTCATTTTTAAAAGCATTGCGAATTGACTTTAAAAATATTCCTCTATTTTGACTTTAAAGAAAAATAAACTGTTTTGAGTTCTCACACCAGTCTCATGACTGACTCGGAGTTTATTGTTTTCCTTCCTAAACTCTGGGTGCCTACAAATTTCCACACGGGCAGTCAAGAGTTAAGGTTTATCAGGATATTCTGGAATTGAGAAGTTGCTGGAGGCAAGCTGGATGGCATGGCATATTACTAGTATATAGTATTTCTTTTTCCGCTGTTTGTTTGTTGTTTGTTGTTGTTCACTCTGATGATGTAATGTAATGTATAAAATGTAATAACTGATATAGTTCTTTGTTTAAAGATTATTCATTTATCTATTATATGTTGTTCCGCTGCGATTGTGAGATTCTGATATTGTTCTGTTGTTATTCTTTCTATTCTTTTCTCTCTTCTTTTTCTTCTTCTACCTCTTTCTTCTTCTTAAAACCCTAAGTGTTCGGTTTTCCGACATTCGATTGCTTGGCAGTTGATACAGTGAACGTATTGATGTCAGTTTTCGGAAGTCGAAGAATCGGGTCCTTACATTCAATAAGATTAACCACTTCGCAAATAATGTCAAACCATCAATATCTTCATGCCATTGGGTCCGCCTCGTCGCGCTGATCAAAACAGTATATTTATTTGTGTCAATCGGGGCTCGGCGTTGCAAATTATAATTGGTCAACGGAGTACCAACTGGTCCGTTACGCAGCACGAACCGGTACCCAACTGTCTCCCGCTCAGAATTCTAAAGGCCTTTAACCATTCAGAAACCCAATAGCCATCACGTTTACCGAAGACATCATTGCCTTGACCTTAGGACTCTAAACTTCTCTTTATATACCTGCCCTCTGCCTTCATTAATTCATCTGCCTTCATTAATTCCCTCTGCATTAATTGATTTCACTTCACACTCAACTCTGGTACGTATTTCTCTCTGCTCTTCCTTTCTTCTTCCTCTGCATGATTTCCTTTATTATTATTTTCCTTCCCTACAGATAAATGAAACTCATGAAATCTACCTACTCCGTCCCCACTTTCCCACATTGCCAACGACCAACCCGCGTCAACCCTGCTCCACCCGCCCCTGCCACGTCGCCTCCGCCCCACTGTTCCGCCTCCGCCATATCGCATGCCCACCCAGTTCGCCGCGTCCGCACCTATTGCCGAGACCCACTGGCCGCGTCCACCCTCTCCGCCTCGTCATCCACTAGCCAGCGATCGCTCTCTACTCGGCCGTGTCCACGCTCACCCGAGTCCGCTGCCCTCCCTGATGCCACCTCGGCCTCAGTGCCGATTAACCCCCCCCCCCCTTTTCTGTTCGTATATATAGAGATATATATAGTATTAAAAAAAAGGGAAGAAGGAAGCTTCGTTTTTAATATACAATATACATTAGTTTACAAAATTTAGATTTACAAAGTTACGGAATACAAACAGATCACGTATATAGTTTATATAGCTTCGGTTTTGATGTTAGTTTAGTTTTATATGTTGTTTATAAAGTTTAACATAAAATTTCTATATCTCTGTTTTGTTTTATTTTGTTATATACAGTATAAAGTTTATATAAAGATTTTATATATAGTTATAGTTTTATAGGTTCATACACATACGGTTGTATATATGGTTTTACACAAATTAGTGGCTTATGAACTTTGTGTACATATAATCAGTTGTATATCTATGTTTTCAGTTATGAAGTTTTGATTCTGTATAGTCTTGTATATATATATTAGACGTCTTAGTATATAGCAGTATATAACTTTAAAAATTCTGGTTGCTCACATACAGTGTTTTACTGTGTTTTGTTCCAGTTACTGCTTCGGAGACTTAAATTTCCATCCCGCTTGTCGAGTCTGTCTTGCTTCGCTATTGGTATGGTTTATATATATATTCAATTGATATATATTGCGATAAACAAATTGTTGATTAACTATTTGTTTGATTGCAGTTTGTGTCGTTTTGCATCGTGCTTGTTAGTGTCTCTTATCTATTCGTCTTCATGCTTCGTCATCTTCTCTAACCACGCAAGGTGAATATTTCATTCACGACTCAATCTATTATGCTATGATAATCAAGTGATAATTGTTGTTAATATTAATTTGGATATTAAATTGTTGATTGTTATAATTGTTGAAATAAAGCTGTAAATCGCTATGCAAGTTAAGTTGAATATTGTTAGTTTACAACAAATAGTTGTGACACTAGATGTGTTATGTGATGTTGAATTTGGTTGTTAATATAAGTAAAATTTAATATGAAATTGAATTTGTTATAGGGTAGTTAACAATTTAAAATGGATTATATATGTCGAATTTGACCCCTTTAATGTTAAATAAATCGACGCGTAGTAATAGCGTTAACCTCACTTTGAACCATTGAATGTATAATTGATATAGTAAATTGATAATAGACACCAAGTGAAACCATAATGTAAAAATCTTTAATCTGCATGAAATGATAGTGTGGATTCTAGGATTAATTATATTAATTTACATAAATAACAAATGTGAGTTAGTACAATCATTTCGGGATTATTTAATAAATTGTTGAATTGTTATGTATGGTTGCTATTGCTTGTTTGTTTACTTTGACACCATCCAGTTCTCACACTGCAAGTTTCCTTTGTTATGCTTTGTTTTATATTGAATGGTATTGGGTTGAAATAATAAATACCCAGTTAAATAACTTGGCCTAGGATAGGTAATTAAAAATAAGAACCCGATTGGTCAACAAAAAAAATCACTTTTGAAATTGAAATATATTTTAAATTAAGGAATGAACTTAATAATTTGTTTGGAAATTAAGTAACGAACTTAATGGATTTAATTGAAATAAATTAATGGATTAAATTGAAATAAATTAACGGATTTAATCGAAACGGATTAATAAACCTATTTAATTGAACAAAATGAATTGGCGAATTTAATTAAAATGAGATTTAGAAACAAGAAAGTTCTAGAATTTAATTATTTAAAAATTTATTAGATTTGTTAGATTTGGATTTAAACTCGGTTTTAATTAAATAGAAGTGGAACTTGTTATAAATTTAATTTGAGATTAAGAAAATTTTACTTAAGTGGAATACAAAACTAACTAAAGTTTATGGATTGAACTTAGTGATAATTTAAATTTAAAATGATTTTAAATTGAATGAATTAATCAAATCAGGACATTGTGAAAGGAATATGGATTGAGTTGATTTGTAACTCGGAAATAACTTTGTAGATCAGTGAACCAAATAAGTGGAAATGGATTTCTTTAAATAGGAATTTAATTGAATTGGTAAATAAATCAAATGAAGTATTTGATAAAAAGGGAATTTAGTTAATGAAATTAACATGAAGTGAAATGAATAGAATTTGATTTAATGATTCCAACTAAATTTACCACTAAATTGAATTCATGGATTATGAACTAAATTTAATAAGCGACATTTAGCCCTTATTAAATTGAACTTGAATACTTAATTTTGTTGCTAACTCAAATGTTTGAACTAAAGATTGCATTTGGAAATATGTTTAAATATCCGAAATAAATTGAATCGTGAAATGTCAAATTCTGGAAGTCAAATTTGCACCTTGACTTTTGGACTTTGATTTGTTTAAAAGTTAATTTAACCGACCATCGGGTAACAAATACATAGTTATTAAAGAGACCGGGATCGGATATGGACATACTCTCTGTCGATACCGAAAACCACTTTAACAACTATTATACGCGGAGTGTTGATCCAGAATGAAGTGGATGTTTGGTGAATGCGTTGACTGAAGAAAGAGAACGATATTGGATGACCCCTGACATGACTAAAATAGGAGCTGCGCCGGGCCATTGAGGTTCGCCACCTCTAGCGGACACGCTTCCTTGATACCATATCTATTGCTTTTGTGATTCGATTTGGATGCACCCCTTGATTTAGGAGTGTTGTTTCGCGGTGTTGAGGTAGTTGCTGCTATGCTCAAACATCAGTCCGGATCACGCAACTACTAGTATCCTAGTTGGTATCGCCTCATGTACCTTGTCATACTGATTATCCTATTCACGATCACTACGTTTTGTTTTGTGTTATACCTATGGGGTACCCTCTGATAACCACTAGTTTACGGTGGGGTTTACGGTGCTGTATAGACTATGGCATTATAAAAATGTGTTAAGGGGAATTATGTAATGCCTTAACGCTATTTTAATGTCGTACTTTACTGATTAGACATTATCTACATATCGTATTCTATTGTATATATAGATAGTTTATCGAACCCTTAGAGATGTTATTTTATTCATCTTTGAGTTATGGACTTTATTCCCTGCACTTGATTATCCTGTATAAGATTTTGAGTCCTTACTCGAGTGTTTCTCTTTTGTATATGCTCGTTTCAGTCTGAAGCTATCCAGTTTGTTGATCAAGGTTGGTTGAATATGCTGAAGGCTTAGCATTTATCTTTATCGGTCTATTTCTATTCCTGTATTGATGTCCTAGTCTGTTGGACATTTATGTATTTCCTTTTAGTCACTTTATGTTAAGACATTTTTGTACTTCATGTAGTGGCTTCATGAACTGCTATTATGACGATGTATTTTCCGCTGCATTATTCGGTGACTGTTCTGTGTCTGTGTTGTTGTATTGATTCTTATTTACATTTATGTATTTATAATCCCATAATGATTCGTGTTTTGTATTATTTAAGTTGACATGTGTGGATTATTGTCAATTTAAATGGTCCAAATATATGGGTTGTTACACCTTTAGACTTCAAATAACTGGATATTCTTTTAATTGCATTAACTTGATAATATTCATTTTATTAATTTGATATTCATTTAAATCCTCTAACAAAAAATCAAGTTATAAAATCATAACTATTAAATCTCAATTTATTTATATTTCAAATCAATTTTTTCGAGGATAATTCGTAAACCTTAAAATTCAAATCAAATTCACATTTATCTTCAAACCTTAAATTTTATTTGAGTCATTATAAACTCTATATACAATAGAATTTAAATAGATACTTAACCATATTATATAAAAGAAATCAAACTTATTATTTAGCTTATTTTAAAATTCCAAATAAATTTATACATGGCTAAATCAATAATAAAATAGCATTATATAACATCTAAAATCAATATCTGCATAGGCCATATATTTCTTTACAAAACCATAAAAATTATTTCAAAAATAATTATATATATATATACCGCGGTGCCTGTATATAATTTTCTATCCTATGGTCAAGTGATACGAATATTTATCATTTCAATCCGCAATTTAAAAATAAAAATGCGGTTGTATATCATTTCAAACCGCAATCCTGAATCAAAATAAATGCATAACAACTTGCAGATTATGATGATATTAATAAAACATCCATTCATCCATCATAAAATCATACATCCGTCACAATCATCATACAAAATAATCAATCAACATCAATATATAACTGATAATATATAACAGGTATTTAACAGGCAGTTATGCTCAAAATAAATTAAATAACGATTTAATTTAAATAAATGCACTTAACTAAGATGATGATTAAAAATATACGAAATGTCATAAATAAATGCATAATCACAGCAAAATTCAATTTAACAAACATACGAAATTTTAGAAATTGTGAGTGGGTTAAAACACCCACCTTTTGAATTTAAATTGAATTTAAATCCCATTTAAACCCAAAAATTGGACAGTCTCAGATCTCTCCAAACTAGCACCAAAATATCCGAAATTCCAATACGATCCTAATAAAAGAAACTGTGCGTAAAACGGAATTGTATGCACAAGTTATGATCGTCAAACAATTTGAAATTGAATTTAAGAATAAATAAATAAAAACAACAACACTTACAACTAGCCACGTCAACACGTAAATCGCCTCACGTGCTTGTCTTCTTCGCAAAACGCACGAACTAGAGAACACGCCACCCATTTGACCGAACGTTGACCATAAATTGTGAGCTCCTCCAACCACCGTAGCCGATGCCCCCACCACCACCGCGACCGCGCTTTCCTACCGCACCTCCAGGCCCGGTCCCACGACCTCAGGCCACCCTAATTCATTGCGCCGCTGCCTAGGGTTTAAGCCCTAAATCAATTTTTCATCGAGATCTAGCCGTTGAATCACAGAACGAACACCACCGATGAACTACACGCCTCAATCTCCACAAAACCCAGAAACGAATCGACGATCCGACAACGTTCGTCGACGCGCAATGAACGACTGAGGATTTATCTGCGATTTTCAGACAAAGGGTAATTCGAAACCAAAAGCAAACTGCAGATCCGAGATGCGTACATCGAGAGCTTCGATATATAATTTTTCTGAATTTTTTTGAGAAGTTTGGAATTTGGCTTTGATTTTGAATTGCAGGTGGAATTAGGTGTTTTTCTGCCATTGAACAGAGGAGGTGAAAGAAATGGTATGCAGAGACAAATGAGAATGATGGAAATTAGGGTTTATTACAGAGTATTTATAGGCAGGGTTGAAATTTGAATGGATGGATAAGATAGATTTACGCGCTAACGACGAAGTGGCCCAAAAAGACCATTCCGACTCCAGAACGAAATTTGGTCAAACCATATATTGATATAGATGTTTAAAAATATTTTAAACACAATGGAAAAGGTTTCAAGTCCAATTTCCATCGCATGAAGAAGTTATGCTAAAATATTGTTTCAAATTGATTTCAATTGATTTCAATTTCATTAATTTCAAGGCGTTTCAAGCCCGTACGATCAAATGACAAGTCTAATCGTTTCGAAACTTGAAACCCTGCACTAATTCACTGTTACGGATATGATAAAACTAGTTTCGTCGAAATCCGAGTTAGTGGCCAAAAAGGCTAATTTTACATTAATTAAATAAATTAATATTAAATAAATTAAATCACTATTTAAATTCAAATTCTATAATTCATAAATTTTATCATCTTGTATTACTTTAGTGATTTATAATTTTTTAAAACCAATTCCTATATCAATTTGAAGTAAATTAATTCACCAATTATAGTATTTATTTCAATTACTTAAAATAATCCCTTTATTATAAATTGAATCCAATTTATTTTAATAAGTTTCCAATTAAACTGATTAGATTCAATTTCTAACCCTTTAATTGAGTCTATTATTACTCTATAACACAGTTAACACTTGTCTCATATTTCATTCCATTAATATATTCAAATTTCATCCTCGTTTCAATTAGCGTAATAAATTAAATTTCATTTATAATAAATTCATTTACCAATTAATTAGGTAATTTTTAATAATTGTTTTATTATGAATGGAATTAACGTTAATTTCAGATATTATCTCAATTTACCTTGAGATAATATTAAATTACCTTTAAATGAAATTTATTTCTTATTGCACTAATATACGCCTATTTACATCTTAATAGAATAAATATTACGTTTCTAAATGTGTACTTCTATCAATTGTACCATTAATTAAGGGTTAAAGCTAATTAATGAATTTACCTACATTCCATTCTTATACCAATTTATTACTTATACATACCTTAGTTTCTATGAAATTTATCCATTCACACTCCGTTGTTTTATTCACTACTATTAAAGTAACGTTTATTATCAACACAAACAATATAATTACTTATCTACATTGATTGTATAAATTTTCAATTTATTACGTATTACTTCATTGGTTTATACACTTTGAATTCATTCAATCACCGCTAATTGAGTCAATTACTGCAGTTGCTTTCGAATTAATTTTTTTATGAACTAAACAAATAGGTAACTTATACAATTGTAACCATTAAAATTTAATTAACTTTAAGTTTATTCTTTCAAGAAAATAATATAATTACTTATAGAACATTGACTTTTATTCAATTATCAATTATTGAAATTCAAATTCATTAATTTATTAAATGCTTACATTTATTTCCCTATATCCAATTTGTTACAGCTTCACTTACATTACACTATTTCCCTTATTTTGGTTATTATTTCATACACAGATCACAAGTTTACATTCCTTTATACTATCTTATGAAAACAATATACATTTCTAATACTTTATTGAATTAATTTACATTTAGTTACAAATAAATCAATATATTATTCCACACATTAATACACTGATTGCATTTGTTTATACTATATTCCATTTAAAACTAAGTCATAACATTTGAATTATTATATTAAATTGGAATTTTCATTCACGTTCATTAATTATTAACTTACAATAACGTATTTCCTTAACTAACATCCAATTACCGTTAACCATGTTTTAGTACATTAATCAATTCAATACTTACCTCTAATTTCACATATTAAATTTATATCCAGGTATAAACCCTTATATCCCATTATAACTTAATGCATACATTAATTAAGATTTTAAATCAAATTAATCATTTTATCTTGGTAACATTCTTTTATTACAATAAGAATATAATTACCATTTACATTGTTTCACTTATTGAAATTACATCCAAGTTATTAACAACTAACTTACCAATCTTATCCAAGTTATTATTTACATTAATAATTCACTAAATTTTTATTTCCTTCAACATTAAGTTACCAAAATATTCTTAAATTAAGAAATTAAATTACCGAATTTTACGGGTCGTTACACTCTCTCCCACTCAAAACTTTACTCCTCGAAAAGCAAAAAAGAAGGGAAAAGAAGAATTAGGAAATCAATATATCTTACTTAGAATATTAAATTTATAAACAAATAAATTGCAAAACCAATTAATTTAAATAAAATATACCAATTTATAACCATTATATCTTTTTATACTTAAATTAATAAAGTTGGGAAAACATTTTTCAAATATTTTCTAAGTCCAAAATTTACGGAAAATTTCGGCAGTGTCTCCTTTGTACGGAGAAGCTCGGGAGAAAATATAATATCAAATATAACAATATATAACATGTATTTCCAAAAATAATATATATCCCAACACGGGAAAATAATATAGTAACGCTATAAAACCGTAATCCGAAAACGTACCTATTTGTCGGGCAATTAATGCTTAATTATGAAACCAAAAGCAGTAGCAATTGCTTCCATAACCTGTATTTCACTTATATAATCCAAAAGGGTTAACAATTATATAAATGAAATATTAAAGTTGTTTCAACCATAAACAAACAAATCAATACGACCAACAACCACTTGCAACAAGGCATACAACCATCACATAAAAATCAATAAAAATCAAACATTCATTCATATCAAACAAACAAATAGTTGTTCGGGTTCAAAATTTTAAATTGTACGGAATAAAAAATAAACCACTAAGTGTACCCTTCACTCAACAGTCTTAGGTGAAACTAAATAGATTATTCATTCATCCAAACAATTTTAAAGTATCCTTACCCAAACAACCATAAACCAAAACAAACAACAAATCCAAACAATAAATTAAGTTCATCCTTATTAATTTCATTTCATAACCTTTGTTGTTTGATTTCCTTTTTTTCATATAATGATTTCTTTTCATTCACATTTATTTCTTGCAAATTTTCATTTTTATTGCTTTACATTCGTTCATTTCTCAATTTCTTTTTATTTATTCACTTCTTAATTTCATTTATTTCTAGTATTCATCTTTCTTCTTATTTTCTAAATAAGCAACTTCAACATTTACTTAAGTCTGTAATTACTTACAACATATACCTTCTATCATATTCTTTTATAGTAAGATTTCCATTTTAACTTAAGTTTATACAATTACGACATCAAATTCTTATTCATTAAAGAATTTCATTAATTACTTTCATTACCTCAAGTTTATTTGTGTATAATATCTGTTACATTTTCTTATTAACATTTCAACTTTTAATATTTGGTAAGTTATATATATATATATATAAGCTTTTTTAAGAATGTAATTGAAAGTTATACAAGTTTTATCTTATTTCTTTTAATTACTTTAATGTTCAATAATTATATCCTTTGATTCATAGGTTACAATTTCAAATTTCATTTAATACCATTTATAACTTAGCATTAAATCTCTTATTTCATTTTGGTAAATAAATATTCAATAGTTACCTTTCCTCATATTAATTTATAACCTATCATTTAGTTTCTTCTCTTAATTAGGGGTTCCAATTATTAACTTGTTACATTGCATTTCACCACAATAATTGAAACTATTAATTAACAAAAATTTAAGAACTAAATACCGGGTTAAATTTCAAATTATTTTAAAATAATAAATAGATGTATACTTCCAACTTATATATCCAATTATTATTTTTATTATTTTTTAATTAAACATTTATAATTGATTATCAAAAATGAAACTGCAGTAAAACTACTACACCGGCCTTCCCTCTTCGAGGCTCGAAAATGAATGTCGATGATGCGGCCGCCATCACCGAAATTATTTTCCAGCGACAGAGTGGGGAGTACAGAACTAAATTTTTCCAAAATCTTCTTAAAACAATTTTTTTTTCAAATTGTATTGAAATAATTATGTTAGAAAATACTTCTAATAATATTATTACTATATTCCAAATCATTTGAAAGGAAGTTTCAAAACCCTGGAACCAAAGTTCTAAATTTTCGATCTTCGTTTATTTTATTTTCAATCTTATTTCGACTATTATTTATAAATTTCATTACCTAACAACCAATATATTACAGCCAAATATATATCTTATTTATAAAAAGTTATTTCATATATAGAAAATAAAATAGGCAAAATTATTTCATTCACCTATATTAAAACCAAATATTATGTCGGTCTGCCCTATTAAGTGTTTAGAAACCCCTATTGATGTCACGGCATCCCATGCACCAACCAGAATTTACAAATACAAAACGGAACAGATTAACACAATATTAAAACCTTTTTATAACACTAACAAATACGCTCTCTCGTATATACGCTCAGCGACTCGCCATAGGGTATTACTACCCTATTAGTAAAGAGTTAGACCCCACAAAGCTAAGGTTTATCGCTAAACCAAAGCTCTGATACCAGATGTAACATCCCGCGCCTTTTCACACGATTTAAATCGACGATAAACCACACACGTTAGACTTAAACTATGCAGAAGGGTGGATTAATATGGGTAAATAAGAAAACAGAGAAAGAAAAAAATAAAATAGAATCTTGCGACCAAACGATAAAAATATAATATCAAATATACAGTTCACGAAGCTGTTTTATAAACATTTGATTATATATATACAATACTTATCAGAGTTGCACATACCAACGAATAATAATCGATGCAGTGGAATATTGTGTAGTGGAACAATAATATAATAATAATAATGATGAAATCTTCGTATTCGTACTCCAGAAATAAAGTCTTCGATCCTGAAATGCTCGGACTGACCCAAACGAATTAAAAAGACACGAATCAGAACAAAAAGATCTTGTGTAGGTTAAATCAACTGAAATAAATATGAGTGTAACAGCCTCGGAGATGCTTACGGGGTTTGACATCTCCTACTCAGTGTCTAACGTGAATGTAGTAACTTAAGAGATGCTCCGGATTCACATCTTCTAAGGATCCGTTAAACTATTTACTATGTGGTAATATTTCGCTATTATAATAATGTCTATAGTAAAATAAACTTACTTTTAAATAGCGTTAAGGAGTTACCTAATCTCCCCCTTAACACAATAATAGTCCCAGTAGTCCATCCAATATCATAGTCCCTCTTGATCGAGAAGCCACCAGAGGATACCACACGGGCTATGGGAGAAGACCAAACTCGTACAAGGCGCGATAGGGTAGGTGACACGGCATAACTTGGCAATGCCAGGGTAGATACACCAATTGCTATCCGGGCTGGTGGTAACGCATAGCAGCTACTACCACTGACCTCGAACAACACCCCCAAAATCAAAAAATCAAAAGTGGCCACCGAATAAATCTAAAAGTCGGAGTATAATATGGAAGGAGTGCGTCCGATAAGAGGGGCTACCTCCTTGGCCCGAGAATCGCTCCTGTTTTAGCCACCTTATGCCAACTCACGGGAGTCGGGTCCACGTATTTACCTAAAAGGAAACGCCGCCGCCATCCTACTTCATTCTAAAATCTCCACCGCCTACACGGTTGTTAAAGTGGTTTTCGGAGTTGGCAGAGAGTATGACAACTTCCGATCTCGGTCTCTTTAACAACCAAATGTTATTATAACACCGCGGTCTTTTCGAAATAGTTTATACTTTTAAAACCAGAATATAATATCCATTTCAAATCCAAATAAATACGATATCATTTCCTCTTTTTAAAAACCAAATCAAATTTGGTATCATTTTCAAATAACCTTTTCTAAAACCATAACATTTCAAAGTTATAATATTTCGAAACCAAAACTTGAAATATAGTCTTTCAAAACATCAACTTTGAATTTCATAACTTTGAAACATACTACACCACTTAAATGGTTTAAATATTTAGTTACTTTATATAGCAAAATAATTTCTTCACCTTCACAAATCAATTCCAATATGGATTTTAAATTCCCAAACAAACCAATATAATTTCCATATATTTCAAAGCTTTAATTATTCCACCATTTCAAACTTATTCTTTGATAATTTCATATACATCAATTTCAACTACTATTGTTTAGATTTGAAAGGTTTACTTAATAAATATCATTCTAGTAAAACCTTTAGACTTCAAATAACTGGATATTCTTTCAATTACATAAACTTGATAATATTCATTTAAATCAATTTGATATTCATTTAAATCCTCTAACAAAAATCAAGTTATAAAATCATACCTTTTAAATCTCAGTTTATTTATATTTCAATTCAATTTTTTTCAAGGATAATTCTTAAACCTTAAATTCAAATCAAATTCACATTTATCTTCAAACCTTAAATTTTATTTGAGTCATTATAAACTCTATATACAATAGAATTTAAATAGATACTTAAACATATTATATAAAAGTAATCAAACTTATTATTTAGCTTATTTTAAAATTCCAAATAAATTTATACATAGCTAAGTCAATAATAAAATAGCATTATATAACAACTAAAATCAATATCTGTATAGCCCATATATTTCTTTACAAAACCATAAAAATTATTTCAAAAATAATTGTATATATATACCGCGGTGCTTGTATATAATTTTCTATCCTATGGTCAAGTGATACGAATATTTATCATTTCAATCTGCAATTTAAAAACAAAAATGCAGTTGTATATCATTTCAAACCGCAATCCCGAATCAAAATAAATGCATAACAACTTGCAGATTATGATAATATAAATAAAACAACCATTCATCCATCATAAAATCATATGTCCATCACAATCATCATACAAAAACAATCAATCAATATTAATATATAACTGATAATATATAACAGGTATTTAACTAGCAGTTATATTCAAAATAAATTAAATAACGGTTTAATTTAAATAAATGCACTTAACTGAGATGATGATTAAAAATATATGAAAAGTCATAAACAATTGCATAATCACAACAAAATTTAAATTAACAAACATAAGAAATTTTAGAAGTTGTGAGTTGGTTAAAACACTCACCTTTTGAATTTAAATTGAATTTAAATCCCATTTAAACCCAAAATTTGGAAAGTCTCAGAATCCCTCTAAACTAGCGCCAAAATATCCGAAATTCCAATACGATCCTAATAAACAAAACTGCGCGTAAAACGGATTTCGTATGCACAAGTTATGATCGTTAAACGATTTGAAATTGAAATTACGAATAAATGGATAAAAAAACAACAACACTTACAACTAGCCACGTCAACACGTAAATCACCTCACGAGCTTGTCTTCTTCACGCAATGCACGAACCAGAGAACATGCAAGCCATTTGACCGAACGTTGACCACGAATCGCGAGCTCCTCCAACCACCGTAGCCGATGCCCCCACCACCACTGCGACCCCGCTTGCCTACCGCACCTCCAGGCCCGGTCCCACGACCTTCGACCACCCTAATTCACCGTGCCGCCGCCTAGAGTTTAATCCCTAAGTCAATTTTTTGCCGAGATCTTGCCGTTGAATCACAGAACGAACACCAACGATGAACTATGCGCCTCAATCTCCACAAAACCCAGAAACGAATCGACGATCCGAAAACGTTCATCGACGCGCGATGAACGGTCGAGGATTTATCTGCGATTTCCAAACAAACGGTAATTCAAAACCAAAAACGAACTGCAGATCCGAGATGCATACATCGAGAGCTTCGACATATAATTTTTTTGAATTTTTTTAAGGAGTTTGAAATTTGGCTTTGCTTTTGAATTGTAGTTGGAATTAGGTGTTTGTCCGCCATTGAACTGAGGAGGTGAAAGAAATGGCACGCAGAGACAAATGAGAATGAAGGAAATCAGAGTTTATAATAGAGTATTTATATGCAGGGTTAAATTTGAATGGATGGGTAAGTTAGATTTACGCGCTAACGACAAAGTGGCCCAAACAGCCCGTTCCGACTCCGGAATGAAATTGGATCAAACCATATATCGATATAGATGTTTAAATTTTTTTTTAAATGCAATGGAAAAGGTTTCAAATCCAAATTCCATCGCATGAATAAGTTATGCTAAAATCAAATTATTTCAAATTGATTTCAATTGATTTCAAGGCGTTTCGAGTCCGTACGATCAAATGACAAGTCTGATCGTTACGAAACTTGAAACCCTACACTAATTCACTGTTACGGATCCGATAAAACTGGTTTCGTCGAAATCCGAGTAAGTGGCCAAAATGGCTATTTTTACATTAATTAAATAAATTAATATTAAATAAATTAAATCACTATTTAAATTCAAATTCTATAATTCATAAATTTTATCATCTTGTATTACTTTAGTGATTTATAATTCATTAAAACCAATTCCCATATCAATTTGAAGTAAATTAATTCACAAATTGTAGTATTTATTTGAATTACTCAAAATAATCCCTTTATTATAAATTGAATCCAATTTATTTTAATAAGTTTCTAATTAAATTACTTAAAATAATCCCTTTATTATAAATTGAATCCAATTTATTTTAATAAGTTTCCAATTAAACTGATTAGATTCAATTTCCAACCCTATAATTGAGTCTATTATTACTCTATAACACAGTTAACACTTGTCTCACATTTCATTCCATTAATATATTCAAATTTCATCTTCGTTTCAATTAGCGTAATAAATTAAATTTCATTTATAATAAATTCATTTACTAATTAATTAGGTAATTTTTAATAATTGTTATATTATGAATGGAATTAATGTTAATTTCAAATATTATCTCAATTTACCTTAAGATCTCAAGCTACCTTTTAATGAAATTTATTTCTTATTGCACTAATATACGCCTATTTAAATCCTAACTAGAATAAATATTACATTTCTAAATGTGTACTTCTATCAATTGTACATATTAATTAAGGGTTAAAGCTAATTAATGAATTTACCTATATTCCATTCTTATACCAATTTATTACTTATACATACCTTAGTTTCTATGAAATTTATCCATTCACACTTCCGTTGTTTTATTTATTACTGTTAAAGTAACATTTATTATCAATACAAACATTATAATTACTTATCTACATTGATTGTATAAATTTTCAATTTATTACGTATTACTTCATTGGTTTATATACTTTGAATTCATTCAATCACCACTAATTGAGTCAATTACTGCAATTGCTTTCGAATTAAATTTTTTATGAACTAAACAAATAGGTAACTTATACAATTGTAACCATTAAAATTCAATTAACTTTAAGTTTATTCTTTCAAGTAAATAATATAATTACTTATAGAACATTGACTTTTATTCAATTATCATTTATTGAAACTCAAATTCGTTAATTTATTAAATGCTTACATTTATTTCCCTATATCCAATTTGTTACAACTTTACTTACATTACACTATTTCCCTTATTTTGGTTATTATTTCATACATAGATCACAAGTTTACATTCCCTTATACTATCTTATGAAAACAATATAGATTTCTATACTTTATTGCATTAATTTACATTTAGTTACAAATAAATCAATATATTATTCCACACATTAATACACTGATTGCATTTGTTTATACTATATTCCATTTAAAACTAAGTCATAACATTTGAATTATTATATTAAATTGGAATGTTCATTCACGTTCATTAATTATTAACTTGCAATAACGTATTTCCTTAATTTACATCCAATTACTGTTAACCATGTTTTTGTACATTAATCAATTCAATACTTACCTCTAATTTCACATATTAAATTTATATCCAGGTATAAACCCTTATATCCCATTATAACTTAATGCATACATTAATTAAGATTTTAAATCAAATTAATCATTTTATCTTGGTAACATTCTTTTATTACAATAAGAATATAATTAAAATTTACATTGTTTCACTTATTGGACTTATATCCAAGTTATTAACAATTAACTTACCAATCTTATCCAAATTATAATTTACATTAATAATTCACTAACTGTTTATTTCCTTCAACATTAAGTTACCAAAATCTTCTTAAACTAAGAAAATATATTACTGAATTTAATGGGTCATTATATTTTTTAAGCAAAACAAACTCATATTCCCTTCAATTGATCTTAAAATCAATTTATTTAATCTCTATCAACTCATGGAATTTTAATTACCTTCGTTTACGTCAAACGATAATTCATTCTATGTAATTGGATGATATCCATATGAATAAATAATTACTTAAATTTATAACCATTTTAACTTGATTCTAACTCAATTTATAAATCCTTTCCATTTTAATTCATTCATAACCATTTTATTTAGCCCGACACATTCCATGCTTGTATACTACTAACCATTCCCGAATTAATTCAATCCAAGCTTTTATTTAATGGTCTACCCTTCGTACTCGAAATCGAGCTTCTCGTTATTCTTAACTTAAGTTAATTTACTTAAATTTATTCCAACTTAAAACTTAAGTTCACTTCCATTTAACTTGATTAGCCCATCCATTTTATTTTAATTTACTTTCTCAATTGATCAAAATAATATCCAAGCACATACGTAACTCATTTATACTCGAACTGGATTTTATTTGTAACCCAAATCATTTCTATTATAATTCAATTCATTTTATTTTTACAACATCTCCACTTATTTTAATTCCTTATCAATCCAAGTCGAATTCTATTTATAATTCAAGTTTATTACCAAACTTCATTATTAACTTACAATCCATTTTATTTAACCGAGTTAAATTTTATTAACATACTATATCAAATAATTTATTTAGCTTATTAGCTTACTTCCAACTTTTATATCAATATTCGATTTTGTTACAAAAATCACTTCATTAAATTTTCTTGATTTCAATTTTTTTTCATAATTCCGGTTTGGATTTTCTTTCATTTTCCAAAATTCCAACTCTTTTATTTTAAAATTTTAATACTATTAAAATAGCTTTTTTATAAAATTACTTCTTATAACTCGATCTCTCAACCAGTCCATCCTTGTTCTCATAGAAATTCGGTCATACGTTGATCGGACGTACGACTGAAAATCTATAAGTTCTTAGTAGACCCATTTTCAACATCCAGTGAGAATACTTGGAAAATAATTTTATTGAAAATATCGAAAACATTTTTTTTTGAAAACAAAGGAAATATCTTTGGCGAGAATGCTTTGGAAATCATCCCCCTACCATGGTCACAGTTACATCCTAGGTTACGTTGCCATCGCAGCAAAAGTCCATGTAACTGTAGGCACTCCGCACCCCTCGATTATGCCTTGGATCCCACAACAGATCGTAGTTGCATTCCAAGGTTTCGTTGCCATCACAGCAAAAGTCCATGTAACAATAGGCATCAGCGCCCTCGATTTTCGCTGTCAAAAATGAAACTTCTCCACTCCCATATAGGTCGCAGTCTACCGATGTAAAATCAAACGTAGACTGTTAGCTCTCAGCAGCACACATGACTTTCGCTATGTTACCGTAAGTCGCAGTCTACCGATATAAAATCAAATGCAGATTGTTGGCTCTCAACGGCACACATGACTTTCGCTATGGTCTGCAGTAGATCGCAGTGACATCGAGTTACACTGTCGTCACAGCATAACCCAAATGCCTGTGTAGGCATCAACGCCCTCGACTTTCGCTACGCACTACTCATAATCCTCAGAAACTAGTTTTGTCCAGACTCCTCACAGGATCAACTTTAGAACCCCCCTTAGGGTTCAAGGCAGCACCACCCTATGGTACTCCTGAGAAGTTCATTTCAAGGGAGCGCCTTTTTCACCAGAGCCATTTCCAAAAACGCTTTATACTATACACATATAGTATCTTCCAAATCATACATCTAGTATGAATCTCATATAAATCTCCTTTTCTCAAAATCGATTATCCTAAAATCGATAATTCTCAAACTAGGCTTTCCAAATTCCAATATTGATTTTACCCGAAAATCAAAATCCTTTCCAAATTCAAAGGTTCCCAAAACCTTTTTCCAAAATCTTCATAAGATCCTTTATATATATATATATATATATATATATATATATATATATATAGATATACATAATTTTTTTTAAAAAACTTTGGATCATTTCAAACTTGTATAAAACTCCTTTTATACTTCAAACACCTTCAAAATCCTTTTCTTTCGGCAATAGATTCAACAAAGGGAGATTTATCTTATATAACAAAGATATATAAATTTGTTTATTCAAAATCAAATATTCAAATTTGATTAGTCTTTTTTATAAAGTTGTTTACTCTTATCATCATAAAAATATCCAACTTTCACTTTTATCCATTGTATATTTCACGAAATAAACATCCATTTCAAAAAAATCAGTTCACATTTCTTATTCACAAATTTTCAATATCAATTTCATTCAAATCCGTACGATGTACATTAATCATCTGTAAGCTATATCAATCTGATCGCTCATTCGATCACACAACTACACTTCCGAACTAGTATCGTCCACACAACTTCCTAGTGCGGACTCAAATCTAGCTTCTTGATCAGAAACTGTCATTCTTCTTTCATAGCCATAACTTTGATAGAGAATATCCAAAACCAATCAACAATTCATATCCTGGTTCGCCATCGAAAATCGAGTGAAAAATCCCAACTCGGATCGATATAACTATCTTGAAATTCTGTGCTCGAATCTGGATCAAATCACTATGCGAATAGAATAATATACGTACATCCTACGTATTTATCTTCATAGATTATCAACTAAATCAAATTCTATTTCTATTCACATTTCCTTTAATTTCTATCCACATAATCACAATTGTTTCAATTCCATTGGATTATCACTCTAATCCTTATCCAAATGGATATTCAATCATAAACATTTTGAACTCTTTCCAGCTTAAATTTAGAAAATAGCATGAAAAGTTTAAAATAGATAAGTCGTTGAAAAATAATTATTAGTTTGTAACATAGCTATAAAATAGTTAAGTAATTGTAAAATAGTTGGAAAATAGTCAAATACTTATAGAAATTTAATAATTGCAAAATAGTTATAAAATAGTAATTAATTTGTAAAATAGTTGAAAGACGGTAATTAATTTATAAAAGAGTTACAAAATAGTTAAATAATTCCAAAAGTACTATACAATAAGTATAAGATAGTTTTGGGTTTAATAAGAAAGGTTGTATATATAACAAATAACTTGGAAAAATAGATTTGTACTAAAACAATTTCTTCTGAAAACAGTCCAGAGCCAAACTGTTTAATATCCAAATCTCCATTCTCATCAATTCAATTTAAATTTCCACTTACATTTAAATTGACTCAATTCCAATTTAAATAACTTCAGTTCTCATTGAAATTGATTTAACCCCAATTCAAGTTGAATTAATCTTGATTTCTTTCCAAATTCAAATCAAATTCCATTTTATTTTAAACCTATTCAACTTTAATTATAATTCCAAAGTATTCCAATCAATTTGGACTAATATCAATTGAACCTACTTCAATTTCAAATCATCTCAATTCCTGTTTGAATTAGTCCCAATTCCCACTTGAATTTGAACCCATTCAACTTCAATTTCATTTCAAATCAATCCAACTCAAATTTTTCATTTGAATTTTTAAACTTAACCATCTTCAATCACAATTCTAATTAATTTAAATCAAATTTAATTGAACTAATTCAATTCAAATTTCCAAATTTAAACTATCTCGAATTATATAAATTCGAGTTAAAGCTTTAAATGTTGATTTAATCCTTTAAATCAATTTAACCTTTACTTCTTCATAAACCTATTTCTAGGTTCAAATAATAATTCAAATCCAATTCACAATTTGAAGATTATTAATAGGATAATATTATCCAAATTATTTTAAAACACCCATACATTTCAAATTTACAGATCTCAAACCCATTTTGAGATCACACAAACTCCCAATTAAATTAATCATTTAACTTCCCAAGTTAAATCCCAATTTCATATTGAAATTTCCAAATCAGGTTGTCCATTCAAACTTATTTAACTTCCTCTAAGTTAAATTCAATTTACTTAATCCAGTCAAATTTACACAATTTGAATTTCCATTCAAATTTATACTTTAGATTAATAACCTTCCCACTTAAGTTTAAAATTTACTTCACTTTGGGTTTCACATCACTTTCCAAGGAAAATTCAAAACTCAACCTTAGAGTTTATTTCATATTTATCTCCTTTACACACCAGGTTACTTTTAAATTTTAAACCACCTTTGGTTTTAAATTCAAAAAAATTCCTTTAAAATTTTCAAACGACTCTTGTTGAATCAAGCTCTATCATTAAAATAATATTAAATAATATTATTTATTATTTCTTTATTACTTTGAAACAAAATTTTCAAATTCTGGACCCAGATTTAAAATTCCACAATTCAGATCAACATCGGTTCCAATTTATAAGTCATACTTGCCTAAATGTTTTACTTCATTAAAACATTTCATTTTTCTTACTTATTAATTTTTAAACACAACAATCATTTATGATAATAACTAAGATTATCATATCTGAAACCATTCATTATCATCTTATTTTGAAACTCCTCCACAATTCAAGATTTCAATTTCAGTTTGAATCCATTTCAAACTTATCTTTATTCAATTTCAGTTTGGTTGTATTATATTACTATTAATATCATTCTGGGCAGCGACTCAAGCACTCGAAGAAAACTGGCGACCTAGCATGATATAGCGACTTAACGATCTAATGAGATAAGCGACCTAATGACCTAAGGAATAAAGCGACTCAACGACTTAGCGGGTAAGAAGATCCAGCGACCTAACAACCTGAAGAGTGAGCGAGTTAATATGGATGCTCGACCTAACAAAGCTAGCGACCTAAAGACCCCTAGCGACCTAGCAACCAACACAGAGGACAGTAGATTACAACGAAGGGATGCAATGACCTAGCGATCTAATGAACTAGGCGACCTAGCGACCTAACGGGTTAAGACAGTGTGAGGCCGCATACATACTGCTTCTTCATTAGGTCGCTCACGACCTAAGCAGACCGAGGTAACTCCATAGCTCGCTCAAGACGGCCTCACTAAGCCGTAACTTCTTACGCCGCTTCCCTCCTAGGTCGCTACGACCTATCAGATTGTTCAGAAGACCAAGTGTAACCAAGATAAGCCGTAGCTCGCATCTCTTAGGTCGCTGGCGACCTACGACCTACCCTAGGTCGCCCATGACCTACGACTTACTTCAGAAAATTCCTATAAATACCATGCCTACACCACCGAAGGGGGGATCTTTTGGCTCATTTCTGGAACGCCTATACTCTACTGATTTCTCGACTCATCCGACACTTTAAACACGAAAGACACTTCAACTAACTTCAAGAAGAAATCTAACACATTCGACATGGATTCAAAGAGTTCTTCTACATCGGAGTTCTAGTTATTTGTCTCAGTAGTGTTGTTATCGAAGATTGTTGTAAAGTTGTAATCGATTTAGCAATACAGAAGATTAAAGTGGACGTAGGCTTAACTTGAAGCCGAACTGCTATAAAACTATTGTCTCTTTACTGTTTTTTCTGTGACTTTTCTACTTACTCTTATTTCCCGTATTGACGGGTGGTGCTTTCACTTAATCTCTGTTTACGCCGGGGTGTTAGCGTTCAATTTTAGCGTTAACATTTTTTGTGTTTTCACTGAGAATCCCAACTCAGGCGACTTTCGTCATTGCTTCGCAAAAGTTTGTTGAAAAAATCTCTTTCAAAACCAGAAGTCTATTAGAGATAATGGCTCCTAGAAGGAAGCGTAGATCTGTTAGATCCGGTGATGTTCATGAGAATACTGCCACTTCTCCTCCGTTAAGTCAAACGGCCTTAGGTGTCGAAGTTACACGAGTGGAGTTAGATGCTGCAGTTTCTGGGCTATATCAGCAAATGGAAGCCCAAAATACTTTAATGTTGGAAAGGTTGAACGCCTTGCTCGGGGCTAATCATCAACCGGTGAATAATGAACAAAACTCTGCCGATGGTGTTCCTAATGTTGAAGCGAGAAATATTCCTCAAAGGGCAGCTGGCCCCGTTGAAGGGACACCTTCACAAGCTGGGTGATCAGGGCCGCAGCCAACCCTCCGCGAACGCTTGTCAAGACAAACTTCCGAGAAAATGGCTGATGTTTGTCCCGCAGAGACTCTAAATGATGAGGAATACTTCTCTGGAATGGTACGACAAATCATGAAAGAGAGCATGTAGAGGGAAGAAGATGAGAAGGAATGGGGATTCGCTCCGAGCAAAACTCCGTTCACTGAAAGGATTCTAAAGGCGTAATTCCCAAGAAAGTTTGTTCCTCCTACCATCCTAGCTTATAAAGGAACAAGCAAACCTAATCAATTCCTGTATAAGTATGACTGGCACATGACTGGTGCCAGGGCCTCGGATGAGATCAAATGCCGGTACTTTCCGGTATACTTGGAAGGAGTGGCTCTACTCTGGTTCACAAAGCTACCGGTCCGATCCATAGACCAGTTCTCCGATTTAACTCGGAAGTTTAAAGAATAATTCAGGTTGTATGATTCAAAGGAAAAGGATATTATGTCGTTGTCAAGCCTGGAACAGAATCCTGAGGAATCTATTAGATCTTTCTTGAACCGCTTCAACATAGCTTTGGCTGAAGTGGATAATGCAGAGCCACGAACGGTCTTGACATACTTGATGAGGGCAATCGACAAATCGAGTGAATTTGGGAAGTAGCTGAAGATTAAAGAACCGAATTCCCTTGAGAAATTCTATAAGAAAGCTAATGAATTCATGCGCTTGGAAAAGCCTTCAAGCACCGGCTAAAGTAGCATTAACAGAGGTTAAGGATAATACTGCTGCTCCTACCAAAAAGGAATCCGGAAGTCGGAAGAGGGAGAATAATGGGGGGAAGAAGCAGAAGGATGTGAAGAAACCTCGCTTCTTAAAACCTTCAGATTTCACTCCTTTGACTGACACCCCGAAGAATATCTTTTTTGCTACCATAGATGCGGTAGAATATCCTAAACCACCTGAGATGAGAGTTGGGAAAAAAGCTGCTTAAAGTGGGAGATTCTGTCGGTTTCATAATCAACCCGGTCATGATACCAACGAATATCGCCATCTGAAAAGTTTGATTGAAGAACTGCTGAGAGAGACCAAGTTGCAGCAATATGTTAAGAGAAGTAGAAATGACCCAACTTCATCTACTAACGGCCAACAGCTCCCTGCTCATCCATCTGGCTCGGGCGAGAGGAATATTGTGCATGAATCAGAAAGGCCTGTTATTAATGTGATTACAGGAGGCCCTCACCCAGCAGGCAGAAGCTGGGGCGAGATAGAAAGATATGCCCGTGCCTTGAAGTATGCACCAACAGAAGAGAGTGTTTTTGTGCTAGAAGAAGTTGCACCTTTGAAGCAGCAGAAAACTTTTAATGATGATATTGTGTTCAGAGTCAGGGACTCTATGGGCATTGAAGCTCCAACCATGGATAATTGAATTGGAGTTATTAAGGGGGATCAGAATGCTGGGCGAGAATGTTATCTGATAGAGTTGCGTGAAGCAAGGAAGAGAGAGATGGGAAAAGATGCGGCAGCCCCAACCCGCATCAAAGAACCAACCTTGTAGCAATTGCAGGGTAGACCCTGCACTGGCGAGCATAGCGGGGCATGAAGAGAAATGTATCCCAGAAAAGCCAGTGCAGGGGAAAATAGAGTGGTGCCAGTGGGAGTAACAGTGCCAGTACCTGTTGACCCGAGAGATCCGAACAAAGTGGTGAATGTGGGTTCGCAACTTAGTGTGACGGTTCAAACTTCCTTGATATCATTCTTGAAAGCAAATTTGAACGTATTCGCTTGGACTCATACTGATATGTGCGGAATATCCCCAGAAGTTGCAGTACATACTCTGAATATTGATCCGAAGTTTACACCGGTAAAGCAGAAAAGAAGAACCCAGGGTCCTGAAAGGTCAGCAGCATTGAATGAAGAGGTAGATCGGCTCATGGAGAATGGTTTCATCAGGGAGTCTACTTATCCGAATTGGGTTTCAAATCCAGTACTGGTTAAGAAAGATAATGGAAAGTGGAGAGTATGCATCGATTTCTCAGATTTAAACAAAGCCTGCCCCAAAGACTGTTTCTCGTTACCCAGGATAGATCAGTTGGTGGATGGAACGGCGGGGCATGAATTGTTATCTTTTATGGATGCTTACTCCGGATACAACCAGATCATGATGCTTGAGCCGGATCAGGAGGACACGAGCTTCATCACCGATGTTGATCTCTACTGCTATAGAGTCATGCCCTTCGGACTTAAGAATGCAGGGGCAACTTACCAAAGACTTGTCAATGCTATGTTCAAGCCGTAGATTGGTAAAACTATGGAAGTTTATGTTGATGATGTGCTGGTGAAGTCAAAGAAGGCAGTAGACCATATGGATCACTTGGTAGAAATGTTTGCAGTCCTCCGAAAATACGGAATGAAGCTTAATCCTTTGAAATGTTCATTTGGTGTGGAGTCCGGAAAGTTCTTGGGTTTCATTATGAGTGCTAGGGGCATTGAAGCTAATCCTGCTTAGATTGCTTCCTTAAGAGAAGTTAAGGCTCCTAGAACGAAGAAGGAATTGCAAAGTCTCAATGGTAAAGTCGCTGCCTTGAGTCGATTCATTTCCAAAGCCACTGATAAATGCATTCCATTCTTTGATACTCTGAAGAAAGGAAGAAAAAACTTTGACTGGACTCCTGAATGCCAGAAAGCTTTCGATGAGTTGATTCGTCATATGGAAACGCCTCCAATACTTTCTAAGCCCGACAATGGTGAGGATCTTTTCGCATATTTGGCAATCTCATCTCATGCTCTCAGTGCAGCGTTGGTACGGGCAGACGCAAAAATTCAGCGCCCGGTCTATTATATCAGCAAAAGATTCACTAGGGCAGAGTTGAATTATTCGAAGTTGGAAAAGCTCGCATATTATCTACTGATTGCATCAAGAAAATTGAGGCCATATTTCCAAGCTCATCCTATCAAAGTCCTCACTGATCAACCTCTGAAGCAAGTCCTGTTTCTCCCTGAGACTTCGGGTCGTCTTCTGAAATGGAATATTGAACTCAGCCAATACGACATCACTTATCATCCCCGAAGAGCAATCAATGGACAAGCTTTAACAGAGTTCATCGCGGAATGCACAGCTAAAGGTGATAGTGAGGAAGAAGTGACTGATGATACCCCAATTCGATGGAAGTTATATGTTGATGGTGCGAGAAATGATTATTATTCCGGAGATGGGATTGTGCTTGAAACCCCTAAAGGGCAGTCATTGTGCTATGCATTGAGATTGGAATTTCCTTTGACAAATAATGAAGCAGGATATGAAGCTCTTATTGTCGGCTTAAAGATTGCTAAAGAACTGAATGTCAAAGTGTTGCAGATCTTCAGTGATTCACAGCTTATTGTATGCCAAATCAAGAAAGAGTTTCAAACCAAAGGAGGAAATCTTCCTACTTACTTGTCAAGAGCCTGGGAACATCTCGATGATTTTGATCATTATACGATAAGTCATATACCCTGGGAAGAAAACATGAAGGCAGATTCTCTTGCAAAGTACACAAGCACTGGCGAAGCTCAATTATTGGGATTAGTTCCTGTAGAAGTCCTGTCAACTCCAAGCACTGATGAGATGGATATTGATTAGATCATGACTATATCTCAAGAGCAAGAATTATGGATGACTCCGATAATGGAATATCTGCTCAACGGTTCTCTACCAGAAAATTCAAAGGAATGACAGAAGCTGCTAAGAAAAGCATCTAGATATATAATTCAAGATGGTCGGTTGTACTGGCGGGGATTCTCAACGCCATTACTCCGATGTGTGATCAAGGAAGAGGCCAAGACAATTCTAGCTGAGGTACACGAAAGAGAGTGTGGAGATCATTCAGGTGGTCAAACTCTAGCAAAGAAAATTCTCCGTTATGGGTATTTTTGGCCAGACATTAATCGTGATGCTGCAAGCTACGCCCGTAAATGTGACCGATGCCAGAGATTTGCGAAAATCCCAAGAGCACCTTCCACCGAGATAACACAGATGGTCATTCCATGGCCATTTGCTATTTGGGGAATAGATCTCATCGGGCCTTTGCCAACCGCCAAGTCCGGAATTAGATATGCCATTGTTGCTGTTGATTATTTTACTAAATGGGCTGAATCTGAACCATTAGCTACTATTACCTCTAAAAAGATGACAAACTTTGTAACTAAGAATATCATTTGCAGGTATGGTGTGCCTCAAAAGATAATCACAGATAATGCAACCCAATTCGAAAGTGAAAAGTTCCAAGATTTTTGCAAGCGATTCAAGATCCAAAAAAGCTTTTCAACAGTCGCTCATCCGCAGGCGAACGGGCAAGTGGAAGCAGTAAACAAAATTATCAAATCAACCATCAAAAAACAGCTGGAAAAAGCAAAAGGTGGTTGGGTCGACAAGCTAACACTAGCACTATGGGCACACAGAACTATCCACAAAACTGCGACTGGGCACACTCCATTTTCATTAGCATATGTATCAGAAGCAATGATTCCGATGGAGACAGAAGTCCCTTCATACAGAAGAATACATTTCAATCAAGCTGAAAATGAAAAGCTGCAACTTGAGGCATTAGACTTCCTTGATGAAAGAAGGGAAGAGGCTCAACTCAGAATTGCAGCTCACCAGCAATGAATTGCCAGGCACTTCAATTCCAAAGTTCGCCTAGCAGCTTTGAGATTGGGGATCTAGTCTTGAAAAGGATCATGACAGCAACATGAGTGTTTGTGCCAAACTGGGAAGGGCCTTATGTCATAGGCAAAAAACTTCTTGATGACACTTTCAAACTGACAACTATCGAAGGAGATCCAATTCCAAGGGCTTGGAGCAGCAATCATTTGCGCCCATATTTTACTTAAAAGCTTTACTGAAATACTGTAAAAGAATTATGGATGTATGATTCTTGTATTGAAAGCCGTTGTAAAGATAGTGCAAGTGAATAATAAGAACTATAAAGTGGATGTAGGCCCAGTTCTTGGCCGAACCACTATAAATCTTGTCTTCTCTACTATTATGAACTGCCTGTTTTATTTCGATATGTAAAGTACTTTAATTGTATTACTGAAATGTCGATTTAATATTGCAGGCTATTAAAACAAAGCTCACCCATCACAAGACCAAGCGATCCTTGACATCACTCAACAAGCAAATGTTAAGCCACAAAAATTCCAGACTCAAATCCTATATAAGAAGTGCTTCAAGTAGACAGTTAGTAGTTCCGCTGGAGGTGGGCCCTTGTTAACTAATTGAGATCGTTTGTGCAAACGAACATCCGATTAATTAGCCTGTGTCTGCCCCTGCGAACTCACTTAACAATGAAGTACACTTCTTTGGATAAAATAAACTATTTGCAAAAGAAAGGAATGTGTGCTTGAAGATGATAACAAGGAGTTGCTGATATGTGCAAATGGCGAAAAGACATGGGCGAGCAGGCAGGAAACAACCAAAGACCTCTTCGGAGGCAAAAGACCTCTTCGGAGGCACAAGCCCTCTTCGGAGGCACAACTCTTCGGAGGATAAAGACCTCTAATGGGGCTTGCTAGAAAAAGAAAGTTCTCTTTCTCAACCAAAAAAGATTAGTGGAATGACCGGAGGTACCTTCTCAAGTGGAAGGCACAGGGTACTCATTAACTAGCTGGGTTCGCTTGTGCAAATAAACATCCAAGTTACTTATGTCCGCCCCGTGAATCCACCCAACCATGAGAAAGAAAATTCCAGGCAAAAGCCCTACTCGGAGGCACACATTTCACTGAGATATGAAATAAACCTTCACAAGAGTTGAAATGTGCAAAGCCCTCTTCGGAGGCCCATTTCACCAGAGTTGAAATGCTAAAAGTCCTCTTCGGAGGCACACATTTCACTGAGATCTGAAATAAAACTTCACAAGTGTTGAAATGTGAAAAGCCCTCTTCGGAGGCCCACTTCACTAGAGTTGAAGTGCCAAAGCCCTCTTCGGAGGCCCGCTTCCCAACGAACAGGGAAAAAACAAAAGCCTCTCCCCAGAGGCAAAAACAAAAAGCCCTCTTCAGAGGCCCTCTTCCCAGCGAACAGGGAAAAAACAAAAGCCTCTCCCAGAGGCAGAAACAAAAAGCCCTCTTCGGAGGCCCGCTTCCCCGCGTATAGGGAAAAAACAAAAGACCTCTCCCTAGAGGCACACACAAAAAAGCTCTCTTCCCAGAGGCACAATCAAACAAAAGCCCTCTTCGGAGGCACAAACAGGTCAAAGCCCTTTTCGAAGGCCCATTTTAATGCGTAGGAAAATTCGCTTGCCAAAAATAAAAGTGACTTTCTTCGAAAGTGAAGAGTAAAAACTTCTTCAAAAAAAGAAGAAGAAAGAGAAAACTTCTCCAATACAAGGCGCATTCTACTAAATCAGAGAAATATTCCCTTAAAATGGAAAAAATTATTCTCTAAAGTACGGATGCAAGCCTCCTTAAAATGGAGAAGTTGTTCTCCAAAGAAAGAGTACAAGTCTTCTCAAAAAAGAAGAGTTGTTCACCAAAATTTTACCAATGTGAAAAAGATTACAATAAATTGTGGCATACGGGAAATATAATATAGTTTATGAAAGCAATGCTCAAGCAACATACCATAGGTTTATTGCAACATCACACAAAGAAAATAAAGAAACTTGTATGAAAAAGAAGAATAAATGCATTCTCAAATATAGACAGAAGTTTGTACAAGTAAAAGAATCATTTTATTCCATACTATGAAAATTTTATACATGTGCAGGTTTCAAAATAAAAGAAGGCGGGGACCGGTACCCACACAATCTCTGGTCAACACAAGTCTTTATATATACAAGCAAAAAAGCAAAAAAAACGAGACGAAGAGCATAGGACTAAACACATCACTTCTTCTTCCTGCCACCTTTCGAGCCCTCGCCTGGCCGGATGATTAACTTTTTGGGTCGGCTTGTGAGAGTAGGGGAAGAAAGAGGAAAGGGTGCAATTGGACTTTCTTCTGCTTTTTCTTCACTGGCAGAAGCTTCTCTCCTTTTCTTTGAGACTCCACGCTTCCCCTTCTTCCTTGAAGAAGACTCACTACCCGGAGTGAAAAGTGCAGACAACTTTATGTCATCAGAAATAGTTTGCTCCGGGGTTCTTTTGCCTTCTTCAGGTTCTTCGGCCTTCTGTTCTTGTGAAGCGACCGGGTCTTCCAAGCCTTGAAGAGCTTCTATCTGCTCCTTTTGTGACCTTTAACATCCCGCCTTTTCGCACACTTTAAACCGACACACGTGCCAATTCAAAACATAACGGAAGGACGGATTGTTATGGGGTAAATAAGAAAAACAGAGAAGAAAAAAAACAAAATAGAATCTCACAGCGGAAGGATAAAATATAATAATCAATATACAGTTCATGATAACTGTTTACAAAATATTTATTTTACTTATACAATGAATATCAGAGTTACACATACCAATACAATCAATGCAGCGGAAATTTAGAGTGTGGTGCAATACTATAAATAATATAATACGGATTCTTCGTCTTCGTCCTCCAAAGCTAAAATCTTCGATCCTGAAACGCTCGGACTGACCCGAGCGAATTTGAAAAGACAAAAACACTCGAGTCAGACTAAAAGATCTTATGTGAGTTAAATTAACAGAAATAAATATGAGTACAGTAACTCAAGAGATGTTCGGGATTTACATCTCCTAAGGATCCGTTGAACTATTTACTATGTAGTATATTGCGCTATTATAATAGTGTCTATTTATAAAATAAACTTACTTTTTAATAGCGTTAAGGGGTTACCCATATAGCCCTTAACACAAATAATGCCAATAGTCTATACAGTACCGTAATACCTCCTGATCGGGAAGCTACCAGAGGATACTCCATAGGTACGACACAAATAGAAACTCGTAGTAAAGGCTCGGTATGGTAGGTGACACGGCACAACTAGGCAATGCCAGGGTAGATATACCAATTGCTATCCAGGCTGGTGGAAACGCGTAGCCGCAGTTACCGCCCACCTCGGACTAATTCCCCAAAATTAAAATATAGAAGTGGCCACTGAATCAATCCAAAATCAAAGTATAATATCGAAGAGGAGGGTCCGATCAGAGGAATGACCTCATTGGCCTGAGAATCGCTCCTGTTTTAGCCACCTTATGCCAACTCACGGGAGTCGGGTCCACGTATTTACCTTACAGGAAACGTCGCCACCACCTACTTCATTCTGGAATCTCCACCGCGTACACGGTTAGTCAAAGTGATTTTCGGTATCGACAGAGAGTATGTCCATATCCGATCTCGGTCTCTTTGCCAACCCATCGTTATTATAACACCGCGGTCATTTAAAAATAGGTTATACTTTAAAAATCAGAATAAACACTCCATTTCATAACCATGAATACGATATCATTTCAAAACCCAAAACCATATTTTATCACTTATCCCAAATATAATTCTTTTCCAAAATCATAATGCTTTAACTTCATAACGTCTGAAAATCAAATATTTCAAAGCATAATATTTTGAAAATCATAATTTAAAACCATAACTTCTAAAACTTGAATGGTTTGGACATTCAACGGTGTATGAATTAAATGGTTTAACTTAAATGTTACTTTGTAAAGAAAATAGTTCTCATGGCTTTACAAATACATTTCTTTATTAAAGTCTAAACCAAAATTTATATTATCTCTCTCAAGTTCCAAACCACTTCAATTTATTTATATATACGTATATCCATTTTGAGTATCAACATTTCAAACTAAAGTCGGATTTTATGCTTTCAACAAATCAATTGTTCTATTAATTAGTCTTGAATATTCATATAAAATCCATAAATAATAAGACTTCAATTTCTAGTAATAAAAAATATATATTTTTCCCAATTCAAATTATACTAGAATATTCATTTCAATTTATTTTGGGAAAAATCCAATTATAAATATCATATCTTAAAATTTCCAAACTTAACATTTAAACATATGATATAAATTATTAAACTCCATTTTCTTAATTTTCTTCCATTTTTAATAAAGATTTTTATACACCTTTTAATTTCAAAATTTTCAACTTCATATGTATATATATATGGAAGAAAAAGATTTATACAATATAAAATTTAAGATTATTATAAACCGTATTCCATCCAAACCATAGAAATCACATAAAAATAGTTATATATAGACCGCGGTGCCTGTATAAAATTTTCTATCCTATGGTCAAGTGATACGGATATTTATCATTTCAATCCGCAATTTAAAAGATATAAAAATTTGCGGTTATATATCGTTTCAAACCACAATCCCGAATGAAATGAAATATGCATGATAATTTGCAATTTAATGATATCCAATAAACATCCATTCATCAACATCATCCATCAACCAAATCGCAATCATCAATCAATATCAATCAATAACAATATTATTTTTGGTACTACATAACAGGTAATACTGGCAATTTTATTCAAATTAAATTTAACAGCTATTAATCTACAGTCTATATTCAGAAATAAATTATATAACTGTTAACTAGCCGTTCATATACAAACAAATAAATTTTAACTGTAAATTTATAGGCAATAAATGAATTAAATTAATAGTTAAATTTAATAAATGCATTTCAACAAATATGAGTGAAATAAACATGCCAAATACTCATAAATAAATTTCTATTCATTTCTAAAATTAATTTAACAAACATAAAAGCTACTAGTAGTTGTGAGTGGGTTAAAACACTCACCTTTTGAATTTAAATTGAATTCAAATTCAATTTAAACCCAAAAATTTGGCAGTCTCCAAATTCCTCCAAACTCTTGCCAAAACGTCAGAAATTCCGATACGATCCCAGCAAAACAAACCGCGCGTGAATCCGAGCTCGTATGCAAAAGTTATGAAAATTTGAAAAATGGAAAATTCTGGTCCTGGGTCGACTTCGGGTTCGACTTCGGTGCGCCGCCTCAATTCCCCGGTGCTTGCTTGGAGTTTTCGCCAAAACGACCCGGATCGACCAGATTCATTTTCTTCCTGACCCGAAGTTGCTCTAGGGTTTTCTCCCCTGAAACCCGAAGCGCGACAAGAAGCTGCTGCAGATCCGAAATTTTTTTTTTGAATTTTTTTTTTTTTTGAACTGACTGGATCTAGGGTTAGCCCCCATTGAAGAAGAAGAGAAGCTTGAAGAAGATGAACATACAGCAAATAGACAATAGAATGGAGCTAGGGTTTATAACTGTATATTTATAGGTAGGGTTGGGTTAGAGTAGATAGACTAGATAGATGAACGTACGAAACAAACTAAGGCCCAAAAAGCCCGTTCTGACCCCGGAACGAAATTTGTCAAACCCATATATCTAGATAGGTATTTTAAAATATTCTGAACGCGATGGAAAAAGTTTCACGTCCAAATTTGATCGTATGAAGAAGTTATGCTGAAAACAAGATTTCCAAATTGATTTCAAATTGATTTTAATAAAATTGATTTTCAAGGCGTTTCGCGTCCGTACGATCAAACGACATGTCCGATCGATACGAAACTTGAAACCCTATAATAATACACCGATACGGATCCGATGAAACTGGTTTCGTCGAAATCCGAGTCCGTGGCCAAAAAGGCTATTTTTAATATTCATTAAATAAATTAAATAAATTATAGAAATCCAATTCTATATGAATATTCTAAAATTGTCCCAATTCTATTACTTATGTAAATTAAAATCAATTTAAATGATTTAACAAGTTTGGCTGTGAATTAGAGTTGACAAGTCTATCAAATTTCAGTATACATTCCTCCGCTTCCTTGTACTAGGGAATTATAAATAAATTCCTCAAAACTTATTTATTACATTTTTAATCCTTGTATACTTATCTTTTATCCAAAATAGGGATGCCACATACTTTGGTTCATGATTCACATTATTATTCTTAAAGTCTATTTTAAATTTCAGTAACGTAATATTTAACGTTAAATCCCCTTTATTTATGCAATCAGCGCAATTATTGAATTTGATACTCAAATTAATTTATAGATTCTGCTTTCTAAAAATCTATATCACAATTTGGTCCAATTATAAATAGAATAAGTATTAATCTCATCTTATAGAATTAATTATTGCAATAAATCAAATTTACCATATCTTAAATCCAAATTAATAGATAAAGCTTGATTCCTTTATTAACTCCTTTGTTTTTCAATTAACCTTTATGGTGAATATAAATTCCAATGTATAATTGAAACCTTATTTCCATTTGATTTCACTATTTCATTAAAAATCCTCATATTCCAGCTAAATTTCAACTAACGTATAAATTAGCTATTTCAATTTCATTTAATTGCGATTATCATACTATAGAAATTAAATTCCATTAAATAAATAAATAAATGTTGATTCCCATCTATTTACATTATATTATATTGGTACTTCTATTTACAACTTAGCTTTGTATAAATGTTTGAATGTGGAATCTTGTCTATTTCACGTATTAATTAAGCCTTAAAAATCAATTAATATTATATCCTTGGTCTAACCTCATTTTACCCATATTTATATTAATATATCCTTTGAATTAGGTAAATTACCATTGATTATCTACCTTAACTTATCAGACTCCACTAACGTAATGGTTAAATATTAATTCCACTTGTAAAAAAAACAATCCACAAGATTTGCATTTCACATTACAAATGAATCCATAAATCTTGCCTTTCTTTTTCTTTGCTTCTTAAAGGCCAAATCAAACTACCCTATCATCACTAATTTATGGCAATTAATTGCAATTGATTCTCCATTAAACTACATAAGTTATCCAATTGAAACCTAAGTGAAACGTTTATTTATTTAAAAATCCTACTGTTTAAAAGAGTATATCATCTACGGTATAATTTTCATTTGACTTGATTTCTCATATATTTCACACAACAGTGAATTCCAATTTCTACCAACATTATGTTTAATATAAATTGGAAATCCAAATCATTGGTATTTCACAACCTTATTGCGTACATTTACGTATAGTTACACTAACTCCATACACTGATTCATGAATTCATTAATTAATGCACAATTTTCCTTTGTTTTCTTATATTAAGTTTATTACCGTTTTTAAGTACATTCATTATTGAACAATATTCATAAAAAAAAAATATCTACACTTATTGCATTGGTTTATTCAACGGTCACCAAATGAAACAATCCTACTATTTATTTTAATATTAAATGAATCCCATTCTAGTAAATATTTTATTAATATTCACTAATTCAACATTTATTGGTTTCTTAACATTAACTTTTAACAAAGTGTGACAATTACATTATCCAAAACTATTGTCATAAAAATTAAATTGTTACATTAAATTCCAAATTACTATAACAAATTACTACATTTTCTCAAATAAATCTTAAAGTTTTTTTTATATTCTAAATCAGATTAGAAATTATATTAATTTAATTCATTTAATATTATCAAATTTAACGGGTCGTTACAATCTCCCCCACTCAAAACTTTTCGTCCCCGAAAAGGAAAAAGAAGGGAGAAGGAAGAATAAAACATTACATCTTATTTCAAATATTAACTTATAAACAATACTTTACTAAATTAATTTCCTTAAATGAGATATGCCCGTTTTATAGTCATTATAACCTTTTATACTTAAATTATTAAAGCTGGAAAACATTTTTAACAAAATTCTAAGTCCAAAATTTACGGAAAATTTTGGCAGAGTCTCCTTTGTACGGAGAGACTCTGGAGAAAATATAATATCCAAATATACAAATATATTACATATATTATCCAAAATATTATATCCCAACACGGGAGAAATTATATAAAATAGCGCTACAAAACGTAATCCGGAAACGTACCTATTTGTCGGGAAATACGCTTATTATTATGGAACCAAAAGCAGTAGCAGTTGCTTCCATAACCTGCATTTCACTTATATAATCTAAAAAGGTTAAATATTTATATTAAAGTGAAATTTTTAGGTGGTTTCAACCATTAATCAACCAATCAATACAACAACCATCAACCTTACAAACTGCATACATACACAAAGCAAAGCAACCATTTAATCCATCAAACAAACAGTTGTTTGGGTTCAAACTTGAAATTCGTATGAAATGAAATTAACTATCAAGTGCATCCTTTTACTCAACAATCTTAGATGGAAAAAAGATAGATTATTTATTCATCCAACAACTTCAAATTCCTTACCCAACAAACATAAATCAAACAATAACAATTCAAACCAACAACCAAAATTTTACTTATTATTCTTTTATTTCATGCTTCAGTGGTTTGATTTTCTTTCTTTCATTTATGGAGGGATTTCTTTATTTCTTACAATTTTCATTTTCCATTTATTACAAAATTCATTATATTTGTATTCCAATTTATTGACTAAAGTTTATATCATCTATTTATACTACTTACCTTTTCTTATATAGTAAAATTTCCAATTTAACTCAAGTTTATACAATTAATTCTCATTAATAACAGCAAATTTATTGAATATCTTAATTACCTCAAGCTTCACTTGTAAGATTTCCCCTACATTTTCTTACTAACATTGCAACTTTTATTATGTGGTAAGTTATGTATGTTTTAAGAATGTAAGTGAAAATTTACAAGTTTCTTCTCAATTCCTTTTTATTAATCTATGGTTCAACAAATATATATTCGTTTTATAAATTACAATTTCAACTTACCCTTAATTTCATTCCTTTATTTAATGTTTACGTTTCTATTATATTTAATTACAGTAACCCTCTACTTACACTTAATTTATTAACCTTATAACCTGCATTCCTATAAGTGAAAGATTTTACTTGTTCATTAACTATGGATTGCAGTCATTTAATTTTTTTTTTCTACTTCCCATTATATTAGAATAGTGGAAATTAAAACATACTTAAGTTAATAATCCTACAATCAATTTTTGTTTAGAATTTCACTTAATATACTTAAGTTCATATCACCTATTAATAATACTTAACTTTATTTTTAGTAGAATTTCAATTATAACTTAAGTTTATACCATTAAATTCTTATTTATAACAGTAATTTATTGAGTACTTCATTATTTCCAAAAATTTACTTGTATAATATTCAATTTCAATCCCTTATTTAACATTTCAACTTTTTATATTTGGTAAGTTATTTATGTTAAAGAAAAATGCAATTGAACTTATACAAGTTTTATCTCAATTCTTCTAATTCATTGATTGTTCAATAAATCTTTACCATTACTTATAAGTTAAAATTTTAACTTCCTTTATACTTAGCATTAATTCTCTTACCTAAAATTAGAGGTTTCAATCCATTTATTTCTTACTTTTTATTTCACTAAAATTTAACAATTAATTAATGGAAAATTTTAGAATTAAATTCTGGGTCAAATTTCAATTTATTTTGAAATAATAGATAATTAGTTTCCTACAACCTTTATATCTCAATTATATTTAAAACAATTAAATTTTTTAGATAATTTCAAAATAGATCTGCAGTAGAATTTTACTACAGTGGCCTTTCCCCTTCGAAACTCGAAAATGAAAGTCGATGATGCGGCCGCCATCACCGAAATTATTTTCTAGCGACAGAGAGGAAAGTACAAAATCTATTTTCTCCAAAATCTTCTTTTAAAACAATTCTTCCGAATTATACTAAATATTTATATAAGAAATTACTTATAAACCAAATCATTATATTTCATAAATCCTTTGAAAGAAGATTTTCAAAAATCCCGGACTTAAGTTCTAAAATCTCCAATTTGATTTATTAAAATTTCAACTTAGCTTTAATTTATTATAAATATTTTTATTACCTAACACCCAATCTATAGCAACCAAATATATATCCTTATAAAAATATTTTTATATATAGAAAATATAATAGGCAAAATTATTTCATTCACCTATATAAAAAACAAATATTATGTCGGTCTGTCCTATTAAGTGTTTAGAAATCCCTATTGATGACATAGCGTCCCATGCATCAACCAGAATTTATAAATACAAAGTGGAACAGATGAACACAATATCAAAATCTTTTTATAAAACTAACAAATACGCTCTCTCATATATATACTCTCAGCGACTCCCATAGGGTATTACTACCCTATTAACAAAGAGTCAAACCCCACAAAGCCAAAGTTTATCGCTAAACCAAAGCTCTGATACCAACTGTAACATCCTGCCTTTTCGCACACTTTAAACCGACACACGTGCCAATTCAAAACATAACGGAAGGGCGGATTGTTATGGGGTAAATAAGAAAAACAGAGAGAAAAAAACAAAATAGAATCTCACAGCGGAAGGATAAAATATAATAATCAATATACAGTTCATGATAACTGTTTACAAAATATTTATTTTACTTATACAATGAACATCAGAGTTACACATACCAATACAATCAATGCAGCGGAAATTTAGAGTGTGGTGCAATACTATAAATAATATAATACAGATTCTTCGTCTTCGTCCTCCAAAGCTAAAATCTTCGATCCTGAAACGCTCGGACTGACCCGAGCGAATTTGAAAAGACAAAAACACTCGAGTCAGACTAAAAGATCTTATGTGAGTTAAATTAACAGAAATAAATATGAGTACAGTAACTCAAGAGATGTTCGGGATTTACATCTCCTAAGGATCCGTTAAACTATTTACTATGTAGTATATTGCGCTATTATAATAGTGTCTATTTATAAAATAAACTTACTTTTTAATAGCGTTAAGGGGTTACCCATATAGCCCTTAACACAAATAATGCCAATAGTCTATACACTACCGTAATACCTCCTGATCGGGAAGCTACCAGAGGATACTCCATAGGTACGACACAAATAGAAACTCGTAGTAAAGGCTCGGTATGGTAGGTGACACGGCACAACTAGGCAATGCCAGGGTAGATATACCAATTGCTATCCAGGCTGGTGGAAACGCGTAGCCGCAGTTACCGCCCACCTCGGACTAACTCCCCAAAATCAAAATATAGAAGTGACCACTGAATCAATCCAAAATCAAAGTATAATATCGAAGAGGAGGGTCCGATCAGAGGAATGACCTCATTGGCCTGAGAATCGCTCCTGTTTTAGCCACCTTATGCCAACTCACGGGAGTCGGGTCCACGTATTTACCTTACAGGAAACGTCGCCACCACCTACTTCATTCTGGAATCTCCACCGCGTACACGGTTAGTCAAAGTGGTTTTCGGTATCGACAGAGAGTATGTCCATATCCGATCCCGGTCTCTTTGCCAAACCATCGTTATTATAACACCGCGGTCATTTAAAAATAGGTTATACTTTAAAAATCAGAATAAACATTCCATTTCATAACCATGAATACGATATCATTTCAAAACCCAAAACCATATTTTATCACTTATCCCAAATATAATTCTTTTCCAAAATCATAATGCTTTAACTTCATAACGTCTGAAAATCAAATATTTCAAAGCATAATATTTTGAAAAATCATAATTTAAAACCATAACTTCTAAAACTTGAATGGTTTGGACATTCAACGGTGTATGAATTAAATGGTTTAACTTAAATGTTACTTTGTAAAGAAAATAGTTCTCATGGCTTTACAAATACATTTCTTTATTAAAGTCTAAACCAAAATTTATATTATCTCTCTCAAGTTCCAAACCACTTCAATTTATTTATATATACGTATATCCATTTTGAGTATCAACATTTCAAACTAAAGCCGGATTTTATGCTTTCAACAAATCAATTGTTCTATTAATTAGTCTTGAATATTCATATAAAATCCATAAATAATAAGACTTCAATTTCTAGTAATAAAATATATATATTTTTCCCAATTCAAATTATACTAGAATATTCATTTCAATTTATTTTGGGAAAAATCCAATTATAAATATCATATCTTAAAATTTCCAAACTTAACATTTAAACATATGATATAAATTATTAAACTCCATTTTCTTAATTTTCTTCCATTTTTAATAAAGATTTTTATACACCTTTTAATTTCAAAATTTTCAACTTCATATGTATATATATATGGAAGAAAAATATTTATACAATATAAAATTTAAGATTATTATAAACCGTATTCCATCCAAACCATAGAAATCACATAAAAATAGTTATATATAGACTGCGGTGCCTGTATAAAATTTTCTATCCTATGGTCAAGTGATACGGATATTTATCATTTCAATCCGCAATTTAAAAGATATAAAAATTTGCGGTTATATATCATTTCAAACCACAATCCCGAATGAAATGAAATATGCATGATAATTTGCAATTTAATGATATCCAATAAACATCCATTCATCAACATCATCCATCATCCAAATCGCAATCATCAATCAATATCAATCAATAACAATATTATTTTTGGTACTACATAACAGGTAATACAGGCAATTTTATTCAAATTAACTTTAACAGCTATTAATCTACAGTCTATATTCAGAAATAAATTATATAACTGTTAACTAGCCGTTCATATACAAACAAATAAATTTTAACTGTAAATTTATACGCAATAAATGAATTAAATTAACAGTTAAATTTAATAAATGCATTTCAACAAATATGAGTGAAATAAACATGCCAAATACTCATAAATAAATTTCTATTCATTTCTAAAATTAATTTAACAAACATAAAAGCTTCTAGTAGTTGTGAGTGGGTTAAAACACTCACCTTTTGAATTTAAATTGAATTCAAATTCAATTTAAACCCAAAAATTTGACAGTCTCCAAATTCATCCAAACTCGTGCCAAAACGTCAGAAATTCCGATACGATCCCAGCAAAACAAACCGCGCGTGAATCCGAGCTCGTATGCAAAAGTTATGAAAATTTGAAAAATGGAAAATTCTGGTCCTGGGTCGATTTCGGGTTCGACTTCGGTGCGCCGCCTCAATTCCCCGGTGCTTGCTTGGAGTTTTCGCCAAAACGACCCAGATCGACCAGAGTCATTTTCTTCCTGACCCGGAGTTGCTCTAGGGTTTTCTCCCCTGAAACCCGAAGCGCGACCAGAAGCTGCTGCAGATCCGAAATTTATTTTTTTTGAAATTTATTTATTTATTTTTTGAAATTTTTTTTTTTTTGAACTGACTGGATCTAGGGTTAGCCCCCATTGAAAAAGAAGAGAAGCTTGAAGAATATGAACGTACAGCAAATAGACAATAGAATGGAGCTAGGGTTTATAACTGTATATTTATGGGTAGGGTTGGGTTAGAGTAGATAGACTAGATAGATGAACGTACGAAACAAACTAAGGCCCCAAAAGCCCGTTCTGACCCCGGAACGAAATTTGTCAAACCCATATATCCAGATGGGTATTTTAAAATATTCTGAATGCGATGGAAAAAGTTTCACGTCCAAATTTGATCGTATGAAGAAGTTATGCTGAAAACAAGATTTCCAAATTGATTTCAAATTGATTTTAATAAAATTGATTTTCAAGCCGTTTCGCGTCCGTACGATCAAACGACAGGTCCGATCGATACGAAACTTGAAACCCTATAATAATACACCGATACGGATCCGACGAAACTGGTTTCGTCGAAATCCGAGTCCGTGGCCAAAAAGGCTATTTTTAATATTCATTAAATAAATTAAATAAATTATGGAAATCCAATTCTATATGAATATTCTAAAATTGTCCCAATTCTATTGCTTATGTAAATTAAAATCAATTTAAATGATTTAACAAGTTTGGCTGTGAATTAGAGTTGACAAGTCTATCAAATTTCAGTATACATTCCTCCGCTTCCTTATACTAAGGAATTATAAATAAATTCCTCAAAACTTATTTATTACATTTTTAATCCTTGTATACTTATCTTTTATCCAAAATAGGGATGCCACATACTTTGGTTCATGATTCACATTATTATTCTTAAAGTCTATTTTAAATTTCAGTAACGTAATATTTAACGTTAAATTCCCTTTATTTATGCAATCAGCGCAATTATTGAATTTGATACTCAAATTAATTTATAGATTCTGCTTTCTAAAAATCTATATCACAATTTGGTCCAATTATAAATAGAATAAGTATTAACCTCATCTTATAGAATTAATTATTGCAATAAATCAAATTTACCATATCTTAAATCCAAATTAATAGATAAAGCTTGATTCCTTTATTAACTCCTTTGTTTTTCAATTAACCTTTATGGTGAATATAAATTCCAATGTATAATTGAAACCTTATTTCCATTTGATTTCACTATTTCATTAAAAATCCTCATATTCCAGCTAAATTTCAACTAACGTATAAATTAGCTATTTCAATTTCATTTAATTGCGATTATCATACTATAGAAATTAAATTCCATTAAATAAATAAATAAATGTTGATTCCCATCTATTTACATTATATTACATTGGTACTTCTATTTACAACTTAGCTTTGTATAAATGTTTGAATGTGGAATCTTGTCTATTTCACGTATTAATTAAGCCTTAAAAATCAATTAATATTATATCCTTGGTCTAACCTCATTTTACCCATATTTATATTAATATATCCTTTGAATTAGGTAAATTACCATTGATTATCTACCTTAACTTATCAGACTCCACTAACGTAATGGTTAAATATTAATTCCACTTGTAAAAAAAAACAATCCACAAGATTTGCATTTCACATTACAAATGAATCCATAAATCTTGCCTTTCTTTTTCTTTGCTTCTTAAAGGCCAAATCAAACTACCCTATCATCACTAATTTATGGCAATTAATTGCAATTGATTCTCCATTAAACTGCATAAGTTATCCAATTGAAACCTAAGTGAAACGTTTATTTATTTAAAAATCCTACTGTTTAAAAGAGTATATCATCTACGGTATAATTTACATTTGACTTGATTTCTCATATATTTCACACAACAGTGAATTCCAATTTCTACCAACATTATGTTTAATATAAATTGGAAATCCAAATCATTGGTATTTTACAACCTTATTGCGTACATTTACGTATAGTTACACTAAGTCCATACACTGATTCATGAATTCATTAATTAATGCACAATTTTCCTTTGTTTTCTTATATTAAGTTTATTGCCGTTTTTAAGTACATTCATTATTGAACAATATTCATAAAAAAAAATTATCTACACTTATTGCATTGGTTTATTCAACGGTCACAAAATGAAACAATCCTACTATTTATTTTAATATTAAATGAATCCCATTCTAGTAAATATTTTATTAATATTCACTAATTCAACATTTATTGGTTTCTTAACATTAACTTTTAACAAAGTGTGACAATTACATTATCCAAAACTATTGTCATAAAAATTAAATTGTTACATTAAATTCCAAATTACTATAACAAATTACTACATTTTCTCAAATAAATCTTAAAGTTTTTTTTTTATTCTAAACCAGATTAGAAATTATATTAATTTAATTCATTTAATATTATCAAATTTAACGGGTCGTTACATGACCCCGGTTGAGAAACGGAAGGAGGAGTAATCTGAAGAGGCGGAGAGGGAACAGTTGGAAGAGGGGAAGGCTGAACAACACTTGGCGCTTTCACTACAGAAGAAGAGAAGTTAAAGTCAGTATCTCTCATAAAAGGAGGAGAAAGTGGCGCGTCAAGATTTAAGTAATAATCAAAAAGTTCATCAAGCTCATGTGAAGTAAACAAGCAGTCCACTTGAGCTAGATCAGCATTGAGGTTACCTGGAGAAGTGGGCTTTACTATGTCAACTTCAAAGTCCTATGCTTCAGTGCCCTCTCAAGTCTCATCTTCAGTGTGGGCGGTTGCACTCTCAATGACAGCTTTAGCAGGAGGTGGAGAATGGGAACTGGAGCCAACAATTTCGATGTCGGCCGAAATCGAAGGTTGAACTGGGTCGGTTAAGGTTGCCTTCCCTAAATGTTCACCTTCTGCTATTCCGGCTCGCTGTTTAGCGAGTTGCTCCTTTCCCCTGGCAAGAGCAGCAAGTGCATCGTCATCTAGATAGTGCGCCTCCAAATCTGCTTCAGCATATCCAGCACCTCCCAGCATATCAAGTGCAGCTTCCCACACTTCGGCCAAAGTGATTTCGTACTTCGGTCCCAAAAATCTAAGGCTACCGCGCCCCAGAACACTATGTATGTAAAACTCGAATAAAGTAGAGCTGATTTCGGCTTTAGTTGCCATATGGGATTCTTCGGCTGCTATTTTGCCAGCAATAGCTTCATCACGCTCTTTTTCAGCTTCAGAAAGTCAAGCTTTTAGCATTTCAATTTCCAAGTTTTGGCAGCTGGTTTTTTCTCGCAACTGAGCAACGTCAGTTCGGTAGCTTTCTACAACTTGCTGTTGTGCTTCAAATTTAGCTTCAGTATCTCTTTGCCCGGCGTGAGCATCTCTCACCTGCTTTTGAAGCACTTCTTCTCTTTGAGAATAAGAAGTGGAAGAATTAGCAAGTTCTTCTTTAAGTTTTTCAACTTCCGCTTCAAGTTTCTCATTATAAGCGGCAATGCTCTTCATCTCTGCGTCATGCTGATCGAGTGTTTTCTGCCACTCGGATTTATCATTTTCCATAGTCAGCATGGCTTCAAGATTTGCGCGGTTTACTCTTTGAAGCTCGTCAACACATTTCTGCCAACCAGACATTCTCTCGATATCAAGTTTGATGGCATCAAGATTGCGCAACATGGCTTGCTTCTCAATTGGGACCAAGTCAAGATCGAAACGCACTCCCTTTAAGCACCAGTGCGGAAACCGGCTTTGAAGAGTTGTCGGACCCTGTCCAACTTGATACGGGGGCCTACTGATGATTGTTTGAATATCAGCTCTTTGAAGGGCATGAGAGCTGGAAGGGATTTCCAAAGACACGGGAGTAGCGGGTTTCTCAGAAATTTCAAATGTTGGTTTTTCACCAAGTTTGGCCCGTTTACTCAGATCTTCAGCGACAAGACTTTTCCCTTTGTCATCATGGGATTTTCATTTGTGAGAATCATCCTCTCTCTAGGAAGAGTCATGTCGTTCGTCCCGTCTCTCATAGCGTTCTTCGTAAGCATGCCTCTCACGAGATTTCCTTGCAGCTCGTTCTTCGTCGGTTTCCCAGGAGGCAGGGAGATACGTCTTGGGGTCATAAGAACCGTGCCTCCCATAACGCTGGAAATCATCATAATAAGAGAAACTTCGTCCCATTGGAGAACCTGAAAATGAAGAAAAGATAAGTTCAGAAATCTTCAAAGCAAGGAAGTTGAATGCATACAAGTGCCGAAAAATCCTAAGTGTGTGTAACATGCAAACTACACGCGTCAAACTACGAACCACTCCTCGGTTAGGGGGTGATGACAGATTTTACAGCAAGTGTCAATTCTTGGGCGGACGGGGTTTGTTGCAAGACAGATGTCGCTTCAACTACTGGAGAAATAACTTTAGTAGTAGTGGTATCATCTTTAAAAAGCTCCTGTAAGTGATCATCAAGTCGCTCAATCCCTTAAAAATGTCATCTCCATTGTGCCCAACAGGACCCTTTCCCTCAGCTCCTTCATCAGCAATCTTCCCGGATTGGTGAGGAGGTTCCTCTTCCTCAATGACCGGGGCAAGTGCAAGTTTGCCGGATGACCCCACAACGTCAATAGAAGAAGAACACTTCACCAGTGAAGCCTCAACAGTAGGTTCTTTCGGTGTAAGTTCTCCGACGGAAACCGGGGCATCCGGTGTCTCTACTGGAGAATCAGGGACTTCATGAGGCTGAGTAGAGCGGGAAGGGTTCAGAAGTCCGAATTGGTGAAGAAATTCGTCTTTCAGCAAAAATTTAATACTTCTTTCCTCAACCGCCACGGCACTTAATCTTTCAAAAGTCGGCTTGTGGCTGGGATCTTTAGAGGGAGGAGGAAGTGCTGTAAAAGAAAAGAATGAAATTAGCACCTAGCAACTCGGACTTTGGAAAGCTCAAATGGAAAGCACGGGTATAAGAAATCTTACTTCCTACTCTCCAGATGGCATAAAATTCTGGAGGGCAACGGACGAAGAAGAATTGATTCAAGAACCGGTGGGCGCTTTCCGGAAGATCGACGATCAGTCTACGGTTCCTGGCGCTCCTCACGAGTGTGATGGAGGGATGATCTATGTTTTTTGCAAATGTGCACAAAAAGCAAATCTCCTCCAAACTCAGAAGACGATCAAGTGTCCTCCTGAATAATACACACAGTCCCATCAGGATGGCGTAGCCATTGGGATGCAATTAGAAGGGAGAGATAGCTAACCGGAGAAGGAGTTGTTGAAGAAAATCATTAAAAGGAGGTATAGCTCCATTCAAGCACATCTGGCGATTGACAGCGATAAAGCCGAGAGGTGGTCTGTCAGCAGTATCGTTTGGCCCAGGAAATAAAGCATCTGCTTCAGCAATGCCAAACTGAATGCATAGTTGGTTGAACGCCCGCTGACTCAGGGTAGTTGAAGTCCTTTCCGAGGGATCATTCAGTAGATTGGCTATCGGGAAGGCCTCTCCAGCTTGCCCTACTACTTCTTCTTGTCGAGAATCCATTCTACACAAGGAACTGGATATTCGAATATGAAGGTGCACGTTTCCTAAATGTGTGAATGTTGTGCAAAACTAGTAAAACGACAAGCAAATATAACTGAAATTAAACTAATATGCATTTGTCAATTATAAAGTTTCAGGGTTTGTTGTTTCAAGTCCAAATACAAGTGCAGTGTTGATGCAAACAAATCAGCCTTAATTGATTAATATTGCTTTGCTTTAATACTTCACTTGAATTTGTTGATTCACAGCATTTCATATAATTTCTTTAAGTTGATTATCCTTTATCGACTAATCTGTCATTCGATGTGGACAGTCAGTGACAGTATATTCGCCCTAGTTTTCTGCGAATGTTGTGTTTAGCAGGTTGTTAGCATTAAAATCTGTGGAGAAGTACAACAAGTTCGGGCAAGTTATTTCAATAGTTCAAGTTGGAATTCAAGTTAAGTGATGTCACATTTTTGCAAGTTTTCAAGTTCAAGCGACTTAGCATGGGTCAGAGTTCCATCAAGTCATTCTGTTCAAGCCAAAAGTTCATTATTCATTCTTCTACGAGTTAAAGTAATGCTTCAAGGCAAGGCAGCATGAATCTGGCAAAGTTCTAGGTCGCTCACGACCTAACAAGTTGGGTTGAAATTGGTCTAGGTCGCAAGAGGGAATCCGGCAGTGAAAAGTTGTTTAAGTGTTAAGTCGCTCACACGGCCTAAAAACTAAGTCGCTCACATGATCTGAAGATTAAGTTGCTATGAGTTAAGTCGCTCAGTTCCTTTTAGGTTGCAAGGATTCTTAAGTCGGTCGGTTTGTTAGGTCGGTCAAATCTGTTAAGTCGTAAAGGGTGTGTGTTGCTCAGATTCACTAGGTCGCTTCTGGCGTAACTCAGCAATCTCGAGCTATTCCTTATCAAAGCCAATATGCCCTACTTTACTTAACCCGCTAACTCTTCTCCACTCAATAGCTTGCTACCACGTTAACTCGTGATCCGATAAGCCATTACCACCTACACAGTGAAATCCATCATCCTCTCAATGAAATCCACTATCTCTTTATGCCGTCAAATCACCCAGAACTGATTCAAGTCATCGCGAATCCATCATACTGCCGTGCTCTCGTGAATCACAGCAATAACATAGCTAATGGCGATCAAAAATCAATTGCAACATGGCTCAAAAATAACACGCGACGTATAGAGTTGGACTGAAGTCAGAAAATGGGGTTTCGCAATTCGGTGATGAACATAGTTGGATAAAGATCAAATTCACTTACGCGATACGATGGAAAAGATGAATTGATGACTGGTTAGATTGAATTGCCCTTGCAAGCTCGAATGATCGTTAATGGCAAAGCAGGTTGTCAAAGCAATTAAGTAAGAAAGAAGAAACAACCTAACGGCTTATATAGGGGAGAAAGAGGAAGACGTATCGGCACGCGAGCTAGCAAGCCAGTTGAGTCGTTCACGACCTAGAGCAATTAGATCGAAGCACACGACCTATTGCATAAGCGTATGCTTCGAGGGACAAACGTTAATATCATTCTGGGCAGCGACTCAAGCACTCGAAGAAAACTAGCGACCTAGCATGATATAGCAACTTAACGATCTAATAAGATAAGCGACCTAACGACCTAAGGAATAAAGCGACTTAGCGGGTTAGAAGATCCAGCGACCTAACAACCTGAAGTATGAGCGAGTTAACATCGATGCTCGACCTAACAAAGCTAGCAACCTAAAGACCCCTAGTGACCTAGCAACCAACACAGAGCGACAGTAGATTACAACAAAGGGATGCAGCGACCTAGCGACATAATGAACTAGGTGACCTAGCGACCTAACGGGTTAAGACAGTGTGAGGCCACATACATACTGCTTCTTCATTAGGTCGCTCACGACCTAAGTAGACCGAGGTAACTCCATAGCTCGCTCAGGACGCCCTCACTAAGCCGTAACTTCTTATGCCGCTTCCCTGCTAGGTCGCTACGACCTATCAGATTGTTCAGAAGACCAAGTGTAACAAAGATAAGTCGTAGCTCGCATCTCTTAGGTTGCTGACGACTTGCCCTAGGTCGCCCATGACCTACAACTTACTCCAGAAAATTCCTATAAATACCATGCCTACACCACCGAAGGGGGGGATCTTTTGGCTCATTTCTGGAATGCCTATACTCTGCTGATTTTTGGACTCATCCGACACTTCAAACACGAAAGACACTTCAACGAACTTCAAGAAGAAATCTAACACATTTGACATGGATTCAAAGAGTTCTTCTACATCGGAGTTCTAATTATTTGTCTCTGTACTGTTGTAATCGAAGATTGTTGTAAAGTTATAATCGATTCAGCAATAAAGAAGATTAAAGTGGACGTAGGCTTAACTTGAAGCCGAACCACTATAAAACTGTTGTCTCTTTACTGTTTTTTCTGTGACTTTTCTACTTACTCCTATTTCCCGTATTGACGGGTGGTGCTTTCACTTAATCTCTATTTACGTCGGGGTGTTAGCGTTCAATTTTAGCGTTAACAATTACTTCTTAATTTAATTCCAATAATTTAACAGCCAATCACCTTAATATTTATTAGAAGGAAATATTTCTTTATATATCAAAATATATTCTTATATAAAATCAATTAAAATCTTTATATAAGCAAATAACAAGTACGCTCTCATATATATACACACACACTCAACTCATTCTAGGGTACCGTTGACCCTATCCATAATGGGTAACCCCACCAGAGCCAAGGTTCTCGCTTAACCTTCAGCTCTTATACCAACTGTAACGACCTGGACTTTTCGATCCTAAAAATTCCACATAGTTAGGAAAAAGAAGAAAGAGATGGAAGAATAAGAAGAACAGAAACACCAACATTTCACTATCGCAGCAGATAAAATATAATAACAAATAATAGCAGTTATACAAAGGAAAACTGTACTTGTCAAATTTCACTTTAACACATCAGAGTTACAACATATATACATATACAATCAACATGACTCAGATATATACAACAATATAATACAGAGGGAACTCTCCATACGTTCCTGTCATCCAGCCCGTCTCCTGAGCTCCAGAACGTCCTTACCTGAAAACCTGTAATACTCGGTCTGACCCGAGCATTACATCAAAGTAACACCCGGGTCAGGCTGGAAACCAGCGTGGTTAAACTCATCTAACATGAAATACCAAAGCATAAAACTTGTTTAAACCCGGGGTAACTCGTGTCAATTTTCAGATTCACAATTTGTTATAGACATCACTAATTTCACACATCAAATCTATAAGTACCAAAAACTTAGATTAAATGGTCCAATTCTCTTAAATCATTCCATACGAGCGTATTGGTTTCACATATCAATTTATAAAGAATCGAAGTGGTTTCGGGTATTTTCTAATACCCAATCCCTGTCTCTTCGAGTCTCATGTCATCCTAACCCAAGTTATCCGAATGAAATACACTTCAAACTTTAAATAAAGGATGTCCCTTTACATAACAATTCATCATTGATAGATAACCATAATATCCTGTCTGCCCAAACATATGATACTACAAAACATTTCATACCAGAGATATCAACTCATTCAAGGCATCTAATACCATTCAATCATCCATAAGCAAACTTGATCACTTCCAAAATAAATCTAATCACTTCTAAATGAATTACTAACCTCAATCACTTAAATTCCTTCACTTGACATTAATTAATTTCAAATCAATTAATTAATCATCCCTTAATTATCCATATCAATTAATCACCCTAGATTAATTATCTTTCAATTACATTCAAGTAATTATCTTTAGTTAATTACACAAATTAATTATTCTTAACCAAAAACAGTAATTAATATTTAATTACTTCACAAATTAATTAACTATAATTAATTACATTAATTCTTAATTACTTATATTAACTAATTACTCATAAATCACTTATTATTGATTAATTAATCTTAATTAATCAATCTTTAATTACATCATTAATTATATAAATTAATGATTTCTAATTACATTTTAATTTATCCTAATCTAAATTAATTACATTATGTAATTAATCATTAATTAAACCATAAATATTAATTACTCCTGATTAATCTCAACCAGTAATTAACTACCTTTTTATTTTCTTCATTAAATAAATTAATTACTCATTTTATAAAAGAAGTTTAAAGGAATTTAAAACCAAATTCATTTTTAAATTCAAATCAATTTAAAAATGCACTTTAACATTCAAGTTGTTGAAACAATTTAGATTTAAAAACTTTATTTGTTCAAGAAATTAAGATTCACTAACTTGAATTCCATATTTAACTTTGATTTAAAACTTTTTTAAATCTCTACTTTACAATTTAACTTCAGTTTTAAAAACCACTTTTATTTCTTTCCAATTCATTCTTATTTTTATTCTATAATTATTTCACTTCCAAAATTTTCCCTTTATATTTCTTCCAAAAATCCCATTTCTATAGATTTTGATAACTCAGTTCACTGAAATATTTTAAATCAACCATAGTATCCAACATTTCCAATTATCAATATAACTCATCATAGGATAGCAAATAATTATATCGCGGTATATTAGTTTATATATAATATCATCCGCTATTATGCGGCACATAGGGTCTCATCCGCTATATAATGCGGAAAATCAATCACTCCAATATATACTATCTATTACTATATAATATGCCACATTTAATCAACTCAATCGTTCAACCAATTATTTAAATTCAACCATTTAAATTTAAATTAAACCCAGATGAGTGGGATTAACTCACCTGTGCCCCTCCCCTTAAATTTGCAAATCCACTTCATTCTCGATTTGATTCCATAATTGACCTGGTATAAATATGATATGATTTATTAACACTTGAACAAATTGAAAAGTAAAATGCCATTAATTATTTAATCTAAATAGTGTAATTAAACCAATTTTCCTTGAATAATCTTTAGTAATTAAATTAAGTTGATACACAAGTAGGTCACTATGATCCATTGTATATATCTTAATTATGATAAACAAGTAATTTATATATGTATATATATCTCTGTATAATAAAATACGATTTAAAGTTTCTTTCCTTAATTTTACAGTAAGCAAAAATGTAATTATATCTGAACCCATCCAAAATATAGAGATATATATTATCGCTATATTATTATTATCTTTAAAATCTGTAAGTGTAAATAATTATCAATTCAAAATTAAAATGAATAATACCTCACTGCTCTCCTCCTCCAGCTACAACACTCGCACACGAACACCCAATAGCGTCGAACTAGACCACTAACCCGAGACACCACCTCCGATCTTCTACAGGCAGTACCAAAGCCCCTTTAAATTGACAAATGCATATCACGATCCATCCTCCACCACCAAGCTCGACACACTACCGAGCTTCACGCGACCCCCTTCCACATCGTCACTGCCGCCTGCCTCCCTTAACTGTGCGCAGACGCTCAGTAGAACGAACCCGACCATCACCACGTCCCTCGACCTCATGAACCCAAAACGCCGCGACCTCGAGCTCGAGTGCCAATCCCTCCACCGACACTCCTCGTGTGCTTGCCCTTCCTCCGATCACGAGTCGCTCGCGACTTATTTTTGTTTTGATTTTCAAACGAATTCGAATGAAGAAGGTAGGAAGGAGAAATAGGGTTTTGAACTAAATTTTGTTTTCGTTCGATTTCAGTTTAGAAATGAAAAGGAGAAGGAGCTAGGGTTTGATTTCAAACGAAGAAGGATGAGGTAGCTCGGGGTTTATACTGAAAGCATCGCATTTTATTTTAGCTTTTGAGGGAAGACAAAGAGTACGTGGTATCTTTGAAACGAGGGTTACATGTTCAATTAGGCCATCTACAGTGACATTTGAAATGAAGGGAAGATCTGATGTGAAATTCTTTTTGACTAGTCAATATAACTTATTATTTATATTTGAATTTCAATTTAATTTTCAGCGCGTTTACCTCTCATATGATCACACAACAACTCCAAATGTTACGAAAATTTAAATCCGATAATAATACAATATTACGGATCCAATGAAACTGGTTTCATTGTAATCCGAGATTGTGCCTCGGAAGGCTATTTTTACATGTCGATTTAAACGATATATTTTTAAAACTGAACAAATCACCTTTAAATTCAATTTTAACACTTTTGTTGTCCTCGGCACTATCAATATAAATTTTACAAGCCTTCGAATTATTTTTAACAGGCTTAAAACTCCAGATTCAACATTTTACCCAATTCCAAATTATTTAATTCAATAATTTAATTATCAATTAAATAGTGGTATTTGGAATTGAAGTTAAAATAAATCTTTCAAATATCTAAAATCAATTAGATATTCCAATTTCAAATGCTCAAAAATTCCGGGACGTCACAAGCTTCATAATTGTGGTATCAATGACCAAAGATAACCATGATGGAAAGGCAGGCCAAAAAAAGAAGCAAAAAAGGATTTTAGGGCATCATGAATGGTGATCGTAGGTTGTTTTTGTAGGTGCGTTGGACTCATGGCAGCAAGGGAAGCGTGAATGTGATGGTTGGTGGCTCTCTGGTCACTACAAGACATGTACTTAATCTCTGACATCGATTAGCGATGCCATAGTGACGTGGCAATAGAGCGATATTGCTAAATTTAACTCCGTCACTAAGGTGTCACATTGGCAACACAATTAGTTACGCTTTACTGACGTCACGATTGGCATCGACATTTTCACACCTGTATCGCAATGGTGTCGCTAATTAGCTACCCTTTAGTGATGGTATGTGACAACTTGTTTATAAACATTAAATTAAACAATGATTTTAAAATAGATGAAAAAAATAAATTTAAAATTTAAATTTAAAATGCATGTAATAACTTGAAATGAAAAAAAATTAATTAGTTATGAAATACGGAAATCTATTTGGTTTCAAATTTAATTTAAACCGATCAATATTTTAATGAAAATATTATCTTTCAAAATGTAAGTATTTTTATATAAAAATTTTATACAAAATTTTCTAGTAAAAATATCAAAGCTCGTTTTGTCAAATTTTGCTCTTTCTAGCTCCGTTTTTTGTAATTTGAAATTTTTTTATGTTTCGAATCGGTGTAATTGGCGGCAACAGTGAAATTTTGACGCAGTTGTTGTATTACAGATATTATTACACTATATGGTTTGTATTTTCTCGTTGATCGCCATGGTTTATTTATTTTTGTGTTTTGACACCCCATTTATAACGTTAAGTGGTTGAATTGTAGCGTATCAGACGTATTATAAATTGAAATGGGCCTGTATAAATGTATATATTTGAGCTACGCTTATATGAGAGAATAGGTCTTGCCATGTCATCCATACATAGGGCAAATACCTATGCTATTCCTACATATAACTCGGTCACGTTTTGAATCCAAAGCAGAACAAAATATATTTTTTACTTCAGCCGCCACCTTTCTCCGTTTTCCATATCACCCAACATCTGCGTTCTCGTACCGCCTCCATATCCACTACCCGTCTTACCATCCCATCTCTGCCCTTATCCACATCAGATCTATCACCCCATTACCAACACGACTACCTCCGCCCGACTGCCTCCCTCCGCCGGTTTCCCAGACCTGATAGCAACCCAAATCACATCTCGCTAAACCCATCACCATCCATTGGCCTAACCACCAACATGACCTCTCCTCTACCTGTCTACATCCATCATCCACCTGTAGTTCACCCAAACCACTTCCTATTCCTCCGTCAGCCATCCTAGACCTACACCCCAACCTGATCACCCGACTCTGATTGCTTCTTCAACCCGAACTACCTTTCCACTGCCATACGTCTACCGGACATCCTTCGGTCACCGTTGTCAATTGCTTTGTGTTCGTGTCATGATCCGTGTCCATTCATATGTTGAGGTCCATAGGCGTGCTGTTGTTCGTGTCGAGCGGTTCTTATATTTGCATACAAAGGTGAGTATTCATACACACAAAATACTAAAAAAAATTCAAGTTAAACCAACATCGTTTTGTGAAAAATTATATCCCATGTTTAAATTAATATGGGAAGTTGAATATCATCGCTTGTTGAACACCCCGGTATGTGACAACTAATGATTGTTATGATATATGATTAATTAAGTTGATTTAAATTATCATTGCATATCTAGGCGTATAAGTTGTTAATAATGGATAATATTGTGAGTAGATCTATGTTGATCATTGACTGTGATATATACATGTTACCACCTTATTTACTAGTTGTAAGTGTATAAATTGTCATATGGATAATTGAACATTGCTTATGGTGATAAAACCCTTTGGACATCTAATATTGTTATGTGGGAAAGATTAGGATGTATAGATTTATTGTCTTGGCCAAAAAGTGATTTTTGACAAATTAACTACCATTTTTCCTTTATTTGAAAATTTTCCATAAGTTAAATTTTTTTGAAAAAAATATAAGTTAATAAGAATAAATTTTGGTTGAATCGGTTCTTTGAATGGTCGTTTTGAAATTCATTTATAAAATTTCGAATTCAAGTTGAGAAAATATATATTTGTCTAAAAAGTGTATTAAAATGATTTGAATTTTTTCGGTAACTTCATTCAAGTAATATAAAAATGTTTTGTGAACAATTTATATTGAATTCGACAATCTAATAACTTTTATTTTTATTCATTAAATTGAAATTATTGGAATTTTGGAAATTTGTAAAAATGTTAAATTAACTTGAAAATTTTCTACTACTCCATCATATTATTTGGAATATTTAATGAAGGGACTTATATTTATTTCGGCCTTCTAATACTATTAATAATTTATTCTTTGGAATTAGCATTTTGGAAATTATGAAATTTACTTAATAATTTGGACAAATCTGAAACTTTATTGGAAATCCTAAAAGTGTGTTTTAAGAATTTTGAAAATTAATGTGGAATCTTTTGTAAGTTTGTAAGTTTTTACAACTTAATTAGTGTAAAATATGAGTATTTTGATTATGAAAAATAATAAACATTTTTGGAAATTTCTGCATTTTTTTCAATGAATTCCTGAATTAAGAACTTTTTTGTAGGAGTTGAAACTCTATACGAATTTTACAGTAAAATTTAAAATTGACAAAATAGCGTATTTTATAAAGGAATTATTGGTTATTAAAGAGAACAGGGCCGGATATTGACATACTCTCTGTCCATACTGGAACCACTTTAATAACTAAGTGCGTAGTGGATGTTATCCAAAATGTAGAGGTTGAATTGGTGAAAGTTTACTGGAATAAAGTAAGAGAACGATAATGGATGACCCCAGCACTTATGTCAATTTGAAATGGCTAAAATAGGAGCCCACATTTGACCAATATGTTTGCTACCTTTAGCAAACATCTTTCCATTGTATTACTATTGACTTTGAAACTTGACGGGTGCACCTTCATTTTGGATTGATGGATGTGGTCGACCGTTTGAGGTAACGACCAGCTAGAAAGGTTAGACTGGTAGAATCCTACCTTGGACATTGCCTTATGTGCCTTGTCATATGATTATCCCTATGCGAGATCACTACCATTTTGTTTTAAAGTTGTTCTATCATGGCGCCTCCCTAGCTACCGACGATACTTGTTATGTTACAAGGTAAGCTGTAGAACAATGCTTAAAAATGTGTTAAGGGGGATTAATGTAAAGCCTTAATTCTATTTTAATATTTACATTATTGATAAACATTACATATGTATCGTATCTACTATATATAGATAGTTTAATTGATCCTTAGGGGATGGAATATCATGTAACATCTCCTAAGTTATTGTGCACATCATACATCTAATTTTGAGTTAACTTATATGAGAATTTTAGTTCTGACTCAAGTATGTGTTTTTCCATTATGCTGATGTCAGTCTGAGTATTACAGTGATTGAGGAGTAATTTTTTAGAGATGAAGACCGAGTTGGAGACTCCACTTTTATCTATCTTTTATCTTCTTATTTTAATTTGGACAGGTAGTAGTGAACTCCTATTTATTTCTAGTTCTCTATTTCAAATTCTAAACTTAAATGTAAACTTTATTAGTAGCTTCATGAACTACTTATGAATTTATTTTATTTCTGTTAACCACAAAATTCACTTAAGGATGAAGGTATGAAAGAAGGCTTCCGAAGGCATCGAAAGAAGGGATCTACATGTATTGAAAGATGGCTAACGAAAGCATCAAAATAAACTCATCATAAGGGAATCTTAAGTATTGAAAAGGGGTTCCTCTATGGTTCAAAAGGGGAAGAAGGATTGTGTAACGACCCAAAATTTTCGAACCCGAAAATTTCAAATAGTTAAGAAAAAGAAGAAAGAGATAGAAGAAGGAGAACAGAAACACCAAACAACTCACATTCGCAGCGGATAAAATATAATAATAAATAATAACAGTTTACAAAAGAATACTATATTTGTCGATTTCCTTTAATATACATCAGAGTTTCACATTATACACAGTCACTAAATATTTACAATTTTCAAATCTCAGATTAACAATAATATAAATACAGCGGAATACTCTATACGATATTGCTATCCAGCTCGCCTCCTGAGCTCCGGAACGTCCTACCTGAAAATCTGTAATACTCGGTCTGACCCGAGCATTACATCAAAGTAACACCCGGGTCAGGCTGGAAACCAGCGTGAGTAAACACAACTAACATGGAATATCACAGCAAACAACTCATAAAAACCCGGGTAACTTATATCAATTTAGCAAAACTCACAATTTGTTATAGACAACACTTATTCCTCACATCACTTTCTAAGTACCAAACTTAGATAAAATAATCCAATTCACTTAATCATTTCACATATCAATTTATCTATAACCGGTGGTGGTTTCGGGTATCTTCCCAATATCGTATCCCGGCCACTTCGAGTCTCATGAAATTTTACCCCAAATCAATTAATTAATTAATTAATCAACTCCTCCATATCCATTCATCCAAATCAATGACTTTGGATTAATTATCTTCCAATTCCATTCAAGTAATTCTCTTTATTTAATTTCATAATATTAGTTATTCTTACCAATTTAACGAGTAATGATTAATTACTCCACAAATTAATTAACCGTAATCAATTTTACTAGTCCTTAATTACTTATATTAATTTATTTCTCTTAAGTTACTTGTATCGATTTATTTTCTTAATCAATCTCTTGATTTATTCCACAAGTAATTATATTTTTATTAATTCCATTAAGCCATTGTTTATCAAATCAGCCAATGATTATTCTAATTAACTTCAACTTAGTTAATTAACCCAAATTATTTATGAATTTCATAAACTAATTACTCATTTAAATTATCCTACCTATTAATGAATTACCCATCTTCAAACCTTTATTGATTATAAACTGAACCATTTTCTTATCAACGATTTAAGTTTAAAACCATTTAAAATCCAAATATCTCGAGTCAAACTACAATTAACTCAAGAAATGACCACATCTAAAATCACAAGATCATCAATCCACATCCAAGCAATTCAAACATTCATCCAATTATTTAAATTCAACCATTTGAATTTTAAATAAATAAATAAAAGATTCAACAGAGTGAGATTTACCCACCTTTAATTTGCTTACGTTAATGATTATCATTTAAGTAACGAATGCTCTAGTTACTTATATTAATTTATCTCTACCTATAAATTAATCAATCAAAATTAATTAACTTATAATCCTTAATTAATAACTAATTATAAAATTAGTTTCTCTTTAATTACAGATAAAATAATCTTAATTTCACAAACCCTATTTAATTAAAAATTAAGTCAGATAAATTAATTAATTTCTTAACTATATCACTTTAAATTCTTGTTCTAAATCCAGAATTTGATTATCATCAATCTAATATCTTTAAATCTAACTGAAGATAAATACTTTATTTCCTTAATTTCTTCTTAATGAAACTATTAACTAAATTTCAGATTTAACTTTAAGCATCTACCTGCTAGTTTAAATGAAACATACAACATAGATTAATAAATACTAAGCAACAATATTAAAAATCTACGGGTTAAAAAAGTTAGTTTACTTGACATTTCTACATTTAAACTAGGAGGATATTCTTATATGAATCGAGAAAACTCACCTGCTATTGCTGTTTCACCCCAGCAAATATCGAGCACCCCCCCCTCTGTCGCGACCAGGTCGCTTCCTGCGGCTACAGTGCGACATCGCACTGCCAAATCCATGAGCGCACCTTCCCATAATGACACGATCCACTAGCCTTCGTTCTCAGGTTCACCGTGCTCGAGCTTGAACGACTCGAACGAAAAGAATCGCGACTTCGACTGTCGCTACCATGAAATCCCACACTTCCACCTCAAATCGCGACTTCCTCCAAATTGCAGCAAACCCTAGCTCGCGCGCGACCGCATCCCTTGCCCTCAAGTTCGAGACGAATATGAATGCTCCCCTTTCCTTTTACGGCAACTAGAAATCGCGATTGGTTAAGATGCAGTCGCCTATTTTTTTTTAAAAAATTTGAAGATGAGTTGAGTTGTTTGTCTTCGGTCGCCATTATTTAAAAAAAATGATAGAATGAGGGATGCGTGATTTTGAAATTGAATAGAAAGGGAGGAGACGAAGGAAAGAAAACTCGGCCATTATATTTTTTTTTTTTTTTTTAAGATCGATTTCTGTTTTCAGAATAAAGAGGGGAACGGGATAATATAATGATTTCGGGAAAGCTTCCTGCATACGATTGTTGGTAAAATATCTCTGACTAAAAGTACATCAAAGTTTATTATATAATTAAATATTGAAACTATCTCGCGTTGTATAACGTAAAATCCCGAACCCCGAATCAGACATGCCGACAGACGTTTATAAGGTTTTACCCGCATTCCGAACATAATGGAACGTGTTTCGGAGGCTAATTTGATCATATGCACGAGTTTCGAAAGAAAACGATCAATTTAAAATTAAATCGATTAAATAGTTTCCAAGCGTTTCGAGCTGCCAGGGTCAAACGACAACCCCGATTGCTACGAAAATTGAAATCCAATAATAACTAACTATTACGGATCCAATGGAACTGGTTTCGTCGAATTCCGAGACTGTGCCTCGGAAGACTATTTTTAAATTCAATTTAAACGATATATTTCAAAACTGAACAAATTACCTTTAAATTAAATTCCAACCATCCTATTTTCTTCAATATCATCCTTATAAATTTTATAAGCCTTCAAATTATTTTAACAGGCTTAAAATTTCATATTCAACCATTTACCCTGTTTTCAATTATTAAATTCAATATTTAAACTATACAATTCATTGATTAAATTTTCAAGTATATATTGATATCTTATATCCAAATTAAAATTAACTTTTAAATATTTAAACCCAAGTAACTATTCAAATTTAAACTGCTAGAAATTCCGGGTCATCACATTCCTCCCCCCTAAAAAAAATTTCGTCTCCGAAATTACTAATTAGGAAGAATTGACCAACACCCGTTTATCTTTTCCAAAATTCACAATTCAACATCCTACCAATTATCTTTTATTAGAGGCCCGCTATCACCTTATCCAACTTTCCCAAAATCTTCTATAGTATCAAACAATACCCTCTTCTCAACCATTTACATTTCGATTTTAAAACCAAATTTCGAATTATCAAAATTTCTCAAAATTTTTCTAACTCTCTAAATTCCCGAAAATTTTTGCCAGCGTCTCCTTTGCGCGGCTAGCTCGGTACTACTACAAAAGGCCTCTACGGGCTCCCAAATTCCAAAAAGAAAACAAAAGCCAAATGGCTGCATCAAAAACCCAATCCAATATCATACAGAATTTAAAATACATACCTTTTTGTCGGGCAATTCACATTTATCTTTTGGAATTAAATCCAACCTTTTCTTTTCCCCTTTTAATACCTGCATATCCTATTTGACAATAATATTCAATCGTAATCCTTCCAAATCATTGTATACATTTCCCTACATAAGTTCATATCTATTTCAAAATTAGTTTTCCCATTCCATATGAATTCAATTTGTCTTCATTTCTGAATATTAAATTTTATTTTTCATTTATAACTGATTCATATTAGTTTTATCTACTGATTTACTTTAAATTTTCAATTTTGAAATCATTTTGTTAACAAAAATTTTCCCAAAAATTTTCAAAAATTTTTTAACTCCTAAAATTTTCAGAAAATTTTGACAGAGTCCCCTTTGTACGGAGGAGCTTTTGCAAGTTGACAAGAGATATAAATATATATACATCGACCCACACGGTCGGAAAAAGCAAAAACAGTTCATATTTCCTATTTTTTATTGCGTAGGCGTACCTTAATTAGCATTTTAAGCATGCGGCTTATTTATTTTAGCATTCAGTGCAATCCAAATGCAACCAAACGGCCTTCAGGTACCTGTACTTACTCAACTTAAATATGTAAGTGCCATATATAGAGAATTTATTAGCATTCCATTTACTTTCAATTGCTAAACATATCCATTACATAAACAACAAGCACCAAACGCCTTTCATAAACGATTTATATAACTTTAAAGATAGTTCAATTGCTTTCAACCAATTCTTAAGCCATTCATTCAATTTTAATGATTTACAACCCGATTGCTTACATTCAACTTATTTTTAAGCGAAACAATCTCATATTCGCTTCAATTGATTCAAAAATCAATTATTTCGCTTCCACTAATTCATAGCATTTAATTTGATTAAATCATGCTTACGTTAAACGATAATCATTTCTACGCAATTTGATAATATCCATGTGAATAATTAATTATTTAAGTTTTATAATCAATTAAAATTGATTTCAACTCAGTTTTATTTAATTCAATTCCATTTTAATTTATTCTCAACCATTCATCATTTAATTCACCGGCTTGATTCATTTTAGCATATAACTACTCTAAATTAATTTTCCACTCTTATCCAAAATCAAACTTCCATAAATTTTAAACTTAAGTTAATTTACTTTAATTTATTCCAATGTCAACTTGAGCTTACTTCTATTTGATTCTCATTAAAACCACTTCCATTAAATTCAATAAGCCCATCTATTTTAATTTTAATTTTCATTCATCTTCTCAATTTATCAAAATAATATCCAACCACATACTGAACTCATTTATGCCTCAAATTAATATATCACCAAATTTAAGTTCAGTCGGATAATCTAATTTCAATCACAACTTTGATTTAGTTTTTTTTATTCAACCAGACTTCATCCATTTATTATTCAACCCATTTTAAATTTTAAATTTACTTACTTAATTCGTTATCGAATTTATTTTATTAATATAAGTCCATTCTCAATTTATTTCTATCCACATGGTTTTGTTTTGCAACTCAAACCATTTCTATTATAATCACTTTTCTTATATCCAATTTACTTGCAAATTCATTAAATATTATTCAAATCACCCTTGGATTTTATTTTTAATTCAAACCATCACATTTTTCAATCCAATTCTATTTTATTTTACTTTACAACATCTCCTCTTATTTTATTTATTACCAAATCCAAGTCGAATTCTATCTACAATTCGAATTCATTCTCAAACTCCATTATTAACTTACAATCCACTTTATTTAGCCTAGTTAAATTTGATTAACATACTCTATCAGATAATTATTTAGCCAATTAGCTTACTTCCAATTTTAAATCAACATTCGAGTTTATTACTAAAATCCCTTTACTTAATTTCCTGAGTTCAGTTTTATTTTATAATTCCAGTTTGGATTTCTTTCATTTTTTCCAAAATTCCAACATTTTATTTAAAAATTTTAGAAAAGCTTTTAAATTCACATAATACAATTAAAATAGCTTTTTATAAAAATATTTCTTATAACTCGATGTCTCAACCAGTCCATCCTTGTTCTCACAGAAATTCAGTCTTACGTTGATCAGGCGTAGGACTGAAAATCTATAAGTACTTGGTAAACCCGTTTTCAACACCCAGTGAAAATACTTGGAAAATAATTTTATTGAAAATATTGAAAGCATTTTCAAATAGAGGAAATATCTTTGGTGACAATGCTCTGAAAATCATCACCCCCATCCATGGTCACAGTTACATACCAGGGTTACGTTGCAGTCACAACAAAAGTCCATGTAACTGCAGGCTCTCCGCGGCCTCTCGATTTCGCCATGGATCTCACACAATAGATCACAGTTACATCCAGGGTTACGTTGCCATCACAGCAAAAGTCCATGTAACTGCAGGCTCTCAGCGGCCTCTGATTTTCGCTATCGAAATGAAACTTCTCCACTCCAACATAGGTCGCAGTCTACCGAGATAAACTCAACCGCAGACTGTTGGCTCTCAGCGGCACACAGGACTTCCGCTATGTGGTATACCATAGTGTCGCAGTCTACCGACATAAAATCAAACGCAGGTTGTTGGCTCTCCGCGGCACACACGACTTCCACTATGGTACACTACCCATAATCCTCAGGAACTAGTTTTGTCCGGACTCCTCACAGGATCAACTTTAGAACCCCCCTTGGGCTCAAGGCAGCACCACCCAGTGGCACTCCTGAGAAGTCCATTCCAAGGGAGCGCCTTTTTCCCCAGAGCTATCATCAAAACACTTTATACTATACACATATAGTATCTTTCAAATCATACACCTAGTATGAATTTTATCAAAGCTCCTTTACACAAAATCGATTATTCCAAAATCGATAATTCTCAAAATAGGCTTTCCAAATCCAATATTGATTTTACCCAAAAATCAAAAGCCTTTTCAATCCCCAAGGTTCCCAAAACCTTTTCCCCAAAATTCTCATAAGATCCTTTATATATACAGATATATATAATTTTTTAAAACTTTGGATCACTTTAAACTCGTAAAATTCCTTTTATCCTTCAAACACTTCCAAAATCCCTTTTTCTTCCAGCAATAGATTCAACAAGGGAAGAATATATAACAAAGATATAACTTTGTTTACTCAAAATCAAATATTCTAATTTGGTTACTCTTTCCAATATCAATTTCCTTCTATTCACATTCACTTTTTCACATTTGACTTAATCCCCATTGGGATTATCATCTCAATTCTTATCCCATTTGGGTATTAAATCATAAACAGTTTGAACTCCGACCAGTTTATATTTAGAAAATAGCTTGGAAATTTGAAAATAGATAAGTAGTTGAAGAATATTATTAGTTTGCAAAATAACTGTAAAATAGTTAACTAATTATAAAATAGTTGAAAAATGGCTAAATAGTTATAGAAATCTTAGATAATTGCAAAATAATTGTAAAATAGAAATAAATTCGTAACTTAGTTGAAAATTAGTAATTAGTTTATAAAACAGTTGTAAAATAGTTAAAGAGTTCCAAAAGTAGTGGCAAAAACCAGTATAAAATAGTTTGGGTTTTAAAAAGAAAGTTGTATAGTAAATAGATAAGAAAATAGATTTAAAACTATTTATATTAAAACAATTTACATTGAAAATGGTCTAGAGTCAAAAACTATTCACTTCCCCAACAATTCAATTTAAATTTCCACTTCATTTAAATTAACCCAATCCCAATTTAATTAACTTCAATTTGCATTGGACTTGATTCATTTCCAATTCAAATTGAATTGATTCTCAATTTCCTTCCAACTTCAAATCAAATTCCATTTGATCTTTAAACTTGTAAACTTTAAGTATAATTTCAATTTTACATCTTCTATTTATAATCAATTACATTCACATTTTGCTTTTAACTCAGAATTATACATTTTGTTTAGCCAATATATTTTTTATTATTCCTTAAACATTTCAATCAAGATTCCAGAGTTTAATCAATTTCCAAAATTCCGGTATCACCTTAAAATTCAACTATATCCAAAATTCTTTGGCAAATTCATTTATCCCTTTGAATCTCAAAACCAAACCCAGTTCTCCTACAATTCCAATTTAAAACAATTTGGTAGCAATTTCTCTTCTAGAAACTCGAAAATGAACATCGATGATGCTGCAGTCATCACCGACTTTATTCTCCAGTGACCAAAAGAGTTCAATGCTTTTATCTCTCTAAAAACACTTCCAAATATTTTTGATTTCAAACCTCCCAGATTTCAAATTCAACACCAAAATATTTTTGAAATAATTCTATTATTTCTCCAAAACCTTTGGAAACCACTTTCAAATCAAAAGGAATTTTTAAATTTTTCCAAAAATTCCAAATTCCCAATTCTTCCAATTCATATTTAAACATTACTCTAGAATTTCATCTCACTTTATTGTCAAATATTCTCTAAAATTTTATTTCAACTTATAATCTCATTTATTTATGAAGTTTATTTCAATTTATAAATTACATTTACACTCTATATTTCAAATTCTTTTTTTTTGATTTTAAACCAATTCCACTTTAATTACAATTCCAAAGTTATTCCGATTACTTTGGGCTAATATCCATTCAATTGAACCCACTTCAATTTCAATCATTTCAATTCAACCCAATTCAAATCTTCCATTAAAATTTTTGAACTTATACATCTTCAATCCCAAATCCAATTAATTCCAATCGGATTAAATTTGAATGAGTTCAATTCCAACTTCAAATTTAAATCATCTCGAATTATATAATTCGAGCTAAACTCCCAACGATTGGTTTAACCCTATTTAAACCAAATTAATTTTGTTCATTTAAAGTTTCAGACAATTCTAATTTCTGAGTTCTAATTCTAGAATTTCATTTTTAATTTACTTAATTTTAATTTGGTTGCATTTTATATTACTTCATTTAATTTTAATTCAAGACTTCAATCTGGTTGTATTATATTGCTTATTAATTTAATTCTAAAGATTTTACAACCAATCACCTTAATATTTATTAGAAGGAAAAATCGCTTAATATATCAAAAATATATTTTTATATAAAATCATTTAAAACCTTTATATAAGAAAATAACAAGTACGCGCTCATATATATACACGCTCAAATCATTCTAGAGTACCACTGACTCAATTTAATGAGTAATCCCCACCAGAGCCAAGGTTCTCGCTTAACCTTTCAGCTCTGATACCAAATGTAACGACCCAAAATTTTCGAACCCGAAAATTTCAGATAGTTAAGAAAAAGAAGAAAGAGATAGAAGAAGGAGAACAGAAACACCAAACAACTCACATTCGCAGCGGATAAAATATAATAATAAATAGTAACAGTTTACAAAAGAATACTATATTTGTCGATTTCCTTTAATATACATCAGAGTTTCACATTATACACAGTCACAAAATATTTACAATTTTCAAATCTCAGATTAACAATAATAAAAATACAGCGGAATACTCTATACGATATTGCTATCCAGCTCGCCTCCTGAGCTCCTGAACGTCCTACCTGAAAATCTGTAATACTCGGTCTGACCCGAGCATTACATCAAAGTAACACCCGGGTCAGGCTGGAAACCAGCGTGAGTAAACACAACTAACATGGAATATGACAGCAAACAACTCATAAAAACCCGGGTAACTTATATCAATTTAGCAAAACTCACAATTTGTTATAAACAACACTTATTCCTCACATCACTTTCTAAGTACCAAACTTAGATAAAATAATCCAATTCACTTAATCATTTCACATATCAATTTATCTATAACCCGTAGTGGTTTCGGGTATCTTCCCAATATCGTATCCCGGCCACTTCGAGTCTCGTGAAATTTTACCCCAAATCAATTAATTAATTAATTAATCAACTCCTCCATATCCATTCATCCAAATCAACGACTTTGGATTAATTATCTTCCAATTCCATTCAAGTAATTCTCTTTATTTAATTTCACAATATTAGTTATTCTTACCAATTTAATGAGTAATGATTAATTACTCCACAAATTAATTAACCGTAATCAATTTTTCTAGTCCTTAATTACTTATATTAATTTATTTCTCTTAAGTTACTTGTATCGATTTATTTTCTTAACTAATCAATCTCTTGATTTATTCCACAAATAATTATATTTTTATTAATTCCATTAAGCCATTGTTTATCAAATCAGCCAATGATTATTCTAATTAACTTCAACTTAATTAATTAACCAAAATTATTTATGAATTTCATAAACTAATTACTCATTTAAATTATCCTACCTATTAATGAATTACCCATCTTCAAACCTTTATTGATTATAAACTGAACCATTTTCTTATCAACGATTTAAGTTTAAAACCATTTAAAATCCAAATATCTCGAGTCAAACTACAATTAACTCGAGAAATGACCACATCTAAAATCACTAGATCATCAATCCACATCCAAGCAATTCAAACATTCATCCAATTATTTAAATTCAACCATTTGAATTTTAAATAAATAAATAAAAGATTCAACAGAGTGAGATTTACCCACCTTTAATTTGCTTACGTTAATGATTATCATTTAAGTAACGAATGCTCTAGTTACTTATATTAATTTATCTCTACCTATAAATTAATCAATCAAAATTAATTAACTTATAATCCTTAATTAATAACTAATTATAAAATTAGTTTCTCTTTAATTACAGATAAAATAATCTTAATTTCACAAACCCTATTTAATTAAAAATTAAGTCAGATAAATTAATTAATTTCTTAACTATATCACTTTAAATTCTTGTTCTAAATCCAGAATTTGATTATCATCAATCTAATATCTTTAAATCTAATTGAAGATAAATACTTTATTTCCTTAATTTCTTCTTAATGAAACTATTAACTAAATTTCAGATTTAACTTTAAGCATCTACCTGCTAGTTTAAATGAAACATACAACATAGATTAATAAATACAAAGCAACAATATTAAAAATCTACGGATTTAAAAAGTTAGTTTACTTGACATTTCTACATTTAAACTAGGAGGATATTCTTATATGAATCGAGAAAACTCACCTGCTATTGCTGTTTCACCACAGCAAATATCGAGCACCCCCCCTCTGTCGCGACCAGGTCGCTTCCTGCGGCTACAGTGCGACATCGCACTGCCAAATCCATGAGCGCACCTTCCCATAATGACACGATCCACTAGCCTTCGTTCTTAGGTTCACCGTGCTCGAGCTTGAACGACTCGAACGAAAAGAATCGCGACTTCGACTGTCGCTACCATGAAATCCCACACTTCCACCTCAAATCGCGACTTCCTCCAAATTGCAGCAAACCCTAGCTCGCGCGCGACCGCATCCCTTGCCCTCGAGTTCGAGACGAATATGAATGCTCCCCTTTCCTTTTTCGGCAACTAGAAATCGCGATTGGTTAAGATGCAGTCGCCTTTTTTTTTTAAATCTGAAGATGAGTTGAGTTGTTTGTCTTCGGTCGCCATTATTTAAAAAAAAAATGATAGAATGAGGGATGCATGATTTTGAAATTGAATAGAAAGGGAGGAGACGAAGGAAAGAAAACTCGGCTATTATATATTCTTCTTCTTTTTTATTTTTTTTAAGATCGATTTCTGTTTTCAGAATAAAGAGGGGAACGGGATAATATAACGATTTGGGGAAAGTTTCCTGCATACGATTTTTGGTAAAATATCTCTGACTAAAAGTACATCAAAGTTTATTATATAATTAAATATTGAAACTATCTCGCGTTGTATAACGTAAAATCCCTAACCCCGAATCAGACATGCCGACAGACGTTTATAAGGTTTTACCCGCATTTCGAACATAATGGAACGTGTTTCGGAGGTAATTTGATCGTATGCACGAGTTTCGAAAGAAAACGATCAATTTAAAATTAAATCGATTAAATAGTTTCCAAGCGTTTCGAGCTGCCAGGGTCAAACGACAACCCCGATTGCTACGAAAATTGAAATCCAATAATAACTAAATATTACGGATCCAATGGAACTGGTTTCGTCGAATTCCGAGACTGTGCCTCGGAAGACTATTTTTAAATTCAATTTAAACGATATATTTCAAAACTGAACAAATTACCTTTAAATTAAATTCCAACCATCCTATTTTCTTCAATATCATCCTTATAAATTTTATAAGCCTTCAAATTATTTTAACAGGCTTAAAATTTCATATTCAACCATTTACCCTGTTTTCAATTATTAAATTCAATATTTAAACTATACAATTCATTGATTAAATTTTCAAGTATATATTGATATCTTATATCCAAATTAAAATTAACTTTTAAATATTTAAACCCAAGTAACTATTCAAATTTAAACTGATAGAAATTCCGGGTCATCACAGATTGCTTCCAAAGTAAATTAGATTGGTGCTGCAAGCATTGGACACTTCCATAGGAGATGAATGTAAGACCTTCCACCAAACACTACCCCTTCCACATAGATCAGATCTTTTAAAACAATTGGTTCCGCCACTATCTCTCTTCCCTAGAAGAAGAGTTTATTAACACTTCCCTTCAATAAGAATTATAAGGAGTTTCACATGCATCGTTAGGGCTTGCACAAGCATCAAAAGTTAGGCCATCGCAATAGTCGAAGAGATTACTTTCGAAAACAACCTTCCGCCACCAGCACAGCCTTTCGAACCAGTCCAAATACCCTTCCACTCTCGTCAAAATAACACACTCCAACTCTAATGCTTGGTTTCAAAGGTGACGAAGGGATCAAAAATGCTTCCTCTTGTACTCAAATAGCACAGTGAAGTATCGAAATCCATTCACTACCTGAAAGCACACCTTTTGACGATGATGAAAGACTTCAAAAATATGTGTATGTGGTATTGATGAATGTCAGATCAATATTCACCAATAGCATGCCTTCGATAGAGATGAAAGGGCTTTTTTAGGCATATCAGAAGACCAGAGTACCTACCAACAACTTTGAAACCATGAGAGCCGAAGGATGAAAGCGGAAGGATAGACATGAAAGGGTCTAACCTACCTCTATAAATAAAAACCTAGGGGTCCAAATTTAGGGAGGTTTTTGTTCCTACATTTCTTGGTCAAATCAAATTCTGGTAACTCTACATCAAGTTGGGGACAAATTCTATTGCTTGTAATCCCTTTATGAAAAATAAAAGAGAGAACGCATGGATTTGATCATTCATGGTTACATGAATAATACTACTTTCAGCTATTGGAGGATGGATGCTTGATAGCCTATGAATATCGAATTCGAATATGAGATTAATCATTTTGGCCATTAACTTGCTTAATAACCAATTGGGCAAGATACACACTTATCTTCTTAAAGCATATGTTATGTCATAGAACCAATTTGGATATCTTGATACAATGCATATTGTTATTACAATCAAAGCCCTTACGCTACCAACTAAACATGATGAAAATCTAACATCACCGAGTCTATTGGACTTATTATATTTTTTCTGAAATGAGACTCAATGGCATAATTAGATCTACTTTTAATCACATATATATACATCGAGTTTCGAATGCCTTTGAAAGGCACTGGACCTTTGAAGGGGATCTCATCATAACTGTGGAATCAACTCCTTTGTGAGGACTTCTTCGAAAGGCATTTGAATGCTTTCGAGACTATCTTGGCCCTCCAAGGAGTATTTTCCATAGCCGATGTATCGACACCTTTAGAGGGGTCCTTTCGAATGAATTCTCTTAACTAGAACCCATTTTGACCCCTTCAAAAGGGTCTTCACATAAAACTGCAACATTGAATCATGGTTTTGTCAATACAATCTATTTCAAAATCCTTCGAAAGGGTTCTTCATTTGATTTACTCTCAATTCAGTGCACCTTTGAATGTTGACAATTATATTGTTAACATTTTTGGCATTGGAGGGAGGGCCTAAACCTCCGACCATATTCCTTCCTTATAGACTAACTATGGAAAGATTGATTTGTTATAGGAAAAGGAAATCAAAACGACTCAACCGATTGGATGAATAAGCGGTGCACATAACAGTTCTAAAGGAAAATGTTGCGCCAACCTTCAACTTAGAAGGCGTTGTGTTAGGACAACCAACAACTATTGCGCAAACTGATGACAATACAGCTAAGATTAAACATTTAGAGCAACGGCTATTGGAAATGCAAGAACTCTTGGAAGCGCCCCTTACTTAGAAATCATCCAAAACTGCTAAGCCAATAATAGGGGATGAAGTGGTCTCCCCAAGGAGGAATCTGAAGGCTTACACATTCGGAGGCAAGATAGCATCATCAAAGAAGAAGGAAAGTTGTGCAACTAAATCTTACCACTAGGGAAAAATGCAAGACAAAACTTTAGAGCAATCCAGAAGCTTGACCCCAAAAGAGTATAATCCAAATCGAAAAAGCTACCACAATATTGAAGCATACATGAAGAACGTGGCAGAAAAAGCCGTTAAAGATATGCTGAATGCTAAAGGAAAAATAAAATTAGATGAGCAAGTGGATGATAACGATCGAGTAGCTCCGTTCATTGATGAAATCATGTCAACCACAATTCCATCTCATGTTAAGGTTTCTTCTATGAAATACCATGGCACTACTGAACCTAATGACCACCAAACGACTTTTGATAGCCAAATGGACCTTTATAATGCTTCAGGGTCGTGCGATGCAGATTATTTTCCGTAACACTTCAAGGTGCTGCTGCAAAATGGTGCCACCAATATTGGGAGAAAATTATTTACTCAAGAAAATAATTCTCCTTTGAATTCTCTGCTCATTTTTGCATATGGAATGATCCAACAATTGACTACACTATCTTAACAAACATCACGCAAAGACAAGGAGAATCATTAGGTGATTATCTTAAAAGGTTTAATCTAGAGGAACTAAAGGCAAAAGAAATGAACGGTAGAGATAAGCTGATAGCAGTGCACTCGGGATTGATAGAAAATACGCCATTTTGGAAAGAGCTCTTCATCCACGGATGCAAAAATTTATGATATTTTCACTTTCTAGCTAATAAATTCATTCAGATGGATGAATTGACCATGTTAAAAGGAAAACTAACCCCACGAAGGAAATTGGAAGATTTGTATTCGATCAAGGACACAAAAGGTCAAGTGGGAAGACTCCAACACCAATTCAGTTTCTTTGAATAATCCTTTGTCTTATATTTATGCCATAACTAAAGAAAAGTTTAATTTCCAAACATCATCCAAGCTCAGAAACTTCCCTAAGCAGAGAAATGGGGATGATTATTGTGCTTATCATAAGATGAATGGCCATAAGACAGATCAGTTCCAAGTTAGTCGGAATTATTCAAAAGTTGATCCGTGAAGTACATCTGAAAGAGTTTGTCCTTGATAAACAGAAAGCACCATGAAATGACAATGGACTCCAAAAATTCTCTATTAATGCTGTGAATGTTTCAGAAGATGAAGATCCATTGAATTTAAGTCCACCTTTGGAAAAGATTGATGTGGTTCATGAGGGATCACATCCAACGGGAAATAGTAAGTGAGCTAGGAACAAATATAACAAAAAAGCTTGGGAAAGAGTATTCTCTGTATAGAAACATCCCTTGCTCAATAACCCATGACTTAGTATATAAATGTAAAAATTTTCATCACTCCATGAGCTAAAGAAAGGAATCCATCATCCCTGTAAGAACCCTTATGATCACAGCTCAAATCAGGCTTTTAATAGTATCTCAAATTTTGGTAGATATCAGAAGCGTAGTTAACGTCATCTTCAAGCATGCTTTCGATCAGATGGGCATTCCTGAGGATAAACTAGGACCTGGTCTTGAACCAATCTTTGGGTTCAATAATAAGGGGTCGACACCAGTAGGGCAAGAAAAGCTGCTAGTACAGACGGACCTTCCACCATGATGTAGAACTTTTGAGACTCTCTTTGTGATCATCGATCAGCCTTCATATTACAATGCATTCTTTGGCCGTCTTGCGTTGGATGAGGTGGATGCTTTTGTCTCATCGAAATATCTGATGGTAATGTTCTTGGCTAAACGGGTTGGGGTACTATTCCAGGAGAACAATTTAGCTCCGTGAAATGTATTTTACAACTCTCGATCAATAAAAAGAGTGTACTCTTCTTACTATGATTCTTCTACTATTTTTCAGCCTTTGGATGATGGATTCTTACATCCAACATTCGAAGAAAAAATAAGATCTGATAAAATGAATAAACGTGTGTTTGAAAGGTACATCTCACTTAGAGGGAAGAGGAAGAGGAAAGATGTGAACTCTGTAAAAGAAGGCAAGATTATCAACAGGACAAGATTGCTGAGGAAAAATGGAGAGGATAAAGCCTAGAGAGGATCTTGAGGAAGTACGTATAGATCCAACTAATTCAACCAAAATAGTCAAAGTGAGAAAAGAGTTAGAGAACAACTTGAAAGCAGACTTGATTCAATTTTTTAAAGCTATCAAAGAGGTATTTGTGTGGACTAATTCAGTTTTGGTCGAGATTGACCCATCAGTTATGTACCACACACTAAATATTGATCCAAATGTGACTCTTGTCCGACAAATGAAGAGGCAGTTTGACAAAGTTTGATCTGACGGCTTGAAAGAAGAGGTTAAAAAGCTAGTTGAAAACGGATTCATTCGGGAAGTTTTTTTATCCAAAATGGCTGGCAAACCCCGTGTTGGTAAAGCAGTCGAATGGCAAGTGGAGAACCTGCGTCAATTACACTGATCTGAACAAAGAATGCCCAAAAGACTGTTATCCACTTCCCAGAATAAACCAGTTAGTTGATGCGACTAGCGGACACAAGCTATTATCTCCCATGGATGCTTATTCAAGGTATAATCAAATCCCTATTTTCAAGCCAGACGAAAAGCATACAACCTTCGCTACCGATTGGGGAACTTTATGTTATAAAGCAATGTCTTTCGAACTAAAGAACACAGGTGCTACTTATCAAAGGGTATTCAATAGAATGTTCAAGGAATAGATTTGTTGAAATATGGAGGTTTACGTGGATGATATGCTAGTAAAGTCCCTTGAAGCTGGGAGTCACCTTAAAGACCTTGAAGAAATGTGTTAAGTATTACGAAAGTACCAAATGAAACTAAATCCTCAGAAATGTTCATTTGGGGTTCATTTTGGAAAGTCTTAGGTTACATTATTAGCGCACAAGGCATTGAGCCAGTCATGACCAAATCCAAGCTATCATCGACATGGCCGAGCTCAAAAAAAGTAAAGATATAATGAGTTTGAATGGTAGAATTGCAGATTTGAGAAGATTTACCTCTAAGGCAACCGAGAAATGCATCCCATTCTTTAATGTAATTAAGGAAAAAAAGAATTTTGACTGGGGAGAAGACTGTAAGAAAGCCTTCCAATAATTAAAAGGTCAATTGGAAAAGCCATCGATATTATCCAGCTCCGAGAATGGAGAAAGCTTATACTTATATATGGCAATCTTAGAACATGCGATTAGTTCGATTCTGATTAGAGAAGAAAACGAAACTCAACTTCCCGTTTATTATGTAAGTAGACGGTTGAAGGATGCCGAAGTTCGATACCCAGTCGTAGGAAAAAGTTGGCTTATTATTTGATACTTATAGCATAGAAACTCAAGGCATTACAACAAAAAGACGCTTTAATAGCATTAAAAAACAATATAAAAGGATTTTATAGCATTTTTATAAATAATGTGAATCAACAAGTCGTAATGTCCCTCACCTATTATTCAACATAAAAAATGCTATAAAAAACATGTCTTTTATAGTGTTTACAAAATGCTATAAAAAGTCGTATTAAAGGTTTTTGGAAAATGCTATAAAAACTCTTTATTATAATGACATGTCGGTGTACAACCGTCATAAAACGCTATTATTAACTGTAATAGCGTTCCATAAACACTATTATAGGCTTTAATAGCATTTTAAAAACGCTATCAAATCCTTTAACAGCGCTTTAAAAACGCTGTCAAATCCTTTAACAGCGTTTTTAAAATCATTTTTGCAGTACATACATATCCATTATCACACTATAATCGACAAATTTATGTAAGCACAATGTATCATTTTACACGATCATATAGATCACATTAAACAAAAAAACTAATGATTCAACATTAACATCGAATAATGCATAATATGTTGTAATATTTAATGAACATTATGCTAAAAGTGTAAATAAAGCAAGTGATAAAAGATCGTACTACACATGATGATTAAATATGCAAACCAAAAAAGTTGTTACTTCAAAAAAACTTCAAATCACGAATATACCGCAGCATATCGCTATTTGTATGCACCATAGATGGATAATTACCTTTGAAAACAAAATTCAACAATTAACAATTATAACTATACGTACATATATATGTATGTGTGTGTATGTGAAACTTAATTATATAAATTTAATTAGTTTATATGGAACTTAATTAACTAAATGAAACTTGATTAACTTAGTTAATTTTTATAAAATTAAATTGACTTATATAAACTTTAGTTAATTTTATAAAATTTAGTTAATTTGCATAGTCATGCTGAAACTATATCAATAACATATGGAATTTCCTGAAATAGATGTAAACTTTGTTTAAAATACTTTATTCAACAATCGCATGCATATTGTTATAAACTAATTAATATTTATAAGACTTAATTAAGTTTTATAAACTATTTAGTTTTAAAAAATAGTTGGCTTATTTTAAACTTAGTTAAATTGTTGTTGTTGTTATATTATTATTAATATTATTATATTGTTTATCACTATTATATTATACTATTATTATTCCAAATTTAGTTAAATTTTGTAAAACTTAGTTAACTTAGTTAATTTTTGTAAAAATTAGATAATTTTTATAAGACTTAGTCAATTTTTATAGCAATTTAATAAAGATTTCAAAATAGAGAACATGATTTTTATAAAACTAATTTTAATAAAACTTAATTAAATTTTATAAGATTATTTAATTTTAAAAAACAGTTAGCTTATTTAATTAGTATAAAACTAAATTAACTAGTTACTTATTTTAATCTTAGTTAATTTATTATTATTATTATATTATTATTTTATTATTACTAGTACAATTATTATATCATTATTCTTCTTTTAAATTTAGTTAATTTTTATAAACTTAATTCACTTTTATAAAACTTAGCTAACTTGGTTAATTTTTATAAAAATTAGATAATTTTTACAAAACTAAGTCGGTTTTTATAAAAATTTAACAAAGATTTCAAAACAGAGAAGTTGATTTTTATTAAACTAATTTTTATCGAACTTAACTAAATTTTACAAACTTATTTAATTTAAAAAAACAATTAGCTTATTTAATTATTATAAAACTTAATTAACTTAGTTACTTATTTTAAACTTATTTAATTTATTATTATATTATTATCATTATTATTATATTATTTTATTGCTACTACTATTTTATTATATTATTATACTATATTCTTCTTTTAAATTTAGTCAAATTTTATAAACTTAATTAATTTTTATAAAACTTAGTTAACTTAGTTAATTTCAATAAAAATTAGATGATATTCATAAAACTTAGTTAAATTTTATAATAATTAGCAAAGATTTCAAAATAGAGAACATGGTTTTTGTAAAACTAAATTAATTTTATAAACTTTAGTTAAATAACTTTAGTTAAATAATTTTAGTTAATTTTTATATAACTTAGTTAAATTTTTGAAAGATTAGCTAATTTTTATAAATTTATAGTTAATCTAGTTAAATTTGTATAAAACTTGATAACGAAGTTAACTTTTATAAAAATTAGTTAATTTTTATAAATTAATAAATTTTTAATTTTAATTATTTTTTATATAACTTAGTTATCTTAGTTAAATTTTTATACTTAGTTAATTTTCATAATTTTATTTATATTTTATAAAACTTTATTAATATTTAGATATTAATTTAATTTTTATAAAACTTGGTTAACTTAGTTAATTCTTATAAACTTTGTTGATTTTTATAAACTTATTGGATTTCATGAACTTTCAACAACACCTCCTTTACACGGTTAGTGCTTTCCTATACACCTAAATTAAATATACATTTACACGATCAAAACAAGGTCATATTTATATCATATATAACAAAATATAGTTCACAATAGTGTACACATTCAAATCCATAAAAACGTATCTTTTATTAGCAAGTTTAGCTAGCAATCTTTCATATAGCAAAGGAATGTTTTGTGTACCTATATAGCAAAGTAAAGGGAATAATTAGGGTGCAAATCTACAAAAGAGTTATGTAATTATGCAAAAGGTATGAATGCCAATACTATATGCAGGAAATAAGGGTCTTGAATTAATTCTAGGTCTAAATAGATTTTATAGCTTTTCATAAATTTTATTCATATTTTTTGAAAATGTATATCTTTATTTAAACGCCATTCATATAATGGAAACATTTTACACCTATTGCCACATTCAAATAAGATTCAATAATTGGTATCTAAACCTTGTTCAGTTGTTCTTAGTATTAACTAGTACAAAGTATTATTACTACCATACTAATGGAGTATAACATATAGTCTTTTAAAGCGTTGCCTTAGTTCTGCTTGGACATTGACTATGCTCTTGGATGGAGAAAAGTTCTTGTTGAATATGCGCTTATATGTTTTTGTTTGATGATAATAAACATATATATTCATTTAAATGTATTTGGTTATGTACTATTTTGTTTTGCATAGATTAAATAAATATTTGTTGAATAAAATAAATTATACAGAATTTGAATTTGAATTCAAACAGAACAAGTTACACAGATTTTGAATTCAAACAGAAATTTTATTCAAACAAATATTTATTACAATCTTGAATAGTACAAATTCATGCTCTCACTATACATATACATTTTTGATTACATCACGATTACATCACAAATATTTTTACATTGATAACCTCACTACATATCACTCACACTCGTATTTTGTCTTCAACTGCATTCCAGTTTGAATCCAGCATCGGAGAAATCTGCAAAAATATTCACTAACGCAGTAAAATTGAAAAAGAAATAATTTTGCAATATAAAATGAAATATGATTTTTGAAAATATGGTTTGCCTCAGTTATTTGGGTTGTTCGTCATCATTCACACTTGAATTCATCACAAAGTCGTGCATATAGATATTACAGGGACAGGTAACCATAAGTGGCTGCAATACGCACGTGTACATTCATACACGTGTGCACTGCCTCGCCAACTCGTATGCGCAGCCAACAAGAGCAAGTGTACAACAGTGTCAAGTTGCAAACAGTCAAAGGCAAGACACATGGAACAATGCAACACAGACCAAATGCTCAAGCCACCAAGATGACCAGAACAATGATCAAGCAAGTCCAATTCGAATTCATGATAGCAGACCAGTGTAAAAAAAAAATCAAGTGATCAACACAACAATGAAGAAACAACAAGTCACAATGTCACAGCAAGGTCAAGTGACAACAGAGCAGACAACTCAAATTCCAAATGCATCAGTACATGAATACTGTAACAAATGCAAGCTCGACTATCAGTGCAATGAACACTACAACAATGACCAATGAACAAAGAACAGAGACCAGGCAGGTCAAGCAACAAGGCAGATCACAAATGCATGCAAGTGTCAAATTACAGGTGCAAGTGTACATAAGAGAAGTACAAAATGACCAAACAGCAACAGTGAATGGGGCAAAGCACAAAAGTGCACAGCAACACATCTAAGACTACATGAACACTATAGACCGAAACGAATTGCAACAGCACCAATGCAAGCAACTCAATGCAACACAGTAGTAAGACTACAGCCACAGGTATACACAACAAAACAGTGTCAAAGAAAATGAGCAACAGAGATCAGAGACCAAGCAAAGCATAGTAACTGCAATGAATAATGCAACATGACCAAATATGGAAACTGCATACTGCAACAACAAGTATGGTGAAGCACTGACTCAAATACACAACTACAAGGCATTTTCATTGCAACTGCATAGCAACTCAACAAAGAACAGTACAGTCATGAAGTATGCAAAGAACTCGAGCATGAGACATGACAACTGACATGAATACATCAATAAACCAAGTAGCAGTATGAAGCAATTTGAAGCAACGGTGAACCTGAACAGGTACACAAGTGTGCCAGAGAAAGAAAGGATGAAAGCTACATGATACACAGTGATGCATAGCAACTGCATAGCAGCTACACAACAAAGCAATGACCAGAACACAAGTACAAGCAAATAAATGCAATACGAAGTGATATAACAGCAACTACAGGTACTCAACAAGGTGAAATCAAAGTGTGCAACTCGAAAATGGATACAAGTGACTCAGACCAAATGCAGTAACATACTGCAACAACCAAAACCAGTTCAACAAGTATGAACCAATCAAGGCAACTTGAAGCATACAAGCTCAATGAAGATTGCAGCAATACACAGATGAACAAAATAACCAAGTGCAACATCAAACAGAATGAAATGCACAATGTCACAGCAAACTGGCACCAGCTAGAAGATCAACTCGAAGCAATTGACCACAAACAACAATTTAGCTCGAAGAACTGACAGTAGACAAGTCAAAGAATAACATTGCAGACTCAAATTATCAACTAATCAACAGTGCACAACCAACTCGAGAATATACACGATCAAGACCAAATGCAAACTGCAGTAGTTCACTTGAACAACATTGAAGCCGTGGATATGATTCAAGAAATCAAAACAGTGCAGTGATGATCAAGGCACAAAACCAAGTAAGAAATTCAAGTGTGTAAATTTGAAAAAGTCAAATGAATTCAACACCGTGGTGACCACGTAAATCACTGCCGTATCGATCACGTTGAGAAAGAAAATCAGGAAAGAAGTGCGCAACAGGTAATTGAAAATTAGGAAAGTGATGAAGTCGTGAATTCATATAAATTCAACCCGAAGGTATCATCATCAGTCATGAGCTTCAATTCACAATAAAACTATTAATCACAAACCCAAGTTCATCATCGGCAAGCAGAGCAACCATCAAATTCAAGCATTCAAGCAAAAGGAAAGTTACATACCAAATTGAAGCCGAATTCCAAAAGCCCTAATTTCACAATCGATTAACAGAGGAGCAACTCAAACCAGAAACCATCATAAGCGAAACAGTGAGCAAGGGCAACAATCGAACATCAGAGAAGCAAGAGCATCTCAAACCAGAGGCAAAGCCCTAATTCGAGAAAGAAGCCGAAGCCCTAATTCGACAAGAGATCGGCCATCATTGATTACAGTAGAAAGAGGAAAAGAGGAACGGCTAGCACGTGGATCGGGTTAAGAATAAGTTGCCGACATTTTTCACAAGCAAAAGAAGGGAACAGGATGAAAGACAAGTGGGCCGGCCTTATTATTAAAAGGGGGATTTAGTTTTTAATTTTATAAAGGGGGTTTTTAGTTTTTTATTTTGAGCAAAAATTACAGATTCAAGTTCGTATTTTAATTTTTGCTCCTGGTTTAATTTTGAAGTTGTTTTTTCTTTTTGAGTCAAAGAATTTGTAAATCACCACCTAGGGATTAGGTAGTGTCAGATTGTCTATTTAGAATTAGTTCAGTGAGCAGGGAGTGCGAGTTTGCAAAGCTCGATAGGCGGGAGCAGTGTTTGCGAGTGAGCGAAACTCTATAGGCGGGAGCAGGGTGTGCGAGTCTAGTAGAGTGTTTGTGAGCGGGAGCAAAAGGGTCTGCGAGTCTAGTAGAGTTGTTGTAAGCGTGATACTGTTTAATTCTAATAGAAATCTGTGAATGCAGCAGTAGGCAGGGGTTGCCAAAGCTGGGTAAATTTTGTGTGTGATTTACTTTTCAGCATATTTATTTCTGCAGTTTATTTCTGTGTTTAAATCGAGAAAATTTGCCATAACCCTATTCACCCCCCTCTAGGGTTAATCTAGATCCTACAAGTGGTATCAGAGCCCGGTATATATTTCATTTAACTCTAGAGTCATGAATCCGTCAAATAATGCTTTTTCTGAGGGACAATCTATCGTTAGGCCACCCATGTTTAACGGGAATGATTATGCTTATTGGAAAGTTAGGATGAGTATTTATCTTAGTTCCGTTGATTATGATGTTTGGGATATTATTGAAACTGGCTATAAACCTCCCACTATAATCGTTGGTGGTACTGAGATTCCTAAACCTAAGGATAGGTGGGATGCTAACGATAAGAGATTGAAAACAACAAATGCTAAAGCCATGAATGCTTTGATATGTGCTCTTGATAAAAATGAATTTAATAGAATTTCTCATTGTACAACAGCACAGGAAATTTGGCACACTTTGGAGGTGACACACGAAGGAACTTCTCAAGTCAAGGAGTCTCGTCTAGCCCTATTCAGCAATGAATACGAGAACTTTGTGATGGACAAAGGCGAGAACATAAAAGACATGTTTGGACGCTTTTCAACTTTGGTGTACAACGCTAGAGCACTTGGGAAGTATTCACTGAGGTAGAGCTTGTGCGGAAGATACTACGAGTCTTACCAATGAACTTTGAGGCAAAAGTCACGGCAATCCAAGAATCGAAAGATCTGAGTAAGCTAAGCATGGAGGAGTTGATTGGAAACTTGATGACATATGAGCTTGAGCTAAAAGCAAAGGAAGAACGCAACAACTCCGAACCAAAGAAAAAGACGATTGCCTTAAAGAGCAAAGAAGAAAGCGATGAAGAAGGAGAAGATCAAATTGAAGAGCTTGCAATGGCTGTCAATAATCTTAGAAAATGGTCGAAATTCAAGCCACGCAAGAAGAAAACAAATCGTAATAGGCCAAAAGATTCTGACAATTCTGATAATGAACCGACATGTTATAACTGCAACAAGCCTGGCCACATCAAACCAAAATGTCCACTTCTCAAAAACAACAAAGGAAAGAAAAAGGCGAAGAAGGTATTTGCAGCGACTTGGGATGATGAAGAAGGAGAAGAAGCTTCGGATAGCAGCGCAGAGGAGGCTAACTTGTGTCTTATGGCGAAATCAAATTCAGATTCAAGCTCAGAGGAATCTAGTGAGGAAGGTGAGTATTCCTATAGAGATCTTGTTTTTATGTGTTCTGATCTTACTAAAGTAGTTGATGCTCTTGAATCTAAAATTGAAAAACTGAAAACTGATAGGAGAGAACTTGCTCGTAAAAATTTTAGGTTAGAAACTGAACTTGAAAATATTCAAAACCTAGAATGTAAAAGATGTAAAGTTTTAGATTCAGAATTGACAAAACTTAAGAATAACTCTGAGAATCTTGAAAAAGAAAACTTGAATCTTAAGGAAACCATCGACACTAGGAAAAAGGATTTTATAAATCGATGCACCTCACTTGTCACTGAAAATACAACACTAAAAACCAAAGTCCAAGATCTTGAGAAATCTTTGAATAACTTTTCAAGAGGCGAAAAATCTTTCAACATGCTATTGGGAAATCAAATTTTTGCTAACAACAGAAAAGGACTTGGTTTTGGGAAAACACAAGCTGAGGATAATGCAAAAGAGAAAAGTGTCTTTGATATATGTGAAATAATTGGACATCATTCTGAAAATTGTAGTTATAGGAACAAGAACACAAAATTTATACAAGTTTGGGTTCTTAAGAATTCTACAAACAAATTTCATGTCTATTGGAATAAGAATGAAAAGTCTAAACAAGTTTGGGTTCCAAAGGGTTTGTTTATTCATAATGTTACTGCCACTAACAATCATGGACCTAGAAATAGGTCACAAAAATCTTTCATCGTGTAGGTGTGGTGGCAGGCTAAGGAACGACAACTGTGTTCTCTGGATTTTGGCTGTTCCAGAAACAAAACGGGCAACAAAGCAAAGTTCCTTAGCCTAGTATAAAGGTGACAGAATCACAATGGGCAATCACGTAAAATTATCGTAAAGGTAAAACAGGTGAAGGTATAATTCTGTGATAATATGCACCATATTCTGAATTAAATCATCCAAAATTGTGATAATGAGATGATGTCTTTAATTCTGACTTATTCTTAATTGATATGATTTCTTTTGACTTGTGTTTAAAAGAAGACCAACCATCCTTTCATCATTGAATTTAATTTGTTTGGTCAAATTATGGTATCTTATTGATCCTTGATTACTCGTGCTACACTTAGACATATTTTGACATTTTGATCACTGCTTGTAAATTTGCACGATTTCAAACTCATGTGAAAAAGGATTTTAAGAAATTGTTGAAACTTCAAGAAATTGTTTTTGAAATAATTAAGATGTTGATTGACTGTTGATTACTCATGAATATAATTGTTTATCCTATGGTTTCTGAAATTAACACCATGATATTTGTTTGAGTGTGAACATGGCTTCAATTCAAAATCCAAAGAATGTCATTTAAATTGTTGCTAAAATTGGGTTTAAAATTTTTGATACACACTTCATGTCTGGTTTACCAAATCTAGTTAGTAATATTTTGGATTGAAAAAGAAATTCAGATGCAATTCATACTAGTAATCTAGTTGATAGAAAACTTACGAGTTGAACGTGATTTATTGTGAAACATTCATTTGCTGCATCGTTTTTTTTCAAAGAAAATATCTGCATATTTTTCTCTTGAAATAATTTTTCATTTAGCAGAATTTTTTTTCTCATATAACCCCTTCGAGAAAATAATTGTTTGACCATTTTTTTCAGATTAGTTAATTTTATTTGATTTTAAATGACAAATTTTGACTGATCCGACTCCCTACTAATTATCAAAGAGATAAATAGTGATTGAAAAAGTGATGAGTGTTGATATTTAACATACATTACTCAAAAGAGTATATTTGGAAAATTTCTTTAGGAATTAAAACAAGAATTATAAAACTTTTTGTTGGGTAAAGATTCCATGACCATTTCTATATCTATCATTATTTCTATCGACCATGGTTTATCAAATATTCAATATAGTTTGTCGATATGTGGTACTATAATCAGGAATCATTTGTTTTTCATGTCATATTTTTAAATAAATAAATAAATATCCAAAGTATTCACTCTCATTTAAAAGTCCTCACGGTTATGCATGGGTGAATTACTTGAATTTTTTTTATTATGTGCTTCCATGCTCATTTAAAAGTCCTCACGGTTATGCATGTATGGAACGCATATCAAAATTAATTGCTTAAATAGACAAGTTGATTCTAATCCCATTTAAAAGTCCTCACGGTCATGCGTGGTTAGAAGATACTTGATTTCATTTTTTAAAAAAAATAAATTGGAATAGTACTAATCTCATTTAAAAGTCCTAACGGTTATGCATGATTAGTAGATATTCAAATTCCTGATATAAATACCACAAGTTGATTCAACTGTATGATTTTATATGAACACCATATCCATCATTTCTAAAATTGGAATATGCGCCTAACAAGGGTAGTTATGGTTTTTGTTTGATTCTTATTGAAGTTTAATATTTATATTCAATTTGAGATTAATGTTGGATTAATATCGATCACTTTATATCTATTTTTCTCTCACACTATTATTCTTTTGCTGATAACAAAAGGGGGAGAGAAAAGTTAAGATTTTGTAAAATAGAATCAAGCAAAGGTCAAATAATTTTTCCATATGCATCTAGGCTCATTTGAATATATTTCTATTTGTATGCATATATGTAGGGGGAGCATCATGTAGAGAGGAAGCATTTAAATAGGGGGAGCAATTAGAGTATATAATTGGTCAAATACATTTAACACGGTCAAAATCTTAAATATATGTTTGTTATCATCAAAAGGGGGAGATTGTTGAATATGCGCTTATATGTTTTTGTTTGATGATAATAAACATATATATTCATTTAAATGTATTTGGTTATGTACTATTTTGTTTTGCATAGATTAAATAAATATTTGTTGAATAAAATAAATTATACAGAATTTGAATTTGAATTCAAACAGAACAAGTTACACAGATTTTGAATTCAAACAGAAATTTTATTCAAACAAATATTTATTACAATCTTGAATAGTACAAATTCATGCTCTCACTATACATATACATTTTTGATTACATCACGATTACATCACAAATATTTTTACATTGATAACCTCACTACATATCACTCACACTCGTATTTTGTCTTCAACTGCATTCCAGTTTGAATCCAACATCTGAGAAATCTGCAAAAATATTCACTAACGCAGTAAAATTGAAAAAGAAATAATTTTGCAATATAAAATGAAATACGATTTTTGAAAATATGGTTTGCCTCAGTTATTTGGGTTGTTCGTCATCATTCACACTTGAATTCATCACAAAGTCGTGCATATAGATATTACAGGGACAGGTAACCATAAGTGGCTGCAATACACACGTGTACATTCATACACGTGTGCACTGCCTCGCCAACTCGTATGCGCAGCCAACAAGAGCAAGTGTACAACAGTGTCAAGTTGCAAAAAGTCAAAGGCAAGACACATGGAACAATGCAACACAGACCAAATGCTCAAGCCACCAAGATGACCAGAACAATGATCAAGCAAGTCCAATTCGAATTCATGATAGCAGACCAGTGTAAAAAAAATCAAGTGATCAACACAACAATGAAGAAACAACAAGTCACAATGTCATAGCAAGGTCAAGTGACAACAGAGCAGACAACTCAAATTCCAAATGCATCAGTACATGAATACTGTAACAAATGCAAGCTCGACTATCAGTGCAATGAACACTACAACAATGACCAATGAACAAAGAACAGAGACCAGACAGGTCAAGCAACAAGGCAGATCACAAATGCATGCAAGTGTCAAATTACAGGTGCAAGTGTACATAAGAAAAGTACAAAATGACCAAACAGCAACAGTGAATGGGGCAAAGCACAAAAGTGCACAGCAACACATCTAAGACTACATGAACACTATAGACCGAAACGAATTGCAACAGCACCAATGCAAGCAACTCAATGCAACACAGTAGTAAGACTACAGCCACAGGTATACACAACAAAACATTGTCAAAGAAAATGAGCAACAGAGATCAGAGACCAAGCAAAGCATAGTAACTGCAATGAATAATGCAACATGACCAAATATGGAAACTGCATACTGCAACAACAAGTATGGTGAAGCACTGACTCAAATACACAACTACAAGGCATTTTCATTGCAACTGCATAGCAACTCAACAAAGAACAGTACAGTCATGAAGTATGCAAAGAACTCGAGCATGAGACATGACAACTGACATGAATACATCAATAAACCAAGTAGCAGTATGAAGCAATTTGAAGCAACGGTGAACCTGAACAGGTACACAAGTGTGCCAGAGAAAGAAAGGATGAAAGCTACATGATACACAGTGATGCATAGCAACTGCATAGCAGCTACACAACAAAGCAATGACCAGAACACAAGTACAAGCAAATAAATGCAATACGAAGTGATATAACAGCAACTACAGGTACTCAACAAGGTGAAATCAAAGTGTGCAACTCGAAAATGGATACAAGTGACTCAGACCAAATGCAGTAACATACTGCAACAACCAAAACCAGTTCAACAAGTATGAACCAGTCAAGGCAACTTGAAGCATACAAGCTCAATGAAGATTGCAGCAATACACAGATGAACAAAATAACCAAGTGCAACATCAAACAGAATGAAATGCACAATGTCACAGCAAACTGGCACCAGCTAGAAGATCAACTCGAAGAATTGACCACAAACAACAATTTAGCTCGAAGAAGTGACAGTAGACAAGTCAAAGAATAACATTGCAGACTCAAATTATCAACTAATCAACAGTGCACAACCAACTCGAGAATATACACGATCAAGACCAAATGCAAACTGCAGTAGTTCACTTGAACAACATTGAAGCCGTGGATATGATTCAAGAAATCAAAACAGTGCAGTGATGATCATGGCACAAAACCAAGTAAGAAATTCAAGTGTGTAAATTTGAAAAAGTCAAATGAATTCAACACCGTGGTGACCACGTAAATCACTGCCGTATCGATCACGTTGAGAAAGAAAATCAGGAAAGACGTGCGCAACAGGTAATTGAAAATTAGGAAAGTGATGAAGTCGTGAATTCATACAAATTCAACCCGAAGGTATCATCATCAGTCATGAGCTTCAATTCACAATAAAACTATTAATCACAAACCCAAGTTCATCATCGGCAAGCAGAGCAACCATCGAATTCAAGCATTCAAGCAAAAGGAAAGTTACATACCAAATTGAAGCCGAATTCCAGAAGCCCTAATTTCACAATCGATTAACAGAGGAGCAACTCAAACCAGAAACCATCATAAGCGAAACAGTGAGCAAGGGCAACAATCGAACATCAGAGAAGCAAGAGCATCTCAAACCAGAGGCAAAGCCCTAATTCGAGAAAGAAGCCGAAGCCCTAATTCGACAAGAGATCGGCCATCATTGATTACAGTAGAAAGAGGAAAAGAGGAACGGCTAGCACGTGGATCGGGTTAAGAATAAGTTGCCGACATTTTTCACAAGCAAAAGAAGGGAACGGGATGAAAGACAAGTGGGCCGGCCTTATTATTAAAAGGGGGATTTAGTTTTTAATTTTATAAAGGGGGTTTTTAGTTTTTTATTTTGAGCAAAAATTACAGATTCAAGTTCGTATTTTAATTTTTGCTCCTGGTTTAATTTTGAAGTTGTTTTTTCTTTTTGAGTCAAAGAATTTGTAAATCACCACCTAAGGATTAGGTAGTGTCAGATTGTCTATATAGAATTAGTTCAGTGAGCAGGGAGTGCGAGTTTGCAAAGCTCGATAGGCGGGAGCAGTGTTTGCGAGTGAGCGAAACTCTATAGGCGGGAGCAGGGTGTGCGAGTCTAGTAGAGTGTTTGTGAGCGGGAGCAAAAGGGTCTGCGAGTCTAGTAGAGTTGTTGTAAGCGTGATACTGTTTAATTCTAATAGAAATCTGTGAATGCAGCAGTAGGCAAGGGTTGCCGAAGCTGGGTAAATTTTGTGTGTGATTTACTTTTCAGCATATTTATTTCTGCAGTTTATTTCTGTGTTTAAATCGAGAAAATTTGCCATAACCCTATTCATCCCCCCTCTAGGGTTAATCTAGATCCTACAGTTCTATGTTGCCCCATATACTATATAATCTAATTACACTTCACCATTACCTTATATTTCTAAGAAATTATCCATATCTTTCTTCTTCTTTTTCAACAAGCAATACTGACTATAATATTTAGCATCATTTGAATGAACCAATGGTGGAGTATTGCTTGTTTAAAAGAAACATGGATCATTTCATACACAACAGACAATACTAAGGTGTACCCACATGATTGGTTTTGGCAAATCTGGAAAAGAGAGATTGTAGGAAGAATCCCTCTTCATGATTGGTTCTGGCAACCCAGGCAATCCTCGGTTGGTTACTCTATTCTTATTTCCTGTAGTTCCCTTTCTTTCATTGTTGTTACTATAATCCCCAATTGAGAGTAAGGTATCAAAAGCTTTAACCAAATGCTTCGCTCGACCTGAACCAAATACTTCACTCTACAAGCAGCGGCAACTAAGTTGTTGCAATAACAAGCAGCGAGGTCGTTGTTTGTAGCATAGTAAAGAAAATCATCAATTTTATGTCAATTTTGGAACTGCAATGTTAAGTTGAAAGAAATGTAAACTTGAATGCTTTCAGTTCTTATTGCTAGGTATATTAAGTCAATCACAAAGTTACTTTCTTCCATAATTTTGACCTTAACTTGTTAATTTTTCCCTTATAATTATTTATTTGATCTTATATTCTCTATTTACACTTCACATACTAAAACTTAAACGATAGTTGGGTTTAAGTTTAGACATGTTAGTTAAGTGTTGAGAAAAATATATGTAGTATAATATTTAGACGGGTTAGTTAAGTTGTAGGAAAAGAATATGCATTAAAAACAATAAAACTTACACTTATTTTATTTGAAGTTAGCACAAATTTCCTCCTTTCTCTTACCACTAGGTTCATCTTGTACAACTAATTTGGTAACATTTTGCTGCAAAAGAAGAGATAAAAAAGCTAGAACCTTGGTTTCTAAAAGATGTACAAGATGAATATCTTGAAGCATTCTTATTATTTAGTTGCAAGGTCTACGGCTTATAGGAGTAAACACATAGAATTTAATGCTCATTTGTCAAAGTAATGATTTTGTCAATCCATAAACATAGAAACTAACACTATCATTCCATGATTCATACCCTTATCATTTACAAACAATAACGATAATAAGGTCAGAACTTGCACAATTTATGGAGTGCAAGGAAATTAAACTAAGGCACAACAATTTTGTAACTTAGCTATGGTACAGCAAGTCAGCAAGTCGATAATTTAGCTAATGGTTAAAAGGAAATTAAACTAAATCAATCAGATTTCTTAAAAACAGAGAATAATGTGTCTGTACTAATAATACAGCAAGTCGGCAACTTAGCTGGTATATTTTTGCTACTGTTATTACTCAATTTAAGAAACTGTACTATTTGGCAAATAAATACCCTAGTACTATTAATTAAATCGTATACTATAATTCTATATTATATGAAGGAAATAACGTTTCTTTGCTAATATTACAAAAGAATAGTTGTACTATTAATCACAAATATCATTGTGTTGCTATTTAGTATTAAAAGTTTAAAATTCAATGATAATACTACATATAAATTACCTTTTACCATAATAATTATAATATTTATTTTTAATATTTTTTATTTTTATTTTTAAATAATAGCTAATACCACCATACTTGTAGTAATAATAGAGTTCAATCGTCTCACTATAGGCCTATCAACAAATACTTTCAGATGCGGATAGTGCCACATCCATATCTGTATCCGAAATCATTTTTGGATATCGAATATCCACATCCACAAATGCAGACAAATATCGGATAATTATCATATCAACTAGCGACCGATAAATCAAGAAACATAAATGAAATTTTTTAGTTTAATATAAAAAAATTCAATCCTATTGATTATTTAAGTTCTAAAAATAAATAAATATAATAATAATAATTAGTCTTGAGTAGTTAATATGTATTGACGCCTATGATATGAACTTCTAACTTAATAAAATAATAAATATTTTTCATTGAACAAAAATACACATAATTTAAACTATAATATTGAAAATCCGAATGTATAATTCTCAAATGCGGATGTCTTTGTCTCCGCATCTATATTCCTTCTTTTGAACATAGGATATTTGTCCACTTTTCGAATACGGATGATGACAGGTTTTAGAATTTTGGGTATCTGTTGACAACCCTATCTCACTTTTAGTGCATTAACATCTTATCATCCTATATTTTACAATTTACAGTATAGGATTTTATTAGTAACACAGGAAAGTCATAAATATATGCAAATCATTCATTATTAGACTTCGTTATCATTTAAAAATGATATATTCATTTTCATTACATGAAAAAAAATTATGTGTTCCATTTAAATATAGGAAATAGTAATACAATATAGCTTCATTATACTTTTTATTGCAAATAACAAGGTGTTGTTATTCAATGTTAACCGTTTCATGTTAAATAGTAATATTAAAATAATTATACTAGAAACATAGAATAGCGTCTATTTACCGAACAACTTTAGACTCGCTGTGTTCCTTATTGTTTTCATTGATGTTCTTGGATCTATCATGTTTTCATTCGATTGATCAGTGTTTGAAAAACAAACCTTTTGCTCTAAGCACAAATAACCTAAGAATAGAACAAGAAGTTGTGAAACATGGAAACATTGTAGTATGTTACCTAAGTCATAATACAAGACTTTATAGTAGTAGAAGACAACGAAGGCTGAGCAGCTTTGAAACAATGCGACAAGTCCAGTCATATGGGAACAAGACATGGAAGCTCCCGATTGAATATTATATTTCATGCCTTTCGAAGCAGGAAACCATGCCGCTAATATATTTAGACCAGGTGCTATAATATCGGGCTATAGCAAAAATATAAGCATATGAGTAAGTTTACAAATTTATTCAATCATATAGGCAAAATGATATAAATTGGGCAAAATGATATAAATTGCAGACCTTTAATATTTTAGGCGTCAGCGAGTTTGGACCTCTGGATGAGAATGCAGCCACAGGTGGAGCTGCTCATTTCCCTATTATCGTCTTTGCAGGTAAAATAAGCGATCTAGCTCTCCTTAAAAAAATGTTTGCAAGGAAAAATATAAAAAATGATGCTATTACAATAAACTAAACAATCGAAATGTGATACTAGTAGTTGAGAAAATGAAGGTTTGTTATAAATTATAACACGGTGAATTCACCATGTTATAACACATGTTTTAACCATTACACCCTTATACCCTTCAATATTTCAGAAATAGTACAGAGGGGAAAAATAACACATTTGCATATCCCTTTAGTAGTTTAGTACCTTATGTGATTAACATAAGATAAAATTTTGTCTCTAGTGCGTTTATCCACAACTGTTGGTATACCAAATACTATGGCAAGTATCGCTTCCATTTCATCAATTAAAATCATTCCTACCGCTCCTGCATGTTTGATTATGGTACTTTTTTCTACTCTTGATTTAGATGTACTGCCAGAGTGGCGATAAATGATAACTTTTCCTCTCACTTTTGTTGCATTTAAAGAGCAATCCAAACAATAACTAAAAAAACATGTGGAATTGGATATTTTCAACTTTTATTTTGAATTGAACTGCTTCTACAATAATTTGATAAACACTTTCTTAATACCTGGATTGATCTGGTGTGAAATATCCTGCATTTGCTTCTGTTGTAGATATTGTTGGTATAGGTTCTTTCATTCTAATAGTGTTCAAGCATGTTCCCTACATATCCAGATATTTCATAATTGGAATTTTTATGCTACGACACTTATATTTTAGGGCCTCATTTTTCAATAATCTTTGAAGGTTATTACAAGTTTAGTTATTACTGTAGGACATCTTACAAATATAGTACACTTAGGTAGAAAGCGATTATTTGTACTGTGGCTACAAATCTCTTCTTTTGAAACAACTTCAACACACCTTTTTCTCCATAAAAAAACGAGCTATAACTATTAAAAAAGTATTGATGGATTTTCTGTGGAGAAAAACACAATTATTCTATTTCAAATAGCACTAGTAAAAATGATCATTTCTATACCAGGTAAGCAAAAAGTGACAGATGTCTATAGTTAGTTTTGAGAAAATGGTATAAATTGGTTTTTAAAAAATCCCTTTTTTGCTCTTATATACATGCACGCAAAAATATGGCACAATATACATGAATTCGTTAAGATGGAATACTTACAATCATCTTAGTTTTGTTATCAAACCGAATAACTAAAACAAACTCTTGATCCATTGAGCTAGCAGCAGCACTAAAATTCACGGTGCAACATTCATGACCGTCTGCCTCCCTCCTTCGTTTCCAGCCGAAGCAACCACAATGATCCCATTACTCATCGCATGAAAAGACCCTACAGAAAATACATCACTAAAATTGTCGCCTTGATGAGCCCTAGGGCCCAAAGAGATAGATATAACTATTAGAGGCTTTTAATAGAAAAGAACTGATTTTATTGAAATAGAAAGATATAAAGAAATAAGAAAATAGTCCACATGTGCAACAACTCTGCAATTTGGTAAACATCAGTTGAAAAATTCAAATAGCAACCATCCTAAAAACTAGGATTTATTTGAATAGAAAGCTAAGCATGCAAAGACCGACTCAAATAACAACTCCTTCATTTCCTCCCTTAAACTAACTACTGTAAGTAGTCAGTTTAAACCTACAATCTCTCAAACTCCCAACATCTCTTTAAGTTTGTGAAAAGTGTCCAATTTCAAAGGTTTAGTCACCAGGTTTGCTAGCTGCTGCTGGGTACCACAATACACCAGATCGATAACACCTTCATTAACAAGATCTCTCAAAAAGTGAAACCTTACATCCATACTCTTACTTCACCCATGCGTTACTGGATTCTTCAAAAGCTTAATAGTAGAGCTATTATCACACATCACAGAGTCCATTACCCTTTTCAACCAAATAGCATGTGTTGCGCACCCAACAGCAGCTATGAACTCTGCCTCCGTGGTAGAGAGAGTGACGATAGGCTGTTTCATTGATAACCAAGAGACCGCACCTGAACTTAAAAGAAATACATTGCATGAGGTGCTTTTTCTATCATCTACATCACCAGCATAATCACTTTTTGAAAAAGCAAGCAGTTCTCCTGACCCTCCCTACTTGTATAAAATTCCAAAATTAATTATCTCTCTCAAATACCTCGATATTCGTTTGGCAGCAAAAGATGCATATCAATGGGTCTGACCATAAATCTGCTAATTAAACTCACACTAAACATCATGTCCGCTCGAGTTGATGTAAGATACATCAAGCTACCCACAATTTTCATATAATAAGACCCATCAATTTGAACACCATCCTCATCTTTGTGTAGCTTACAACCTGGTACGATCAAACTTCCAACTGGATTGCTTCATCCATGCCAAAATGCTTCAAAACCTCCATAGCATATTCTCTTTGGCAAATATATATGCCCTCAGGCTATTGAAACACCTCCTTGCCAAGGAAAACTTCAACTTCCCCCAATCCATCATATCAAAGAAACTCATCATTAAAGTCTCAAAAGAAAGAATCAGATTATCATCATTCTCGGTAAAGATCAAATCATCGACATAAACACTTACAATTGATAACTTACCTTCTGCATTCTGCTTTATGAACAATGTTTGCTCATTTGGGCACTTTTCAAAGACTTCATCTATAAAATAAGCTTCTATACGACTAAACCACGCTCGTGGAGCTTGTTTTAGTCCATATAGAGCTTTGTGGAACTTATAAACTTTGTCTTCGCTATTCTTCTTCACATACCCCTTAGGTTGTTCCACATATACATCTTCACTAAGCGCACCATGCAAAAATGCTGATTTTACATCCAACTGAAACACCGTCCAACCTCTTAGAGCTGCGGTTGCTACAATCAACCTCACGTATCCATCCTTGATATTGGAGCGAACACTTTTGTGTAATCAACTCCAAGTTGTTAAGAGTACCCCTTGGCAACTATTTGAGCTTTATACTTCTCCACCTTTCCGAGCTCGTTAAATTTTGTTTTGTAAATCCACTTAACACCTATTTTATTGCATCCTGCTAGTAAGTCCATAAGCTCGTAAGCCCGATTTTTCTCAATTGAATTGATCTCACCGTCCATCGCAATTCTTCATTTTAAGCTTACAGCTAATTCTTCACAAGTCATAGGGTCTTCAACATCCACTGAAGTCATATGGACCTCATTTACTTCCTTTGATAACCCTTCTCCACTAGTATATTCTTTTGTCCAATGAAGGCTTCTTCTAGCTCCGTTACTCTTTGCTCTTGTCTTCCCAACACTACCGACAGCTTGTTGATCATCCTTGGCTTGAACAACCTCTTCACCCTCTCATTTGCTTCTTCATTTTCTGGTCCACCTTCAGTGCCATTTATATATGTCTCTTTATTTGTATCACTTTCATTGTCACCCCACTCAAGGTCCATCAACACTTGGTCTTCACTGTCAGTATTCCAATCCCACTGCTTTTCCTCTTCGAAAACAACGTCTTTACTAATTACATTTCGTTTTCCAACTGGATCATATAATTGATAACCGTTGGATTATTCACTAACTCCCAACAACACACAAACATGGCTCTTGTCTTCGAGTTTGGCCCATCTAGCATTTGGTACATGTACGTGTGCCAGACAACCAAAAACTCTAAAGTGCTCAACTGAGGGCTCACACCTATCCATGTCTCTTCTGAAGTGATATTCTCGACTGTGGAGGTTGGGCATCGATTCAATACGTACGTAGTCTAATTTATTGATTTTGTCCAAAAAGTTTTTGGCATTTTCTTGGCTGACAGCATTGAATGTACCATGTTCATAACTGTGCAGTTTTTTCTCTCTACTACGCCATTTTGTTGTGGGGTGAATGCCATCATCAGCTGCCTCTTAATACCATGGTGTGTGCAAAATTCTTTAAACTTGTCTGAATTGAATTCTCCCCCTCTATTTGTTCTTAGACATTTGATATACATGCCAGTCTCTATCAAACTTTTAAAGCATTTAAATGAATTAAAAGCTTCTGACTTTTCTACAAGAAAGTAAACCTATTCTTTTGTACTAAAATCATCGATAAAGCATAAAAAGTACCTTTTTTACTGTTGGAAATAGGTGTTACGGTCCACAAATATCGGCATGAACCAGTTGTAGTTTCTCCGTGGCTCTCCATGTACTCTTTTTTGGAATGCTATCACAGTGTTGTTTTCTAACCATACAATTAGTGCATATTTATGAACTTGTAGAAAGTTGAGATAAGCCCTGCACCATGTTCATCGTCTGAAGAGTATTCAAACCACTATAGCTCAAATGACAAAATCAGCAATGCCACGGATAGGCATGGTCTTATGAGTTTGTATTGAATCAAGAAGCACTTCTTGAGTGTTTCCTAACAATATGAACATTCTATTAGCGTACATATTTGCTTGAAAGATTAGGCCTCTCTCTGGATGGTAAACTTTACACATTCCTGCATGAATCAAGAATGCAAGTCCCTTCACTTTCACCCGTCCCACACTTAAGAAATTATTCTTTAATTCTGGTACATAAAACACATATGTGATGATGTGACTTAATCCATTTATGCATAATCTAACATTGCCCATCTCTTGTACTGATATCCTGAAGTTGTTTCCAAGCTTGACATGCTGTCAATTTTTTTTATTCAATTCATAAAACATTGTTGCATTACCACTCATGTGATTCGAACATCTCGTATCCAAGAACAAAATGTCTCCACATTTTTCTATGTCCATTTCCACGGAAGCCATCAACAACAACTCCTCATGCTCATCTGATTCCACATAATTAGATTCCCATGTTGGACACTCGAACAGGGAGTGACCTAGCTTATGATACCGATAACATTCCGCTATGGCTTTGTTAAACACATGGCACCCTCTGCCTCTTCCTCTGTAATCATTTCTACCATGTCCTCTTCCTACAAATCTTTCTTCATGTGTCACTTTGAGTGCTTGTTCCTCTACACTGCTTTGATTGAACTTTTGCTTATAGACAATAAGAGAAATCTGTAGCTCATCAACTATAAGTGTGTTACTGTTTTTAGATTCTTCGATTGATACAACAATGTAGTTGAACTTCTCGGTCAAGGTTCTAAGAATCTTTTCGACAACAGTGACATGCATCATCTCCTGACTAATGCTCCTTATCTTGTTAGCAATTGTCATGACATGAACAAATTAGTCATTAATGGTCTCTTCTACCTTCATCTCTAAGATTTCAAAACCTCTTCTCAAAGCTTGAATGATTAAGCACTTAATTCAAGCATTGCCTTCATATTTCCTCTTTATGGAATCCAATATCTGTTTTGAGGTATGCTTATCCAAGATTTGCTCCAGAATTGTCCTATCAATTGATTGGAATAAGTAATTCTTTAATTTAGATCTTTAACTTTTGTTCCCTCTAGCTACATCTGTTGCGCATCAGTGAGCCTCACTCCTGCTCGTGGCTCTTCATATCTGGTCTCGATCAAACTCCAATAACCCTTTGACCTCAGAAGGTTTTCCATAAGCATGCTCCAATGATCGTAGTGACCATCGAAATTTGGTACGGATGGTTGGAGGAACCCTTCTCTTCACACATCCTTTTCTCTCTTTTCTCAGTTTGCAAATCATTCAAAAAGACTAACTTTTCTTCAGATCCTAGTACCAAACTCTGATACCACAATGTTAGAGGCTTTTTATAACGACCAAGAATTTCAGTCACTTGGAATTCGTATATTTAATTGACTTACATTCGAAAGTAAATTTTATAAGTTGAATAACTTATATTTCAAATATAAAGATTTATTTGGATAATTTAAATTGAGAATTTTGGATTTATTATAAATGGTTTATATATATAAGATTTATAAAATTGAATTTTTATAAATCGAAGTAATGGAATTATAAACTTGCTTTGTAAATGGTTAAAATGAAGTTATAAATGGATCTTATAAGTGAATAAGATTTATAAATTTATTAAGTTATAAAAGGAATTAATTTGTAAATAAAGAGATTTATAAGTAAATAAACTTATAATTGGATTTTGGCACATAAATGAGATATAAGTGGAATTGTTTAATAAAGGGATTTTATAAGTGGAAGTTTTTATGAAAATATAAATGTGATTTATAAACATTGTTTTATAAATCCGAAATTAATTTATTTTGTTGCCAGCGACCTTGCCACGAGGACGAACTGCTTTGGGAGGTTTTAGCGACATTGTCTAAGGCTTCAGCCGTCTGAATTTAGCACACGCAGTATTGCTTCGGCATTAAGGATCTGACAAATCCGGGTTTTCTGAGTTTTGAGTACGCTGTTTTTGGCACATCAGTGTTAAGATTTTCTGAGTTTTGAACATGCATCGAATTCTTTATTGAGTTTGATATTTTATGAGTTTGAATTTGTATCGAGGTTCATGAGCTTTTAAGATTGAGATGTATATGTGAGATTTAGCCGTTTTGGCTTAATTATGAGTTTGAGATCTCCTATTCTTGTGGAGTTATCTTGTGTTGCTTTCATGACTTCTGTTTGTGATTGAGATGATTTTTCTCCTTTTTTGATTAATGGTTCATCGAACCATTTGAGTTTTGCTTGATTTTTATATGAGTTGATTTGAGTTCATTATGGGTTATCGCCGATGATATGAGGCACTTGTGTTTTATTTGAATATTGAGTTTGAGTTACCTCTTTAAGGTAGTATAAGGCCTTGGGTTGGTTGCAAGTCGAGAGGCTGGCTGTAAAAGCAAATTCGAGGTATCACTGTATGACATGGTGGAGAGTGGCCATTGTCGATGATCGAAAAGCCTAGACCATTACATTATGACGATAACACAAAGGGAGGACTAGCATCCAAATCATAGCAAAGTGGACGATAGCGAAAGCAGCTACATTGGAATCTACAACAGTGGTTGACCTGAAACAACTCGGTCTGACCCGAGTATATAGAATACACGGGTCAGTCTAGCTTAAATAAACTAATTAGAGAATGATAGGTGATGTATAAGGATAATAAATGATAATTCTTCTCAATAGAGAAGAAGCAACAACAACATATGTCATCTCATAATTCGAGATGATAACAACTAAAATATCATATGAAAGTCTCATGAAAAGGGCAACAACAACAACAACATCGAATAAATCATGTATAAAAGCCTCATATCATTAGCTTCAACATCGACATAAAAAAAGGCTTCCATGAACATTGGAAAGCTAGGCTCCATAGCCAAGCCATATATATATATATATATATATATATATATATATATATATATATATAATCACAATCAACATCAAAACAACAATATGGAAACCGCATCATAGCACCAAATAAGACACGGTAGGTCCCAACAACCACATAATGTATTCACCATATGAAAATTTTCGAATAGCACATAGGCTATATTTATATGTATAACTCCAAGAACTACATTATGGTGAACATATAGAAAACAACAAAATCTAAAAATCAATAAGAATGAAATCTAGAAACAGTAACAACAATGGTATGGACCCATAACAACAATAATTGCACGTGTTAATTTGAAAGTTTATTAAAGGAATTAGATTCACGATTTTGGACAGTGTATAATCCTTAAATTAAATGAGTATAAGTAATTAATTTGGTTAGCGAATTACATTCATGATTTTGGACAATGAATAATCCTTTAAATAAAATGGATAATTTTGAAAAGAGATATTTTAAAATGAAGTTTGAATGGTTTGAAAATAATGTAAATTATGATTTCACTTATTATTGAAATAAGTATATGAAAATGTTTTCCAACATAGAAAGTTAAAATGGTTTTGAGAACACATCTTTCTTAAAGATAATTTGAAATGAATATTTGGAAAGTGATTTAATTAATAAAAGATTAATTAAAAGGGCCAAGTGATTGCTTATGGTGCTAAATATCTGTTTGCTGCTTTGATAATTAAATAAACAGCTATCAAAACTTGGCCATTTTAGTTCCTCGACTTGATGTGGGAACTATTTAGTCGTACACTTAGTACGTAGTCATTTGTGTAGGCTTGATTATCGTTTGTGTTGTGGATGTTGATTCGTGTAGTGTGGAGTATTACTCCATTCTACCGAGCCTCCTTCTTGGCCAAGGATAGCAAGCTGAAATTTGAAGACGTGATAAGTCTATGGGACTTAGTTTCTGTGTGAGGTTGAGAAATGCTTTTTCGTTGTTGGTGCAAAGAGACTGGTATCGGTTTATCGGAAAACCACTTAAAACAAGGTATAGGCATTCGATTGTGCAGGATGTGACGATATTGACATTTAGGATTTTTATAGTGAAGGACTGCTTGTTGATCCTTTGGGGTTAAAATCCCAATAAATATCCATTAGCAGTAGTCTCTTTGTTGTGAAATATCCAATGCAAAGGCTGCCGCTACTAATCCTAGGGATTTCCCAACAGAATTTGGTAGGAAAGTACCTTCGGTTTGTCCTATTCCTGGACAACTTGTATGGACGTTTGTTTGACATTGCAATTATAAAGATTACATACATTGGTTTTTACAAACGTAAATCAGTGGTAGCGGAGAAGGCACCTTCTCTTAGCTTAACACCCTCCTTGAGACATACGAGCTCAAGGGTTGTATTTTATGGAAGATAATTAGTAGTCAGCGGAAGTGGCAATGTGGCATTCAAAGTGATGTGATATGTGGTATGTGAAAGGTAATCATTACCTCAAGCCTCATCAACTGGAAATGACCGAAACAGGGTTAGATGCAGAAAGGCTAAGTGGGTCATTTCCAATTAGGATATGAGCATCCTCTTCTAGATATATCTCTTCCCGCTATGACGTTCAGGATGTAAATTATTGTTGTTTGTATGCTATGATGTCCCTCGTGAAAGGTCACTAACAGTCTAGGGATGATATATTTGGTACTATCTAGTTACAGAGATAGGTGGTCTTGTGTTGGTAGAGGATCCTTTGTGATGTTCCTCGGTACATTCCTCTAGAGATGTACTGCCGGAAGGTAGTCCCTTCACCTGGTCATTTGTATAGGAATCCAAACTCCAATATGAGCTTGCAGTTTTGATTGCATTGGCGTAATGAATAGCCCCGAAATGCTATATGGGTAACCATTTCGGATATGATTAATATTGTTTGTATGCTAGACATTAGCAAAATATAAGAAAATTTGATATGAAATGTTTTGGTTATCGTAGAGTAAAAATATGTTCGTGTTTATGTATGGGCGTGCCTTACAAGACACTTTTATTTTAAAAGGAAAAGTTTGGTAATTTAATAAATTCAGTTGAGTGTGTCTTCTCACGTTCGTTTACCTGACTGACCCGGGAGTTCTTTCCTTTCAATGCTCGTGTCAGATCGAGTATATTTACATGTTCAGATTTGGTTCTTTTGGAGCTTTAGCAGGCGAGCTGGAGATCTTCATTTTCGTATACACGTATATGTTTCTTATCTGCTTTTCTTAGTGAGGTTCGTACATGATAGGGGGTTCTAACTGCATTGTTTTTATTTATATTTTCAGCAATTGTAAGATCAGGTTATTATAACTGTCCAGGCCAATGATTAGTGATTGATTGTTTAGCTTTGATTGATGTATGTATATACAGTTTCTGTTTTGTAAATATCATTGATATGATATGATATTATATTATATGTTTTCCACTGTGATGTGAGATTCTGTATTGTTCTATTTTCTTTTCTTCTTCTTTCTTTCTTCTTTCTCTTCTTCTTTCTTCTTTTCTTTCTCATGACTTTCCATCAGTCGTGCTTTTTGGTCGGACACGTGTGGTTTATTATCGATTTAAAGGGTACGAGTTTGCGGGTAGTCACGGTTGGTATCAGAGCTTAGATTTAGTATATTCCTAGGCTTTGATGCGTACTCAAAATAGATAGGGTCAGTAGCATCCTAGATTGAGTTTGAGTGTATCATATATATGAGCGCATATTTGTTAGTGATTATAAAAATGTTTTATATTGTGTTTACTTATCCGTTGAGTTGTTTATGAATTCTGGTCATTATGTGGTGCGATATGTTATCTAGGGATTTCTAATCACTTAAACTAGGCAAGTCGACATAGTATTGTTTTTAAATTGGGTAAATGAAATAATTTTCCCTCGATTATATTTTACATATAAAGAATAATTTTCGAGGAATTATTATAGTGTATATAAATTTATTGTTTGGTTGTTTGAAAATGTAAATATATATAAGTTAATAAAAACCGGTTGAATAATATAGATAAAAAAACAATTGTAAAAGAATAAATTATGTAAGAAAATGAATTATAAAGTATGGAATTATAATTAATATGATCTACAATAGTGAAATAGTCTTACACATAAGAAGCGAAACTAAATGAGTATATTTATAAATATGAGTTGTAAATAAAAATGGATTTAAACTAAGAATTTGAAATGAATCTTATTTAAGTAAAGTGAAATAGTGAAATTATATAAGTCAAAGATTTATAAATGTGATTTATAGATATAAAAAAGGATTTTTAAACGAATATAAAGCACTGAATTCACTACTGTTGCTGGAAAATAATAAAGGTGATGACTGCAGCATCATCAGTATCATTTTCGAATTTCTATATGATTGATTTGCTACCATTAGTAAATTGGAATTTTGTTGTGTTAAATAAATTTGAATTTGAAATCCATGTTGAAATTGATAAATATAAGTGAAAAGATTTTTGTACTTATAATATGAAATAAAAATTTAATTTTAGTAAAGTTAAATAAATTGAATTAGATTTGAACCATATTAGATAAGTTACTGAAATGAAAATTAAACTTAGGTGGTAAGTGATTATATAATATGAATTTGGAAAGTTCGAATAAATAAGTTGTATAACTTATAAAATGGAAAAATGTAAGGAAAACCAAATGTTAAAATGGTTAAATAGTTTTGTTAAGCAAAACAAAATCTGAATTTGAATAGTGATATGAAATTGGACTTAAGTAAAAGTTAAATAAAATAGAATTTGAATTAACTAGAAGTGAACTTAAGTTGTATAGTGAAAGTAAATGTAAGTGAGAATGAAATGAAAGTAACTTAAGTGATGCGGAATGAAGTTGAATTTGATATCAAAATGAAGTGATAAAGTGAATAATGAAATGAAGTAATTAAATGAATATGAACTTGAGTTACATAATGAAATTCAATTTTGGTTGTAAAATGAATTAGCAATTGAATTAATGAATGAATTGATTTGAACTGATGGAATAAATTAGCAAATAAAATATGAAATGAATGTAAATCAATCAAATGTAAATGAATTGATATGGAATAATGGATGTTAGTTGGTTGTATAGAAATTCATTAAATGTTAATAAAACTGAAAGCTAAATAATTGAATTCGAATTGATAGTAAATGAATCTAGATAGAATTGAATTTGATTTAATTTGGAAGTGAACTAACTTGAATGTAAAGTAATTGAAAATGAATAAATGAATGTTAGTAAAATCCAATGTTAATGAATCGAATGTGATTAAATTGAAAACCAATTCAATGGGTATTAATGAGAAATAAATGGATATTGATTTGGTTATGGATTGGTTGGATAGATATTGGATGTTAGTTGGATCATAGTTGTTGATGGTTGGATTTGTTGCTTTTGTTGCATTTGTTATAGTGGCATATATAGTTGTTGTATTGATATATGTTGTATATTGGTATCACTTTTTATATACATGTTTCACGTTTGTTTGTTGAGTATTTAGTAGGTGAGGATGGCGTATGCTTTGCATTTGGAGCTCGCTTTCACGCTATATTAGCCGTATATGCTCGCTAATAATATATAAGGTACATATCTCAGATTCATATCGTACTTTTATATTTTTTTCCCTATGGAATGCCTCATAACTGAGATGAGATGTATATTTGTGATATTATATATTGTATTTTTTTCTGGATCAAACCGCACAAATCAGGCTAAGGCGAATTTTATTGAAAATTAAAGGCGTTGGAAAAAAATTTGGGAAAATTGGAAAAAAATTTGGCAACAAAATTTTGATATTGAGTTATAATTTGAAATGATATTACTTGGTTTTGAAAAGATAACTGTGAATGAATTTGAAAACTTAGAAAATTTTTTATAAGAAATTTAACTAAATGATTTTGGAAAAGTTAAACCCTTAAGAGATTTGGTAATCCAATTTGAACGATTTGTTTGAATGGATTTTATAGTTTTTCTTACTTGGTAATTTCAAGGACGAAATTCTTTTAAGTAAGGGAGAATGTAACGATCCAGAATTTCAGTTATTTGGAATTTGCATATTTGGTTTATTTAAAATATTCAAAAGTAAATTTTATAACTTGAATAACTTATATTTCGAATATAAGGATTTATTTGGATAATTAAATTGATAATTTAATATTTGAACTTGCAGAAATAATTGAATCTAATGTGAATGAAAATGATTTATAAAGTTGAATTAAATTCTATTTGAATGATAATGATGTTATAGATCTTTCAAAATTGAATTAAAAGTTAATTTATAGAAATTGAAAAATTTATCGATTTAATTAACGTGTAAAAGTAGTCATTTTTCAAATTGCCTCGGATATCGACGAAACCAGTTTCATTGGATCTATAATGTTATATTATTGTAGGATTTTGAATTTTATGTCAATCGAACTTACGGTTTGGTCGTGGAAAGCTGAAACGTGTAAAAATTTATTTTAGTTATTTTTAATTAAAATAAATCAATTCTAAAACCTATCTTCTAAATACGATGGAATTGGCTTCCGATATATATTCCATTGTGTTCAGAATAGGCGTAAAACATTATAAATACCAAGTGGCATGCTTCAATTGGAGTTCGAAATATTTTTTGAATGAATAGTGTCACGAAATTTTCTATATAAGGCCACACTTTTTTCTTTTTGCAAACAAAACCCTAACCCTAAAGAAGCTTCAGCCACCGCCAACCTTAATCAATGGCCAAGAGCTTCGAATCTTTTCCCTTTATTATCTCCCAATCCATCAACTATTACCAAAAACATTCAACTACAACGTTGTAGAGCGTATCGAGATTTACAAATCCAACGGTCATGATCGGGAATGGAGCATCGTAGAGGCCAAATTTTGGCCAAGTATGTCGCACATTCACGCACGTATTTCAAGGCCATGGAGGCGTCAAGCTTCATGCCGCTTAGGGTGGAGGTGCGCGCGGGGATGGGCTTCGACATAGTGGTGTTCGGTCGTGTCCTCGGTGATGGTAGAAGGCGCGATAATTCGAGAAGAAATGGCGGCAGGGGTTTCACGTTAGAACGTGAACAACGGGGAAGAAGCAAGATTTAGTGGCTAAGATCTTATCTCCAAAATGAACGACTAGATTTGAAAGAAGGTTTAAAAATTAAAAAAAAAATTGTAAATTATATATTTAAATCGTGTAATCTTATAATTGCAATAACTTCTTTATATGATGTCGAAATTGGATGAAACAAGTTACATTGGGTTCGTATCCGCAAACACTACACATTGGAGCTAGTGAAAAGTTTGGATAAAATTAAACGCCTTTTTAATTTTATTCGGAATAAAATGCTGCAAGGGCAATTGGAATCAAAGTGAGTACAACTCACTCTTTTTGACTCGCTTTTATTTTTATATAGGTAAGAATAAATTTATTTATGATGATTGATGATTATTTGGGTGATATATGATATTATATATATATATGTATGTATGTATGTATGCATATATATATTAATTGGTTTGGATATATTTCTGGCTACTGGAGTAGATGAGACCCTATACGTTCCCGTGTATGAACGGATAACCTTTTGTATGCGCGTCTGCCACAAAACAGATATTGTACATATTTTCTCATATGTATATTTGTTGCAGGTGACAGGTTGGAGGGATCCAACTGGATTCATAATCAATGTTGATTTTGTTTACATATATTGATATATAAGTTGTTATCATATGATATATGATGTTTTGGATGCCAGGATTAATATAATTGATGTGAATCACCATGCTTAGTGCAGTTGTAGCATTGGGCCATGTTTTGGCATTTTAAAATATTAAAATGATGATTTCAAATTAAAAAGGGTTTCAAAATGATTTTGAAAATAGATGTTTTATTAATTTTTGAATTGTTAAGGAAACAAATTTATTTTAAATAAATAAAAGTTATAATTTTTATGTTATAAAAAATTATGCTTTTTGTGAAATATATAAAAATTATGATTTTTGTGAAATATACTTAAAAGTATGATTTTTGAAGTTATATAAATTTTAATAACGATTTGTAAATTATTAAAAGAATAAGTTTATTTAAATAGAATCAAAATGTGATTTTTGAAATATGGAGTTGTCCATTTTGTAAAATAATTTAAATTGAGAATTTGGGATTTATTATAAATGGTTTATATATATAAGATTTATAAAACTGATATAAATTGAAGTAATGGAATTATAAACGAGCTTTGTAAATGGTTAAAATGAAGTTATAGATGGATCTTATAAGTGAATAAGATTTATAAATTTATGAAGTTATAAAAGAGATAATTTGTAAATAAAGAGATTTATAAGTAAATAAACTTATAATTGATTTTGGTATATAAATGAGATATAAATGGAAATGGTTAATAAAGGTACTTTATAAGTGATTGTTTTTATGAAAATATAAATGTGATTTATAAATATTGTTTTATAAATCCGAAATCAATTTATTTTGATTAGTTAAATATGGAAGTTTATTAAAGGAATTATATTCATGATTTTTCACAATGGATAATCCTTTAATTAAATGTGTAGAAGTAATGAATTTGGTTAGCGAATTATATTCACGATTTTGGAAAGTGAATAATTCTTTAAATAGAATGGATATTTTTGGAAAGTGATATTTTAAAATGAAGTTTGAATGGTTTGAAAATAAAGTAAATTATGAATTCACTTATTATTAAAATAAGTATATGGAAATTTTTTCCAACATAGAAAGTTGAAATGGTTTTGAGAATATATCTTTTTAAAAGATAATTTGAAGTGAATATTTGGAAAGTGATTTAATTAATAAAAGATTAAGTAAAAGGGCCTAGTGATTGCTTATGATGCCAAACATCTGTTTGTTTCTTTGATAGTTAAATAAACAGGTATCAAAATTTGGCAATTTTAGTTCCTCAACCTGATGTGGGAATTATTTAGTCGTACACTTAGTACGTACCATCTATATAGGCTTGATTGTCATTTGTGTTGTGCATGTTGATTCGTGTAGTGCGGAGTATTACTCCAATCTATCGAGCTTCCTGCTTGGTCAAAGGATAGCAAGTTGAAAGTTGGAGACATGATAAGTCTATGAGACTTAGTTTCTGTGTGAGGTTAAGAAACGATTTTGCATTGTTGGTGCAAAGAGACCGGGATCAATTTATCCGTAAACTACTTCGGACCAAGGCATAGGCATTTTATTGTGCTGGTTGTGATGATATTGACATTTAGAATTTATATAGTGAAGGACTGCTTGTTGATCGCTTAAGGTTAAATTCCTAATATATATCCAGTAGCAGTAGTCTCTTCATTATGAAATATCCAATGCAAGAGCTGTCGCTACTAATCCTAGGGATTTCCTAACAGGATGTGGTAGGAAAGTACCTTTAGTTTGTCCTATTCCTGGACAACTTTTGTGGACGTTTGTCTGACATTGCAATTCTAAAGGTTACGTACATTGGTTTTTACAAACATACATCAGTGGTGGCGGTGAAGTCAACTTCTTTTAGATTAACACTCTCCTTGAGACATACGAGATCAAGGGTTTTATTTTTGTGGAAGACAATTAGTAGTCAACGGAAATGGAACATGGCATTCAAAATGATGTGGTATGTGGTATGTGAAAGGTAATCGTTACCTTAGGCCTCATCAACCGGAAATAACCAAAATTGGGTTAGATGCGGCAAAGCTAAGTGAGTCATTCCCAATTAGGATACGATCATCCTCTTCTAGATATATTTCTTCCCGCTATGACGTTCGGGATGTAAACTAATGTGGTTTGTATGCTATGAGGGCCCTCGAGAAAGGTTGGTAACGATGGGGGATGATATATTTGATACTATCTAGTTACAGAGATAGGCCGGTCTTGTGTTGGTAGAGGATCCTTTGTGATGTTCCTTGGTACATTCCTCTAAAGATGTACTTTCGGAAGGTAGTTCCTTTACCTGGTCATTTGTATGGAAATCCAAACTCCACCATTGAGCTTGTGGTTTTGTTTGTACTGGCATAATGAATAGATTTGAAATGCTATATGGGTAACCATTTCGGCTATGAGTAATATTGTTTGTATACTAGACACTAGTATAATATAAGAGAATTTGATATGAAATGTGTTGGTTATCATAAGGTAAAAACATGTCTTTGTTTATGAGTGGGCGTGTCTTACGAGATACTTTTGTTTTGAAAGGAAAAGTTTGGTAATTTAATAAATTCAGTTGAGTGTATCTTCTCATGCTAGTTTACCAGACTGATCCGGGCGTTCTTCCCTTTCAATGCTCGGGTCAGACTGAGTATATTTACAAGTTCAGATTTGGTGCTTTTGGGGCTTCAGCGGGCGAGCTGGAGATCTTCGTTTTCATATGCACGTATCTGTTTATTATCCGCTTTTTTTAGTGATGTTCGTACATGATAGGGGGTTCTCGCTGCATTGTTGTTGTTTATATTATCAGCAATTGTAAGGTCAGGTTATTATAACTGTCCACGATGATGATTAGTGATTGATTGTTTAACTCTGATTGATGTATGTATATACAATTTCTGTTTTGTAAAGATCGTTGATATGATATTATATGTTTTCCACTGCGATGTGAGATTCTGTATTGTTCTATTTGCTTTTCTTCTTCCTCTCTTTCTTCTCTTCTCTTCTTCTCTCTTCTTTTCTTTCTCATGACTTTCCGTTAGTATGTGCTTTTTGAGTCGGACATGTGTGGTTTATTGTCGATTCAAAAGGTACGGATTTGCAGGTCATCGCACTTTTAACAGAAAAGAACTGATTTTGTTGAAATACAAAGATGGCTTATATAGCCTTATAGAGAAACAAGAAAATAGCCCACATGTGCAACAACTCTGCAACGTGGTTAACATCGGTTGAAAATTTCAAATAGCAAACTAGGATTTATTCGAATAGAAAACTAAGCATGCAAAGACTGATTCAAATAACAACTCCTCCAATAACATCAACTCCATCCTTAATTGCCTCATTGAATGCAGTCGACAGATCCACATCGTAACATCCAGAGTCCCAAAAAGCTTTGTAGATAGCAACTCTAGACATTAGTGCATCTCTATGAGCCCCACTAGAAGCTAAGCCACTAAAGTTCATGTTATTTATGAAGCAAACCAATAACACAATTCTATTTTACAATTGCAAAATTAGAATGTACATGTATTTTTAAGCTCGAGGATTTGATAGAATATTATAGCTCATAAATCTATTTTTTAGCTTATAAATTTATTAAAACTCATTGTTTATTCATAAATTGAATATGTGAATTTTGAAGACCTATAATGGTACCTGAAGAATAAGGATGCCTAATATGACTTGTCCATGTAGGTTATACTATTTTTCTCAATTGGAAACACAACTACATGCATGAGGGAAGAGCAACGAGAGGAGAAAAAGTGGAAGAAAAAAAGCAACTGATAAGGTAAATTAGCGTAAAGGTTACATGAGATATGGTTGAGAACTGCTAGTAAATTGGCAAGGCCATTATAGTGTGATCCTAGAGGTATTGGGTTAGAATTACACTATCTAACAAATGAAAAAAGGGAAAATGTAACGAGATAGCTATGTTTGGATAAAAGAGTAATAACATGTACAATCAAATGTAAATATGTTTGTACATTCCAAACAAGAAAAAAAATGTAAATCGAGAAATCAGACTAGCTATAAGAAACTATAGATCAAGAAATAACCACATGGTAGGAGGAAAATACAAAAATAAAACAACACCCATAACTTACGTAGGAAGAACTTATGTATCATTACTAAAATGGGAGTTTAAAATGGAACACTGTTTAACTATATTATATGTTTCATTTTCTGAGCATTTATGCAGTTAAGCATATATATCACACACTAATGATTTACCAGACCATATCTAAATTAACCTCAATGAATTTCTTTACACATCAAACGACTTTTAACTCATCTAATGCCAAGCAACCAATTACACATGAAAATTATCAAATCAAGTAACCAACATTGTTCACCAAATCATAGCTAAGCTAAAAAGTTAACAAATGTCTATAAAGACAATTAACATATTAACAACAAACTGATTTATCTATGCAGTAATGAAAGAAGAAAAAGAAAAGGAAGAACAGGAAGTTTAGAAGAAACCGATGATACACCTTCAGAAGTTTTCCCCTGCATAACTGTAAGATGGCTCAATCAATATTGAACCGTATATATTACTAAAATGCATGTACATAACTAGCCAGATTTCACACACACAGACAATATATATCCATGAGCAGTTAAGATTCATATATATGTGCACTTGATTATTACACATATCTCAAGAATGTTGATTCGCTTTCTTTTGGCGGACATTCACTTGATTATTGCAAATACTTTTGATACAGACCCAATGCATTAAACTATCCTCTGACCTATTTAGAAGATCAACATGTTTGTGCCTAGTTATAAGATAGAGAAGTATAACAACATATGGGAAGTCACGTTTATTTATAGGCTTGCCACACATTGCATAAGCATACACAACAACTACTTACTATATATCATAGCTTCATACATACTAAGTGGCATGAAAACAAATAATTGAAAGCACATGTTCATATTATCTCCATTGTTATATACAAACAATTCGATTGTTTATATTTGGTCACCAAATAATGATGCAAATAATTCAAAACATGGTGCTTCAACTAATCATTGAAATACAAAACTAAGATTTTTGCTACTATTCAAAACTTATAACAAGCATTTTATCGGCAATACTTATATTGCTCCAACTACAAGTGCATAATTTGGCTAAAAACTTTCCTAAACATAAATCATACCTTCAATGAATTATTTAACTAAATTCAATCCTAAAATAACCCTAGTAAGCATGGACTTTTCTACCATATGAAAAGAAAAAAACAATTGGGTGGAAAAGGATCACCTCATTTCTAATAGTCAATAAAAGCTAAAATAGTGTCCTAAATTATCTCAATAGCCTAAACAAATCATAAAACCAAGTGGTTTATGTAAACCAATAAAGCTAATTCTATGAAAAATCTATTTTCATTAAAAAGGAAATCCAAAAGAAAATATGAATATTGTTTAGTTAAGACAAATCTAAACCAATATACAAATATGAATTAAGCTGACCTCTTTAACTGAGCATTTTAGGTGCTTGAGACTCCTTATAGGGAAACTTGAAGCCGAATGAGAGAGGTTTCTTATTATCTATGTTTCAGATTTTAGAGTGGAGGAAAGAAAGTGGAAAAATAGAAATGAGCAATTAGAGATTTTAGGTTTCTTATTGTAGGGTAAGGGGAAAATAAGCTTTAAACTAGGAATAAAAATAACATGGGAAACTTAGGCAGGATATCAAAGTGTACTGGATAGTAACCTTAACATAGCGATATGTTGTGCTATGCTCGGTTTCTCAAATTAGGATGAGACATATACAACAGCAAGTAGTGTGAAAAAAGCTGAGTTTAGATGCTATCAAATGTGATATTTCTTGCAGTGGAGCATACTTCCAAGCACATCCGATCAGAGTATTGATTAACTTTCCACTCAAGCAAGTTTTTAGTAAAACCGAGACTTCGGGCAGGTTAGTAAAATGGGGAATTGAACTTAGCCGATACGACATTGAATTTCAACCACGAGCAGAAATCGGGAAAGCAATAGCAGATTTTATCAATGAATGCACAGGCTTTGTTAAAGAGAAGAAAGAAAAAGATCAAAAGCCCAAATGACAAATATTTGTGGACGGGGTGTCAAATAAGCAAGGATTCGGAGTAGGGTATGTCATAATCACACCAAATGGGCACCGATTACACTATGCAATGAACTTTGGATTTCGTGCAACAAACAACATAGCTAAGTATGAATCAATGTGTCAGGACTAACTTTAGCACCACAACTCAAAATCCCATAAATTCATATGTTAAGTGACTCTCAACTAATGGTAAATTAGATAAAGCAGATATATTAGACTAAATATGCTAGACTATCCCTATATGTTAAGAAGGTGCTAAAAATGTTTACCCTATTTGAAAATTTTCTGTACACTAAGTCCCAAGGGGGGATAATTCCCACGCAGATTCATTAGCAAAATTGGCTAGTTCAAAGGGAGCTCCCAAAACCTGCATCATACTAGTAAGGTATCAAACAAGTCCCAGCATTGAAGAGAAAATGCACGAACCAAGGAAAAAACTATTGGTTTTAACTAGATCCCGAGCCATGACACAAGAAAGAAAAATTGATGAAGTAATTTCATGTGAAGATCCCATTCATCTAAGAACAGATAGCTACTACAAGAACACTTAGATGACACCTATTATAGAATATCATACCGACGGAATACTACCATCCGACAAAACGGATGCTAAGAGAATAAGACGTCTAGCTCCAATCTTCACTATGATAGATGGAATTATTTATAAGAAAGGATATGTTCTTCCTTATTTAAGATATGTAAATCCTAAAGATGGGTTGAAATTACTAAAAGAAGCACATGCAGGGTTTTGTGGAGACCATTCCAATGGGATAAATTTGGCTAACAAACTAATGAGCCAAAGTTTCTACTGGCTTCAAATGATTAGTCAAGCTATAGAGCACGTGAAGAAGTATGAAAGGTGCCAAAAATATTCAAAGATTTCACATTTACCACCAAGCCAATTAACCCCGATCTTCAGTCAATGGCCTTTGTGTATGATGAATCGATTTGATTGAACCATTGCAAATTTCTAAAGGAGAGGCAAAGTACGCCAAAGTTGACATTGATTACCTTACCAAATGGGTAGAAGCAGAACCACTTCCTAAAATCACTTTTGAGAAAGTACTTAGATTTGTTATTAAGAACATCATCACTAGTTTCATGATCCCATAGAAGACTATATCTGACAATGGAATGCAATTTGGAAGTGAAAAGTTTTCTCAAAGAACTGAATCGTCGAAAGAATTCTTCCATAGCACATCCAAAGGCTAATGGAGCCCTCGAAGTAGCCAACAAGACTATTAAGACCATTTTGAAAAAACGACCGAATATGGCCAAGGAAAATGTCATGACCCGAAATCTGGCGTTCGAAAATACCTCACTTGTATTCGACTATCGGAGATTCAAATGTCGAACTCCAGTTTGGATGGAGCTTATAACAACATTAGATGAAAATAAACAGCGGAACAAAATATGATTTCATTAATCAACGCCACAAATAAACACTGATACAATATTCATTACAACAATATCACCAACATCAGAGTACTACACATAAGATACAACAACAAAATGACAACTCTATACCGGAATAACAGAGTTATCAAAGCTTCAAGAAAGTCTTCAAAAGAAAGAGAGCGATAGCGAGATTCCAAATTAAGCACCTTTAGATCCAAAGCTTCCAAAATCCGATAACTCCAAAAGACTTCAAAGATCCAAATCTACTATCTAAGCTAGCTCCAAAACACGGATAACCTGCTTCTAGGCCACACGTGTGGAAATTTTGAGCACACAGAGTTTAGGAAGGGAACAATAAACTCTGGGTCAGTCATGGGACTGGTATGAGTAAACAAAAACAGTTGTTTGTATAAAAATACTTTATAAAAGAAATCCGATATGCTTTTTGGAAACTGAAACTACTATAAGACCTCCCCGTACACACATCATGCAATCGCACAATTGGAGGAGATTTCTTCTTATGATAGTCAAACATGCTTGACATGAGAAAACTCTTTTGATATTACTATTAGTGCATATTGTGAAAACATTTCAAAAGTATAATATAAATCTTAGCCTACATAGACATTTCGTACTATGCCTACTATAACTACCATCCAAACAGTGGTGACCACCATAAGTAAATGGAAGGTTATACAACTAAAACCGTACAGGGTTCGTTTGGTGATTGGATTTTCAATAAATGGTCAAGCTAAGGAACTTCCTATGCCACATGGGTACGCCTCTGGAGGGACGTCCCGGGAACGTACCCGGATCTCTGCCAACACAAGGCCGGGTTACCTCTGTAACTAGGTAACTCCTATCGACTATGTCATCCCTCGGTCGTTAGCAACCTTTACCCGAGGGCCCTCAACCACAAAGCAACAATCACAAAGTAATGAATTTGCAGCAACCACATAGGTTAAATATCTAGGCTCTATACCATGATATCATCTTTTTCTAGAAGGAAATAGACATACCCTAAAGGGCGCGACCCTCATAACCTTGCCGCATCTTTCCTGTTTCGACCATTTCCGAGATGTGAGGTCCGACGAGGTCTCGTCCACAATGCTACTCTTTACACAAAAGCCATGATTTGATCAACAAATGATCAGCAACACACAGCAACACTCAGCATGCCATACTACCAAATTGGGAGTATATCATTGATAACTATCAACTACATAACCATTGAGCTTGTACGGCTCAGAGAAGGGTGTTAAGCTAAGAGTATAAATTCTCCACCACCAAATAGAAATGTATTTGATAGAGATCAGTTTTATATCTCAAAGTGTAATGTCAGACATACAACCATACAAGTCTGTTCCGAGTTCGAACAGAACCAAAGGTAGTTCATCCCATAAAGGAAGAAGCCCTTACAATCCGGGTATCCGCAATCCCGATCGGACTTTCCATCACATATGGAGATCTCTATACTGGAGCAACTCAATGTAGAGTCATTCGACAGGTTATCCTATCGTTCTCGAAGACACCCGGTCTTCACCACCATCTTCAAATGCTATCCATTTTGTCATATCACTGTTCGAAATGGGTTATATGACACAAAGTCCTCTCCCAACTAAAACGAATAGTGAGCGCATAATTTAAAAATACGTGGATATATCATTCACAAACTTTCACTTTCAGGGTTCGATGTGGGTTTCAGATAACCAACTGGAATCCAACTCCCTATCGCATTGAAATTCAAATGCCATTATGAGGCCAGGTATTTGGGTTAACAATTTCAATTCAATACAACAATTCACATCCACATAACAACATATCACAGGCATCATAGAATATCCAAGCACTTTGCATCACACAATATTACATATCAGAGACATCACACAATTCAGGTGGTATATCTAAATCATTTGTAAGTAAATTAATTAACCATGTGGTTATAATTGATTAACTCGAAATAAAATAAATACTTATGAATTAGTTAACTAACTTTATTAAATTAACATTTAGTAATTACAAACCAATTAAATTAATTATTTAATTAATTACTTACATAATTAACTTCACTAATTATCCTTAATAAATGATTAATTATCCTTAATTATTTACTAATTAATTATTAATAATAAATTTATTAATCTTAAATTATTAATTAATTAAACTTTAATCATGTATTAATTAAACTTAATCAAGTTATTAATTAACTTTAAACTATATAATTAATTAATTATTTAATTACTTATTCTTAATCCTTAATTAATTAACTCTTAATTATTGATTAATTAATATCTAATTATTAACTAAAAATCCTTTTAAACAATATTTAATTAATTTTCCTTATCAATTAATTAACCTTTATTAAAAATTAATTTACCTTTAATCAATCTTTAATTAACCTTGGAAATGAGTTATCATTAACCAAGTAATTCTAACCCTTAAGATAATTACCCTTTGAAAACATTTTTATCTTATTAATTTATCTCTTAATTACATTATTATGTTTAAAAACAAGGTTATATATATTAAATACTTTTAATCTTGATTGATTTAAAAATAATTTATTTCAAACCTTTAATTTATACCGAACTTAAATAACTCATTTTATATCAAAGAAGTTGTTAAGAAAGATTTTTAAACTTGATTTGGTTTAAAATTTCAAACCTTGAAATATGTTTGTTTCAAAATCATGCTATATCAATAAAAACCGAGCCTAACTACGTTTTCCCCTGAGCATGATCCCAAGCATCTCGTTCATTTATCTTCTTCGAGTCTTCCCTAATTAATCTCGAGTACGTCCCCGAGGCCACAACCTTCTTCCTCAAACCCAAATGTCACTGACACAAAATCAATGCCGTGCACATGCACAACGATCCCAACCATCACCGATCGAAGCTACTATCGTCGACATATCGGGGATGATCTCCACGAACACCTAGATATCCAAAACGTTGACTAAATCACGATCGAGCTATTTACCCCAACTGACATTAAACTTGATCATCAGAAAACCCTCTCGTTTGTTCTCCTCAGGCCACCAGCGATGTTGAGATCCCGGCCGGAGCTTCGTTAGGCTTTCCAACTTCGATTGCCACCGGAGCGATCGACTCTGATGCATCAATGAGGCGTCAGCAACTCAAAATTCGACCTTAACAAACCCTAATTTGACTCCTATTAACATCCACAGTGAATTAGAAAATCATTGAACATTTTTCTCAAGTTCAACCATCATCCAGCTATCCCCAGCTACAACCCTGAGGCCTAATTCTTCTTCGATCGTCGTGGGTTGTCCCGAGTTTATTTCGCGTTCAACTCGAAATTGCATGCAATTTCATAACTTAAAAATTCGGAATATTTTACTAAAAATCATATTTTTTGAAGACGAATGGGATTATGAAATCAAATCCTAAATTTTAACCAATTTAATTTAATTTTTTTTGTTCTATTGTTTTTTTTATTTTTTCAGCAAAACCATTTATTTTTAATACTTAAAAAGTATTTTTAGAATCAAGATCTTGTCAATTCTAACATATTTCATTCATGCATCAAGATCACTAGTAAATCAGAGGATGAGATTTTCAATTTCAAACAGGTTTTGAAAACTGTTTGCATGGAACAGAGTAGACTTTCATCTATACAGACATGCACAACTAAATATATATACATTTTGTATACATGTATGCATATTTTCAATTTTTTGCCTCAAGCATGGTCACAAACACATCTATATAAGCAGATTTAAGCATGAAGTTTACAGGTTTACTCACTGATTTGATTTGAGCAGAGGACCTGGAAGTTTGCTTTAAAAACAGAGAAGATGCCTGGGTTTTAAACTTTGAAGACTGGAAATTGACTAATTGAAAACTGAAAATTTGCTCCTCTTCTTGATGCTTCTTTGATTCGAATCTTTTTTGTTTTATCTCCTTGTTTAATTGCTAATCTTGCTTAGTTGAATTTGTGATGAAGTTTGCTTGCTTTTGATTTTTTTGTTTTGATTGCTTTTCTTTTTCCTGATTTGTTTACGGATTGTTTCTTCTTTATCTTTTCTTTGGATTTGAAGGTGAAAAGAAAATGAGGAAGAGAGGAAATAGAGATGTATGTACCTGGCCTTATTTTCTTTTAATTAAAAAAAAAAGAAAAACAAGATTATGACACTTGTTCATTTCTTAAATTGCATGTCTTACATGTGATAATTCTCTTACTAAAACACCTACACTTGTTAATTGATATGTTCTTAAGCATACACTTGTAATTTTTCCATGAGAAAATATATATTATTTTAAAATCCAAATTATTTTACTAAGGCATTAATTTAAATTTTAAATTCAAGTTCACATTCAAATTCAAATTTTGAATTTCAATTCATTTATATATGTATAAATTAATATAAATTCTATTTACCTTGAAATTTTTCAAATTAAATTCCAGAGATTCAAATAAATTATTAATTTTAAATTGATAAAATTTGGGATGTTATAGATTCCCCCCTTAAGAAAATTTCAACCTCAAAATTCGAAAGAGAGGGAAAGACAAACAAAGAATATAAGAACAAAGAAAAAGATAGAGAAATGGCTTACCAGATTAAGCCGAGATATCCACTCTGCAATTGGGATAGGACTTCTGCATGCTATCCTCTGTTTCCCAAGTATAGTCCTTTGGACCGCCACTCCATTGTACTTTAACTAATTTCACAATTTTATTCCTCAATTGGTTTTCATCACGGTCAATTATTATCAATGGCTCTCTATTAATTACTAGATTTGGTGTAATCTCCAAATCCTGCTGAGCAGCTTCTTCAATGATACTATCTGGATCGTGCACATATTTCCGAAGGTGTGAAACGTGGAACACATCATGTATGCTAGATAACCAGCTGGGCAACTGCACTCGATATGCCAGACGACCGATCCTTTCTAGTATAGGAAAAGGACCGATGTATCGTGGTGCCAGCTTACCATTTTTCCCAAACCTCAACACACTACGCATTGGAGACACTTTTAGGAATACATAATTCCAACTTGAAATTCTAGAGCTCTTCTCCTATGGTCGTAATAACTCTTCTGATGACTTTGTGCAGTTATCAACTTCTTTTGAATAAAATCAACTTTTGCGGTGGCTTCTTTAATCATATCTGGTCCAAGAACGAGTCTATCACCTGACTCGATCCAACATGCAGGTGATCAACACGGACGACCATATAAAGCTTCAAAATGAGCCATTTTGATATTGGCCTGATAACTATTGTTATATGAGAATTCGACCGGATGCAAATGGTCCTCCCAAGAACCACCAAAGTCAAGTATACAAGCACTCAATAGGTCTTCTAAGATTTGATTAATCCTCTCAGTCTGCTCATCAGACTGCAGGTGATAAGCAGTGCTGAAGTTTAGTTTGGTTCCCAATGTGGCTTGAAATGCCTCTCAAAATCTGCTAGTGAAGATCGGGTCACAATCACTCTTTATACTTCTAGGTATACCGTAGAGACGAACAATCTCTCTTATATACAACTTTGCCAGAGTTGCTGTCGTTCGAATAGATTTTACTAGAATGAAGTGGGCAGTCTTGGTTAAACGATCCACGATAACCCAAATCGCCTCTTTCCCTTTTTGATTTCTTGGAAAACCGTCTATGAAATCCATAGACACTTGATGCCACTTCCATTTAGGTACTTTCGATGGTTGGAGTAAACCCTCCATCTTTTTCTGATCACTTTTAATTTGTTGACAGGTTGCACAATGACTTACCTATATAGACATACCCCTTTTCATTATTTTCCACCAAAAAGTTCTTTTGATATCTTGATACATTTTATTAACTCCTGGATGGATGCTGAGTTTAGACTTATAACACTCGTCTAAAACTTTCCGCTTAAGGTGAGAGATGTCTGGAACACACAATCTGCCTTTCAGTCTTACAATTCTATTCATATCGACCTAAAAACTGGAACTTTCACCATGATGAATTTTCCTATAGATTTCTAGAAAAAACTTGTCTTCTTCCTATTTACTGGCGATCTTCTTAAGAAGAGTAGGAGCGACAACTAGATGAGAAAGAATAGCATGTTTTCTACTCAAGGCATCAGCAACTAATTGGCTTTTCCAGGCATATACATAATCTAGGTCCTAAGACGCTAGAAATTCTAACCATCATTTGTTTCCTCAAGTTTAAATCCTTCTGAGTGAAGAGATATTTTAGAGATTTGTGTTCGATGAATAATTCAAAATTTTCACCTAGAACAAGAAGGATTTATTAAGTATATACCTTAAGTTAAATTAAACTTTAAATTTTTAGTAAAGATGAAAGAGATTTTACCCAAAAGATAGTATCGCCATATTTTCAAAGCAAAAATAACAGCCAAGAGTTCCAGATCGTGGGTTGGGCAGTTTCTTTCATGCAGACATAATTGTCTACTCGCGTAGGCAATTACTCTACCATTTTGCATTAGTACTGCACCCATACCATCATCACAAGTGTCAGTATAGACAGATAAACCTTGGTTCCTGTTAATGATAGCGAGAATGGGAGTGGTAGTCAATCTCCTCTACAACTCCGGGAAAGCTTCATCACATTTCAGAGTCCAATCGAATTTGGCATTTTTCATTGTTAGCTTAGTCAACGGACTAGCTATCTTAGAAAAATCCTATACAAACTTCCGGTAATAACCCGCTAAACCCAGAAAACTTCTTACTTCCTTTGGAGTATTGGGTTTCCTCCAGTCAAGAATAGTGAAAATCTTGCCCGGGTCAACAGAGATTCCTTCTTCATTAACAATGTCCCCGAGAAATCTGACTTCCTTAACCCAAAAATGATATTTGGAAAATTTGGAAAACAAAATGTTCTTCCTCGGTATCTCCAAAACAATTCTCAAGTGCTCAGCATGCTCCTCTTCGGTTTTGGAATAGACCAGAATATTGTCAATAAACACAAAAACGAATTTGTTCGACACATCTCGGAACACACGAGTCATTAAGTCTATGAAGTATGCGGGAGCATTGGTTAGTCCGAAAGGCATGACTAGCCATTCGTTGAATATGTCTGGACCCCTGAAAGCAGTCAAGTGAACGCCGTCTGCAGCAATTCGTAGCTGATAGAATCCTTGAGCTAGATCCATCTTCGAAAAGAAACGAGCGCCATGCAGTTGATCAAACAAATCATCAATTCTAAGTGTAAAGGAAATTTGTTTTGTGCGTTAGTTTGTTGAGATCGCGGTAGTCCACACATAATCTCACGGATCCTTCATATTTAGCCACAAAAACCACAGCTGAACCCCATTCGAAAACACTAGGACGTATCAATCCTTTCTCTACAAATCACGGGTTTGCTTGACTAATTCTATCCTTTCCCTTGGTTCCATCCTGCGACTTGTGTGAACGAAGGGACGAGCATTAGGTACTAAGTCAATTTTGAATTCAATTTCTCTATGTGGCGGTAAGGATTTTACTTCTTTGAACACGTCTGGAAATTCCCGAATAATGGGTATGGACTCCAGACTAGGATCCGGATATCCCAAGGTATACATCAACTCATCTCTTTTAGGACTCGGATCCTCACAAGAAATCTCAATGAAATATCCAAATTTGGTTTTGATCGAAATTAATCGATTGTTACAATCTAATTTGGTTTTGTATTTTATTAGCCAATCCATTCCTAGTAAGATTTCAAACTCATTAAAATCAAGGACAAAAAGACTGATAGGGAATTGGTAACAAGAATATGAAATAGGAACGTCTCTACATCGTAGACAAAGGTTTGCAAGGCCACCAACAGGATTTTTCACACAAATGGGCTCATCGATGAATACGGGCTCAAGATTTAATTCATTTACAGTTTGTTGGGAGATAAATCTATGGGTGGCTCCCGTGTCAAACAAAACTCTAACAATTCTATCATAAGTAGTAAGGTTGCCTTCTAATTCCTTTCCCTTTATCTTCTTTAGAGGTTGTTGGTTTATCTTTGACTGTGTACACTTTTACTGTCTGAGCTTGCTTCATTGTTGGGCAATCTTTAACTTCGTGTCCCAATTTATGACAATAATAGCATTTCATGGGTCTTGTTTGTACAGATTCAACCCTCTTTGGATTCTTGCAACTGTTTGAATAATGGCCTTTCTCTAAACAATTAAAACATGTAACACCCTTGGCTTGGCTATCCAGATTATTCTTCTTCTCCTTGCCCTGCTATGGTTTCTTTCCTCCGAACTTTCTTTTTTTCCAATTTGGATTGCTCGTATTTTCTTTCTCCTCCGAGGCCTCTTGCATATCCAGAATAGCATATCTATACCCCATATCGATCAGATTAAATCAAAAAAAGACTCAATAACGTGAGCAGTCATTCTTTCGTGGAATTTCTTATTCATCCCACGAATGAATCTTTCATTTTTATTTAGAGGTGTGTTTACAAACTCCAGACGGAAACGAGATAATTCGTTGAATTTATTTACGTACTCCTTAAATGATAAACTCCCCTGCTTCAAGTCCATAAATTCCTGGCACATTCGGGAGATACCATCCGACGGTATATAGCATTTCTCAAATACTTCTTTAAATCGTTCCCACGTGAGTTCATCTTCTGGCTCATCCACTGTAACTGTCTCCCACCAGGGTAGGGCTTCTTCTTGGAGTTGCCAAGAAGCTATTAGTCGCATTTGATCGTCTTCCCACTTTAGCCCTTTAAAATTCTTTCACACGATCTGATCAAAGCTTGTGCCTCAACAATAGATTCCTTGTCGGTGAACGGCTTACCACCAAGTCTCGAGAAGATTTTATATAGATCAGCTAGATTTGGTTGATGTTGAGTAGGCATAGCTGCTTCTACTGTTGTGGGGACTTGACCAATTGTAGTGGTATTTCCCCAACCCCTGGCTCTTCCTCTTCGACCTCTCATTCTTACTATTTGTAAATAGTAAGAAAACTTGATTTAGGTATATGGACGAGATATCTTAGGGAATATCAATAGTTAAAGAAATAGACTAAGAAATTTTAGGGTTTTGGTCTCTCGGGTTATACTCATTCTAGGGTATACTTCACCCTATCTCTAATGAGCCACCTAATGTGTTATACTCGTTAGCTAAAGTTCTTACTCAACCTCTAGCTTTGATACCACTTGTCACGACCCGAAATCCGACGTTCGAAAATCGACATCAAATACCTCACTTGTATTCGACTGTCGGAGATTCAAACGTCGAACTCCAGTTCGGATGGAGCTTATAACAACATTAGATGAAAATAAACAGCAGAACAAAAGATGATTTCATTAATCAACACCACAGATACAACACTGATACAATATTCATTACAATAATACCACCAACATCAGAGTACTACACATAAGATACAACAACAAAATGACAACTCTATAGCAGAATAACAGAGTTATCACAGCTTCAAGAAAGTCTTCAAAAGAAAGAGAGCGATAGCGAGATTCCAAATTAAGCACCTTTAGATCCAAAAAGCTTTCAAAATCTGATAACTCCAAAAGACTTCAAAGACCCAAATCTACTATCCATGCTAACTTCAAAACAAGGATAACTTGCTTCTAGACTGCCCATGTGGAAGTTATGGGCACCTAAAGTTTAGGAAGGGAAAAATAAACTCCGGGTCAGTCATGGGACTGGTACGAGTAAACAAAAACAGTTGTTTGTATAAAAGTAGTTTATAAAAGAAATCCGCTATGCTTTTTGGAAAATGAAACTGCCATAAGACCTCCCCGCGCACACACAATGCAATCGCACAATTGGAGGAGATTTCTTCTTATGGTAGTCAAACATGCTTGATATGAGTAAACTCTTTCGATATTATCATTAGTGCATAGTGTGAAAACATTTCAAAAGTATAATATTAATCTTAGCTAGTATAAACATTTCGTACTATGCTTACTATAGCTACCATCCAAACAGTGGTGACTACGAGAAATGCGGATTAAGGATCTTAGGGCTAAGATTAACACTAGAGGGGGTGAATAGTGTTAATAAAGCATTACTAAATCTTTTTAACTTTTGTTAATTTAGACACAAAAGTGTGTAATATACAGACACAGATATGATCACAGAAACAATCACAGATGCAGAAATAAAATAAAAGCAGTAAAGGAAAGAACACCGGATTTTATACTGGTTCGGAGTTAGCATACATCCAGTCCCGCAACACAAGTACGGATTTCCTTTCAAAATCATTATACAATTACACCCTCGGTTTCAAGGCTACGAGGTACGCTCTCCAGAATTTCGATCCTCTGGGTAGAGATACTTGATTTTCGGGCCACAAGTTTACCCAATTGATTTACCAAGGCTACAATCACACATTTTCCCTTTTGATTGATTTCTAAGGCTACAATCACACTTTTTCTCGCTTAATAGATTACAAAGAAGTCTATAACTCTGAATAGCACTGAGAATCTTGTAGAGATAGTGATAGAGAATCAAACTAGAAGTAATCGAGTATGATTCAATGTTGATTTCGGCAGAGTAATGATAAGAATATGTATTAAGAAATGAGGAAAAAGAAGAGGAGTGAAAACCAGAAAATTATGATTAAAAATTTGTTGAAACTGACCCCTATTTATAGAAGAACAACAGCCATGACCATTCATGAAGAGTTATGGCGAATAGACACTTCTTTTGAAATTTGAATTTTTGAATCAAACTGTCAACATGTCGACATGGTCATGCTAGGCATATTGACATCTCAAAGGATATTTTGGTGTTTTTGATTTTCTTTGAAAATAACATTTATCTTATATAAAAACTATTTTAAACTTTATAAATATACTTGACTATAGTTAAAATTCATAAGTAAATATAAAGAATAATATATATAGATTTTAACTATAATTTTATATTTAAATCTAAGTATAAATATTTAAAAGTTAAATATATTATTAAAAAGGATAGTTTAAAATCAGGAGTAATTTGAGTTTGAAAATAAAGATGTTTTTGAGGCTAAAATTATTTAAAATCAGGATCGAGGGTTTTGAATCTTCTAAAAGGAATGTTTTGAAAACATTTTGAAAACAGGATATAATTTTGAAAAATCATTTTGAATAAAAGTTAGCGGATACAAAACAATGTTCCACTAGATCTTTCGTAGGTTCCATCCTATTTAGGGTTCCATCCCTTTAACAGGCTCGAAGTGGATTCCATTCCATGAATAAATTGGATTTTTAAGATGCCAGTGCTTTTCTACGAGTTTTAACAAAAATTCCTAATAATAATAAAAAATATGTATCCTTGAAAGCTTGAACTCTTGATAGTCTCGATACTCATGAGTCTTCTATCTTGATTTTTAATCTTGATATCTTGAATCTCTATACTGTACAGTCTTCATTCTTAGTACCTGCATGGTTAAATCCTACATACACATATATATCTAAACTTATAATGTTAGTATTTATATTTTATTCTAAGGTTGTTGTCATCAAAACCATCATCTCACGGACTAACAATCTCCCCCTTTTTGATGATGACAACCTTTGCTTATAAAATATTATTTCTATCCTAATAACTCCCCCTAAAACTAACAACTCCCTCTAATCTATACCTAACTATCCTATTTTATATTTCTCCCGCTTTGTCATCAACAAAAACTTTATCTAAACTAGATAACTCCAAACTATATTACTCCCCCTAAAACTATTACTCCATGACATGTGATCATAATGATAGTGTTATCATAAATAATCAGCACTTAAGTCTAATACTAAAACATAGTCCTAAACTATTAACTATCCTAACTAAGAATTCACAATAATAAAAACACATATAAGAACACGAGTTATTTATTACGTATATGGTTTTATTTATATTTGTGTTTGGAAAACATAAAAAAACAAACAACAACGGAAGGAAAGAGAAGAAACTAATGTTCGTTTTTGAACATAGGCGACCTATGAATCGAACATTTGGATAGTGGAAACTGAAATTTCCACGTTGTTCGACAAGATTCTCATTTTTGTCGAAACACACTTCTCCAACACACACTACTTGGTCATCATCCTCCTCGCGTGCTTCTTCCATGGGTTCTTCTTCTTCTTCGTCGCTGGCCTCTTGTTCTTGATTGAGTGAAGAGTCTTCATCGATCAAGATAGGGTAGGCCTGGTTGTTCATTAGGAATTTTTGCAAATTCCTAAGAATCTGGCCTTGCCTTTCCTGTTCCTTTGCCATACGAAGTTGAGTTACTTGAATTTTAGTTAACATCTGAAGTACATCAACCATAGACTCCTTTATTTTCATTATACGAGCAAGAGTAGTGCATTGGAATGGACTAGAAGTAGGAGAGGAAAATGAAAAAGTTGATTTTATGTTTAATTGTGAGGATGAAGCCATGATTTTATTTATTTCAAAAGAGGGAATGAAGAGAAAACAGAGAGAATGAATGAAAAGTCGAAATTGAGAAGAATATAACTAAATTTTTGAATTTTGGTGGGAAAATTTAAAAAAAAAATCAAAAACGTTATATGTCGACATGTGTACCTAGGGCATGTCTACATGGTCTTTTTAAAATTTAACTCTTTGATTTATTTTGATACCAATTGTTAATTATACTTGTTATTTATATTTTATATTTCAGTTATAGAACAAATTCCTAATTCTCTTCTTAATTTAGTAAATTTTGATTCATTTAAAAGTTTTGTTAAGATATGAGCAATTTGATTTTCAGAATTGATATAATCGAGAGTAACTACTTCCTTGCTTATATTATCTCTAAGAAAATGATGTCTGGTATCAATAAGTTTAGTTCGAGCATGTTGACTAGTATTTTTGGACAAATTTATCGCACTCGTATTGTCACAATAAATTGGAGATTTTGAGAAATTTAAACCAAAACCTTTTAAGGTTTGTTGCATATATATTATTTGAGAACAAGCCAAAGCAGCAGAAATATACTCTGCTTCAATTGTTGATAAAATAACTATGTCTTGCTTTTTACTACGCCTAGAAATCATAGAATGCACCAAAAAGTGACAAGTCCCACTTTTTTCAGTCTGATTTACAACCAGTATAGTCAGCATCACAGTAAGTTATTAAGTCAAAAGAATCATTTTTAGGGTAGAATAAGCCATAATCAGACGTGTGTTTAACCTATCTTATGATTCGTTTCACGGCTTTTAAGTTAGTCTCTTTAGGTTGGGATTGATATCTGGCACACAGACAGACACTATGCATGATATCAGGTCTACTAGCAGTAATATAGAGTAATGAGCCGATCATTCCTCTATATAATTTTTGATTTACATCTTTCGAGAGATCTTCTTTACTAAGGTACTTATTGGTTGCCATGGGAGTGGGTTTTCCACTCGCAGTGGTCAAACCAAATTTAATAATTAGGTCTTTAGCATATTTTTCTTGACTAATAAAGATACCATTCTCTAATTGTTTTATTTTTAATCCTCAAAAGAAATTTAATTCACCCATATGACTCATCTCAAATTCTTTTTTCATTATTTCAGAAAATTCTTTATTCATTTCAAAATTAGTTGAACCAAAAATGATATCATCTACGTAAACTTGTACTAGTTGAATATCATTTTTATTTCTTTTAATAAAAAGAGTATTATCTACTTTACCAATTTCAAAATTAGATTGCAATAAATAAGATCTTAGTCTATCATACTAGGCTCTAGGAGCTTGTTTTAGACCATATAGTGCTTTTTTAAGTTTGTAACATGATTTGGTAATTTATCATTTTCAAAAAGTGGTGGTTGTTCGACATATACTTCTTCTTTTACAAATCTATTTAAAAAGGCGCTTTTGACATCCATTTGAAATAATTTGAAATTATTATGATTTGCGAAAGCAAGTAGAATCTAATGGCTTCTAATCTTGCTACGGGAGCAAAGGTTTCATCAAAATCTATTCCTTCTTCTTGACAATAACCTTAAGCAACTAAACAAGCTTTATTTCTAACTACCTCTCCTTGTGCATTCATTTTATTTTTATAAACCCATTTAGTTCCAATTATAGTTTTATTTTCTGGTCTAGGAACAAGTTCCCAAACATCATTTCTAGTAAATTGATTTAATTCTTCTTGCATAGCCAAAATCCATGAATCATCAGTTGATGCTTCTATTGGGTTTGTGGGTTCAATAGTTGATATAAAAGCTACATTACTCATTTGACTTAGTTGATTTCTAGTTTTAACAACAGATTGCATATCTCCTAGTATATTTTCTATAGGGTGATCTTTTAAAAGTTTTGTCCTTTTATTAGGATGATCAATTTCATTATTAGTTTCAATAGGTCCTTGATTTTAAGTGATTAAATCCTCTTCATCATTTGTATCTTCAAAAATTTTGAAATTTTCATCAAATGAAACATGCATTGTTTCTTCAAGGGTATTAGTTTTTAAATTAAACACTATGTACGCTTTATTTCTATTAGAATATCCGATAAAGATACCTTTGTCGGATTTAGGATCAAATTAATCTAAACTATCTTTTGTATTTAAAATAAAGCATTTACTTCCAAAAATTCTGAAATAAGATTCCTTAGGTTTCTTTGAATAAAGAAGTTCATAAGATGTCTTATCGGTTAGAGGTCTAATTAAAGTTCTATTCAAAATATAACAGGCGGTAGCAACTACTTCTGCCTAAAAATTCTTTGGTAAATTAATTCTGTAAGTATAGTTCTCGCACACTTTTGAATCCTCCTATTTTTACGTTCTACTACTCCGTTTTGTTGTGGGGTTCTCGAAAATGAAAAATTGTGAGTTATTCCCTTTTTATTGCAGAATTCTTCAAACCTTTCATTTTCAAATTCACCGTCGCGATCACATCAAATAGTTATAATTTTTAGAGAAAATTGATTTTGAATTCTTTTTTAGGATGTCTTAAGACATTCAAATGTATCACTTTTATGTTTCAAAAATATTGTCCATGTAAATCTAGAATAATCATCTATAATTACAAAGACATATCTACTATGATTTATTGATAAAATTTGAGATGGACCAAATAAATCAAGATGAAGTAATTCAAGAGGTTTTGAAGTTGAAATCATATCTTTCAACTTAAAAGATATTTTTCTAAGTTTTCCTAATTGACAAGCACATAAACTATCTACTTTAAAATTCATTTTAGGGAGACCTCTTACTAGGTTATATTTTGATAGTCTAGATAGGAGTTTGAAATTCAAATGCCCAAATCTCTTGTGCCAAATCCAAGGGTCGCTTGTATTTGCCAATAGACACAGGTTATCATTTGAAACTTTCATACTAAGAATATATAAATTCTTTTTCCTGACTCCCTCAATTATAATGATTGAATTATTATCTTCAATGTGACATTTATCTTTTTCAAATTCAATTTTATAACCTTTATCACATAGTTGACTTATACTTAGCAGACTATGTTTCAGATTCTTAACTAGCAAAACAATAGTAATAGTAGGAGTTTCAGAATTACCGACTTTGTCGATGTCAATCACATATCCTTTTGAATTGTCTCCAAAGTTAACCAATCCTCCATCTTTGTATATTATATCATTCAGTATATCTGGATTGCCAGTCATGTGTCTAGAACATCCACTATCGAGTATCCATTTTTTCTTTCGGATCTGCACAATTTGTCCGTTGTGGATTGATTCCTCAACACCCATAAAGCATGATTCCTGCACATCAAATAATTTTGGTAGATAACTTGAATTTGAATATTGATTATATGCAGACTTATGAAACAATGATGATTTGAATACTTCTAAATTAGTATTAAAGAATATAACCATTTTAAAAACTTTTCAAAAATCGGATTATGAAACTTTGAAAACCTTGCTCTGATACCAATTGTGATAAATGTGGATTACGGATCTTAAGGCTAAGATTAACACTAGAGGGGGGTGAATAGTGTTAATAAAGAATTACTAAATCTTTTTAACTTATGTTAATTTAGACACAAAAGTGTGTAATATACAGACACAGATATGACCACAGAAACAACAACAGATGCAAAAATAAAATAAAAGAAGTAAAGGAAAGAACACACCGGATTTTATACTGGTTCGGAGTTACCCTACGTCCAGTCCCGCAACACAAGTATGAATTTCCTTTCAAAAGCAATTGTACAATTACACCCTCGGTTTCAAGGCTACGAGGTACACCCTCAAGAATTTCGATCCTCTAGGTAGAGATACTTGATTTACAGGCCACAAGTTTACCCAATTGATTTACCAAGGCTACAATCACACCTTTTCCCTTTTGATTAATTTCCAAGGCTACAATCACACCTTTTCTCGCTTAATATATTACAAAGAAGTCTATAACTCTGAATAGCACTGAGAATCTTGTAGAGATAGTGATAGAGAATCAAACTAGAAGTAATCAAGTATGATTCAATGTTGATTTCGGCAGAGTAATGATAAGAATATGTATTAAGAAATGAAGAAGAAGAAGAGCAGTGAAAACCATAAAATTATGATTAAAAATTCATTGAAACTGACCCCTATTTATAGAAGAACAACAGCCATGACCATTCATGAAGAGTTATGGCGAATAGACACTTCTTTTGAAATTTGAATTTTTGAATCAAACTGTCACCATGTCGACATGGTCATGCTAGGCATGTCGACATCCCAAAGGATTTTTTGGTGTTTTTGATTTTCTTTGAAAATAACCTTTATCTTATATAAAAACTATTTTAAACTTTATAAATATACTTGACTATAGTTAAAATTCATAAGTAAATATAAAGAATAATATATATATTTTTTAACTATAATTTTATATTTAAATCTAAGTATAAATATTTAAAAGTTAAATATATTATTAAAAAGATAGTTTAAAATCAGGAGTAATTTGACTTTGAAAATAAAGATGTTTTTGAGGCTAAAATTATTTAAAATCAGGATTGAGGGTTTCGAATCTTTTAAAAGGAAAGTTTTGAAAACATTTTAAAAACAAGTTATAATTTTGAAAAATCATTTTGAATAAAAGTAGCGGATACAAAACAATGTTCCACTAGATTTTTCGTAGGTTCCATCCTACTTAGGGTTCCATCCCTTTAACGGGCTCGAAGTGGATTTCATTCCACGAATAAATTGGATTTTAAGATGCCAATGCTTTTCTACGAGTTTTAACAAAAATTCCTAATAATAGTAAAAAATACTTATCCTTGAAATCTTGAACTCTTGATAGTCTCGATACTCATGAGTCTTCTATCTTGATATTTTATCTTGATATCTTGAATCTCTATACTGTATAGTCTTCATTCTTATTACTTGCATGATTAAATCCTACATATACATATATATCTAAACTTATAATGTTAGTATTTTTATTTTATAATCTATTCTAAGCTTGTTGTCATCAAAACCATCATCTCACGGACTAACAGTGACCACCATAAGTAAATTACAGGTTATACGACTAAAACCGTACAAGGTTCGTATTGGTGATTGAATTTCCAACAAATGGTCAGGCTAAGGAACTTCCTATGCCACATGGGTATGCCTTTGGAGGGTCGTCCCGAGAACCTACCTGGATCTCTGCCAACACAAGGCCGGGTTACCTCTATAACTAGGTAACTACTAGTCGAGTATGCCATCCCCCGGTCGTTAGCGACCTTTATCCGAGGGCCCTCAACCACAAAGCAACAACCATAAAGTAATGAATTTGCAGAAACCACATAGTTTAAATATCTGGGCTCCATACCATGATATCACCTTTTCCTAGAAGGAAATAGAAATACCCTAAAGGGCGCGACCCTCGTAAACTTGCCACATCTTTCCTGTTTCGACCATTTATAGGGTGTGAGGTCCGACGAGGTCTCTTCCACAAAGCAACGCTTTACACAAAAGCCATGCTTTGATCAACAAATGATCAGCAAAATACAGCAGCACTCAGCATGCCACACTACCAAATTGGGAGTATATCACTGATAACTATCAACTACATAACCTCTGAGCTTGTACGTCTCAGAGAAGGGTGTTAAGCTAAGAGAATAAATTCTCCGCCACCAAAAAGAAATGTATTTGATAGAGATCAGTTTATATCTCAAAGTGCAATGCCATACATATAACCATACAAGTCTGTTACGGGTTCAAACAGAACTGAAGGCACTTCGTCCCATAAAGAAAGAATCCCTTGCAATCCGGATATCCACAATCCCGATCGGACTCCCCATCACATATGGAGATCTCTATTCCGGAGCAACTCAGTGCAGAGTCATTCGACAAGTTATCCTATCGTTCTCGAAGACACCCGGTCTTCACCACCATCTTCAAATGCAATCCATTTCGTCGTATCACTATTCGGAATGGGTTATATGACACAAAGACTTCTCCCGGCTAAACCGAATTATGAGCGCTTAATTTAAAAATACGTGGATATATCATTCACTAAGATTCACTTTCAGGGTTCGATGTGGTTTCGGATAACCAACTGAATCCGACTCCCTGTCGCATCGAAATTCAAATGCCATTATGAGGCCAGGTGTTTGGGTTAACAATTTCAATTCAATACAACAATTCACATCCACATAACAACATATCACAGGCTTCACATAATATCCAAGCACTTTGCATCACACAATATTACATATTAGAGACATCACACAATTCAGGTGGTATATCTCAATCATTTGTAAGTAAAATTAATTAACCATGTGGTTATAATTGATTTACTCAGAATAAAATAATTACTTATGAATTAATTACTAACTTTGTTAATTAACATTTAGTAATTACAAACCAATTAAATTAACTATTTAATTAATTATTTACATATTAACTTCATTAATTATCCTTAATAAATAATTAATTATCCTTAATTATTTGTTAATTAATTATTAATAATATATTTATTAATTTTTATTTATTAATTAATTAAATAAACTTTAATCATGTATTGATTAAACTTAATCAAGTCGTCAATTAACTTTAAATTATTTAATTATTTAATTACCCTTAATTATTTAATTACTTATTTTTAATCCTTAATTAATTAACCCTTAATTATTAATTAATCAATTTCTAGTTACTAATTAAAAATCCTTTTAATCAATATTTAATTAACTTTCATTATTAGTTAATTAACCTTTATTAAGAATTAATTTACCTGTAATCAATCTTTAATTAACCTTGGAAATGAGTTATCATTAACCAAGTAATTCTAACCCTTAAGATAATTACCCTTTAAAAACATTTTTATCTTATTAATTATCACTTAATTACATTATTAAGTTTAAAAATAAAGGTTATATATATATTAAAAACTTTTAATCTTGATTAATTTAAAAATAATTTATTTCAAACCTTTAATACCAAACTTAAATAACTCATTTTATATCAAAGAAGTTGTTAAGAAAGATTTTTAAACTTGATTTAGTTTAAAATTTCAAACCTTGATATTTTTTTTTCAAAATCATGCTACATCAATAAAACCCAAGCCTAACCAAGTTTTCCACTGAGCATCTCGTTCACTTATCTTCTTCGAGTCGTCCTCGATTAATCTCGAGTACGTCCCCAAGGCCACAACCTTCTTCCTCAAACCCAAATGTTACGGACACAAAATCAACGCTGTGCATATGTATAACGATCCTAGCCATCATCGATAGAAGCTACTATCGTCGACATATCGACAATAATCTCCACGAGCCCCACGAACATCTAGATATCCAAAACGTTGACTAAATCGTGATCGAGCTATTTACCCCAACTGACATTAAACTTGATCATCAGAAAACCCCACGTTTGATCTCCTCAGGCCACCAGCGATGTTGAGATACTAGCAAGAGCTTCATCAGGCTTTCCAGCTTCGATCACCACTGGAGCGATCGACTCCGATGCATCAACGAGGCATCAGCAATTCGAAATTCGACCTTAACAAAAACATGAGCTAAAACCCTAATTTGACTCCGATCGCCATCCACAGTGAATTAGAAAACCTTTGAACATTTTTCTCGAGTTCAACCATCATCCAGCTATCCCCAGCCACAACCCCGAGGCCTAATTGTTCTTTAATCATCGTGGGTTGTCCCAAATTTGTTTCGTGTTCAACTCGAAATTTCTCGAAATTTCATAACTTAAAAATCCAGAATCTTTTAATAGAAATCGTATTTTTTGAAGACGAATAGGATTACGAAATCAAATCCTAAATTTTAATCAATTAAATTTTAATTTTTTTTTGCTCTACTGTGTTTTTATTTTTTCAAAAAAACCATTTAATTTTAATACTTAAAAGTATTTTTAGAATCAAGATCTTGTCAATTCTAACCTGTTTCGTTCATACATCAAGATCACAAGTAAATCAGAGGATAAGATTTTCAATTTCAAACAGGTTTTGAAATCTGTTTGCCTAGAACATAGCAGACTTCCATGTATACAGACATGCACAACTAAATATATATGCGTTTTGCATACATTTATGCATATTTTCAATTTTTTTACCTCAAGCAAGGTCACAAACACATCTATATATACAAATTTAAGCATTAAGTTCATAGGTTTACTCACTGATTTGATTTGAGCAGAGGATCTGGAGGTTTGCTTTAAAAACAGAGAAGATGCCTAGGTTTTAAACTTTGAAGATTGGAAATTAATTAATTGAAAACTGGAAATTTGATCCTTTATTTGATGCTACTTTGATTCGAATCTTGTTTGTTGTATTACCTTGTTTTATTGCTGATCTTGCTTAGTTGAATTTATGATGAAGTTTGCTTGGCTTTTGATTTTTTTGTTTTTATTACTTTTCTTTTTCCTGGTTTGTTTACAGATTGTATCTTTTTTTCTTTTCTTTGAATTTTGAAGGTGAAAAGAAGACAAGGAAGAGAGGAAATAGAGATGTATATACCTGGCCTTATTTATTTTAATAAAAAAAAAAAAACAAGATTATGACACTTGTTCATTTCCTAAATTACATGTCTTACATGTGTTAATTCTCTTACTAAAACACCTACACTTGCTAATTGATATGTTCTTAACCATATACTTGTAATTTTTCCATGAGAAAATATATATTACTTTAAAATACAAATTATTTTACTATGGCATTTATTTAAATTTTACATTCAAGTTCAAATTCAAATTTTGAATTTCAGTTCATTTATATATGTATAAATCAATACTAATTCTATTTATCTTCAAAATTTTCAAATCAAATTCAAATTAAATTCTAGAAGTTCAAACAAATTAATTATTTTAAATTGATAAAATTTGGAATGTTACAGGAAATTGGATGGATGAATTAACACTTACACTCGGGGGATATCATCCACCAAAACTGTTGCGGGTCATACCCTTTACTCTCTAACATGTGGGTACGAAGCAATTTTACCAGTCGAAATTGAAATACCTTCACATCGAAGAGTTGCATACGCGTTTGATCCAAACCAAGAGTAAAAGAAAGAGTCATTGGATTTGATACATAAACTAAGAGATGAAGCAGCTATTCGAACTACCAATTATCAAAAAGAATCTGAAAATACTACAACTCAAAATTGAAGACAATATCATTTTAAGAAGGAAATCTATTGCTTCGAAGAGTAATGGAAAATACAAAAAAATCCAACAGACCGACCGCTAGGACCAAACTGGGAGGGTCATCTAATTGTATATAGAGAGTAATTCCTCCGAGAGCTTACATATTATGTCGACCAGATGGCAATATGGTTCCTAGAACATGAAATTAGGAACATTTGCGACCGTATTTTTCAACATTGAATGAATAAAGTGCCTTTATAATAAAATCAACATGGTCGGGAGTAGAATTATTCTTAAACTTGGAAACTACCTTAAACGGTCATAGCCAATGTCCATGCCAAGATGGCTAGGTCAAAGCGTTAGAGGGAGGCCAAAGTAATCCTTTATCCATGTCACACTGCCAGGTTAAAGTATCCGCGATCCCTTGACTGCGCCATGTTATAGCCAGATCAATGCGTCCTCTGAAGGGGAGACAGAGTAAGCCCATGAACGCGGCACGCTGCGGCCAGTTCAAGGCTCTGACTAGATTTTAGTCCCGCTTATAAGGCATGACTGGAGCACCTCCTAGAGGGAGGATGGAGTAAGCCCTTAATCCTGCCACGCCATGGCCTGGTCAAGGTACCAGATAAGCCTTCAGTCCCACTTACAAGGCCTGGCTAGAGCGCCTCATGGAGGGAGGTCGGGTAAGTCCTTGGGTCTTACTTATGGATAAGCTAACCATGCGCATCAGACAACAATGGACTAAGACGTACAAGCCCGAGCAGTGGCACACAAAGCATTAATAATATATAAAGTCTAAAGGATGGAGCATATTGAAAGAATCAGATACTTGGAACCAGAAAGGTAACACAAAGCAAAAGATTTGAACAATTAAATTCCAAAGAGTGGTGCATAACAAAAGGCTCAGATGAGAATTTCTAAACTTCCATTATTCAAATAATGTTTTCTAAACTTTCCTTCTTATTACCAAGAATGGATTTCTGGTCTTCTACTATTTTCGAACGATAATTCCTAAACTACTTTCATTATTAGATATGAATTTATGGCCTTTGGCTGATTTCCAGAAGATGATTTATGGATTCACTTATCAATACCCGAATCTGGATTTCGGGTCTTCTATTATGAATTTTTGGTCTTCCACTATATCCAGAAGATGATTTTTGGACTTCACTCATCCAAACCCAAATCTGGGTTTGGACCTTCTATTATAAGTTTTTGGTCTCCCACTATATCCAAAAGATGATTTCTAGACTTCACTCATTAATGCTCGAATCTGAGTTTCGGGTCTTCTATTATTTTTAAGTCTTATATTATGGACTTTTGGTCTTCTACTAATTTCCAGATGATAATTTCTAAATATCTCATACTATTACCTAAATCTAGGTTCAAGTCTTCTACTATTAAATTTTTGGACTTCACTTATCAATACCCAAATCTGGGTTTTAGGTCTTCTATTATTATCGAAGTTGGATTTTTGATCCTCCGTTGATGATGAATTCTGAATCTCTCTTATTAACACCTGAACCTTGGTTTCGAGACTTCTTATATTAATTTTGAACTTCCATTACTTCTAGAAGATAATTTCTAGACCCCTCTCATTAATATCCAAATTTGGGTTCGAGTCTTCTACCATTATTTTCAGTAGTTTCTGGACTTCTAAAAGAAAATGTCTAAAAATCTGTTACTATTAGCAAAATTAAACTCCTAAATTCTTATTATCAAAAAGGATTTAATGATGTAAATTAAGAAAAATTAATGTTATTAATTTTCACTTTACAAGGAAATAGGATTGAAGAGATTTCTTGGATTTTTGTCCTAAAGAACAAAAGCTTTTTTCATACAAGGGGGCTAAACGTTAACTATAAAATTCACTCATGGATAAAGGTATGAAAGAATTCTTCCAAAGGCATCGAAAGTAGGGTTCTACGTATGTTGAAAGAAGGCTTACAAAAGCAAAAAAAATAGACTCATCATAGGGGATTAGCAAGTATTGATAAAGGGTTCTGCTATGGTTTAAAAAAGGGCAAAGAAATTGAAATTGCTTCCGAAGGAAATTAAATTAGTGTCAAAATCATTTGACACTTCCACGGGAGATGAAAGTAAGGGCTTCAACAAAACGCTACTCCTTGCGCATAGATTGAAGCTTTCGAAACAATTGGTTCTACCATTGTCTACCTTCCACATAAGAAGAATTTACTAGCACTTCCCTTCCATAAGCATTATAAGGAGTTTCACATGCATCCGTAGGGCTTTCGTAAGCATCAAAAGTTATATTTCCGCAATAGTTGAATGTTTACCTTCAAAAACGACCTTCCGACACTAATACAACCTTCCGAACTAATCCAAATACCCTTCTGCTCACGTCAAAAAACACTCTAACTCCGACGCAAGGTTTCAAAGGTGACGAAGGGATCGGAAATGCTTCCACTTATACTCAAACAGAACAGTAAAGTATTGAAATCAATTTGCTACTCGAAAGCACACCTTTCGACGGTGACGAAAGATTTCAGAAGTCTGTATAAGCGGTACTGATGAATGCCAGATTAATATCCATCAATAGCATGCCTTCAATAGAGACGAAAGGGCTTATTCAAGCGTGCTAGAAGACCCGAGTACCTATAAGTAATTTAGAAATCATGAGAATGGAAGGAGGAAAGGGGTAGGATTGACACGAAAGGGTCCAACCCGCCCTTATAAATACGACCCAAGAGGTCCAAATTCGGGGAGGTTTTTGATTCCCATATTTCTTGGTCAAATCAAATTCTAGCAACCTTGAATCAAACTGGGGACAAATTCTATTGCTTTTAATGCCTTTTTGAAAAATAAAAGAGAGAATACATGGACTTGATCGTTCATGCTTATATGAATAATACTATTTTGAGCTATTGGAGGACGGATGCTTAATTGCCTATGAATACTGAATTCGAATAAGAATCAATCATCTCGGCCATTAACCTACTTAATGACCAATTGCACATGATACACATTTATCTTTTTAAAGCATATGTTATATCATAGAATCATTTTGGATATCTTGACTCTAATGCATATTTTTATTACAATAAAAGCCCTCGTAGCACCAACTTAATGTGATGATGAAAATTGAATATCACTGAGTCTAATGGACTTATGATATTTTGTCTGAAATGAGACTCTATTGCATAATTGGATCTGCGCTTTACTCAAATATATTTACATCGAGTTTTGAATGCTTTCGAAAGGCACTGAACCTTCGAGGGGGATCTCATCATAATTATGGAATCAACTCCTTTGAGAGGACTTCTTCGAAAGGCATTTGGATGCTTCCAAGAATATCTTTGCTTTTGAAGGATTTCCTTCATCGACAGCTTCGGAGGGGCCCTTTCGAATGAATTCTCTTAACTAGAACCCATTTTGATCCCATCGAAAGGGTCTATGCACAAAACTGCAATATGAATCATAATCTTGTCAATACGAGCTGTATGGAAATCCTTTGAAAAGGTTCTTCTTTTTATTTACTCTCAACTCAATGCACCATTGGATGTTGATGATTATATCGTTAACAATTTCCATTATGAGATTTTGGGTTGATTCTATGCCTGTGATTCTGTGTATTGATTCTTATTATAAACCCCAATGATAATCTGTCATTTTAAAATGGTTTAAGTTGTCTAAAATGGTGGATCATTGCACACCATGAGTGTTATCATCAATACGCTCAATTCTACAAATAGATCGCAATGTAAATGTAAACATCAATACAATGCTTGAAAACCATTCCTATTTCTAGCCTACGTCATCACCCATTTTCCAATTAAACAACTATCCCATTTTTTAACATTATCAAATTAAAAAAAAATATGGATCTTTTGTGAAGGAATGAATAAGGATATAGGCTTGTAGGTAAAGCAATGTTGTAATTGCCCGCAAATAAAAGTTGAATATCAAAATCAAATTGAACCACTTCAACCTCGTGAAGTCCCTCTATGGGAATGGGAACCTATATCGATGGATTTTATAGATGTTTCCAAGGTCAAGGAGGGAAAATGAAAGCATATGGATAGTAGTTGATAGACTAAACACGAGTGCTTATTTTATCCCTGTTAAGTCTACAAGAATAGCATCAAGTTTGGAAATTTTGTTTATGAAGATTGTCGTGAAACTTTTTATAACCAATTTTTATAATTCATTTCATTTAGTAAAGATTTCATAGGAAAATATCTTCACGGATTTATTAAGGTAGATTAGATTGTTGGCATATATTCTTACACTTATAAGAATGATTTATTATGTTTTCCTAAAAAGACTCTTAATAGATTTAACTTCTTAAACCTTGCAAAAGTTGCAAGAACATTCGAAAAAATTCCTTTAGTAGGTATCAAGACCCATTTAACCTTTTATTATAACCCATAGGATGATAAAAAAATCATGGTCCCTATAAATTAGGAATAAATCTTTATTAATTATATCATATATAATTCCTAACCAACACTTAATTATTTTTGCGACCTTGAGGATGAACAACAAGCTACAAAGTATATTAAACACTCATGACCCATTATTTCAGGCTGTGTAGGTACAAGTATATGTCCTTTGAGGATAATCAACAAAGATATATAGTTTTTTTTTACTAATTTACAAACATTCAGAGAATCACTATGCCTAATAAGTGGCTTGAGGATGCTCTAGGGGTGGATACACATTTGAGCTGGGGAGTACACGAGACCCCAGGACGCATATTACATAAAAGATTATCAAAAACACGTATTACTTCATAAAAGAAAAACAAAAACTAATTGCCCAATTTCATCTTCTCAATTTCACTTCTCAACCGGCGGTGCTCATCGCTACTGGCGCTTGCGTGGTGGTGCTGGTATTTATCATTGTTGGTTTGTGGTGCTTGTATATGCTTAACCCTAACTGCTTCGCCGTCGTCTCTGGTTGCTAGGCGTAAACCCAATTTTGATTTTGATTTGTGATTTTTTGAAATATTTTTTGAAATCATGACAAATTTTGACTTGAACTAAATTGAATTTATGATAAACTATGATGAAGTGGTGATGCAACAGTTCCTTATGTGACATAGAATTTAGTTTGATGAAATTAGTCCTTGTTTGACTTGAACTAATGACCTAATTCAGTGAATCAGCTTGATGAAATTGTTATAAATTATTTTAATGTTACTAAAACTTTAAATGGGTTTAATGGGGTTAAGTATTTGGAGTAAAGTTAATGAATTTGTTTCATATAGTTACATTAATTTAATGAATCTATGCATTTGTAAGTTTATAAATTAATGATATTAATCTAATTATTAAATTTGTTTACTTCAAATTTGTGGAAATATTTTAAAAGATCATTTGGAAACATTTTCAATGATATTGGATCTTCTATAACTTATCAAGAGAAACGATACTCAATAAACAATTATTTTTAACCTAGCAACTCAAAGTCGCATCCAGGTGGATTTATCAAATTTTCCATCCGATCCTAATTTGCAACATCAAATTCCAAACTATCTAGATGATCAAGACAGGGTTGAAAGAGCATATTTACAGAAAGATCTTTATCAACCTTCTTTATAAATGTTTCTACAAACAATAATTGGTGGAAATGCTCGTCACTTCAATCAACCATGGTTTAGAAATGATAAAAATTGGTTGGAGTATAGCGTGAATGAAGATGTTTTATATTGCTTACCATAATATTTATTTCAACTTTGATCGATGTGTATTTTTACAAGCAATGCATTTATTCGATGCGGGTTTAGGAATTGGAAAAACTATTAAAGACTTCAAGAATGTGCTAATTCGATTGTTTATAATGCTACATATGTAAATGCTATGAATATGATGAATTAAAATCAACATATCGAGACGTTGATTTAGAGAAAATCAACTCAAAGTCAAATTGATTATCGAAGTCGTTTGAATTCGACTTCTATGTGTATGCTATATTTTTTTACACCAAGGTTTTCTTTTTGGAGGTCATAATGAATCTGAAAAATCAATGAACAACGAAAATTTTCTTGAACTTCTACAAGGGCTAGCCAATGAAAAGCCTAAGATTAATGTTGTCATTTTTAAAAAGTCTCCTAAAATGGTTCACCGAAATTCAAAAGGATATTCCGTATTATATTGCCATGGAAATTATAGATGTTATTCTAAAACATCATTCTAACGGACTATTTGCATCATTAATTGACTAAGCACGTTATACATTGATTAAATGAAAAAATGCTTCAAACACAACATCAAATTCTCTTAAAACATCCGTTGAAGGTTTTTTTAGTAAACACAAAAATGTCTCTTGAAGCTTTTTTCAGTAAACATAAATTGAGCATGACATGTTATGTGGTCAAGGCTGTGTAGTAAGAGCCATGCTAAAGTCCAACAAAATCACTGCTGTAGCGCTCTTCGACCGCTACGCTATTTCAATTTAGTGCTATTAAATAGTAGATCTGCTTCAAGCCCCATTATTTTCTGCTACATCTACTCAATCAATGCTTTTTAGCACTCACTTTAGTAACACTAATATACAAAGGTTAATTTGACTAGTTCTCTTTTAAACCAAACTAACAAAGTTTGGGTAAAGACCGAATTTTAAAGCATAAGTACTTAATTTAAGTTAGAAATTTATTGTAGTCACCAAATCTAGTCTATATAAATTATGATATTCTTCGATTTTGTCATATAAGATTAAACAATATTTCCTTTACCTACACAAATGATATGTGGTGAGAATAAATCGACTTTAAATATTTGGTTTCATATTTAATGAAGCCTTTTGCTCCTCCGCTATTTTCTATTATATCCCCGCTTTATACTCACTATAACTTTTCACCTCCACCGCTATAGAACCGTTAAGCGCTTTAACTGCATAAGGTTAAGGTTATATGGTGCAAGTAATATGCAAGATATGTTCAGTGGTCTTAAAAATTTTTTTACTGAGAATAGTTATGCTTCTTATGTTCGTCGTATTGCACATCAACTCCAATTAACATTTTTTTCATGTTGCTAAAGATATAGAGCATATTTCTGAGTTTTTTTTACTCGGATAATAATTTGATAAACCTTGCTGGAGCATCATATAAGTGTCGACACAATATTAGAGGAAAAGGGAAAATAGAATATTTAGTCAACTAGAATGTGGTGGACTATCTAGTGGTCCGGGGTTGAAACGACAACGTAGTTTGAAATGATCGGGAGATACACGTTGGGGTTCTCATTATGGTGCAGTAATCAATTTGGTTGTTATGTTTCCTTCGATAATTGATGACCTTAGTGATTTAGTAGAAGATATGCAGGCTAATAAAAAAAAGGAGCGTTTGAATTTGATAAAAGTGCCGCGATCTTATGAATCTATATTATTTGCATTTTATGGAAATTGTACTCGCAATTACTAATGATCGTTCCAAAGCACTACAACAAATAGATCAAAATATCATAAATGCTTTGATTTTGGTAGAAGTTTCTAAAGAACATTTACACAAAATGAGAGATAATGGGTGAGATAATCTTTTGAATGAGATTGGATCTTTTTGCATAAACTGCAATATTCATATTTCAGACATGGGTGATAACTTTTTTCTTCTAGGAAGATAAGGAAGGAGACCAATGATTAAAAATTCAAAGCACCGACGAGTTGATTTGTTCTATTTTTGTTAAGATAAACAAATTTTTTGAACTTAACAATCACTTCGATGAGGCTAATATAAAATTGCTTCTTTGTATGTCAGCATTTAGTCTGATTGATTCATTTGCTAATTTTGATAAAATAAAGTTTGTTATTTTATTTTAATTATATCCTAGTGATTTTTCCAAAGCATGGGATATGACCTCTCCAATAAATTGGATATTTATGTAACGGATATGAAATCTAATAATAGATTTAAAGACGCAAATGGAATTGCTGTTGGGCACGTTTTTACCTACTACCGAACCATCCCTCTCCATGCATTGCTGAGCCAACCTTTTTCCCCACATAGCCGAATCAACCTCCTTTCCATGCCCACCGAACCAGAGCCAATTCCACTCGCCCACCGAACCAACTCTCCCAAGCTACCACCGGTTCCACCTACTACCGGTCCAAACAACATACCACCTCCCACCGAACCAACTCCCCCAAGCTACCACCGGTTCCACCAACTACCGGTCCAAACAACATACCACCTCCTACCAAACCAACCAACTCCACCCATTGCCGAGCCAAATTCCACCGGACCAAGGCATACCAGACCAACACTCCTAGACCAGATTGTATCAGCCCAGGCCCACCAGCCGCTATATACATCCAAGACCCCTACCCCCAACCTCACTCTATAAATAGAGGGGCAGGGGTACAACAATGGTAGACAAGTTTGAGAGCTCAAGCACGGACGGAACTTTCAAACAACTTTCATATACTTGTATACAAAGCTTTGTACTTGTAATCTGAAGAGAAAAAGGAGAATAACATATAATGTGGACGTAGGCACGTTCTGGCCGAACCATTATAAATATATGTGTCTTTTACAGTTTAGTCCCTGCTTTTTATATATTTGCATAAATCACCCAAATCACTAAGAACAACTTAAAATTGACTAAATCATACGACTTGGAGGTGTTTGCCCATTTTTTGTGCAAACATTTTTGGTGCTTTCACTGTGAACTAGAGCTCAGAGCTTCAGCTTCTCCCACTTAACCCTTTTCTTATCAGCATCGTTCATGCTTGGAAAACATGCCTCCCGGACGGAAGAAAGATGCTAACAAAGGAAAGAACATCGCAACTGGAAGTATCCCAGACCCAGTGATCAGAGACTAAGGCAATCGTCCGGTTCCAACAAAAAAAGTAAATCAGGCGAATCCGACAGCCCCTGCTACGGAACAACGAATTACAAGGGCGGATCTGGACAGGGTTGTGGCTGAAGTAAATAACCGCTTCGCATCTCAACAAGACGCCTTGGTGGATCAACTCATGTCACGCTTAAGGGATGTTGAAGAAACCAACCGCAACACTGAATCATGGGGTAAGTCCCGGTCTGGAGGATCTGGGAGACGGCATAGGTCTTTCTTCTTCGAAGAGGCTAACAACAGAAACAGCTATGGTAGGAGCCGAGCCTGGACTCAGCTCGAATTCCGACCCGAGAAAACACTTGGAACCGAACCCAACAAGGGAGGTACTAGGCAGGGGTCGGATGTAGCTGAGCCCGTCATGCTACCTAACCACGGAAACACCAATGGACGGGGCCAAGCTGGAGTCCCGCCCGAAGTTGGACCCGAGGAAGTGCTGAGAACAGAACCCAGCAGGGGAAAATCAAGGCAAGGGCCAACTGCGGCTGACCCCAGCGTGCCCCCGGAAGACCAGAGGCAGCCATTAAAGAATGTTAGGAGTGAAAGACGATACCATCCCTACAGGTCATTTGGACGGAATCAATCCCGCAGGGAAGAACCAAACTCATTTCTATCCGCTCCAAGTTCTGACGAAAGGATGGCGCGATTGTTCAAAGAGTGCGTCCAACGAGAACAAAGGGATCGAGGGATAGGTGCTAGGGTAACCATCCCCTTCACCCGCAATATCGAAACAGCCATCACCCCCCGAGAATAGAAAATGCCAACAATGGAACCTTACAAGGGAACCTCTGGCCCCGTCGTACACTTACAAAGATACACACAACATATGCTCATGAGAAGAGCAACAGAGAGAGTGTTGTGTAAATGCTTCCCACTATTCTTGGCAGATCTAGCTACCTCCTGGTTCTGCCATCTACCCCAAGGGTCCATCAGCTCATGGGAAATGTTGAAAGAGAAGTTCATCAGCCAGTTCCGCATTCATGTGGAACAACCCAAGGACGCTTGTTCCCTATCTAATATCAAACAAAACCCGGAGAGACAGTGCAACAATATCTAACCCGATTCAACGCCGCAGCGGCCGCAGTCCAAGATGCCGACGAGAAACTTATCCTAATGGCCCTCTGTAGTGGTTTACACCCGGATACTAAATTTGCCAGGAGACTAACGAAAGAGAAGCCAGCTACCTTGCCCGATTTCTTCCACGAAGCCGGGAAATATATGAGACTTGAAGACGCTGCCATTGAAAGGAAGACAGGGTAACAAACCAAGGCAGCTCATGGCAACACATCCGCAGTAGCAAAGGACGTTCGAAGAAATGACTCCGGAGATAGTGCTGGGGGCAAGAAGGGAGAAAAGAGCTTATATAGGCCAGGACCGAGATTTTACTCTTACACTCCTCTAAATCAAACAATCGAAAACATCTTCTTGACCACCCAAGACGAAGTTAGATACAAGCCCCCCCCCCCCCCCCCGGCACAAGAAGGAATCAGATAATGCGATTAAGTCTGGAAAGTTCTACCGCTTCCACGAATCTCATGGGCATGACACCAATGAATGCCATCATCTCTGGGACTTGATTGAAGAACACATCAGAAGAAAGAGACTGGAGCGCTGTGTGAAAGGTCAGAACAGGACTTCAACTCCTACCAATGAGAACCCAGGGCTACCCCTCCCGGACGTTGGCGGAGGAAATCGCAACACCAGCGGCTCCAGTCAATAGAAGATAGTGGTCCTTACCATATCAGGAGGACCACACATCGCCGATGGAAGTTGGGCAGAGATGAAAAGATACAGTAAGTCACTTAGGAACAATGAAGGCTACGTCAATTCCGTTACGAAAGAACGCCACCCGAAACGGAAGGAGAATGATGACATCACATTCAGTAGGCGTGATCTAGAGGGAAGGCAGTACCTTCACATGGATCCCATGGTCATCTCTGCCTGGTTCGGTCCAGCCAAGGTTTTCCGAATTCTAGTAGACACTGGAAGCTCAGTAAATATCCTATTCAAGCATGCTTTCGACAAAATGAAGCTGTCAATGAAGGATGTGTCTCCCTGCAACAAACCTCTATATGGTTTCACTGGGGATGCGAAGATGCCCCTCGGGCAACTGGACCGCTTTGTCGAAATAGGAAGTCATCCCCGCTCCGTTGTGCGGAAACAAACATTTGTGCTAATAGAGAACCACTCGGCCTACAACGCCATTTTGGGAAGACCAACCTTGTTTGACTTCCAAATTGTCCTAGCACCGTGGTGCCTGAAGATGAAATTTTCAACAGATAACGGAATAGGAGAAATAGAGGGAGATCAAGACGCTGCTCGAGATTGATATGTAACTGAACTTCACAATAACCATAGGAAGGACAAAGGGAAGGACGCAGAGACTTCTCTCTGCAAGAAAAACTTGGAAGAATAGCAATTAAAGAAAGCCCCTCCTCTTCGATACACCAGCGATCCTTTCAACGAATTAGACCCCAGGGACAAGGAGGAGGAGGCAACCACCGAGCCTGCAGAGGCTATGGAATTTGTATCTGTAGACAAACACGACCCAAGTAGACTACTAAGAGTCGGGTCTCAGTTAAGAGCGGAATTGAAGGATCAACTCGTCGATTTCCTTCGCCACAACACGGATGTATTTGCATGGACGCACGTCGACATGACTGGAATCTCCCCAGACATAGCATGCCACGTATTGAACATCGATCCCACCAAGGTGCCAATAAAGCAGAAAAAGAGAAGCATGGGGGAAGAACGATCAGCAGCCCTCGAGGAAGAAGTAAAGAACCTACCTGCCAATAACTTCATACGAGAAGCCATCTACCCAGAATGGATCGCCAACCCGGTACTGGTAAAGAAGGCTAATGGAAAGTGGCGAACATGCATCGACTTCTCCAACCTAAATGACGCTTGCCCGAAGGACTGCTTCCCACTCCCCCAAATTGATCAACTCGTGGATAGCACAACCGGACACGAACTCTTATCCTTTATGGACGCATACTCAGGATATAACCAGATCCCTATGCACGCCCCCAATCAAGACCACACTAGTTTCATCACTGACCGTGGATTGTACTGCTACAGAGTAATGCCTTTTGGACTTAAAAACGCCGGAGCTACTTATCAGCGCCTCGTCAACAAGATGTTTGCGGAATTAATAGGATGAACTATGGAAGTTTATGTGGATGACATGATGGTAAAATCGAGGAAAGCCAACGATCATATAAACCACCTGGACGAGATGTTTCAAGTACTTCGCCAATATGTAATGAAGCTGAATCCTCTAAAGTGCTCCTTCGAAGTATCGTCGGGAAAGTTCTTGGGATTCATCATCCATGCCAGGGGGATTGAAGCAAACCCCGAACAGGTCCGGGATTCGCAAGATATCAAGATACCATCCACTCGAAGAGAGATGCAAAGTCTAAGCGGGAAAGTGGCCGCCCTAAGCAGGTTCATCTCTAAAGCAACCGACAAATGCATCCCTTTCTTCGAAGCTCTAAAGAAAGAAAAAGGAAAGTTCGAATGGACTGATGAATGCTCGACAGCCTTCCTTAACCTAATCGAACACCTTCAGAGACCACCAGTACTCTCAACTCCAAATGAAGACGAAGAACTATACCTATACCTTGCTGTATCGTCCCATGCTTTAAGTGTCGCTTTGGTGAGAGAGACAACCGCGCGCAGCGGCCCGTATACTTTGTAAGCAAGAGATTTACAGGGGCAGAAGCCGAATACCCTAAACTTGAGAAGCTAGCATACTGTCTGCTAATCACATGACGGAAGCTACAACACTATTTCCAATCTCATTTCATCATAGTTCTAACCGATCAACCGCTAAGGCAGGTACTCCATCGCCCCGACACTTCTGGGCGACTACTTAAGTGGTGCATTGAACTGAGTCAATATGATATCACCTACCATCCTCGCACCGCCATCAAAGGACAAGCCATGGCCGATTTTATTGCCGAATTCACTACCAACGAAGGTAAGGATCAATCCGAAATAGCAAAAGATATCAAGTGGAATCTCTTTGTAGATGGAGCATCAAACGAACAGCGCTCGGGGGCAGGTATTGTGATAATCACCCCCAGGGGAAAGAAGCTGCACTATGCCCTAAGGTTGGAATTCGTTGCCACCAACAACGATGCAGAATATGAAGCAATAATAGCAGGACTGGAACTTGCCTTAGAAATTGGAGTCGGTTCTTTATGTCTCCATAGCGATTCTCAACTTATTGTAAATCAAATACTGGGAGAATTCCAGACTCGAGGAGAACGACTCACAGCATATCTAAAGAAGACCAAGCTGCTGCTCACTCAATTGGATCACTATTTAATCAAACACGTTCCTCGAGAGGAGAAACGAGTGGCTGACGAACTGGCAAAGCAAGCTAGCATGAAAAATAGCACCATTTCTGGAACAGTAGCCATCTCAAAACAACTAGCCCCGAGTTTCGAACAAGAGGATCTGATAGCTGCAATCGAAGAAGAAACTTGGATGACTCCTATCCGAAAATACTTGCAAGATGGCACACTACCCAACGAGCGTAGCGAAGTCGGGAAAATCTTGAGGAGTGCTTCCCGCTACACGATACAAGAAGGCATCCTCTATCGGCGCATCTTCTCTAACCCCTTATTAAGATGTGTCGCCGGAAGGGAAGCCAAGGAAATCTTATCCAACATCCATCAAGGAAGTTGCGGAGACCACACTGGAGGGCAGACTCTGGCAAAGAAGATACTCCGATATGGATATTTCTGGCCCACCTTAAACAAAGACGCCTTGGACTTCGTCAAAAAATGCGACAGATGCCAGAAATTTGCTAAAATCCCTCGACTACCAACTAATGAGATTACTTAGATGACCAGCCCTTGGCCCTTTGGGGTATGGGGAATTGACCTGATTGGCGAACTGCCGATGGACCGAGGCGGAGCCAAATATGCTATAGTGGCAGTCGACTATTTCACCAAATGGGTGGAAGCGGAACCTTTAAATAAAATATCTTCAGCAAAAGTTATTAACTTCTTGATCAAAAATGTTTTATGCAGGTACGGGGTTCCACTCAAAATAATATCAGACAATGGACTTCAATTTTACAGCGAGGAATTCACCGACTGGTGCCGAGAGCACAGAATTCACAAAAGCTTCTCATTTGTAGCTTATCCCCAGGCAAACGGACAAGTCGAAGCTGTCAACAAAATTCTCAAAACTCTAATCAAGAAGAAGCTTGAAAAGTCAAAAGGCGCCTGGGTGGATGAACTTCCTACGGCACTTTGGGCCTACCACACATCTTGCAGAACATCAACATGACATACTCCTTTCTCTTTGGCATACGGATCGGAGGCCATGCTCTCAGTTGAAACTGTAGTGCCCTCCCACCGTAGGATCCACTACAACTCAGAAGAGAATGAAGAACTCCTACACATGTCTTTGGACCTAATTGAAGAAAGAAGAAATGATGCAGCACTTAAGGCTGCAGCTCACAAGCAAATAGTGGCAGCACGATACAACTCCAAAGTCAAGCACCGCAACTTACGAGAAGGAGATCTTGTTCTCAAATGGAACTTCCCGCGCCTCGGAGCGCTAGATCCTATCTGGGACGGACCCTATGTAATTCATAAAGATCTCCACAACGGAGCTTATATTTTGTCAACAGTGGACGAAGAGGTGTTCCAGAGGGCATGGAACATCCAACACCTTCGTCGCTACTTTTCTTAACCTGTGCTGCCCATATGAAGTGAATTAACAAAGAGAATCAGTGGACGTAGGCATTTTCGTGCCGAACCACTTTAAAAATCTTGTCTCTTTTTAACTTGTTCCTTTATATCTTGGCTGCTTATTAAGCTTTATCCTTTTCTGTTGAACAAAATCCTGTATAACGGCATTTCCATTCTGGATACTGCACGACACAACCTCACCTGGACAAGACCCAACAGGTACTATACGAATCTATGCCCTCGTCAATGAGACACTTTTGCTCCAGCATCCTTCTGCTGCGGGTTAACTCATTGCTCGCGACGACCTTCAAATCTAACTATAATGAGCCGATCATAAGCCACCAAGAAGGCCGACTATAGCCGAGGCAGTTTATTACGTTGTTTGGCTCGCCGGCGACTGTGAACCGATTATAAGCCCCAACATAAGGTGTGGCCAGCCAGGGGCAGTTCACAGTTGACGATCGGCACCCACGCTAGGCGGCCACGATAAATCGAATAATACCCACGATTACGGACCATAATGGCCCGAGTAGTTACTGTGCGCGATCTCGGCTCCGATGTGTCTTAAATACGGCTGTGGTAAAAAAGAAAACTCCCTGCGGAGGCGTAAGATGGGTGACGAATGTCTCCAAGACCCACAGCTAGGGAAAGTGACTACAAAACCCGTTTGCCACGAACTTAAGCACATCGAAGGCCTTTCGTGATTAGAAGTTTTACTATTTTCTTATATTTCCATTCTATTTAAAAACTTTCGTCCTATCCTCTATAATGACCCTTAAAGAACAGGGCACAAAATAGGAGACACTCGCTAACGGAAATGAAAACTCACAACTGGATGACAGGTCACTCAGCTACATTCCATCCTCAGTCACACAAGACATTCAAAGTTACCGTCTACAACTAAAGCATGAAGGGCGGCACTTTCTTTTCTTGTACATAAACATGTAGCCATAGTTTATTCACCCGTCACACTAACATTGCAACACATGAAATTATACTTTAAGCAAGAGCGTAGCATCAAACACGATTAAAACACATGCATATACACAGCTATATTTCTTATGCAACACATCAAAATAACGACAGCATCCAAATATGACAGAATCAGCTTATGTTATAAAACTATATAAGAATAAAATCATTCACTACAATGACATAACTACATAATTACAGCCTGAAAGTACATTAATGTTTTGGACTAGTATATTCAGGAATGCCAAGTAAACCAAAAAAGTAGTCAGCTGCAGCAGGGATCCGCCTCTATCCTGCTAGCCCCCCGGGATCTACTTAACCGCTGGATCAGAACTCCCAGCATGCTGGCCAGAGGTCCCACCTGTCCGATTCAGGAGAAGAATCCATCAGATAAATGATACGCAATTAATTTAAGAAAAGATTGAGAGGGAAGACTTACCAGCATCTGCTCCCTGATAATCATCCCCCAACTGCACACCCACTTCCTCGGCGGTAAGCAGCCTCATGCCCTCCTTCACTGCCACTTTCTCCTCCTCAGTAAACTGGGCCATGACCATATCCTTTCTGAAAGCTACACCACCCTCCTTATCCGCCTCAGCCTTGGCCTCCTCCAAAGCCCGAAGATATATCCTAGCCATGACCAGAGGATAGTCGTCCATCCAGGACAGGTTGCCCTGCTTCCAAGTACGGAAGTACATGTCTTGGAGCATCTCATCCATCATCCCCTCGTTCTCCTCAAACTCCCTCATCCGGGCCTCGGAAGCCGAAAGCCTTGCGACGGCAGCATCTCTCTCCAATCGGTATCTCGAGCAGTCAGCCTGAAGGGATTTTCGCATCACCTCCATCTCCTCTTTCAGCTTGACTTGAGCAAGCTCTGCGGCCTCAAGCCTCCCAGATAACTCCTCTATCTGCTCAAGATCTGCTCTCCGAACCTAATCCACCGTGGCAATGGCCATATCGATTCGTTCCTTGCAGGTGGCCTCCATCTTTCGCAGCTCGGCTCTGCTAGCCTCCTACATAGTTTTCTTTAGCCGTCTGGAGGCCGCCTCATGCTGGGAGATCTGAATGGCCTGATCGGTAAGCTGTTTGGCCTGATCGGAAACCATTAGCCGCAACCGAATGTTAGCACTTCCGATTTCCTCTCGAGCCTTGACCAGTCGGGCATGATGCCCCGTCAACTTCTTGGTCTCCTCAGCCACCCGATCGATGTTTGCCTTGGCCTCGTCCCCCATAGTCACAATCCGAGTGGTCAACAAGTCAAGATCCAAAGACTTAGCCTCGTCAAGCACCCTTACCATAGGATTGCGGGGCAGGAGGTGCTCACCGGTAACCTCATCGAAGGTAACATCATGAGAACTCGGGTCAAGATCTGGATGACTCGCAAATGGGTTACGAGCTAAGCCGGGGCGATCAACACGAGTAACGGTAGGATTCTCTGATGGATGCAGAGATGGTATGGACTCAGTATCCTCTCCCGTGATGTCATGGATAGGCTGGGTTGGGGGCTGAGGTCCAGGTAAAGATTCGAACATGGAACGCCTCCTCTTTCTCTTTTGAATATCCTCTTCAATGACTCCGAGAAGAGGGTGGTAGCTGACTACGCCCCCGGAACGGTCAGTTGAGGGCTTTGGTTTAGCAGAAGCTTTGAGAAGTTTGAATTGTTCAAGGCGGTGCCGAATGTCTGATGTCTTGGCCGCCTTACTCGTTCCTGAAATAAAAACCAAGTGTTACAAGCATGCATGAGACTATAATCTAAGAAACATATGAAGTTAAAAAAGGAGTCAAGAATTCACCTTGAATCGTCGGAGTTGCCTTAGCTGAAATACTCTCAGAAGATAGACTGGCACCAGTCCCGGCCTTATCAGACTTCTTCGATTTCTCCACCAAGGCTGACCCTTCCTCCAATCCCTCAAAGGCTTGGCGGAAAGCATCATCCGCCCACTCTTGAATCTCACCCGCTTGCCCAGAGGTCAAGGCACCAACGCCACTACCACTCTGCCCTTCGCCACCGTTACCACCGTCACCTTCTCCATCACCTCCGCTCTCCTCCTCGCCTCTTTCCTCCTCTCCACTTTCCTCCTCCGGAACATCTGGGCATGTGCTGGGAGAGGGTCCATCAGATTTCTTAAGCTTCTCCCCCCCGACGAATGGAGGTATCGAGAAGGGCCTCCTCTTGCTACTCTTTGTCGCGGCCCCTCCTTTGGCTTTAGCAGCTCTTTCCTCATCCGTATCCCTCTGCTTGACCATAGACTGATGTGGTAGGATTAAGTTGTGTTCCAGGAGGGTGGCATTCCTGATTAGGTAAGAAGCTGACCTATCCCTTCCCGAAATGGCCTCTATCTCCGCGGCCATCCGAACCAGGTGATCATTCTCCACGACCGCAAAGCCACCTGTTGCTAGCAAGAAATAAAAACACATAAGAAGGAGCATCTCAGTCAGAAAGGAAATTATAAATACGCTTCAACTTACAGCCAGAGGTGAAGCGGTGGATCGAAACGGTATCATCCCGGACGAAGAACTATTCCTTCTTGAACATGGTGAACTTTGAATACAAGTCCAGGACCGGCTTGAAGGACATGGCCGATTCCAAGCTGATGTATAGAGACCCCTTCTTGTAACTCCTCAAGTTATATAGATATCGAATTTCCCAGTTAGAAGGGGGCGCCCTTACTTTCTCCAGAAAATCACGAATAGGCACACCAAGATAGCGTAGGAGTTGGGCTGGAGCAGGAAGGGGGCCACCTTCAAATAAGTAACGAAGCTAACTATCCAGGCATTGATTGGAGGAATGGCCCCACACATGCAGTGGTACCTACTATAAGCAAAGTATCCTTCAGGGGGATTATATGGCATGACTCCCTTCTCTGGCAGCAGCATGCACGCTCTATCAATCCCAAAGGAACGGGAGATAACATCAAGCTGCTCCTCTCTGAGAGAACTCGGAAAGCAATCAGAAGGAGAGTTCAGAAGCTCTTGAGGACCATATCCGTCCACTAGTGACCTCGGGGTAGGTCCCGGTCCTGGCTGGGCTGGGGGCACCACAGGGGACTCTCTTCCGTCCGTAGATTTTCTCTTTTCTGATCGAGTTTCCACTTTGCGAGACATTATCTGCAACACCAAAAACAAACACGTCGTTAGAAGTAGAGATATAAAAAAACAAGTTTCATTCGGCAATTCAAATACGAGAGTGTCGTTCGGTACTTGCAACCCCTCACGTTCGTTCGGTTAATCGAAGTTATCAAGTTCATTCGGTATGAGTCCATTCGGTGGTTCAATCATAAAAGTCGTTCGGCAGAGGAACACTCACCTGGTCCGGCAGTTGAGTTGATTCGGTAGCTAATTGGTTCGGCTGTTCTAAGCAATTAAGTTGGTTCAGTATTCAGTTGATTCGGCTGATAAGGAAAAACGAAGGTGTTAGGCCCCTATTTATAAGCAAAAACAATGACCGGACCAGTTGGTTCGGCATAAGAGACCAGATTATAGCAAAACAAAGCACGCCATATAGTGGCATATTACTTTGGGGGGCAAATGTTGGGCACGTTTTTACCTACTACCGAACATCCCTCTCCGTGCATTGCCGAGCCAACCTTCTTCCCCACATAGCCGAATCAACCTCCTTTCCATGCCCACCGAACCAGAGCCAATTCCACTCGCCCACCGAACCAACTCTCCCAAGCTACCACCGGTTCCACCTACTACCGGTCCAAACAACATACCACCTCCCACCGAACCAACTCTCCCAAGCTACCACCGGTTCCACCTACTACCAGTCCAAACAACATACCACCTCCTGCCAAACCAACCTACTCCACCCATTGCCGAGCCAAATTCCACCGGACCAAGGCATACCAGACCAACACTCCTAGGCCAGATTGTATCAGCCCAGGCCCACCAGCCGCTATATACATCCAAGACCCCTACCCCCAACCTCACTCTATAAATAGAGGGGCAGGGGTACAACAATGGCAGACAAGTTTGAGAGCTCAAGCACGGACGGAAATTTCAAACAACTTTCATATACTTGTATACAAAGCTTTGTACTTGTAATCTGAAGAGAAAAAGGAGAATAACATATAAAGTGGACGTAGGCACGTTCTGGCCGAACCACTATAAATCTGTGTGTCTTTTACAGTTCAGTCCCTGCTTTTTATATATTTGCATAAATCACCCAAATCACTAAGAACAACTTAAAATTGACTAAATCATACGACTTGGAGGTGTTTGCCCATTTTTGCGCAAACAATTGCTGATTTGGCTATGATGATGGTGTTAATGCAAAACAATTATCATATATAATTTGATTTATAAGCTCATAACTTATCACTTATTGTAACGATCCCGAATTTTAAATAATTTTAAATTGGTAATTTATTTTAAATTTGAATGAAAATTTGTGAAATTAATTTGGTAATTGATATAACATATTAGTTGAATTAAGGAATTGCTTTTAACTAATGTATTTGAATTTAATCGAATTGGGATTTATAAATAATGTAAAGTTCAAAATATACTTACAAATAATATAAATACTTAAGTTAGAAATAGGAAAAAGATTTATAAGATAAATTATAAAATATAAAGAAAACACATTAACAACATAATTAAAAATAGAAATTTATTTTCATGGTATGACAAAGTATAAGATAAAGTAACAAGACAATGTAAAAATATGAAACAAAAGAAAAGTATGATAATATGAAAACAGTATAAAAATCTTTAAGATTATAAAACAAAGCAGAGGTAATCAATGCAATATCTTTAGCACCCTAGCATGTCATCTCAGCCATAAATAAGATCTGCCAAACCAAACTTGTATGCAAGCAAGAATATAAAACAAAGTAAAATAAATATCTATCAAATATAAACAAAGATAAAACAAAGCAAACGTAATTTATGCAGACTTGAGCCAACAAAAATATCCACAAAAACAAAATCTGCATACAAATACAAGATTATATCAGACGAGTAAAAAAATGAACAAGGCATAAAACAAATAACTTTTAAGTACTTATGTACACTTAAACAAACATAAAGTAAAGACTGTTGTAGATACATAGAGATATTACCTAACATGCTTTCATTTAATGCAATTACTCCTCTACAGGAAACAAGATCCCATCAGTAAAATTTGAAAAAAAAATAGTTTAGTCAAAAAAAAAAAAAAATATTAACTGCTGAGAAAAGGAAATAGTACTTGGCAATTAATGCAAGTTTCTCTAGCCATAACTAAAAACACTTCAGCCATGCCTTAGTACAAAACAAATCAATGTTCACACTATTGTACTAGAAAATATTATCAATCTGTACACTTCTCTTTATATATTAGCCTTCCCATTTCATTTTCGTTCATCAAAACTAAGCAAAGCTGAAAAAAAAATATAAGCATTATTAAAAACCAGTAAAAAGATTATTAGACGAAGTTTAAAGCAAAACAAAGATTTCAACCGCAAATTAAAAAGCCTGAGACAAAGGGAAAAAAACAATAAATCAGAGTTCAACCAAAAAGAAAAAGAAAGCTTTAAGCCTTGAAGCCAATATGAATCCAAATTAAAATAGTAGATTAAAATTAATAATCATCTCAGCTGAATCAAGCACGCAAGTTTAGGCCTTACTTCTATGTTCTTTTCAAACAACCAGGGTCAAGTTCACTTCTTTGTTTCCTGTTCTTCTGTTCGAGCTGTTCCAGGTGAGCAACTCACCTATTCTTGCCTATACTCTTTGATATGGTATTGATGCTTAAAAGATGATATGGAATGTTGTTAAATATGCCTGTATGTTTGAATGTATCAGTGCATGCATGATTTGAATATCTGGATATATATGTTCGTACCTTTGTTGCAAATAACAGACACAAGATTCCACATGAAAATCCTCATCTCAATGAATAAGCGGATTCATGTTGTAAATTTTAAAAGGGAAATGTTTGTGTTATCTAAACTTTGAAAAAAAAAATACTTATGAATATAATCAGAAAAGAATAAAAAGAAAAGAAAATGGAATATACAGGGAACAATCTTTTCTAAACCAAAAATTTAAGAACTTTAGTTTCAAGTTTTGATTATATATTTGTATTCGAATTTGGAAAATATGATTTTTGATCAAGAAAGTATGATTTTTAATTTAGTAATTGTTGGTATATGTTGGGTTGAACTGTTTTGGGTGTTTTGCTGATCATCGACAATCAAGGACGATTGGAAGCTTTAGGTCTCTATCGTAGGTAGCTAAGGGGGTGGTGGTTGTAGGAAAAATAGCGGGTTGGTGGATAGTTCAACGTGGTGGCATCGGCGAGCTTCTGAAATTTCTAAACCTAGTTTTTCCGAGGTCGCAAACTTTGTCTCGTTCGTCATCATTGTTTGATCGAGCACTGCGCATCCTTGGGAGGTGGTAGGGGAGGTGTAGACGAAGCAGCGACCGGAGTTTCAAACTTTCCGGTGGTTAGTAAGTCGAGCACGTGGCGTTGCCAGGTTTGGTGATGGGAAGGGGTTCATGTTCCAGGTTTTGATTTTTGTGCTCGAATCTAATTTTGAGTCGATGAACACGATCTGATGATCGTGGTGAGTTGCTTGGAAGACAGTCGACTTGTTCGAGGGTAGGGTGGTGACCAGAGATGGTCATCGGCGTCGTGCAAGTGCACGGGCACCTTATTTGGTGGTCTGGGCATTTTGATAGGCCTGGGTGGAACAGGGTTGCACGCGAGTTTATCTCGAGTGTTTGCTCGAAGTATTTAAGCGTTTGACTCGAAGCAAGTAGGGGGAATGCTCGAGTAGATTGTTGTTCAGATTTAAAACAGGAAAACTGTTCTGTTTTGATTTGAAATTTTAAAATTAAATTTCAAATTATATAACAAAGCTTAAAAATGAACTTGAAATCAAAGTTTAACTATAAACTCCAGTTTAGTTTGAAACTTAAGTTAGGGATAAGTAAAGTTTTTAAAATTTAAACTTGTTTAAATAACTTTAAAGTATTTAAAGGATTAAAAAGAATTTGAATTTAAATTGGAATTTTAAATTGCAAGAAAGAATTTAAATCAAAAATTTTAAAAACCTGGACTTATGTTTAAATCTGAAATCGAGATTTTGAAATAAAATGAGTTTTATAAATTTAAATGTTTAAATAAGTTTAGAATGTTGTAAGTATATTTTAATACGTGAACCTAAGAGGAATTTGATTTCAAACTCTTTTAAATTTCTTTTATAACTTAATTTAAAGGTTTTAAAAGTCAGTAACAAAAATTTGATTTAAAGATCAGTTGGTATTCACTTTAAAGCTTGAAATTTAAGATGAAATTTTAAAAGTAAATTTGAAATAAATGGTTTCAAATATATATTGTGAGTGCTAATTAAATCATTAATAAAAGTGAGTTTTATCTTAAAGATTAAAAAAATTTAATGACTTATAATTCATTAAAATTATTAAGGTAATGAAGGGGGATAATTAATTAATTCAATTAGATTACGATTTGGATTTAATCAATCAAATAATTAACAATAATTATTTTAATGATAATAAATTAAGAGTTGATTAATTTATTTATGAATTAATTAAGGATTTAACGACTAATTGATTGGTAATTGAGAATTACTTAAGGAATTAGTGATAATTTAATGGTAATTAAGTTTATAAATCAATAATTAAGTCTTATTAATTAAGGGGATTGATTACAATTTATATCAAATGATTCATAATTAATAAATCGAAATTGGATAATTAATTCATAAGTAATTAATTTAATTGGAAATAAATTGAATTAATTAGGATTAAACCATTAATCCTACTTATAAATGTTTATTGAATGTTTGACCTTACTTATGAATGATTGTATTGTGTAAGATGCATTGAATTGATTGTCCTATTTGTCTATGATATTTAATTCTGTGGATCGTGTTGTGTAAAATGTATTCATTTGTATATTATCTATGAATCTGTGAATGGACGATACGCGTTATAGTTTATATCGCTTATCAACTATATTTCTGTGTTTTAATCTGTGATGATTGAATGATGATGCACTATTGTGTTAAACCCCTGGACCACACTTATACACACACCAATATGGATTTCACGAGGAAATCGATTAAGTCACAGATTTTTGAAAATAGTTTCTAAATAGACAAATTTGAATTCAAATGTTTTGGAAATAGATTGGGTTTAAAGTGAAAAGCTTTTGAAATGGAATTTCAAAGATGAAATTTATTTTTAACTTGATTGAGTTTTGAAATTTAAATATTTTGATTTGAATTTGAATTCAGTATTTGAAATTGAATTCTATGATTTGTGAACTGGGGACTAAAGATGTTATACCAGTTTATATGGGTTAAACTATTGTAAAGGTATTGATTTGGAAATTTGAATTTAAAATTCAAAGGCTTTAACTCGTGTAAATATAATTGGATTTTTCTGACATGGAAACTATTTGTTTTCAAATAATAAAAGCTTTCATATAGGAAGTAAACTTCCAACTTGTGTTAAAGGGATTTCAAGTTGAAATGAAAATGATTTTTCCAAGTTATGGAAACGATTTGAAAGCTATAAGTTAAATCTTTAATTTAAAGATTTAAACGAGTAAATCCAATAGGAATGGGAATTGTTTTGAAATCTATGAATGAATCTTTGTGAAACTAGGTGAACTTTATGAAATAAATCCTTTATTTAAAAGATTTGAAATGGTAATTTAGAATTATTAAGTTGTGACTTAATTGAAATCCCATATCCATATGTTTTAAATGTGTGCTCACTATTCGGGTTAGCCGAGAAAGGACCTTTGGGTCATATAGCCCATTCCGAATATGTGATACGTCGTTATGGATAGTATTTGAAGACTGGTGGTGAAGACAGGGTATTTGCGAGAACGATAGGATGACCTATCGATTGTCTCTGCACTGAGTTGATCCGGTATAGAGATTCCCTAAGTGATGGGAAGTTCGATCGGGATTGTGAATACCCGGATTGCAAGGACTTCTTTGGAAGTGCCTTCGGTTCTGTTCGAACCCGGAACAGACTTGTATGGTTACGTGTATGAAATTACATTTTGAGATATAAAGCAGATTTCTATCAAATACATTTCTGTTGGTGGCGGAGAATTTATTCTCTTAGCTTAACACCCTTCTCTGAGATGTACACGCTTAGAGGTTATGTAGTTGAAGGTTATTAGTGATATATTCCCAATTTGGTAATGTGGCATGCTTAGTGTTGTTGTGCGATGATTTTTTATTGATCATTTGTTGATCAAAGCGTGGCTTTGTGCCTAGCTTTGTGGATGAGACTTCGTCAGACCTCACTCCTCGGAAATGGTCAAAACAGGAATATGCAGCAAGGTTATGAGGGTCGCGCCCTTTAGGGTATGTCATTTCCTTCTGGAAAGGGTGGTATCATGGTATGTAGCCCAGATACTTACTCATGTTGACACACTATATTTATTACTGTGTGATGTTGGTTATCGAGCGCTCGGATAAAGGTCCAAAGGGACCGGGGGATGGCATAGTCGTGTAGTAGTTACCTAGTGACAAAGGTAACCCGGCCTTGTGTTGGCAGAGAGCTGGTTAAGTTCTCGGGACGTCTTGCCAGAGGCGATCCCATGTGGCAGTAGGAAGTTGCTTAGCCTGACCATTTGTTGGAAATCCAAAGAAACAATACAATCCTTGTACGGTTTTAGTTGTATAAACTGCCATGGAATGTGGCGTTAACCTTCTATTGAACATGGTAGCTATAGTAGGCATACGATAATGGTCGTATGTTGTTGACACACTATATTTATTACTGTGTGATGTTGGTTATCGAGCGCTCGGATAAAGGTCCAAAGGGACCGGGGGATGGCATAGTCGTGTGGTAGTTACCTAGTGACAAAGGTAACCCGGCCTTTTGTTGGCAGAGAGCTGGTTAAGTTCTCGGGACGTCCCGCCAGAGGCGATCCCATGTGGCAGTAGGAAGTTCCTTAGCCTGACCATTTGTTGGAAATCCAAAGAAACAATACGATCCTTGTACGGTTTTAGTTGTATAACCTGCCATGGAATGTGGCGGTAACCTGCTATTGAACATGGCAGCTATAGTAGGCATACGATAATGGTCGTATGTTGGCTAAGATTTATATCTTTACTTTCGAAATGATTTTTTTCTACACTATGCTCTAGTAATAATATCAAATGTTTTTTTTTAATGCGTATCAAGCATCTTTGACTATCATAAGGAGAAATCTCCTCCGATTCTGCGTTTGCATTGTGTGTGTGTGCGGGAGGCCTTACGGTAGTCTCATTTCTAAAAAGCGTTGCGAATCTATTTTAAAATATTTCTTTGTTTGTTTTAAAAGATAAACTGTTTTTGTTGCTCACACCAGTCCCATGACTGATCCAAAGTTTATTGTTTCTTTCCTAAACTCTGGTTGCTCAAATTTTTCCACACGAGTAGTCTAGAGTCCGGTTTTTCAGATTGTTAGGTTCAGTGAATTATCTAGAGCTCGTTCAGTCTTTGGATGTGGACGAGACTTGCTTGTCTTTACGTATCGTGATGTTGGATCGAGCTGCTGCTTCTGGAGTTCTCTTTTGAAGACTATCGTAGAGTTATATTGTTCCGCTGCTAGATGTTATCCATTTTCCTTTTCCGCTGCTATTTCTTGTATCATATCTTTGATGTATATTGATATTCATTGTATCAGATATTGCATCAAAGCTGTATATCAATGTATTATTCTTTTACTTCGCTGTGTTGTTTAATTAATTGTGTTATAAGCTCCGGCGACTCGGATTTGAACGGTCGAATCTACAGCATTCGAGTACAATGTAAAGTATGGATGTCGATTTTCGAGTGGGAAAAATTCAACTCGTCACAAGTGGTATCAGAGCTAAGGTTGAACTTTTGCTTAGGAGTATAACACATTAAGTAGCTGATTAGAGATAGGGTGAAGTGTACCCTAGAATGAGTAAACCCTAAGATATCCGTTTGAATGCCTCAATAAATTCTCTTACTATCCACTAATAGTGAGTATGAGTGCAAGAAGAGGATGAGATAGGGGACATAAGAGTACCACTATAAATGGTCAATGCCCTATGACAGTGGAAAAAAATCTTTCTCTATCAATTTCCTTTGATTCATTTCCAAATTATTTTGATTGCATCGTGACAGCTACAGGTAGAAATTTCGGTGTAATGATGGCCCTACGAATCGTTGTAGGAAATCCTTACTTCGTATTTCGTCAGTTTCTTATCAGTTTTTCGTTTTAAACTTTAATGAATTTGAAATTTAGAATTGAAATTTTAAATAAATTGGAAATTTTAAATTGAGTTAACTTGATTAATACAATATGAAGAATGATTTGAATTGTATCGATAAAATGATTTTGTTTAAAACCAAATTTGAAATTCTATTGTAATTTCTTGTATCTATTGTTGATATTCTGATTTGGTAAGCCAAATGCAGAATTGATATCCAGTTTGATCTGAAAAGATATTTCTCTATCTTTCATTTATCTTCATTATCTCTCTCTAGCGAATTTCGAGGACGAAATTCCTTTTAAGAGGGGAAAGTCTGTAACGATCCCGAATTTTAAATAATTTTAAATTGATAATTTATTTTAAATTTGAATGAAAATTTGTGAAATTAATTTGGTAATTGATATAACATATTAGTTGAATTAAGGAATTGCTTTTAACTAATGTATTTGAATTCAATCGAATTGGGATTTAGAAATAATGTAAAGTTTAAAATATACTTACAAATAAAATAAATACTTAAGTTAGAAATAGGAAAAAGATTTATAAGATAAATTATAAAATATAAAGAAAACACATTAACAACATAATAAAAAATAGAAATTTATTTTCATGGTATGACAAAGTATAAGATAAAGTAACAAGACACAATGTAAAAATATGAAACAAAAGAAAAGTATGATAATATGAAAACAGTATAAAAATCTTTAAGATTATAAAACAAAGCAAAGGTAATCAATGCAATATCTTTAGCACCCTAGCATGTCATCTCATCCATAAATAAGATCTGCCAAACCAAACTTGTATGCAAGCAAGAATATAAAACAAAGTAAAATAAATATCTATCAAATATAAACAAAGATAAAACAAAGCAAACGTAATTTATGCAGACTTGAGCCAACAAAAATATCCACAAAAACAAAATCTGCATATAAATACAAGATTATATCAGCTGAGTAAAAAAATGAACAAGGCATAAAACAAATAACTTTTAAGTACTTATGTACACTTAAACAAACATAAAGTAAAGACTGCTGTAGATACATAGAGATATTACCTAACATGCTTTCATTTAATGCAATTACTCCTCTACAGGAAACACGATCCCATTAGTAAAATTTAAAAAAAACATAGTTTAGTCAAAAAAAAAAAAAAAATATAAACTGCTGAGAAAAGGAAATAGTACTTGGCAATTAATGCAAGTTTCTCTAGCCATAACTAAAAACACTTCAGCCATGCCTTAGTACAAAACAAATCAATGTTCACACTATTGTACTAGAAAATATTATCAATCTGTACACTTCTCTTTATATATTAGCCTTCCCATTTCATTTTCGTTCATCAAAACTAAGAAAAGCTGAAAGAAAAAATATAAGCATCATTAAAAACCAGTAAAAAGAGTATTAGAGGAAGCTGAAAGCAAAACAAAGATTTCAACCACAAATTAAAAAGCTTGAGACAAAGGAAAAAAAAACAATAAATCAGAGTTCAACCAAAAAGAAAAAGAAAGCTTTAAGCCTTAAAGCCAATATGAATCCAAATTAGAATAATAGATTCAAATTAATAATCATCTCAGCTGAATCAAGCACGCAAGTTCAGGCCTTACTTCTCTGTTCTTTTCAAACAACTAGGGCCAAGTTCGCTTCTTTGTTTCCTGTTCTTCTGTTCGAGCTGTTCCAGGTGAGCAACTCACATATTCTTGCCTATACTCCTTGATATGGTATTGATGCTTAAAAGATGATATGGAATGTTGTTAAATATGCCTGTATGTTTGAATGTATCAGTGCATGCATGATTTGAATATCTGGATATATATGTTCATACCTTTGTTGCAAATAACAGACACAAGATTCCACATGAAAATCCTCATCTCAATGAATAAGCAGATTCATGTTGTAAACTTTAAAAGGGAAATGTTTGTTTTATCTAAACTTTGAAAAAAAATACTTATGAATATAATCAGAAATGAATAAAAAGAAAAGAAAATGGAATATACAGGGAACAATCTTTTCTAAACCAAAAATTTAAGAATTTTAGTTTCAAGTTTTGATTATATATCTGTATTCAAATTTGGAAAATATGATTATTGATCAAGAAAGTACGATTTTTAATTTAGTAATTGTTGGTATATGTTGGGTTGAACTGTTTTGGGTGTTTCGCTGATCATCGACAATCAAGGACGATTGGAAGCTTTGGGTCTCTGTCGTAGGTAGCTAAGGGGGTGGTGGTTGCAGGAAAAATAGCGGGTTGGTGGATAGTTCAACGTGGTGGCATCGGCGAGCTTCTGAAATTTCTAAACCTAGTTTTTCCGAGGTCGCAAACTTTGTCTCATTCGTCATCATTGTTTGATCGAGCGCTGCGCATCCTTGGGAGGTGGTAGGGGAGGTGTAGATGAAGCAGTGACCGGAGTTTCAAACTTTCCGGTGGTCGGAACGTCGAGCACGTGGCGTTGCCAAGTTTAGTGATGGGAAGGGGTTCATGTTCCAGGTTTTGATTTTTGTGCTCGAATCTAATTTTGAGTCGATGAACACGATCTGATGCTCGTGGTGAGTTGCTTGGAAGACCGTCGACTTGTTCGAGGGTAGGGTGGCGACCAGAGATGGCCATCGGCGTCGTGCACGTGCACGAGCACCGTATTTGGTGGTTTGGGCATTTTGATAGGCCTGGGTGGAACAGGGTTGCACGTGAGTTTATCTCGAGTGTTTGCTCGAAGTATTTAAGCGTTTGACTCAAAGCAAGAAGGGGGAATGGCTCGAGTAGATTGTTTTTCAGGTTTAAAATAGGAAAACTGTTCTGTTTTGATTTGAAAATTTAAAATTAAATTTCAAATTATATAACAAAGCTTAAAAATGAACTTGAAATCAAAGTTTAACTATAAACTCCAGTTAGTTTGAAACTTAAGTTAGGGATAAGTAAATTTTTTAAAATTTAAACTTGTTTAAATAACTTTAAAGTATTTAAAGGATTAAAAAGAATTTGAATTTAAATTGGAAGTTGAAATTGTAAGAAAGAATTTAAATCAAAATTTTTAAAAACCTGGACTTAAGTTTAAATCTGAAATCGAGATTTTGAAATAAAATGAGTTTTATAAATTTAAATGTTTAAATAAGTTTAGAATGTTGTAAGTATATTTTAGTACGTGAACCTAAGAGGAATTTGATTTCAAACTCTTTTAAATTTCTTTTATAACTTAATTTAAAGGTTTTAAAAGTTAGTAAAAAAAATTGATTTAAAGATCAATTGGTATTCACTTTAAAGCTTGAAATTTAAGATGAAATTTTAAAAGTAAATTTGAAATAAATGGTTTCAAATATATATTGTGAGTGCTAATTAAATCATTAATAAAAGTGAGTTTTATCTTAAAAATAAAAAAAATTAATGACTTATAATTATTTAAAATTATTAAGGTAATTAAGGGGGATAATTAATTAATTCAATTAGATTACGATTTGGATTTAATCAATCAAATAATTAATAATAATTATTTTAATGATAATAAATTAAGAGTTGATTAATTTATTTATGAATTAATTAAGGATTTAATGACTAATTGATTGGTAATTGAGAATTAATTAAGGAATTAGTGATAATTTAATGGTAATTAAGTTTATAAATCAATAATTAAGTCTTATTAATTAAGGGGATTGATTAATCAATTTATATCAAATGATTCATAATTAATAAATTGAAATTGGATAATTAATTCATATGTAATTAATTTAATTGGAAATAAATTGAATTAATTAGGATTAAACCATTAATCCTACTTATAAATGTTTATTGAATGTTTGACCTTACTTATGAATGATTGTATTGTGTAAGATGTATTGAATTGATTGTCCTATCTTGTCTATGATATTTTATTCTGTGCATCGTGCTGTGTAAAATGTATTCATTTGTATATTATCTATGAATCTGTGAATGGACGATAAGCGTTATAGTTTATATCGCTTATCAACTATATTTCTGTGTTTTAATCTGTGATGATTGAATGATGATGCACTATTGTGTTAAACCCCTAGACCACACTTATACACACAGCAATATGGATTTCACGAGGAAATCGATTAAGTCACAAATTTTGAAAATAATTTCTAAATAGACAAATTTGAATTCAAATGTTTTGGAAATAGATTGGGTTTAAAGTGAAAAGCTTTTGAAATGGAATTTCAAAGATGAAATTTATTTCTAACTTGATTGAGTTTTGAAATTTAAATATTTTGATTTAAATTTGAATTCAATATTTGAAATTGAATTCTATGATTTAGGAACTGGGGAGTAAAGATGTTATACCAGTTTATATGGGTTAAACTATTTTAAAGGTATTGATTTAGAAATTTGACTTTAAAATTCAAAGGCTTTAACTCGTGTAAATATAATTGGATTTTTCTGACATGGAAACTATTTGTGTTCAAATAATAAAAGCTTTCATATAGGAAGTAAACTTCCAATTTGTGTTAAAGGATTTCAAGTTGAAATGAAAATGATTTTTCCAAGTTATGGAAACGATTTGAAAGCTATAAGTTAAATATTTAATTTAAAGACTTAAACGAGTAAATCCAATTGGAATGGGAATTGTTTTGAAATCTATGAATGAATCTTTGTGAAACTAGGTGAACTTTATGAAATAAATCCTTTATTTAAAAGATTTGAAATGGTAATTGGTTTAAACCATTTGAAAGAAAGTTTTGAATTATTAAGTTGTGACTTAATTGAAATCCCATATCCATATGTTTTAAATGTGTGCTCACTATTCGGGTTAGCCGGGAAAGGACCTTTGGGTCATATAGCCCATTCCGAATATGTGCACTAGTAATAATATCAAATGTTTTTTTAATGCGTATCAAGCATCTTTGACTATCACAAGGAGAAATCTCCTCCGATTCTGTGTTTGCATTGTGTGTGTGTGCGGGAGGCCTTATGGTAGTCTCATTTCTAAAAAGCATTGTGAATCTATTTTAGAATATTTCTTTGTTTGTTTTTAAAGATAAACTGTTTTTGTTGCTCACACCGGTCCCATGACTGATCCGGAGTTTATTGTTTCTTTCCTAAACTCTGGGTGCTCAAATTTTTTCCACACGAGTAGTCTAGAGTCCGGTTTTTCAGATTGTTAGGTTCAGTGAATTATCTGGAGCTCGTTCAGTCTTTGGATGTGGACGAGACTTGCTTGTCTTTGTGTATCGTGATGTTGGATCGAGCTGCTGCTTCTGGAGTTCTCTTTTGAAGACTATCTTAGAGTTATATTGTTCCGCTGCTAGATGTTATCTATTTTCCTTTTCCGCTGCTATTTCTTGTATCATATCTTTGATGTATATTGATTTTCATTGTATCAGATATTGTATCAAAGCTGTATATCAATGTATTATTCTTTTATCTCGCTGTGTTGTTTACTTAATTGTGTTATAAGCTCCGGCGACTCGGATTTGAACGGTTGAATCTACGGCATTTGAGTACGATGTAAAGTATGGATGTCGATTTTCGAGTGGGCAAAATTCGACTAGTCACACTTATTGTAATAACCGTAATTTTAAATAATATGATTCAAGTTATTTAATTAGATAAATTAAATAAAATAATGTAAATGTTAAGTGATAAGGGGATTGAGATTTGAATAAATTTAAATGGTCATGCTTATTAATTTAATTGGGCTAAAGAATGGTTTATAGACTGATTAAATTATGTAAGGATATAATGGGACTTTACTACACCAAACCTTACCTTTATACATACATACATATATACGTATATATTTACCCTTAAGCCATTCACATTCATGTTCATTTTCTCACAAAAATTAAAAAAAACGCAAGAACAGAAGATAAGGTCGACCACAAAAAAGAAAAGAAGAAGAGGAAATTCAAAGAAAAAGAAGAGAAAGTAACAAGGGGAATCAAACTCATCTTAATCCATTTTCCTTACCAAAGATTAAGGTAAATGATAATTTCCATCTATATTTGTTAAATATATGTTTTGGATATAAATTTAAATTCATACATATGATGTTTGATGATGATATGCTTGAATTATGGTTTGTTTAATTTAAAAAAGATTGTTTAAATATGGTTCATACGGTTTTAGATCAAAACCATGTGATATTGATGTTTGAATGCTATAGAAAAAAATTATATGTTATGCAAAACATGAATTTAGAGTTGGGTTTTTAGTTTGATAATTTTCCAAGCTTTGGAAAGATTATTATGAATTTTTGAATAATATTATATCACATTGGATTTATAAATTTATTATAGAAAATATATTGAGAATTTGGATTTGAAATTTTGATATGTTAGATAACATGATCAAAGTAAATATCTATGATTTTTTGGAATTTTTTTACAGTGATTTGATGTACAAAATAAATCATTTTGAGAAGAGGATCAAAATGATTTACGTATAAATAAAGAAAAAGGTTTTATTTGCAAAAGTTTAAGTTTGATACTTATCCAAAATATAAAGGAGGCTAGATAAAGTTAAGTCAACCAATAAGAAATTTACACACAAGCAAGTTAGTTTTATAACCTACTTAATTTAGTATTTAACCCAGAAAAACAAGTTTCGCCCCTATTCAAAGTACCTTTTGCCCTTTACCTTTCGCCTTCGACTATGTCGAAACCCTATTAAGCTAAACTCGATACATAGAGTGTAACGACCCAAAATTTTCGAACCCGAAAATTCCAGATAGTTATGAAAAAGAAGAAAGAGATAGAAGAAGAAGAAGAAGAAGAAGAAGAATAGAAACACCAAACATCTCACATTCGCAGCGGATAAAATATAATAATAAATAAAAACAGTTTACAAAAGAATATTATATCTGTCGATTACATTTAATATACATCAGAGTTCACATATATATACAGTCACCGAATTTATACAATTATCTTGTCTCAGATTAACAATAATATAAACACAGCGGAAATATTCTATACGCTCTTGCCATCCAACTCGTCTCCTGAGCTCCAGAACGTACCTACCTGAAAATCTGTAATACTCGGTCTGACCCGAGCATTACACCAAAGTGACACCCGGGTCAGGCTGGAAACCAGCGTGAGTAAACCCAACTAACATGGGATACCAAAGCAAACAACTTATGTAAACCCGGGGTAACTTATATCAATTTAACCGATTCACAATTTTCTATAGACAACATTTTATTCCACATATAAATTTCTAAGTACCCAACTTAGATAGAATAATCCAATTCACTTAAATCATTACATTCCTGCCTATTGATTTCACAAATCAATTTATAAAAAATTCGAAGTGGGTTCGGGTATTTCCTAATACCTGAACCCGGCCCCTTCGAATCCAATGTCACTTAAACCCAAGTTATACAATTAAATACAATTCAACTTTAATTACTGAATAACACTTTTACACAGCAATTCATAATTGATAGATAATCACATTATCACCATTCATCCAACATATCATATCACAAACAAATCATATCAGAGAAATCATCCAATTCAAATCATCTACAACATTCAATCATTTGTAAGAAAGATTTGATTATTTCCCTTTATTACATTAATAAACGATCCTCTAATTATTTCCATTAGTTAATTATTCGTAAAAATTTCATCTGATAATTAACCTTTAATTTAATTACATTCATTAATCAATCTTGATTAATCCCTATCAGAAATTAGCTATTCTAATTTACTCCATCAATTTAAACCAACTCCTCGATTAATTATATTAATTAATCCTTTAATTACACTGAGTAATTTTCACTTATTTCTTTCCACTGAGTAGTTACTCTTTAATTACTTCTCGTCAAGTAATTACCCATTCATTTGTTACATCCTAAATATCCATTAATTACTTCACTAAGTAATTACACTTCATTTATTACATTTATTCATAATTAATTATTCAAATTGATTATTCCAAAATCATTTTCATTGATTAATGATCCTATATTTAATCACACTCATCAATTAACTAACCCCTAAATAACTTCTTTAATTTATCAATCCTTTATGTAATTAATTCTCAATTAATTTCTTAACTATCCAAAATTTAGTAATTATTCTTTAATTTACATCTTAATTATTTAAAGGTAAACATCTGAACTTCAATTACTTACTTATTTATATCATTTGAATTCAATTAATTGAATATTAGAAATCACATAAAACATTAATTTACTTATCTTAATTAACTAACAAATATGTAAATATTTCCCAAACAAACAATTTAAATTCAAAATTTATTACTTGGAAACCTTTGTAATAAATTATTTTGGAAACTCGAACAACATCTCTAAAGTAAAACCTGAGTCAACCCAACAAACTCACGTCACTCCCTTCGAGTACCACGCGAATACACTGCTCGCTCCAGCTTCAAGTTAAACATCTTCCACTTCGAACAAAACTAATGAGAACATAACTCCTTCATCAACATCACATTAGCTTCTAATTGATCTCCTTGATTAATTACTCATATTAATTTAATGATTCCCCAATCACTTAACTTAAGAATTAACCACTTAATCCTTCTTAATCAATTATTAATTACAAACTATTTAATTATTAATCATCTCTTGATTTCTTTACCAATCAATAAATTTATCTTTAATTACCTAATTCATTACCCCTTAATTATTAACAAATGAACTTTAATTACTAATTAAAAAAAATCCTAATGTCAAATTAATTACTCTCTAATTAATAGTAATTCAATCTTCGACTACTCTTTGAATAATCCCTAATTGCTTTAATTAATACGTAATTACCTAATTAATTAATTAATTAATGTTTAATCATTAATTAGTTATCTCAAACTATTAATTTCTAATTATCTAATTAACCACCCTAATTAATTAAAAATAAATCTTTTTCCTGAATTAATTACTTAATCACATCCTTATGCTATAACTTTTCCTGTTTTTCACCTTTTTATAAAAACTCGGTTATCTAACATATCCAAACAGGTGCCTAAACACAAAAACTACCGAGCCCAATCTAAATTTACTCGTACCAAAACCCACGCTTCTCTTATAACTCCCAACTCAGGAACCACTACGTGCAAAGAAAGATAACCCTTCTTCTTCCCAACACTTTACCTCAGTCCAAACAACTGATACACAGGTTAACTTGTACACGTGCACGCCGCCGATGATCCACCGCGATCCCTTCCGACCATCCCCTCAAATCACGTTCGTCCACTGCACCAACTCTAACCACCCAGAAAGTCTCAACCCAATCCCTTTCGAAATCTCGTGCTCACGAACCAACCCATACATGGATTAACGACCTTAAATCACATCATCTTCGCAATTTCACCCACCATTAGCCACCAGACTTTGCCACATCCAACATCACGACCTCCTCTTCACTTTGCCTCTGGACCGGTTCATTTCGACATCGCCGTGACACCGCAAATGTCACGAATTTGACCTCTACCAGAACAACACTTAAAACCCTAAAACTTCTCCGTTCCACCTTCATGACGATTGGGAATTTTTCCATCCATTTTTTTTGACATCACAAGACTCCAACCTTGCTTCACCCAAACACTCACGACCCCTAATTTCCCCGATCCTCAGAGATTGACGAAATCCCTATTCACAGTCAACTTACGATTTCTTCGGATTTACAAGTCTATAAATCATGATTTCGCCTTTAAAATTCCTAGTTTTTGATGACAAATCAAATTGTATTTCTGAATCAACAATTTGTTGCGGTCGAAATTTTTGATATATATGAAAATCCTACTGAAATTTCAAATTTCCTGATAACTGTTTGTTATTATCACACAAAAATATTTTTAAAAATATTCTCAAGTTATTACAAACATCATTCCTTTAAAGATCATAACTTAAAACTAAGTATACGAAGAGAATTTGATTTTCGTTGGTTTTAAGCTTGAATCTTCAGTTAACAGAGGCTTATCTGTATATTTATATAAACAAGTATGTACATATCTTTATCAACATAAGACTTTATCCAAACATGCCTTATTCACACAATACTACTCGAGATTATGCCTCAGATTTAGCATTAAAAGATGTGGTTATACTCATCTGACAACAAATTTGAACAGAGCATACTAGCATAGATTCAAACCTTAAATTAATATGTTACTCACTGTGTCTTTGAAGAAAGAACAAAGCCCTCAATTTGAAACAGATTCTTTTGAACTGCAAGTTGAAACCTTTTGATTCTCTTCTTTTGCATTGATTGAATTGTTGTTTTAAATTGAGGTTTGTTTAAGTTTTTAAGATGATGCTTGCTTCAGGTTTACCCAGAATCGAATGAATAAAACTGAATGAAGATGTTGATGATTATAAACAAGTTACAGGTTGATAAATCTTGCTTTGTTCAATAGGTCAGAGATTTTTCCCTGGTTTTAGTGACTAAGCTCATATTATTACTGCTGAAGTGATATTGTATGGTATGCTTTGTATGCTAACATTAATTACAATTTGTCTTTATTTCATGTTTCATACTTGTATGTAAGTATATTGACTTTCTTCGTAAGCTAAGGAGGCTGAGATGATATTTATTAAAGGCAATGTTCCCTTACAAGTTAACATAATTATTTCATTTTATATGTACATGCATATTTTTTTATATGTACCTATATATTTGTAAGTAGATATTTTATATATTATTATTATTAGCTTGCTTTCACAATATACATATTTTTATGTCTAGTTTTATTTTAACTTTATACATTTGTGCTTCACTTAAAAAAAATTGCTATAGTTGTTTATATATATATATATATTATCCTATGTTGCTTACACATCAAATCACTTAATTCTTGTTTTTATTAATCTTATTATTGTTATTATTTTATTTTAACCTTCAATGTTTAAATTTATTCATATGGTTTGCTTATATTTTATACTTAAATTTTATATTAATAGAATTTGATCTTATTTCAAACATTATCATCCATATGTTTATATTTATCAAATGTTAATAGCACAAGGAATTTTAATACAATTAGATAAGAGAGATTTTATTTTAAATTTTCAAAATCCAATTTCCTTTTCAAAAATACAGATCTATACAAACAAATGGCAAATATCCAAAAGAGTTATTTATTTTAAAAATATAAGTTTACTTTTTCTTTAAATTGGATTAAATATTTAATAAAATATTATTGGCAAAATCTCAGGCCATCACATAGGGTATCGTCTAGGTGATACATAGTGGAATGGAGAAAGGCGAAAGGTATGGTTTCAGAAGCATAGCTTCCGATGGGGTCGTCACCTTAATTTTTTTTAAAGATAAGCACTTGACTTTGTTTTACTAAGCTTTTGACTTAGTCGATATGTATATTTTTTAAAAGAAGTTATAAATGCTTTCGAATGGGTTGCCATGTTTGTTTTAAAAGAAAAAGGGGTTTTGAAGGAGTTACTTTAATTATAAATCAATGCCTTCTAAAGAAGGTGTTTCGACTTAGTCGAAGACATGCCGCCGATTCTTTTGCCATTCAAGTGTATTGAAGTCATCAATATTGTCGAAAGGTACTGTTTGTTTTAAAGCTATATTAAGTCACTTTTTAAATGCTTTCGAAAGGGTTATGGGTTTCAAAGGCAATTGTTCTGAAAGGGGTTTTGAAGCTATCCTTAAATATTTAAAAGATAAGCTTTCGTATCTGTCGAAGGAGATGGTTTCGATGCCAACATAAATTTCCTAATATTTTTGTGTAGTAAAGAAAGGTTTTGAAAGAGGTACTTTAGTGTCTATTTTCTTTGACCCAAATGATATTTTAAAATGGAAAACCCAAGGATGTTGAAAGGGGGATCTTCAATGCTTTAGGAAGAGATACTTCCAATGGTTTCAAAGCTATGCTTCTAATAATTAATAAGTAACACTTTATTAGAAAGGTTTTGAAAGAAGGATTTTAAAGTGTTTTGAAAGGCAGAAACCTAATGTTTTGAAAAGAGATATATGCTTTCGAAAGAGGCTATCCAGTGAGGTCAAAAGCAACGTTTTGAAGGTTTCGAAGGTTTCGAAGGTATAGTTTTCAAAAAAAAAAAATCCAATCTTATTTAAAAGCAAAACCATGGCATACTAATAAACAAAGTATTTTAAATGGAACTTATGAAGAAGTTTAAATGGGTCAAAGGAATTAAACAAGTTATATTGTTTGCTTATTCATATACGTATATATTCACATTCTCATGAACCCAAAATGGTACCGTGGGGAAGCGCCGAATAATCAGTTAGGTTGACCAAGTAGTGAATATAACTTAAAGATATTGGCGGGGGCCAATAGGTTCATAGTAAGCCCATGAAAACTGTGTAAGGGAAAAATATTGGCATGAGCCAATAGGTTCATAGTTAGCCCATGAAAACTATGTATAATTAAAGATGTCAAATAGACAAGTTTATAGTTATCCCATTAAAACCATATACAGATAAGAAAATGAAATATTGACCGATAGTCAATAGGTTCCTAGTTAGCCCATGAAAACTAGGTTAAAAGAAAGATATTGACTGTTAGTCAATAGGATCCTAGTCAGCCCACGAAAACAAGGACAAAGGAAATGATATTGGAGATACTAATAGGTTCATAGCAATCCCTTGAAAACTCTATAATTAGACAGAGAGTCCTTAAAAGTTTTACCAATTATTAGTTAGCCCATGAAAACTATTAGATTAATAGTAATCCAAGAAACTATAATTATGATAGACAGTCAAAATGAATTGGGGATGGGTAATCCAGAATTGAATCAATTGTTTTGCATATCATCACATAATAATGTTCTGAATTGAATTAACCACTATGGATGGAGGGGCATAAAAAATGGTTTGTAAAGGTTTTAAGATACTAGTGACAGGAAACCCGTTCCACTAAGAGGAGTAGTCTCACTAGATATCTAAATGATTTGAGATGATATATTATTATTCATACCAGACTTTATGTCTGACTCGAAGTTTATATTTTCCCCTTAAACTCTCGGGTACTCAATTGATTTTGAGTAGCTTGAGATTTGAAGTTTTCAGGTACCTCTCATGCAGAAGGCATGTAGTTATTTATGTTCTTTCTCACGTGATTCTACTATGTTGTTTTGTTAAGGAAAAGTTGTTTATTGCCTATTATACACTCTGATCACCAAGGAAACATCTTTATATGTCTCTTTTGGAGTATATTGTAATAATTATATTTTTTGAACGTGGTTAACATTATGGGATTATGTAAAGATTGTTGAAATGAGTTTGGAATGGAATGTGAAAGTTGCTTTGAAATTTTAAATTTTTTCCATATCTATGTGTTTCTGGTATATGAAATTACCTAACATAAGCGTATTAGGTCGCCGAAGAGTAATAACAATGAAAGACTGCAGCATCCATAGCCATTAGTTTTGGGCCTCCAAGTGGGGGATGTTACACTTATCTTACCAGTTTCTACTATAACCATGGAGAGATCATTCTCTGTTATGAATATAGCGAAAAATGATTTGCGAAATTGAACAAGAGATGAATGTTGGAGATAGTTGTGTTGCATACATCATGAAAGATATATTTACTCGGATTAGAAATGATGCAATCATCGATGCATTTTAAAACATGAGAACTCGACGTGGTTAACTTTAGATTATTAGTACTTATGTTTTGGTTGTTTAGTTTGAAACGATCGAAATAATTGATCGTTTGTGACACCCCACCACTATACCCATACTATCCATGAGTATAATAGGGTAATAATGCCCAATAATATGGAGAATGTGGCCATATGGGGTACACATATGAATATTTCCTTGGACTCTAAAACATCGAATATATATAACTTACCTATATGTACGCAGTATTGGTACAGAGCAATAGACACGTGTGCCTCTCGGATAAAACAATACATATTAAACGGTTAATAACAAAGAACATAGACTCAAACGTAGCGATAACATATAATATAATACAGCAATACAGTAATGATACAAAACATCTCAACTATACTATCTTAATATAATATAAGACAATAGTCAATGTACATCTCAATGTTTAATATATACACTAAAACAATGTCACATAAGTATTAGAAAACAGTCCTATAGTAGTCTCCTCTAAGCCTAATAAAATAAATGTTGGCCATGTCATCCCTGTACTTGAAATATCTCGGACTGACCCGAGTATTATAAAATAATACAAAGGTCAGACTATGTCTAATCAAGGATCATGGTAACGAAATACAATATAAACTAGGAAGAATATTATGATATCACTATCAAAGATACTCAAAACACCAAGCGACATGTCAAAGAGTGTGTGTGTATCGAATAGTCCTCAAGGCATTACATCTTCCAAATATCTCAAATCTATATAAAATACCATCATCAAATTACTAAAATCAATAAGAAAGATCTGAGCAATCTCATAACAATGCCTGAATATAATCCAACATTAATTTAGTTGTCTGCCAAAGAAGGACACGACGTTGACGATACACTAGACACAATCTTAGGTATAATCTCATTTCATATATGCCTATCTGTCGCACGTGAACCGAGTTTAGACAGGAGACTGATGGTCATATGCCCGCACCAGGAATCCAGGGTCTAAAAGCCGTATGTTATGTAGCTTGATCTGCTCCTCTAACATTAGTTCATGCAAACCGAAACCAGATGGGAGACGGATGGCCTTATGCCCACTCCAGGCACCCAAGGTCTGCTATGCCATATCTATGTAGCCAGATCTGTTTCTACAGCCTTAATTACCTCAACGGGCATTATGATGCATATCCACCAATAGCTCGTCAACGCATAGCCTCGATTACGACCCTACCTTGCCCCTATAGGCAACAGACTGCTGGCCTAAGAAACGAAAGGGATGTAGGGAACAAACCTTATTGATCACCGAACCCATACCTCATGATACGCATCAAATATAATATACGACAACGGTGTTGTGGATTTGCGGTGCGACCCTACGATCAGGCCGCCAACATGGAAAATTGCCAATCTAGTTTACTTTCGAACCATAAAGGGAGCTGGACAAAGGTAGGCAGACACAAAGAATACATACAATGGCTATCACATGAATCTAAGTATACTTAATGCAACGAGTATCACATGCAAAAAACTCCGCATTGAGTGTCATCCACGTGCAAAGAATAACTAAATAAATAACACAACGACGTCTCATATCACCGCGTGTTACTAGTCAATTTATTCAGTGCTCACACATCACACTAGCTCTTCTTTACTCTATATAATGAGTCCAAAGAATAACTGGAAAAGTTTTACCGAAATTACCATACCAGACTGTATCACTAAACCGTTTATTCTAGTTTCTCGCTACATAGAATAAACATCATAAAACCACAACAAAGGATGTCATCGTATCATTTTAAAATCATCAGCCAAAGCCAACTCAACGGTGAATCGTTCATATAATCTTTTTATAATAAACAAGGAAAAATTATCGGAATACAAATATAAATATATATTATCTAAATAAATATAAAATAAAGAAATTAATACTTAAGAATAAATCATTCACAACATTTTTATTTTAGAAATAAATACTAAGAAATGAATAATAAATACATATTCGAAGATTAACAAATATTAGAATTCAATTATAAATTTATTGTTTACAATACTTAAGTAGTTTTCCAACCTTTAACATAAATAATCAACACTTGAATTCTTACTAATAACATTAGAAACTCGTTTCATTCATTTTGCATTTCCCAATAATAGTTTATGAAACTAATTATTAAATATTAAATACTTAGTAATAAATACCTAAATAAAACCAAATATATTATCACTTCATAATAAATAATCATTTTTTCTATCCTTATAAATTAATAATTATTTGATATTTATCAATAATATTATAAAACTTCTTTCCCTCTCTTGATTAGAAATAGCTCATAAAATAGTACATAATATTTATTTCACATTAACTAACGTCTAAATATCATCTATCCATAATCAAATAAACATATGTATGTATGTATGTGTGTGTGTGTGTGTGTGTGTGTGTGTGTGTGTGTGTATTACACGAATATAAAGGACAATGAAAGACTTTTAAGCATTATAATTAAGATTACTTCATTATTATATTAAGATTTGATTTACATTCATATACATAATATCCAATATGTATGTATGTATGTATATCAAAGTTTAGGTGTATTTAATTTAGCTTATGCAAATGAAAATATACTTATATTTTTAATTATAACTTAGTAGAGTTTATATGGATATATCTAAACATATAAAAGGTGGTAATACAAAAATTCCCAGTAAGATATAATGCATTAACAAAGTTTGGAATAGCGAAATAGTTGAACTAACAAAAATAAATCAAGGGTAATGCACAAATACACTTATGATATGAACAGGGCAAAGATAAGAAATATATAAGAAGAAGACTAATTCAAATCAGCAAGAAGATACATGGTGCAAACAAAAAAAAATCAAAAGCGTGAACAAAATTATAATCTGCACACTAACACGCACATAAAACCACAGCACCATCAGCCACAGGACCGGTTGATCGGTGGCCATCATAGGTCCACCGGTCGGGTCCATAATTGCAATAGCGATCGCTTGATAACGACGATCCTCTATCTACTTCCATTGTTTCACTTCAAACTCAATGAATAGAACAAATACGATCATTAACCACTCAAAATGTAGACAAAAGATGATTAAAGCATAGATGCATGAGTGATAGTCACTCGCCTGAAAGTTGCTTGCTCCCTCCCTGCTCTCAGATGCATGCATATAACTCACCAATGGCCTAGCAAAATATGATTTGGTTTTGGCTATAAATGCATAAAGATGTAGAGAAGAACATGTTGAAATTTGGTGAATTTCAGATAATTTACTCAATTTTTTTAATTTTAAAAGAAAGGAGAGTTTGTGTGTATTTATTTATGGTGAAAGATGATTTTTAACAGAGAAAAACTTATGTCGGTGTATTTGCTACGGAATCAAAAATAAATTGATGAACAAAGAAAATTCCAGAACTAGAAAATTCTAGAAATAGTATAGGTTAGATATTTGGGCTTGGGCCAAAAAAGTACAAAGATGTGTAAATATATATTTATTTATATTCTCTTTCATCTGTTCAAAACTATATTTCTATTTAAAATAACTTTTTATAAAATTAATTTTTTCTATATTTTTACTTATTATAAATTTACATATTACATTTTCACAATTTAAATTCTTTTATTAAATAAATTCAAAACCCATTTATCAAGTAAATCATCAAATTCTAATTTAATTAATCAAATTAACGTTATTAACTTAAATTAATTATTACTTAAAAACTGGGTTGTTGTAGACTCCTGTAACAACCCTAATTTTAGCGATTACCTGAGAATATTAAATTATAACGGCGGTTATAATTTAATAGCATAAATTAATAACTAATGAGGAATTTAAATTGTTTATTGGGGATAAACAATATATTTGAGGATAAAAATGAGAAAATGTTCTGAAAACTTTATTAAGATGATTTGAGAAAATAAAATGAGGAAAATGTGTTTTATTTAGAGTTAATGCAATAATTTTGTTAATTATTGCTATTTACTTCTTTTAATGATTTTTAAAAGAAGTGATTAATTTTAAGATGAGACATATTCATAATAATGATGGAATTGACTTTAAAGATATAATTTAAGTGTAAAACTATATTTGAAAAGGGCTATAAAATTTTATTACACAAAAATATTATTTTTTGTGTAATTTATAATGTTAATTACAATGGAATTTGTAATTAAAGATGTAAATTTGTTATTTATAAAAAGGAAAAGAAATATGATGATAAAAAGTTTTAAAAATATAAATAATCTTTTATTTTGAGTATATAACATTTTATCATCATGAATATGAAGTTTTATAAATTTTTGATATGAAATAAAGTGGAATAGATGATTGAATTTGAAGGTGTGCATTGTTAACATGTAACTAAGTGATTAATTTATAACCTAAGCTAATTTTCTTGAAAAATTAAACTCTAGCCCATTAACATACTTCACTTGGCCTATTAGCAAAGAAATGAGAAACATATTTCTCTTCCTAAAAAAAATCAGTACGTTCATTCTTCTTCTCAGTAAAACATTCATCTTCCTAAACCCTAGTTCCTAATTTCAAAATTCAAAGCTCAAATCGAAGGGATTTTGTCCAATAATGTAGAGTAAGTGTTTTAAACTCTATCTCTATCCTTTAGAACTCTAAAAGAATGGTTTTGATCCCCTTTTTGATCAAATTGCTTGCTGTCCAAATTTTGTTCTTGAGTTTTTTGGTGATTTTGGAGAAGCTAAGAGGTTAGCAAGGCTTAAAAGAGGATTTAGCAAGCTATAGGAAAGTAAAAGGTGAGTTAATCACTCACACTACTACCATTAATCTGTGAGAATAATTTTCAGTTGATAATTAAATTGAATTGGATGATTTGATGATTGAATTGCTTTCAAATTAGTTGTGAATTGGTTGCTTGAATTTGAATGATTGCATGGTTGTAGTTTGCTGAAAATTGTTTGTAAAAATATTGCTGCAGTAAAACAGTGATATCTTAGTGCCAATTTATCCAAATTAGCTCAATCTTTTTACAGGTTAAAGATCATTCTATTAGCTACAAGTTTACTATTAATCACTTTAAGAAATTCCATGGTTTAGAGGGTCGAAATTGGGTTTGAAACCGATGTACACAGCTCTGCTCTGTGCAATATTTTTGTTGAAACCTGATATTGAAATCACCATAACTTTGAAATGGTAGATCGAAATTGAGTTAGGTTTTTTTTCAGTCGGAAGATGCTTTTATAAGAAACAACTTTTATGTTCATTATTTTTGTAATTAAGCTGTTTACTAAGAGTAACTTGAGTTTGATGAAGATGTAACCTTTCTGTCCTGTGTTTTAATCTTAGCTTTGAAACACAGAAATTATTTTAGGCATATCTTTCTAGTTTCTTATCCGATTTGGATGATTTTTGATGTTCCAGAAAGCCTATTTTATACGTGACAACTTTATTGTTGAAACATTTGCATATTTTGATAATAAATTGACCAAAATGTTGTTGCAAACTCTCAGCTCTGTCACTTTAGTTATTATGTTATCCAAACTAAACACAGTTAGTAAATTGATCATATCTTCCTTGTTGCTTGTCCGATTTGGATGATTTTTGATGTTACGAGAAGCTTATTTTATATGTGACAACTTTCCTGTTGAACACATTTGCATATTTTGAGAAAAAATTGATCAAAATGTTGTTGCAAACTCTCAGCTCTGCCACTTTAGTAATTATGTTATCCAAACTGAACACAGTTAGTAAATTGATCATATCTTCCTTGTTCCTTGTCGGATTTGGATGATTTTTTTAAGTTCCGGAAAGCTTATTTTATGTGTGACAACTTTCCTGTTGAACACATTTGCATATTTTGAGTATAGTTTGATCGAAGCTATTTGAGATTATTGATTCTGAGATGTTTTTCCATTTTATGGCGTATTTTGAGTTTTATAATTTCTATTTATTAGAATTATTTAAGATGGCCAATATTTGGCAAGCATTATGGTTTGAGATATCCTATTTAGGAGTATGATCGATGAGAACCATCACGATGTTTTATTTACTTGCCAATGACATAAGGCAAATCTTGAGTTTATGGTTTCATATTTTGAGATTTATGGTTTATGAGAAACCATCATGATGTTTTTCACTTGTCGATGAGATGAGACAAGATATGATGCCATTTAATACTTATCGATGAGATGAGATAAGTATGGTATCTCTTTATCACTCGCCAATGAGACTAGGCGAGATATAATTTTCTGAGTTTTATGATGTTTTTAGTGTGGCATCGACTAACGGCTAGTAAACCGCTAAGTGCGAATGTGTGGTATGGGACACACGTTAACACTTTTCGGGTTCCTATCCATGAGTTTGTGACACATTCACGATGTTTACCTAACAGAACTGCTTTGAGAGGTGTCAGCGACCTTGTCATGAGGACGAACTGCTTTGGAGGTGTTAGCGACCTTGTTAGGGATGACAAAATAGCTTTGGAAAGGTGTCAGCGACCTTGTCGTGAGGACGAACTGCTTTGGAAAGGTGTCAGCGACCTTGTCCTGAAGACAAACTGCTTTGGAAAGGTGTCAACGACCTTGTCATGAGGACGAACTGCTTTGGAAAGGTGTCAGCGACCTTGTCATGAGGACGAAATGCTTTGGAAGGTGTTAGCGACCTTGTCTAAGGCTTCAGCCGTCTGAGTTTAGCACGTGCAGCATTACTTCGGCATTGTATTTAGGGATATGGCCAATCTGGGTTTTATGAGTTTTGAATTCGCCGTTTTTGGTGCATTAGTGTTAAGATTTTCTGAGTTTTGAACATGCATCGAATTCTTTATTGAATTTGAGATTTTATGAGTTTGAATTCGTATCGAGTTCCACGAGTTTTTATGATTGAGATGTATGTGTGAGATTTAGCCGCCTTGGCCTACTTATGAGTTTGAGATCTCACATTCTTATGGAGTTGTCTTGTGTTGCTTTCATGACTTCTATTTGTGATTGAGATGAGTTTTCTCCTTTTCCGAGTAATGGTTCATCGAACCATTTGAGTTTTGCTTGAGTTTTATATGAGTTGATTTGAGTTCATTATGGGTTATCGCTAATGATATGAGGCACTTGTGTTTTATTTGAGTATTGAGTTTGAGTTACCTCTTTCGACGTATTTAGTCACTTAGGTAGCGTTTGTTACTTAAGTATTGAGCTATGAGTTATCTAATCCTTCTCCTCATTCGAGAAGAAGTATCACTATATCCATTCTGCTTCAAATTATCAATATTGACTGATTTGTGTAGCTAGACTGACCCGTGTATTTATACTCTGGTCAGACCGAGTTATTTCAGGTATCATTTATTGGACATAGCTTGAAGTTGGTGTTGGATATCATCTCTTCTTTCGCTTAAGTAGTTTATTTCTTCCGCATACTTTGATGTTTTTACATTTGATTTGATGTATATGGTGTGGTCGAGTACCACCTTTATTGTATTCATATTGTATTATACTAAACATGTATCAGTATATATGTATATATATATATATATATATATGATGTCGAGTACTGTTCTGTGATGTGCTTTACATTTAGTTATTGTATTTTGTTCTGATAGATCCATCAACCACCTATAGTTTTGGATTAAACATTTACTATGTATGTCGATCTATTGAGATAAAAAAGAAAAAAAATTATATTGCATTTATCGACGTATTCAGTAGATGTTTAAGACAAAGTTATAGATGGTCACCCTTAACCAGCCCTATTCTCCGCTTTAGTAGACGGAATTACTCGTTAATTCTCTTTACCAAGGTGGGTCTCGGGATGGGGCGTTACATCTTGGTATCAGAGCTGTGGTCAGAACAAAGTAGAATAAACATAGAACAGTATGTATATCACGATACTCGAAGTACAGTACGAGTAAATCATTGTCCTTTATTCGAGCTTGTTTTCGAATCATGGTTTAATTCTTTTTCGTGTATTAGGATATGCTGAGATGGAATATGTCTAGGAATATGTATATTGTATTCTGTAGTATTCCATAATAGAGTTTGGGTGTCATATTATCTTATAAATAATCTTATTTAGGATTACTGTATTCTTATTTTTGTCGATACGAGTGAGTTCATATCGATGGAGCTAATTGATTTCTTTGAAGCATTCTTGTTGTATTCCTTTGAAAGCTATGAACCCTATTAAGGGGTCCACAATGATTGGCTTGTTGTGAGCATTTAGAGTTTTCTATTTGTTGCTGCTTTAGTGAGTATTTGTTTATTACTCACTATATTGAGATGTATTTGATTTGAGATGGATTGACTTATTTGATGTTAAGTCCGATCCTTTTTGTTGTTATGGGATCCTACAATTATTTAGGCATCCTAATTTGATTGTTTTATTATTTCTATCACTTTGGAATGTTAATAATGATTCCGAAGTTTCTGTATTCACTCTTGAGTATCGAGATGTTGATGATATATCTTGAATTCCATTCAAGGTGACTTTGTTGATTTTGTGAGTCCGTTTGGATTTAACATCCAATCAGGCAATCAAATGTTTAGGTAACCTTATTCCTGGCTCTTAGCTCTTCGATTATCCTTCCACGAGGATATCCACTAAGGAATGAGGTGAGTTTCTAGATTATTCGAGTTCGATTGAGTTTATCATTCATTTTCTTTAAATATCCTTTTCAAATACTCAATCGGTGTTATCCTTTGCAGCATTACTTTGTTTGAAGTAATGATTTGTGGTTTGTATGCTTCTTTTCCTTCGAGGATAATATCTGGCTTATCTTTGGTCTTAATGATTTCCGAGAGTGGCTCATCCTCATGTAGGAGTTGACGAACACTCCTTCTCCTTCTGTTGATTTTGTGAATCGTGTACTCTAGGAATATCTCGATGCATTCTCTTAATGTTCTTTGGTTTGAGTTTTTGAAGCCATATATATGAGTTTTAAAAAGAGAGATTGGAGTTTTGAGGTATTTTAAAAATCAAAGAATGTTTTGAGAATATATTTATATAAGCAGTATTCTTTCATAGAAATAATTTGAGAGTGTGGGGTTATCCATCGAGTAGTTAAGAGCTCTGGTCGATACGCCTGATCAACGTTATCGATAGGAATCTCCTAAATGCTATGATGAGGCAATCAAACACGATGATTTGTGTTTTAAGGATTGTGATTTTGAAAATAATATTTTGATATTAAATATTAAATTTGTTTTTGAATGGTAATTGCAGCCATTGATTTTAGAGATGAGTAATAGAGTGGCGAGGCAGTTTTGATCGTTCAGTCAACTCTGCAGCCAACAGATACATTTATTTATTTATTAGAGACTAAATGGCGAGGCAATGCCATTTATTTATTTTTAAATTATAAAGATGAGAATATAAATGAGATTATTATAGAGCTGTGCTTTATTGGAAGTATATATTTTGAGATTTTAGAATCTATATTATATACATTGAATGTTTTAAGGGAAGAGTATAATAAGAGAATTTGAATATTGTTTTAAAAACTATTTAGGTGATTTAATAAAAGAGTAAAGAAAATTTAAACCCATAATTTATTTTTAGGAATATTATTATGGATTTACAAATTTCTTTGGAAATTAATCTTGAAGTAAGAGATGAAATTTGAATTTTAACTTTGAGTTTTAAATTACTTACTAAGTAATATAGTAAAGAGTTTGAGAAAATTTTCAAATGTTGAAAATTGAGATTTAAAATTTAAAAGATGTTGAGATTTAAAATTATAAATATCTTGGATCAAAAGATAATTTGAGCTTATATCCTTGTTCTTGAGTATATTCTATCTTTGAGCTATTATTATCGACGTGCATTTTTCGCGGTCATTCGAGTTTGGTGGCCTTTTGAGAATCCATCTTATGATTTATCTATCTTGTCTATTGTGTCTACCCTATTGTGAGGATGTTCTTTCCGCATATTTATGCAGAAAATCTTATTGATGTTCTTCTCTATTGCTTAGAGTTCGGGTTTAAGTGAGTTTGATCCCGACTCTATTTGTAGATTTTTATGAAATCAATCATTTTCGATTGATTAATTGTTGAGCATCTTATTGAGTTTTGATCGAAGACGGGATATCTTCGAAATTCTTTCGAGTTATTTGGAAAATTCGATGGTTTACTAATCACCATTTTAGCATTTGATGAGCCATTGGATTAACCAAGTGAGTTTTTGATTATTTCTTTCGACCATTCTATATTGAGAGTATGAATGATTTGGAATTCAAGCATGGCTTTATCCTTCGATGATTGTATCTTTTACGTTGTTTACAGCTCTTTTTCAAGAAAATTGCGGTACGCAATTTTTGTAAGAGGGGGAGTCTGTAACAACCCTAATTTTAGCGATTACCTGAGAATATTAAATTATAACAGCGGTTATAATTTAATAGCGTAAATTAATAACTAATGAGGAATTTAAATTGTTTATTGGGAATAAACAATATATTTGAGGATAAAAATGAGAAAATATTCTGAAAACATTATTAAGATGATTTGAGAAAATAAAATGAGGAAAATTTGTTTTATTTAGAGTTAATGCAATAATTTTGTTAATTATTGCTATTTACTTCTTTTAATAATTTTTAAAAGAAGTGATTAATTTTAAGATGAGATATATTCATAATAATGATGGAATTGAGTTTAAAAATATAATTTAAGTGTAAAACTATATTTGAAAAGGGTTATAAAATTTTATTACACAAAAATATTATTTTTTGTGTAATTTATAATGTTAATTACAATGGAATTTGTAATTAAAGATGTAAATTTTTTATTTATAAAAAGGAAAAGAAATATGATGATAAAAAGTTTTAAAAATATAAATAATCTTTTATTTTGAGTATATAACATTTTATCATCATGAATATGAAGTTTTATAAATTTTTGATATGAAATAAAGTTGAATAGATGATTGAATTTGAAGGTGTGCATTGTTAACATGTAACTAAGTGATTAATTTATAACCTAAGCTAATTTTCTTGAAAAATTAGACTCTAGCCCATTAACATACTTCACTTGGCCTATTAGCAAAGAAATGAGAAACATATTTCTCTTCCTAAAAAAAATCAGTACGTTCATTCTTCTTCTCAGTAAAACATTCATCTTCATAAACCCTAGTTTCTAATTTCAAAATTCAAAGCTCAAATCGAAGGGATTTTGTCCAACAATGTAGAGTAAGTGTTTTAAACTCTATCTCTATCCTTTAGAACTCTAAAAGAATGATTTTTATCCCCTTTTTGATCAAATTGCTTGCTGTCCAAATTTTGTTCCTGAGTTTTTTGGTGATTTTGGAGAAGCTAAGAGGTTAGCAAGGCTTAAAAGAGGATTTAGCAAGCTATAGGAAAGTAAAAGGTGAGTTAATCACTCACACTACTACCATTAATCTATGAGAATAATTTTCAGTTGATAATTGAATTGAATTGGATGGTCTGATGATTGAATTGCTTTCAAATTAGTTGTGAATTGGTTGCTTGAATTTGAATGATTGCATGGTTGTAGTTTGCTGAAAATTATTTGTAAAAATATTGCTGCAGTAAAACAGCGATATCTTAGTGCTAATTTATCCAAATTAGCTCAATCTTTTTGCAGTTGAAAGATCAATCTATTAGCTACAAGTTTACTTTTAATCACTTTAAGAAATTCCATGGTTTAGAGGGTCGAAATTGGGTTTGAAACCGATGTACACAGCTCTGCTCTGTGCAAAATTTTTGTTGAAACCTGATATTGAAATCACCATAACTTTGAAATAGTAGATCGAAATTGAGTTAGGTTTTTTTCAGTCGGAAGACGCTTTTATAAGAAACAACTTTTATGTTCATTACTTTTTGTAATTAAGCTGTTTACTAAGAGTAACTTGAGTTTGATGAAGATGTAACCTTTCTGTCCTGTGTTTTAATCTTAGCTTTGAAACACAGAAATTAGTTTAGGCATATCTTTCTAGTTTCTTATCCGATTTGGATGATTTTTGATGTTCCGGAAAGCCTATTTTATAAGTGACAACTTTATTGTTGAACACATTTACATATTTTGAGAATAAATTGACCAAAATGCTGTTGCAAACTCTCAGCTCTGTCACTTTAGTTATTATGTTATCCAAACTAAACACAGTTAGTAAATTGATCATATCTTCCTTGTTTCTTGTCCGATTTGGATGATTTTTGATGTTACGATAAGATTATTTTATATGTGACAACTTTCCTGTTGAACACATTTGCATATTTTGAGAAAAAATTGATCAAAATGTTGTTGCAAACTCTCAGCTCTGTCACTTTAGTAATTATATTATCCAAACTGAACACAGTTAGTAAATTGATCATATCTTCCTTGTTCCTTGTCGGATTTGGATGATTTTTTAAAGTTCCGGAAAGCTTATTTTATGTGTGACAACTTTCCTATTGAACACATTTGCATATTTTGAGTATAGTTTGATCGAAGCTATTTGAGATTATTGATTCTGAAATGTTTTGCCATTTTATGGCGTATTTTGAGTTTTATCATTTCTATTTATTGGAATTATTTAAGATGGCCAATATTTGGAAAGAATTATGGTTTGAGATCTCCTATTTAGGAGTATGATCGATGAGAACCATCACGATGTTTTATTTACTTGCCAATGACATAAGGCAAGTCTTGAGTTTATGATTTCATATTTTGAGATTTATGGTTTATGAGAAACCATCATGATGTTTTTCACTTGTCGATGAGATGAGACAAGATATGATGCCATTTAATACTTATCGATGAGATGAGATAAGTATGGTATCTCTTTATCACTCGCCAATGAGACTAGGCGAGATATAATTTTCTGAGTTTTATGATGTTTTTAGTGTGGCATCGACTAACGGCTAGTAAACCGCTAAGTGCGAACGTGTGGTATGCGACACACGTTAACACTTTTCGGGTTCCTATCCGTGAGTTTGTGACACATTCACGATGTTTACCTAACAGAACTGCTTTGAGAGGTGTCAACGACCTTGTCATGAGGACGAACTGCTTTGGAGGTGTTAGCGACCTTGTTAGGGATGACAAAATAGCTTTGGAAAGGTGTCAGCGACCTTGTCGTGAGGACGAACTGCTTCGGAAAGGTGTCAGCGACCTTGTCATGAAGACAAACTGCTTTGGAAAGGTGTCAGCGACCTTGTCATGAGGACGAACTGCTTTGGAAAGGTGTCAGCGACCTTGTCATGAGGACGAACTGCTTTGGAAAGGTGTCAGCGACCTTGTCATGAGGACGAACTGCTTTGGAAGGTGTTAGTGACCTTGTCTAAGGCTTCAACCGTCTGAGTTTAGCACGTGCAGCATTACTTCGGCATTGTATTTAGGGATATGGCCAATCTGGGTTTTATGAGTTTTGAATTCGCCGTTTTTGGTGCATTATTGTTAAGATTTTCTGAGTTTTGAACATGCATCGAATTCTTTATTGAATTTGAGATTTTATGAGTTTGAATTCGTATCGAGTTCCACGAGTTTTTATGATTGAGATGTATGTGTGAGATTTAGCCGCCTTGGCCTACTTATGAGTTTGAGATCTCACATTCTTATGGAGTTGTCTTGTGTTGCTTTCATGACTTATATTTGTGATTGAGATGAGTTTTCTCCTTTTCGGAGTAATGGTTCATCGAACCATTTGAGTTTTGCTTGAGTTTTATATGAGTTGATTTGAGTTCATTATGGGTTATCGCTAATGATATGAGGCACTTGTGTTTTATTTGAGTATTGAGTTTGAGTTACCTCTTTCGAGGTATTTAGTCACTTAGGTAGCGTTTATTACTTAAGTATTGATCTATGAGTTATCTAATCCTTCTCCTCATTCGAGAAGAAGTATCACTATATCCATTCTGCTTCAAATTATCAATATTGACTGATTTGTGTAGCTAGACTGACCCGTGTATTTATACTCTGGTCAGACCGAGTTATTTTAGGTATCATTTTTTGGACTTAGCTTGAAGTTGGTGTTGGATATCATCTCTTCTTTCGCTTAAGTAGTTTATTTCTTCCGCATACTTTGATGTTTTTACATTTGATTTGATGTATATGGTGTGGTCGAGTACCACCTTTATTGTATTCATATTGTATTGTACTAATCATGTATCAGTGTATATGTATATATATATATATGATGTCGATTACTGTTCTGTGATGTGCTTTACATTTAGTTATTGTATTTTGTTCTGATAGATCCATCAACCACCTATAGTTTTGGATTAAACATTTACTATGTATGTCGATCTATTGAGATAGAAAAGAAAAAAAATTATATTGCATTTATCGACGTATTTAGTAGATGTTTAAGACAAAGTTATAGATGGTCGCCCTTAACCAGCCCTATTCTTCGCTTTAGTAGACGGAATTACTCGTTAATTCTCTTTACCAAGGTGGGTCTCGGGGTGCGGCGTTACAACTCCACCCTTAATAAAATTGCATACTTCCAATTTCTTATAAGGAGAAATCTATAACAATTTAATTGCACTAAACTTACTCATATTATTTTCAATTTTGAATTTTTAAATACCAAAACGTTTATTAAAGGAAATTTTGTTTTATAAAATCCGTACCTCAAATAAATCTCTTCTCAAATATTATATTTATTATATTTTTTTTAAGAGAAAGTCATTTTATTCTAATTCAAACTCCATGCAAATCATTTTTCCATTAAACAATTTTTTAAAAGATTTATAATATTGTAACATAATACAAAATTTCACCAATAAATTTCTACCCAAAATATCCTTTCTCTATTTAATGAAATATTTTCCAATGTACTATTTAGTTCCAAACATCTTATTATAGAAAAATTATTTTCAAACTCTTTTTCATGAATTTATACAGATATTTAACACTTTTAGATTAATGCTTGGAGGGAAATTTTAAATTTATTTTCAAAAATTAACATTTCATAAATAATTCTATATTACTTTTCAAAATAATTCTCAATTTAATAACTCATTACAAAAAATAACTCTCTGAATATTATATATATATATATATATATATATATATATATATATATCCACACCTCAAAACCTCAAATCTCTATAACATTTATACATCAAATACATAAAAGAACACTTCTAAATACTATTTTACAAATACTATTTTATAATTCAATTTAAATTTTTATGAATTTATTGAAACTTTCAAACATTACTACGTTAAAAAACATTTTGTTATAACTATATCACTTTATTGTACTAAATTAATATTTACAAACTTATTCGAATCACATTCAATTATTTAAAATTAATTATTTTTTCCTAAATTCCATATTTTCTAAATAATAATAAGTTTTCAAGTTTGACTCATTCTTACATCTCAAACCCAAAATATAAAAATATTTACACATTTCTAATTATGACAAATATTCATCAAATTTACGCACTTATATTCATAAATCCTCAAATACCATAAAATAAAGTGATATTGCCTTGCCATAGCTTATAGTGATTACTAATGTCAGTTGGCGGCATATTGACCACACAATCAATACTACCACGCCAGTGATCACAGTTATGTACTAATATCCAATGGCTGCAACTATCACCGAAAATACATAGTACCGTAAAATATCATTTACAACTTATTTACCAAAATAATAAATATAAACTCTGGTTTCTAAGTCCTTTACAAATATAAATCTCAAACATCACTTTACCAAAATAATATACTTTACTTAATTTCTCATAAAGAAATTCAACTCTTTTTTCAAAATACTTTAATCTTCCACAAATTATTTATATCTTTCTAAATTTTCATGTCCAAATGTCTCGTTTAAACATTTAACAATCTCTGTCGAAAATGTGTGCTCCGCATAGACCAAAATCCTTAACACACTCGATGGACAAGTTAACACAATTTTCATTTTAATTAAAATATCTATAAGTATTACATTAATAAATTATCATATATACTAGTTTTGGTAAACTACTTTTCCAAATCCTTATTTAATACTTTACTTATAGTATATACACTTTTGAAATGATTTCTAATTAAAACATTCACTTTAGTACTAAAATTTATATACGATAAACCTTTACTTTCACCAAACACTTATTAATTTTTAACACATTTTCAAACAGTCTGTAAAACACACATATCTATATGCATGCTACTCAATAAACCATTACAAAAAGCAACTTATAACAACAAACGAACGCTATTTTTATTTATTTACAACAAGTGTTAACTAAATGATTAAATTCATTTCATAGCTTTGGTGATTATACACAAATCCCAAAATCAAATTCAATTCTTGCAACTTTAAATTATCAAATAAACATAAGAGACTAAATAAAGGTACTCGAAAGCTAATAATTCCACTGCGCGCTTTGATAAAAACAAATCAAAACCAAACACCGCAATGTCGTATAAAACCATCCAAAATAATATAACATAAATACTGCTGGTTGGACTAACTCCTTTCATCCTAGCTACTCTAACCATAATATACTTCATGTTCAAAGGAAAAGAAGTTAAATGTATATATATATATATTGTAAAATCACAAATACTACTCCTGGTGATTAACCCAGTAATTATCATCTATACATACATATATACATACATACATATAATATACTATTTCTTATTATTGAAAATTACCCAACTCACCTAAGGGTCAGGGACTATAAGCCTCATCTAAGGTCTTGACTTGTGTCTCTTATCTATAATGTATTGTTCTGAACTAGCTCTGATATCATTTTGTGATGTCCCACCTCTATACCAATATTATCCAAGAGTATTACAGAGTAATACTGTCATATAATACGAAGAATGAGGATATATGAGAGTATTACAAAGTGAAACTGTTAGATAATATAAAGAATGAAGATATATGAAGTAACATGTGGATATTCCCTTAGACTAATATGGGTCAGTATTAAAACGTCGAATATATATAACTTACCTATAAATACACAATATGGGTACAAAGCAATATACACATATGCCTCCAGGATAGAACAATATACAATGAACAATGAATAACAGAGAACATAGAGTCAAACTGTAACGACTTGGATTTCTTGATGTTTAATTTGGAATATTAAATGGTTTTAAATATTTGATTTGGAATTATAATTTAGTTAGTAAGATTTTAAAACTAAAATATTAAGAGATTTCGTAAAAATTGGAAATTGTCAATTTAATAGACGCGTTTAATTAGCAATCCAAGGCACAGTCTTGGAATTCGATGAAAACAGTTCCATTGGATCCGTAATAGTGTATTGTTATAAGATTTCAAACTTCATAGCGTTTGGATTTACCATGTGGTCGTACGATCTGTAAACACCTAGGATAATTTAATTGAATTTATATTAAATTGTCGATTTAAAAAGTTATCTTCCACATACGATCGAACTAGGACTCGAAACCTTTTCCATTGGGTTCGTAATAGCAGTATAACATTAGGAACGCCCGGTGACATACTTCAATAGGGGTTCGAAATTTTGAGTTATGAAAAGCGGCATATTTCGAATATTTATAAAATAAAATAAAATCAAAGTCATTTTGCCTTCTAAAACACGCCACCTATCATGTACTCTTCACCTTTAAATTATGTCCCTGTTCTCTTCTTTTCAGTTTGAAAATCACGAATTCTTTTCCTCAATCAGTTCGAAAATTTGTCATAAAAATAAAAAATAACAAAAAAGAGAAGGAAACGATCTCATTTCTCAAATCAAAGAAGAAGAAAATCAACGAAAAATCGCAAGTGGTCAAAAAGCTTGGGGTGATAATCGACGTAGAAGAGGCAGGCAGCGATCGAGAGCCGGAGTGGCCTTAGGGTTTGGGTCGATCTGAGATTTGGTTACGAGTGCGAGGTGAGGGGGCAGTCGCGATGGGTGGAGGCTCAGCATCGATGGGAGGGGCTGCCGGTCAAATGCGACTTTGGGTTCTCTGAAGTCGAACACGACTTCAATATAGAGAAAAAAAGAGAAGGGAGAAGGAGCGACCTGGTATGGCAGTGCATTTTAATTAGGTATATTTACTTTAATGGTGTTTAGTTGAATTAGTTACTTATTGAATTGAAAATCTTGTAAAATTTATAAGTTTATACGAGGTCTAAAAATCGTGAAAACAAGTCGATATTGGAATGGCTTGCAAATAAAAGTCAAGGTGAGAAATCCTCACTCATTTGGATTACAGAATTTAATTTCAAATAGTTGAAATTAATTATTTGAATGCTAGCTGAATTTATAAATTATTATCTGTCGGCTGTTAAATATATATATAGTAGTATATATATTGGTAGTTAGATATATTCTCATATATTTTAGCAAATGAGACCCTATGCGCCCTGCATAATAACGGATGACTCTATATACCGCGATACCCCCCTCGAAGTAGGATTGGTATTTATGTTGTATTAACATCTATGGATTTAAGGAAACAGGTTGGAGGATCCAACTGGATTCCTCAAATATATATTAATTGTTTTCATATATAGTGATATATGATGTGCATTGATAATCTGTTATAGATTATTGTTGTGATTTGATTTATTGGATACTATAGTGGCATTAGCCTGAATTTTGGTGTTTTAAATACCATAAATATTATTTTTGAGTTTGAAGCAATTAAAATGGATTTTAGATATAAAAATATTTATATTGGAATTTGGATTTATTTTAAAGGGAATCGAGTTGGATAAAATAATAATTTGATTTTTGGGTTTGTGCTTAACTATTCGAAAAATATTTTTATAGAGCTTTTAAAACAATTTATATAAGTAATTTTTAACTATGGATTCTAGGAGGATATTTTAAAAAATTATGGATAAGGAGTTTTAAATTGATATAAAAAATAAATTTGAAAAAAAAGATGAAATTTATTAAGAAATGGATTTATAAAATGAGATTTTATAAATGATATTAGATTTATATATAAGAGAAAATCAAAAGAGTAAAACCTTTAGACTTTAAATAACTGGATATTCTTTCAATTACATAAACTTGATAATATGCATTTAAATCAATTTGATATTCATTTAAATCCTCTAACAAAAAATCAAGTTATAAAATCATACCTTTTAAATCTCATTTTATTTATATTTCAAATCAATTTTTTTCAAGGATAATTCTTAAATCTTAAATTCAAATCAAATTCACATTTATCTTCAAACCTTAAATTTTATTTGAGTCATTATAAACTCTATATACAATAGAATTTAAATAGATACTTAACCATATCATATAAAAGAAATCAAACTTATTATTTAGCTTATTTTAAAATTCCAAATAAATTTATGCATAGATAAATCAATAATAAAATAGCATTATATAACACCTAAAATCAATATCTATATAGCCCATATATTTCTTTACAAAACCATAAAAATTATTTCAGAAATAAATAAATATATATACCGTGGTGCCTGTATATAATTTACTATCCTATGGTCAAGTGATACGAATATTTATCATTACAATCCGCAATTTAAAAATAAAAATGCAGTTGTATATCATTTCAAACCGCAATCCCGAATCAAAATAAGTGCATAACAACTTGCAGATTATGATGATATAAATAAAGAATCCATTCATCCATCATAAAATCATCTGTCCATCACAATCATCATACAAAACAATCAATCAATATCAATATATAACTGATAATATATAACAGGTATTTAACTGGCAGTTATATTCAAAATAAATTAAATAACGGTTTAATTTAAATAAATGCACTTAAATGAGATGATGATTAAAAATATACGAAAAGTCATAAACAATTGCATAATCACAACAAAATTTAAATTAACAAACATAAGAAATTTTAGAAGTTGTGAGTTGGTTAAAACACTCACCTTTTGAATTTAAAATGAATTCAAATCCCAGTTAAACCCAAATATTGGACAGTCTCAGAATCCCTCCAAACTAGCGCCAAAATATCCGAAATTCCAATAAGATCCTAATAAAAGAAACTGTGCGTAAAACGGATTTCGTATGCACAAGTTATGATCGTTAAACGATTTGAAATTGAAACTAAGAATAAATGAATAAAAAAACAACAACACTTACAACTAGCCACGTCAACACGTAAATCGCCTCACGTGCTTGTCTCCTTCACGCAATGCACGAACCAGAGAACACGCAAGCCATTTAACCGAATGTTGACTACGAATCGCGAGCTCCTCCAACCACCGTAGCTGATGCCCCCACCATCACTGCGACCGCGCTTGCCTACCGCACCTCCAGGCCCGGTTCCACGACCTTCGTCCACCCTAATTCGCCACGTCGTCGCCTAGAGTTTAAGCCCTAAATCGATTTTTTGTCGAGATCTAGCCGTTGAATCACAGAACGAACACCACCGATGAACTACGGACCTCAATCTCCACAAAACCCAGAAACGAATCGACGATCCGAAAACGTTCATCGATGCGCGATGAACGGTCGAGGATTTATCTGCGATTTCCAGACAAACGGTAATTCAAAACCAAAAATGAACTGCAGATCCGGGATGCGTACATCGAGAGCTTCGATATATAATTTTTTTGAATTTTTTTGAGAAGTTTGAAATTTGGCTTTGATTTTGAATTGCAGTTAGAATTAGGTGTTTGTCCGCCATTGAACTGAGGAGGTGAAAGAAATGGTACGCAGAGACAAATGAGAATGAATGAAATCAGAGTTTATAACAGAGTATTTATAGGCAGGGTTGAAATTTGAATGGATGGGTAAGATAGATTTATGCGCTAACGACAAAGTGGCCAAAAAGCCCGTTCCGACTCCGAACGAAATTGGATCAAACCATACATCGATATAGATGTTTAAAAATATTTTAAACGCAATGGAAAAGGTTTCAAATCCAAATTCCATCGCATGAAGAAGTTATGCTAAAATCAAATTATTTCAATTGATTTCAAGGCGTTTCGAGTCCGTACGATCAAACGACAAGTCCGATCATTACGAAACTTGAAACCCTACACTAATTCACCGTTACGGATCCGATAAAACTAGTTTCGTCGAAATCCGAGTCAGTGGCCAAAATGGCTATTTTTACATTAATTAAATAAATTAATATTAAATAAATTAAATAACTATTTAAATTCAAATTCTATAATTCATAAATTTTATCATCTTGTATTACTTTAGTGATTTATAATTCTTTAAAACCAATTCCCATATCAATTTGAAGTAAATTAATTCACACATTATAGTATTTATTTCAATTACTTAAAATAATCCCTTTATTATAAATTGAATCCAATTTATTTTAATAAGTTTCCGATTAAACTGATTAGATTCAATTTCCAACCCTTTAATTGAGTCTGTTATTACTCTATAACACAGTTAACACTTGTCTCACATTTCATTCCATTAATATATTCAAATTTCATCTTTGTTTCAATTAGCGTAATAAATTAAATTTCATTTATAATAAATTCATTTACCAATTAATTAGGTAATTTTTAATAATTGTTATATTATGAATGGAATTAACGTTAATTTCAAATATTATCTCAATTTACCTTAAGATATTAAACTACCTTTTAATGAAACTTATTTCTTATTGCACTAATATACGCCTATTTACATCTTAACTAGAATAAATATTACATTTCTAAATGTGTACTTCTATCAATTGTACACATTAATTAAAGGTTAAAGATAATTAATGAATTTACCTATATTCCATTCTTATACAAATTTATTACTTATACATACCTTAGTTTCTATGAAATTTATTCATTCACACTTCCGTTGTTTTATTCATTACTATTAAAGTAACGTTTATTATCAACACAAGCATTATACTTACTTATCTACATTGATTGTATAAGTTTTCAATTTATTACGTATTACTTCATTGGTTTATATACTTTGAATTCATTCAATCACCACTAATTGAGTCAATTATTGCATTTCTTTCGAATTAAATTTTTTATTAACTAAACAATAGGTAACTTATACAATTGTAACCATTAAAATTTAATTAACTTTAAGTTTATTCTTTCAAGCAAATAATATAATTACTTATAGAACATTGACTTTTATTCAATTATCATTTATTGAAACTCAAATTCATTAATTTATTAAATGCTCACATTTATTTCCCCATATCCAATTTGTTACAACTTTACTTACATTACACTATTTCCCTTATTTTGGTTATTATTTCATACATAGATCACAAGTTTACATTCCGTTATACTATCTTATGAAAACAATATACATTTCTATACTTTATTGCATTAATTTACATTTAGTTACAAATAAATCAATATATTATTCCACACATTAATACACTGATTGCATTTGTTTATACTATATTCCATTTAAAACTAAGTCATAAAATTTGAATTATTATGTTAAATTGGAATGTTCATTCACGTTCATTAATTATTAACTTGCAATAACGTATTTCCTTAATTTACATCCAATTACCGTTAACCATGTTTTAGTACATTAATCAATTCAATGCTTACCTCTAATTTCACATATTAAATTTATATCCAGGTATAAACCCTTATATCCCATTATAACTTAACGCATACATTAATTAAGATTTTAAATAAAATTAACCATTTTATCTTGGTAACATTCTTTTGTAACAATAAGAATATAATTAACATTTACATTGTTTCACTTATTGGACTTACATCCAAGTTATTAACAATTAACTTATCAATCTTATGCAAATTATTATTTACATTAATAATTCACTAAATTTTTATTTCATTCAACATTAAGTTACCAAAATCTTCTTCAATTAAGAAAATATATTACCGAATTTTATGGATCATTAAAAATTTTAAGCAAAACAAACTCATATTCCCTTCAATTGATCTTAAAATCAATTTATTTAATCTCTGTCAACTCGTAGATTTTTAATTACCTTCGTTTACGTCAAACGACAATTCATTCTATGTAATTTGATGATATCCATGTGAATAAATAATTACTTAAGCTTATAACCATTTTAAGTTGATTCTAACTCAATTTATAAATTCTTTCCATTTTAATTCATTCATAACCATTTTATTTAGCCCGACACATTCCATATTTGTATACTACTAACCATTCCCAAATTAATTCAATCCAAGCTTTTATTTAATGGTCTACCCTTCCTACTCGAAATCGAGCTTCTCATTATTCTTAACTAAAGTTAATTTACTTAAATTTATTCCAACTTCAAACTTAAGTTCACTTCCATTTAACTTGATTAGCCCATCCATTTTATTTTAATTTACCTTCTCAATTGATCAAAATAATATCCAAGCACATACTTAACTCATTTATATTAGAATTGGATTTTATTTGTACCCCAAATCATTTCTATTATAATTCAATTCCATTTTATTTTTACAACATCTCCACTTATTTTAATTCCTTATCAATCCAAGTCGAATTCTATTTATAATTCAAGTTTATTACCAAACTTCATTATTAACTTACAATCCATTTTATTTAACCGAATTAAATTTTATTAACATGCTCTATCAAATAATTTATTTAGCTTATTAGCTTACTTCCAACTTTTATATCAATATTCGATTTTATTACAAAAATCACTTCATTAAATTTTCCTGAGTTCAATTTTTTTTCATAATTCCGGTTTGGATTTTTCTTTCATTTTCCAAAATTCTAAATCTTTTATTTTAAAATTTTGGAAATACTTTTAAATTCACATAATACTATTAAAATAGCTTTTTTATGAAAATACTTCTTAGAACTCAATCTCTCAACTAGTCCATCCTTGTTCTCACAGAAATTCTGTCATGCATTTATCAGGCGTACGACTGAAAATCTATAAGTACTTAGTAGACCCATTTTCAACATCCAGTGAAAATACTTGGAAAATAATTTTATTGAAAATATCGAAAACATTTTTTTTGAAAACAATGGAAATATCTTTGGCGAGAATGCTTTGGAAATCATCACCCCCAACCATGGTCGCAGTAACATCCTAGGTTACATTGCCATCGCAGCAAAAGTCCATGTAACCATAGGCACTCCACACCCCTCGATTACACCTTGGAACCCACAATAGATCGTAGTTGCATTCCAGGGTTACGTTGCCATCGCAGCAAAATTCCATGTAACTATAGGCATCAGCGCCCTCGATTTTCGCTGTCAAAAATGAAACTTCTCCACTCCCACATTGTAACGATCCGGAATTTTGGGCAATATCGATTTAATAATCTGTGTAAATAATTTAGCTGGTTTGATGATTTTCTTTATAAAATTGGCTAAATTAATCTTTTAAAGAATAATAAATTTTTAATATGGCAATATTGATAAGAATTGTTTTTCCAAAGCTAATGAAATTTTATTCTGTTTATAATCTATATAATTGATATATATTGTAAATGGAACACCTTTTGTTTAATTAAAAGATTGAATTTTCAAATTGTAATATATGTAAGCATATGTTATAATTTGATATTTGTTTTGAAAATTTAATTTAATCTATTAATAATTTATGTATGAATAAATATTGAAATTTAAGCTTTGTTTTAAAACATAATGTTTTTCAAAAGATAATTTAGTTTAATTCAATTATTTCAAATATAAGATTGTGATTTATTTTTAAATAAGATAGTTTAAAAATGAATGTTCAAGATTTAAAGTAACATGTATAAGATGTATATTTATATTTATATTATAATTAGTTTTAGAATATTTTTTCTTAAAAGTAAATTTACATTTTCATATACAAGTATTTATTTATAAATTAAATTTAACATGTGAGTTTATATTTACATGAAACAAAAATTTAAAACACTTAAGAGAACATGTGTAAGCATAATATTCATTCTAACCACACATGTAAAGTAATTAGGTGGATTGAAGGACAAATGTAAATTTAAGTGACCAAGTGGCAACATATTATTTCTAAATTTAATAAATGTTTTTAGAAGAAAACTTGTTTCTTTTTCTTAAACTCAAATTAATGGCAACCTTCAAATCTAAACTGCAACATGCAAAGAGATCAACAGTTTCAACATTTAAAAAAAAATCTGCAAATATGAATGTTCTTCACAACAATTCTACTGCAACTCAAGTGGAATCAAAATCAATAGAAAGCCAGATCTGTTTCAACACTATAAAGCATCAAATTGAAAGCATGCAAAGGAATTCACTTCATCAGCAAAGCAAGAGTTTGAAGTATTTTCCAGATTTAAGAATTCAAGTGCCTGGAATTTATTCAAATCCTAGAAGTAAATTGAAACTGCTCTGCCTCTTTAATTTAGCAGGTGAGTAAATGTTTCTAAAAACAGTTGATTTAAAATTTACTGCTATGCATGTGTTGATTGTCTTGAATTAAAATACTATAGTTTTAAATTTATATTAATGTTATGTTTATGATGGAAGAGCTTGTCTGTTCATATATATGCAAGAGTTCTCTGTTAATTTACTATGAAGGTTCTGATAAAAGAAAAATTCAATTCCAACAACTCGAATCCATACTGGCCTTAATATTTGAATGAAATAGATTTGTAATTGTAAAATAAAGATTTTAAAATAGCCTGGAAATTTTAAATATCATAAATCATGATTTAAGTAAAGGTTACAGAGGAACATGAATATTTGTTAAAAATTTATTTTCTTAAATTCAAAATTCAACTCCATGCATGTAATCTGGATGTAAAATCATGAATTTAGATATGAAGTATGTAATTTATAGTTTAGTGATTCATTCGAAATTTGGGTTTGAATGTTTTAGGAATATTTGTGAATTGCAGATGATTTACATGATAAATCGAGTTGAATTTTGGATTGTAGGCAGTTTTTGAGATGTAGAATTTGGGAAAAATGTTGAATAAATTTTTCAATGAGTGATTTGTTCGGAATTGAAGATATTAGGGTTTTAGTTTGTTTGGGTTTCGGTCTGGCTTTGGGAATTTTCGCGACTTGGATAAGAGATCGAGGTTGATCGCGTGTTGGGGAATGGGGACTTGGAGATGAGACGGTGTTGTGGAAGGGTCGCTGGTGTTTCTAGTGGAGGTGATCATCGATGGCGTTGGGTTTGGTGGTTGAGTAGCTGTAGTATTTCGAGTTCGAAGAGAAAATTTCGATTCGATTTTCTTTGGTTCGATCTGGTTGTTCGATCGTGTTCGTGCGTGTCTATGTGATGATCGGCGATGGGTGCGATGACCCACGGTGGCCGTTGGCAGGAGGGCACGTGCACGGTGCACTTTGATGTGTGCACTGGTAATCGTTTGGGGAAGATGAGTTGATGTTCCGTGTGGGGCTCGCGTTTTGTTTGCATTTTCCTGAGGGCCGACTCGAAGTGAATGTGGTTGGGATATAACTCGAGGCAACCTCGAGATTAGTTTATGATTGACGCGGGTTTTAGGTGGTCATTTGAGATTTCTGGTTGTACTTTGGGTTGGTGCTTGAATTGGTACCTGGGGATTGAATGAATTAGGTTAAGTTTTATGAATTGTAAATTTGTAGTTTTAAAATAGGTGTTAATCAAACTTATAAAAGTATTAATTAAATTTATTTGCAAATTTAAATGAATAACATTTGTAAGTAATTAACCAATTTAATTCTAGTTTTAAAGGAAGTGATTTTAAACAAAGTCACAGGTTAAAGGGTTTAAGTAATGGTTTGGTAACTCAAGATTTCAAATCACTTTTGAAAATAAATAAGTTTAAATTGAATAATTAAATTATTTTAAAATTTTAAATTTGATAAACTTATTTCCAAACAAGATTATTATTATGATTTTGAAACCAAATTGAATAAATTTGTTTTAAGATATTAAAATTTAATTTAAGTTCAAATAATTTAATTATAAAGATAAATAGGGTTAATTTATCTTTGTTATTAACTTTAGAATATTTGATTTAAAAATGATTTGTAATTAAGTAAAGAATTAATTAAGATAAATGAATTCTTAATTAATTATGGATTTTGAAATAAAAGAAATTAATTAATTAATTGTTTAATTAATTTAAATAATTAGTTAATTGTTTATTTAATTTTAAAATAATCACTTAATTAGGGATTAATTAAGTGTGATTGCTTAGTGAAGTAATTAATGGTAAATTTTTGAATGTAATTAGAAGGTAATTACTTATGGAAGTAATTAGAGAAGTTACTCATGGGAGTAATTAATTAAAGTGATTAATGGAATCACTTAATATTATCAATTAAAGAATTGATTTATATAATTGTTTAAAGTTAATTAATTATGGATTAATTAATTAATGAATTAAGAATTATTTAATAATGTAATTAATTATTTGTTAAGTAATTAATTAAGAAAGTAATTAAGATTTATTAAAGGAAGTAATTAGAGATAATTACTTATGTAAGTAATTAGGAGTTAATTACTTAATTTATTTTAGTTAATTAATTAATATGATTAATTAACGAATGAGATTAAATTCAAGATTAATTACTAAGTGTAATTTATTAAAAATGTAATTAATTAATAAAGTAATTAATTAAGGGTCAATTGTTAATTTAAATTGATTAATAATTACTTAATGAAGTAATTAAAGATTAATTAATTTGATTAATTAATCAAGGATTAATATAATCAATTTGGAAGTAATTAATTAAGAAGTTAATTAATTAAGATAAGTAATGACAAGTTGTTAATTACTGATTAAAGAAATGGTTAATTATAAGTTAATTATTTCATTAATTAAAGGGTTAATTAATTAATAAGGATTATTTAATTAATTAATCAAGGTTTATTAATTAACGTAATTAATTTAAGTGTGATTAATCAATTGTAATTAATTAAGGATTAATGTATTTAATTATAGTTAATTAATTAATGAAGGATCGTTAATTATTGCAATTAATGATAGTAATTAAAGGTTAATTACTGATTATGGTTATAGATAATTACTTGAAGGTAATTAAAGGATAATTAATCAGAGAAGATTAATTAAAGAAGGTTATTAGGAGATGATTAATGAATTTGATTTGTAATAAATCAATGAAGCAGGAGTTAGGATAATCCAAATGATTAAAGGATAGTAATTAATTTAATTAGAGTTTAATTAAATTAATTAAGAGTTAATTAGTTCTGCTATGGATGATTGATTAATAATGAATGGTTAATATTGAATGATTGATATTTGATATTGAGTGATATTGGATGATTAATATTGGGTGATTGGTCGATACTGGATGATTTGGATGACTATGATATTTGTGATATGCTGCTTTGTGAGATGAATGTTGATATGAATTATCTATTGTGATAATGTTATTCATCTATCTGTTTATATCATCCTGAATAAGTTAAATTGTTTAAATCCCTTAAGTACAACTTGGACATTAAAATGGCGTTTGGTTTCGATGAGACCGGGATCGGATTTCCATATTTGGAATCCGAAAACCACATCGATTCCAATTAAACATTAGGTCGTTAATCCAAGTGGAGCAAGTGAAGACTCGAGGTGTAAGGGCTATACGTCAGTATAACTCTGTGGGTGATTCCGTAATGACTTGACGGAATAGTACTTATAGATTCGAGATGGAGATTTAGAGTGCAAGGGCTATGGTCGTTGACTCTGAGGGTGATTCCAATATGAGTGCAACGAGATAGTGCCTTCGGTTTCGTTCGAACCCGAAACGAACTTGTATGGATCGAATGCTTTCAGCACATCATCAGGCGAACGATGAGCATTCTAAGAGATGTGTCCTATAAAGGTAATCGCAGCCTCAAGCCTCATCAACCGGGAATGGCTAAAACAGGGGAGGTGCAGCAAGGCTTCGTGGGTCGCTCCCACTGGAGAGCAAGATTTACCCATGTCTAGAAGTCCCTTTTAATTTCGGCTGTGTGGGGCGGTTGAATTCCGGACAACCGCCGGGGTTGCCTTGTTTGGGAATGTTCAGTAAGGAATGGTCCCGGCCTTGTGTTGCAGGGGAGTGGGAGTACTCCTCGGTACGGTGATCTGGGCCACGTACTGTGACGGACGGTACCCCAGTAGCCCTGCCATTGATGGAAACTCATTCTTCCTACGAGACCCTACGGTTTTGATTGTATTACCCACTTTTGTGGCTAGTAGCTGGAATTTAATAGATGCAACAATTTCGGTTATTTCTTATTTACTTGAAAACCCTAGACACTATTATAATATCACTGGATTTCCTATCAAATGTTTTGGTTAGCGTAAGGTAAAAACTTTTCCATGTTTCCGTGTGGGAAGTCTTACGTGATACCTTTTCTTTTCAAAGGTTTTTCTAAAGTTAAGCAATTTTAACCCGTTTACTCACACTAGACCCCTGTCTGACCCGAGTGTTTATTTTCTGTTTTATTAAACTCTTGGGTACTCATATTATGTATGAGTAGTCAAGTGGTTCAGGTTTGCTTGACGAATTTTGGAGGAGGTATGGAGCAGGAAGCTTCGACGTGTAGATATATATTGATTCCGCTGTGTTTGTTTGGTATCTGTTTCTCTTGTATCTTGAGTTGTATGAATTAGACATATGTTTATAACTGTCTAATATGTGTTGTAAAGTTGTGTAACTCTGATGTAATCTGATACTATGTATTATTTTATTTGATATATTATATTTTATTCATTCCGCTGTGAGTTCTCTGATGTTGTTGTCTTTCTTCTTTCTCTTCTTTTCTTCTTCTATCCCTTTCTTTCTTCACTAGTGATGCGATTTCCTGGAGATAGGAAGTCGGGTCGCTACATTTGGTATCAGAGCATTAGGTTGAGCGAATACCTAAGCTCTGAAGCGTGTCTTTCTTTAGAGAGCGTTAGGTTGAGTGAACACCGAGGCTCTATAGTGGTGTCTTTCTTAAGAGAGCGTACTTGTAATTTTTGTATATAACTATATATATATATATATATTTATATCTACCTAATCTGTTGGGCTATCTGTTCGGATTTTCCAACATAAGTTATAGAGGTAGATGGAGTAGTGGTATATGTGTGTAACACGATTACCACTGATGGAAGAGGTCCATATGTTGAGGTTGGAAGTATTTGTCGAGATTGTAGACCTAATACCGTCTCGGATGAGATTTGTTGTTTGGAGTAAGGATTTCTCTTATATCCGAAGGAAATCTTTTTAAATGATTCGGAGTCTATCCTTGAAGTGTAGGTTTGGATTTCGCTCGGGTGAGCAAATTTTTCTTAAATTTGGATTTGATGGAAGTGCAGTAGTAAGTGATGGTGTTTTGACAACTGCATGATGAGATGTAGTATCCTTGGATATTTTCAGAAGGAGTTTTCTCTTGAAGCAGTTTTAGAAGTGATTGAGGAGAAGTCTTTACCTGCCTCAGGGAAGACTTATCTGAGTAGAAGTTATCTGGATCTTCAGTATGGAAGTTGGCTGTTCTTGAATATGAGACTAAGGTCTATGAGTTGCTTCGCTTCAGCATGGTCTCATTTGTCGTATCTTAAGGAGAGCGAGATATTGGTGCTTGGTTTGGAGCACGAGTTTCTTTTGGGTTGTTTGCCATCTCGAAGGTTCTGTTGTGTGGTTTGTTGATGGTTTTGGTTTTCGAGAAGCATTTGGATTAGAAGTCTTTGGTTAGCTGTGGTAGCAGTTTCAGCTCGAAGTGTTCGGTGTGCTGACAAGTGGATATTTTAGCTTTGCAGTATCATCGAGTAGAGTTGGAAGCAGCAGTGTTGGTTGTTTCTCGGATGGTTCAGGAATCTTTATGGTTCTTCTTGTAGCAGTCCAAGCAGATGGTGAATGTTTTCTTGAAGAGTTAACCTTGTTTGGAAAAGCTTAAAGTTGTTCTAAGTGGTAAGGTGAGAACGGTTTCTTTGGAATCTGGATTAGTTTGGATCGCAAAGTGACTTGCGATTGGTTTGGAATTTTCTTGAGCATTCTTTTGTTTGAGACTAAGGATTCTCATATGGAAGTAGGAGCTACTGATGTAATCAGAGGTTCTCTGCATCTGGAGTTGAGTTCCGTATTGTTTTGGTTCCAGAAGTGATTTGGTAGCTAGCCTGGTTGTAAGATGGTTCTTGGAGAAGGTGGAGTTGGTGAAGCAGCTCAGAATTTCTGGATTTGATGAATAAAATTTCCGAATTTAGTGGATAATTTGTACTCATGTTCATCAACAGCATTCTTATCTATTTCAGAATCAGAGTTGTGCAGCGGAAGCGAGGTAGCAGCTGTACAAGGAAGGAAGCAAGTTCTTTTGTTATTGCTTGAATGGTAGAGTTTGTGTTCTGGATTTTGACGGACTGTAAAGATTTTTCTGTTGAACAGGATCCAAAAGCTAGTTTGCTTTGGTCTAGTTATTTCTGGAAGTATCGGCATAAGTTGAGCTGTTCAGGAAGAGATTGGCAGCCCAGAATTATCTTTTGAGTTATACAGATATGAGATAAGGATTTTTGGAATTCGAAGTTGGAGACTTCGTTGTTGTTAAGATTTCTCTGGTTAAGAGAGCAGAAATTGAGTAAGATTGGTTGGTTAGTGCTATGGCATTTGAGATTTCTTATCTGTGTTCTGATAAGATAAGATTTGTTGTCTATGAGATTGAATTTCCAGTTTGGATAGCTGGAATTCATTTTATTTCACACATCTCTAGGGGAGTACGTGTATGATTCATTGTTGCTTGTTGGATCTGTAGTTCAGTTAGAATTGGATGTTGAGCTTGATTTAAGAAGTAATCTGATGTTTTGTTCTGATTGGTGGATCTAGAAAGGAGAGAAGCTCTGGATTTTGGTAGTGTAATTAGTTGTTAGCTTCTGTAGAGCAAGTCTCCCGGTTATTTATACTTGGGAAACTCGAAATAGTATTAGAGATTTATTCTGACGTATGTCAGGATAATTAGTTAAGTTTGTTTGTGTGATTGATTGCTTTGGTTGATAATTACTGGTTGTTAGGAATGCTTTGCTAATTGAATTTAAAATCTTTTCTAGGTTATTAAATTAACTTTGCTTTTAAATTTTGGGGACGAAATTCTTTTAAGTGGGGAGGATTGTAACGACCCGGAATTTTGGGCAATATCGATTTAATAATCTGTGTAAATAATTTAGCTGGTTTGATGATTTTCTTTATAAAATTGGCTAAATTAAACTTTTAAAGAATAATAAATTTTTAATATGGCAATATTGATAAGAATTGTTTTTCCAAAGCTAATGAAATTTTATTCTGTTTATAATCTATATAATTGATATATATTGTAAATGGAATACCTTTTGTTTAATTAAAAGATTGAATTTTCAAATTGTAATATATGTAAGCATATGTTGTAATTTGATATTTGTTTTGAAAATTTAATTTAATCTATTAATAATTTATGTATGAATAAATATTGAAATTTAAGCTTTGTTTTAAAACATAATGTTTTTCAAAAGATAATTTAGTTTAATTCAATTATTTCAAATATAAGATTGTGATTTATTTTTAAATAAGATAGTTTAAAAATGAATGTTCAAGATTTAAAATAACATGTATAAGATGTATATTTATATTTATATTATAATTAGTTTTAGAATATTTTCTCTTAAAAGTAAATTTACATTTACATATACAAGTATTTATTTATAAATTAAATTTAACATGTGAGTTTATATTTACATTAAAAAAAAAATTAAAACACTTAGGAGAACATGTATAAGCATAATATTCATTCTAACCACACATGTAAAGTAATTAAGTGGATTGAAGGACAAATGTAAATTTAAGTGACCAAGAGGCAACATATTATTTCTAAATTTTAATAAATGTTTTTAGAAGAAAACTTGTTTCTTTTTCTTAAACTCAAATTAATGGCAACCTTCAAATCTAAACTGCAACATGCAAAGAGATCAACAGTTTCAACATTTAAAAAAAAATCTGCAAATATGAATGTTCTTCACAACAATTATACTGCAACTCAAGTGGAATCAAAATCAATAGCAAGCCAGATCTATTTCAACACTATAAAGCATCAAATTGAAAGCATGCAAAGGAATTCACTTCATCAGCAAAGCAAGAGTTTGAAGTATTTTCCAGATTTAAGAATTCAAGTGCCTGGAATTTATTCAAATCCTGGAAGTAAATTGAAACTGCTCTGCCTCTTTAATTTAACAGGTGAGTAAATGTTTTTAAAAACAGTTGATTTAAAATTTACTGCTATGCATGTGTTGATTGTCTTGAATTAAAATACTATAGTTTTAAATTTATATGAATTGTTATGTTTATGATGGAAGAGCTTGTCTGTTCATATATATGCAAGAGTTCTCTGTTAATTTACTATGAAGGTTCTGATAAAAGAAAAATTCAATTCCAACAACTCGAATCCATACTGGCCTTAATATTTGAATGAAATAGATTTATAATTGTAAAATAAAGATTTTAAAATAGCCTGGAAATTTTAAATATCATAAATCATGATTTAAGTAAAGGTTACAGAGGAACATGAATATTTGTTAAAAATTTATTTTCTTAAATTCAAAATTCAACTCCATGCATGTAATCTGGATGTAAAATCATGAATTTAGATATGAAGTATGTAATTTATAGTTTAGTAATTCATTCGAAATTTGGGTTTGAATGTTTTAGGAATTTTTGTGAAATGCAGATGATTTACATGATAAATCTAGTTGAATTTTGGATCGTAGGCAGTTTTTGAGATGTAGAATTTGGGAAAAATGTTGAATAAATTTTTCAATGAGTGATTTGTTCGGAATTGAAGATATTAGGGTTTTAGTTTGTTTGGGTTTCGGTCTGGCTTTGGGAATTTTCGCGACTTGGATAAGAGATCGAGGTTGATCGCGTGTTGGGGAATGGGGACTTGGAGATGAGACGGTGCTGTGGAAGGGTCGCTGGTGTTTCTAGTGGAGGTGATCATCGATGGCGTTGGGTTTGGTGGTCGAGTAGCTGTAGTATTTCGAGTTCGAAGACAAAATTTCGATTCGATTTTCTTTGGTTCGATCTGGTTGTTCGATCGTGTTCGTGTGTGTCAATGTGATGATCGGCGATGGGTGCGATGACCCACGGTGGCCGTTAGCAGGAGGGCACGTGCATGGTGCACGTTGATGTGTGCATTGGTTATCGTTTGGGAAAGATGAGTTGATGTTCCGTGTGGGGCTCGCGTTTTGTTTGCATTTTCCTAAGGGCCGACTCGAAGTGAATGTGGTTGGGATATAACTCGAGGCAAACTCGAGATTAGTTGATGATTGACTCGGGTTTTAGGTGATCATTTGAGATTTCTGGTTGTACTTTGGGTTGGTGCTTGAATTGGTACCTGGGGATTGAATGAATCAGGTTAAGTTTTATGAATTGTAAATTTATAGTTTTAAAATAGGTGTTAATCAAACTTATAAAAGTATTAATTAAATTTATTTTTAAATTTAAATGAATAACTTTGTAAGTAATTAACCAATTTAATTCTAGTTTTAAAGGAAGTGATTTTAAACAAAGTCACAGGTTAAAGGGTTTAAGTAATGGTTTGGTAACTCAAGATTTCAAATCACTTTTGAAAATAAATAAGTTTAAATTGAATAATTAAATTATTTTAAAATTTTGAATTTGATAAACTTATTTCCAAACAAGATTATTATTATGATTTTGAAACCAAATTGAATAAATTTGTTTTAAGATATTAAAATTTAATTTAAGTTCAAATAATTTAATTATAAAGATAAATAGGGTTAATTTATCTTTGTTATTAACTTTAGAATATTTGATTTAAAAATGATTTGTAATTAAGTAAAGAATTAATTAAGATAAATGAATTCTTAATTAATTAAGGATTTTGAAATATAATAAATTAATTAATTAATTGTTTAATTAATTTTAAATAATTAGTTAATTGTTTATTTAATTTTAAAATAATCACTTAATTAGGGATTAATTAAGTGTGATTACTTAGTGAAGTAATTAATGGTAAATTTTTGAATGTAATTAGAAGGTAATTACTTATGGAAGTAATTAGAGAAGTTACTCATGTGAGTAATTAATTAAAGTAATTAATGGAATCACTTAATATTATCAATTAAAGAATTGATTTATATAATTGTTTAAAGTTAATTAATTATGGATTAATTAATTAATGAATTAAGAATTATTTAATAATGTAATTAATTATTTGTTAAGTAATTAATTAAGAAAGTAATTAAGATTTATTAAAGGAAGTAATTAGAGATAATTACTTATGTAAGTAATTAGGAGTTAATTACTTAATTTATTTTAGTTAATTAATTAATATGATTAATTAATGAATGAGATTAAATTCAAGATTAATTACTAAGTGTAATTTATTAAAAATGTAATTAATTAATAAAGTAATTAATTAAGGGTCAATTGTTAATTTAAATTGATTAATAATTACTTAATGAAGTAATTAAAGATTAATTAATTTGATTAATTAATCGAAGATTAATATAATCATTTTGGAAGTAATTAATTAAGAAGTTAATTAATTAAGATAAGTAATTACAAGTTGTTAATTACTGATTAAAGAAATGGTTAATTATAAGTTAATTATTTAATTAATTAAAGGATTAATTAATTAATAAGGATTATTTAATTAATTAATCAAGGTTGATTAATTAAAGTAATTAATTTAAGTGTGATTAATTAATTGTAATTTATTAAAATGTAATTAATTATAGTTAATTAATTAATGAAGGATCATTAATTATTGCAATTAATGATAGTAATTAAAGGTTAATTACTGATTATGGTTATAGATAATTACTTGAAGGTAATTAAAGGATAATTAATCAGATAAGATTAATTAAAGAAGGTCATTAGGAGATGATTAATGAATTTGATTTGTAATAAATCAATGAAGTAGGAGTTAGGATAATCCAAATGATTAAAGGATAGTAATTAATTTAATTAGAGGTTAATTAAATTAATTAAGAGTTAATCAGTTCTGCCATGGATGATTGATTAGTAATGAATGGTTAATATTGAATGATTGATATTTGATATTGAGTGATATTGGATTATTAAGATTGGGTGATTGGTTGATACTGGATGATTTGGATGACTATGATATTTGTGATATGCTGCTTTGTGAGATGAATGTTGATATGAATTATCTATTGTGATAATGTTATTCATCTATCTGTTTATATCATCCTGAATAAGTTAAATTGTTTAAATCCCTTAAGTACAACTTGGACATTAAAATGGCGTTTGGTTTCGATGAGACCGGGATCGGATTTCCATATTTGGAATCCGTAAACCACATCGATTCCAATTAAACGTTAGGTCGTTAATCCAAGTGGAGCAAGTGAAGACTCGAGGTGTAAGGGCTATACGTCAGTATAACTCTGTGGGTGATTCCGTAATGAGTTGACGGAATAGTACTTATAGATTCGAGATGGAGATTTAGAGTGCAAGGGCTATGGTCGTTGACTCTGAGGGTGATTCCAATATGAGTGCAACGAGATAGTGCCTTCGGTTTCGTTCGAACCCGGAACGAACTTGTATGGATTGAATGCTTTCAGCACATCGTCAAGCGAACGATGAGCATTCTAAGAGATGTGTCCTATAAAGGTAATCGCAGCCTCAAGCCTCATCAACCGGGAATGGCTAAAACAGGGGAGGTGCAGCAAGGCTTCGTGGGTCGCTCCCACTGGAGAGCAAGATTTACCCCTGTCTAGAAGTCCCTTTTTATTTCGGCTGTGTGGGGCAGTTGAATTCCGGACAACCGCCGGGGTTGTCTTGTTTGGGACTGTTCAGTAAGGAATGGTCCCGGCCTTGTGTTGCAGGGGAGTGGGTGTAACGTTTCGGATTTTTCGTTGCCGAAAAACCGAAATGTTAGGGTTAAAGAAGAAGAAAGAGGTAGAAGAAGAGATAAGAAGATAGGAAATAGAGAGAAAAGAAAATAGAAAGAAACAGAAAGAAAACAACAGAACAACATCAGAATCTCACAATCGCAGCGGAACAACATATAATAGATAAATGAATAATCTTTAAACAAAGAACTATATCAGTTATTACATTACATCACATTACATTACATCATCAGAGTGTACAACAACAACAACAAACAGCGGAAAAGAAATACTATATACTAATAATACGCCAATGCCATCCATCTTGCCTCCAGCAACTCCTGAATTCCAGAATATCCTGATAAACCTGTCTCTTGACTGCCCGTGTGGAAATTGGTGGGCACCCAGAGTTTAGGAAGGAAAACAATAAACTCCGAGTCAGTAGTGTGACTGGTGTGAGAACTCAAAACAATTTATTTTCTTTAAAATCAAAATAGAGGAATATTTTTAAAGTCAATTCGCAATGCTTTTAAAAATGAGACTACCATAAGGCCTCCCGCACACACACACATGCAAACGCAGAATAGGAGGAGATTTCTCCTTATGATAGTCAAAGATGCTTGATACGCATTAAAAAGAAACATTTGATATTATTACTAGTGCATAGTGTAGGAAAAATTCATTTCGAAAGTAAAGATATAAATCTTAGCCAACATACGACCATTATCGTATGCCTACTATAGCTACCATGTTCAATAGCAGGTTACCGCCACATTCCATGGCAGGTTCTACAACTAAAACCGTACAAGTCTCGTATTGTTTCTTTGGATTTCCAACAAATGGTCAGGCCAAGGAACTTCCCATTGCCACATGAGAACACCTCTAGAAGGACGTCCCCGAGAACCAAACCGGATCTCTGCCAACACAAGGCCGAGTTACCCCTAACTGGGTAACTACTGACACGAGTATGCCATCACCCGGTCCTTTGGGACCTTTAACCGAGCGCTCGTCACCAACATCACACAATCATAAATAAAGTGTTTCAACATGAGTAAGTATCTGGGCTCCATACCATGATACCACCCTTTTCCAGAAGAAAATGCACATATCCTAAAGGGAGCCACCCCTTATAACCTTGCCGCATCTTTTCTGTTTTGACCATTTCGGGGTGTGAGGCTCGACGAAGTTTCGTCCACAAAGCCACGCTTTATACAAAAGCCGTGCTTTGGGTCAACAAATGATCATAGAAATGATCACAAGGATAAACGATCAAACAAATGATCCTATCACAAATGATCAACACAATGATCATTTCACAGCAACACTCATCACGTCACATTACCAAACTGGGAATATATCGCTGATAACCTTCAACTACATAACCTCTGAGCTCGTACGTCTCAGGGAAGGGTGTTAAGCTAAAAGAATAAATTCTCCGCCACCAACAGAAATATATTTGAAAGAAATCAGCTTTATAACTCAATTGTAATGTCAGACATACAATTCATACAAGCCTGTTCCGGGATCGAATAGAACCGAAGGCACTTACAAAGAAGTCCTTGCAATCCGAATATTCTCTAATCACTTCCGGACTTCCCATCACATATGGAATTTCTATACCGGGGCCATTCGGTGCAGAAACATTGGACGGTAATCCTTCCGTTTTCAAAAATATCCGGTCTTCAACACCGGTCATCAATGTTATCCATTACGTCGAATCACTATTCGGAATGGGTAATCCGAATAACGAGCGCAATAATTTAAAAATAAGTGTGGCATTCAAATTCAAGCAATCACAACAAATACCTATTCAAAGGTAAATATTGATAGTCGGTTATTGAACTATCAATGGATATGCACACATCACCAGATTCCAAATAATTTTCCAAATTATTTATTTCCCAAAAAATATCTTTACAAGATATATAATTTCAATACTTCAAAAATAAATCAATATTTATTTTTAAAACAAATTCCCCTTTCTTTTATAAATTCCATATTGAATTTATTTTTCAAAATATCTATGAATATACGATTTCAATTATTCATTTCAATTTATCTTCAAAAAGATAAATTCTCAAAACTTTCATTTCACATTGGAAAGACATTTCCATACTTATTTATTTATAAGTAATTCACAAATCTCTTTTATTTTCTATTCTTGGAAAATATTCAATATACTTAAATCGAAATTAAGTAAATATTTCATTCTTTAAGGAAATCATTCTCTTAAACATATTTATTTGGGCCAAAACAAATGTTGCGTAAAACATCGTTACAACAACCCAAAATCACTAGTATAGGGATTCGAAATTAAAATAGATATATAAATCCCAATACTAAACAAAACATTTCCTTTTGGACATTTACTATAACAACAGTGTTATAGTCCACCATTTCCTTCTATTTCTCGAAAACGTCTATTTCAACAATGAATGTTGAAATCTATGGTTTCGAATCTTAACACATTTAAAACATCGTTAGATCGTTTTAATTCTATTTAAAACATCAATCCAAAACATTTTCTTAAATATATTATTCGCTATTCAAAAACGTGAATATACTTGTTAACCAATTTCATCATTTCTATTCATTTTATTTTAAAGGATTATTCACTGTCTAAAACGTGAATATAACTCCATTAATAAGTTACAACAATTTACTTATCAAAATAAGTCGTTGAGGATTTATAAAACAATGTTTATAAATTCCATTTCTATTTATTTTATTACAACTTCCTTTTATAAATTTTCTTTATTAATCTATTCGATTTATAACTCAATTATATACCGAAAGTCCATATTATAAGTTAAATGCTTATAATTTATTTGTTTACAAAATTGTTCTTTTAACTTCATAATTATAAATCTTATAACTTATAAGATTCATTTATTTATCCAATCTATTCCCTAAATAACTTTATAAAATTTATTTATAAAATTCCATTTATAACTTCACCGTTATAATCCTATAGATTTCATTCATTTATGAAATTCATTCACAATTCATTCTAACACTTATAAAAGCTCGTTTTACAATTCCAATATTTTTAATTTATAAATATCAATTTATAAATCTTTTATATGGATCAATTTATATTATTCTTTTAAAATGTCTTTAAACTCCTTTATAATTTCATCGTTTTGATTTATAAAGTAATCAAATTTCATTAACCCTATTTTTAAACTTTTTATAATAAATTCAGAAATCCCAGTTTAAACTATTTTATAAAATCATTAATTCCATATTTTCAAAAATCAACTTTTAACTGTATTCCTCAAAAATCATAATTTTTATAACATTAAAATTATAACGTTTATTTATTTAAGATGAATCAATTCCAAAAATATTTTATAAACGTATATTTTCAAAAATCACTTTAGAAATCCCTTAAAAATCAAAATCGTTATTTTTAAACTTCAAAATTGGATCCGATGATGCAACACATCAAATAGTCAATCACGACTTTTAAATATCATATATCGATATGATAAACAATCAAATATCACAATATCTGAATCGAATAAATATTTGTGAGGAATCCAGTTGGATCCCTCCAACCTGTTTTCCTGCATCCACAAACATTAGCACAATACCCATTCCACTTCGAGGTGGAATATCGTGGTATATGAGATTTATAAAATATTATCCGCTTAATAGGCGGCACAATAGGGTCTCATCCGCTATACAATGCGGGAAATCAACAACTCCAATATATACATATGCCAATATATATATATATATTGCTATATATACTAATATATATATACTATATCACATCCAAATAGCAATCAATCAATAACTGCAAATCCAACTTTAATTTGAGTGAGAAGTTCTCACCTTTGCTTTTATTTTGCAGTCCATTTCCATCTTGACTCGTTTTCACCATTTTAGACCTTGAATAAGCAAGTATATAAATTTATTAATATTTGACCAAATCGAATAATTAATTATCGTTTAATAGTTTAATTAAAGTTTAAACTAATTTCCTTTCATAATCTCTATTCAATCTAAATTTTCTTTGATACTTTCATTTACTGTATATAAACATGATACGATTTATAAATATTTGAACTAGACGAAAAATTTAATTTCTTATTTAAATAAATTTAATTAACTAAAATTTTTCACTTTAAGCTTTATAAATTCCACTTCTATGTTTAAATTTTTAACAAATTCCTTTTTTATACATTCACTTAACTAAAATAATTTATATATTTCAAAAATAAATCATTTCATCCAATTAATTTTCTAACAAATTTTCTTTCACAAAATATTTTTCATTTGAAACTAAATCTATATTTAACTAATAATTTAGTTTTTAACAAATAATTAAATTTTAAACATATTTTCTTTACTGTAAAATGTTTACATACATATTTTATTTTCTGTTTATAACTTTAAAACTTTACATATTTTTTTATTATTATTATTTGTAAATACTGTAAAACAAATTTCTTAAAAAAAAACAAACTTATACCTCACTATAATGATTCGAATCCATCCAGATTCGATCGAAGTCGAACTCGACTATGCTGCTGCTGAGTATCACTACTGCACAAACGAAACCCCTCTTCCTCAAATCGCGTGTGCTGCCCTGCCTTGTCGTCGCCGCCATCTCGTATGCGCACGCGCCTGAAGAAAATCTCGAATCTACCCTAGCGATATCGAACAAGGCGAGCCCAAAACACAGGCGTCACCCACACAAGATCCACACCCCAACATCGAAAAGCTCAAAACACCGCCGCCTCCGTTAATCGCAACACCGCAATTCGCCTTCGAATCGCTGCATCCACCATCGCGCGCCACCGCAGAACGAAACTCGATTTCGATTTGAACGAAGGGCTCGCGATTCTTGATTTAGCGCTTCGGCCATTGTTTTGAACGAGTGGAGTTGATTTTCATTTCTTTACGCGGCCCTTTTTTTTTCCTTCGCGATTTTGTTTTATTTTTGAACGAGGGGAGACGGTAATTTAAAATAGAGAGAACGTGGGTTGCACGATTTGCAGAGAGAACGTGTTTGCCTTCGTGATCATCTGCGTGATTTTAGGCACAATGCTAGGCATAATTTTAGGGATGAAAAGTAACTGATGTGATAAATTTTAAAAGTTTAAATTTAAATCGAATTCGATTTAATTTCAACGCGTTTACTCACCGTGTGCTCACATAACAACTCCGAAAAATACGAAATTTGAAATCCGGTAATAATTCAATATTACGGACCTAATGGAACTGGTTTCGTCGAATTCCGAGACTGTGCCTCGGAAGGCTATTTTTAAATATCGATTCAAACGATTTAATTTCAAAACTGAACAATTCAATTTGAATTTCAATTCTGAAGCTTCTATTACCTTCAGTATTATCAATATGAAATTTACAAGCCTTTGAAATATTTTTAATTGGCTTAAAATTGAAGATTCAAATTATTATTCAACTTTCAATGGATTAAATTCTAAAATTTAATCGCCAAATTCAAAGTTATATTGAAATTTTCAATCTAAACCATCATTCAAATATTTAAAATTAATTAAATATTTTCAATTTAAATTGTTCAAAATTCTGGGTCGTTACAATCTTCCCCCCTTAAAAGAATTTCGTCCCGAAATTACAAGTTAAGAAGAATGCCCTTATCCTATTCGCTATCTTTCCAAACTAAACAGTTTTATCAACTTTCTAAAACAAATCTTTTTACTAGAGATTCATTATCATTTCAACTAGCTTTCCAACTTCACTTATAAGTTTTCAACCAACGTTGTTCTCCTAACAATTCAAATTTAAATTTAAATTCAAATTTTAAACTTTCAAAATTTCTCAAAAATTTTCTAACACTCTAAATTTTCGAAAAATTTCGCCAGCGTCTCCTTTGCACGGCTAGCTCGGTACGACTACAAAATGGCACCACGGCCCCTCAGAATCAAAAAGAAAAGAGAAAGCCAAGTGGCTGGAGAAGAAAATCACCAAATTTCATACTGAAATTGAAATACGTACCTTTTTGTCGAGCAATTCAATTTTATCTTTGAAATCAAAATCTCAATTCCATTTCTTTTAATACACCTGTATATCCTGCTAGTCATAATATCCAATTCCAACATTCCAACCATTTTTCCAATTTTATTACAAAATTTTCAACATATACTTCTTATACATTTTTACTTCACTATTGAAGTTACACATCCATTTTCATTCAATTTTTCATTTCAACTTCATTTGAATTCAATTCACAATTTCAATTCTATTTGAATTCAATTCACAATTCTAAATATTGAATTCTATCGATTAACTTTCATTTACTAATTCATATTACTACTTTAAATTAGTTTCATTCACTAATTCATTTCAAATTTCAATTCTATTTCTTTTACTTACTGGAATTTATATACAAATTCAAATTTATCTTCAAATTTAGCTCAGGACTAAACTTTAATTTTAACTAATTCAAATTCCAATTCATTAGTCCATGAATTTATCAAGTTAGTTTACTTGAATTCAATCCATTTTATTTCTTATTTAATTTCATATAATAATGATAATAATTTAATATTATTACTTCCTAACAATCATGCAACCATATACTATAATAATTCATAGAAAATCATTTCTTCTCTATAAAAAAAAATAGTTTTGGGCAAAATTATTTTACCCGATTCAAAAAAAAAAAAAATTATATTCACTAACAAATGCGCGCTCATATCTATTATTACACTAAAACTCATTCTAGAGTACTGCTGACTCTATCTCTAATGAGTAACATCCAACAGAGCCATGGTTGTCGCTTAACCATATGCTCTGATACCAAATGTAACGTTTCGGATTTTTCGTTGCCGAAAAACCGAAATGTTAGGGTTAAAGAAGAAGAAAGAGGTAGAAGAAGAGATAAGAAGGTAGGAAATAAAGAGAAAAGAAAATAGAAAGAAACAGAAAGAAAACAATAGAACAACATCAGAATCTCACAATCGCAGCGGAACAACATATAATAGATAAATGAATAATCTTTAAACAAAGAACTATATCAGTTATTACATTACATCACATTACATTACATCATCAGAGTGTACAACAACAACAACAAACAGCGGAAAAGAAATACTATATACTAATAATACGCCAATGCCATCCATCTTGCCTCCAGCAACTCCTGAATTCCAGAATATCCTGATAAACCTGTCTCTTGACTGCCCGTGTGGAAATTGGTGGGCACCCAGAGTTTAGGAAGGAAAACAATAAACTCCGAGTCGGTCATGTGACTGGTGTGAGAACTCAAAACAATTTATTTTCTTTAAAATCAAAATAGAGGAATATTTTTAAAGTCAATTCGCAATGCTTTTAAAAATGAGACTACCATAAGGCCTCCTGCACACACACACATGCAAACGCAGAATCGGAGGAGATTTCTCCTTATGATAGTCAAAGATGCTTGATACGCATTAAAAAGAAACATTTGATATTATTACTAGTGCATAGTGTAGGAAAAATTCATTTTGAAAGTAAAGATATAAATCTTAGCCAACATACGACCATTATCGTATGCCTACTATAGCTACCATGTTCAATAGCAGGTTACCGCCACATTCCATGGCAGGTTCTACAACTAAAACCGTACAAGTCTCGTATTGTTTCTTTGGATTTCCAACAAATGGTCAGGCCAAGGAACTTTCCATTGCCACATGAGAACGCCTCTGGAAGGACGTCCCCGAGAACCAAACTGGATCTCTGCCAACACAAGGCCGGGTTACCCCTAACTGGGTAACTACTGACACGAGTATGCCATCCCCCGGTCCTTTGGGACCTTTAACCGAGCGCTCGTCACCAACATCACACAATCATAAATAAAGTGTTTCAACGTGAGTAAGTATCTGGGCTCCATACCATGATACCACCCTTTTCCAGAAGGAAATGCACATACCCTAAAGGGAGCCACCCCTTATAACCTTGCCGCATCTTTCCTGTTTTGACCATTTCGGGGTGTGAGGCTCGACGAAGTTTCGTCCACAAAGCCACGCTTTATACAAAAGCCGTGCTTTGGGTCAACAAATGATCATAAAAATGATCACAAGGATAAACGATCAAACAAATGATCCTATCACAAATGATCAACACAATGATCATTTCACAGCAACACTCATCATGTCACATTACCAAATTGGGAATATATCGCTGATAACCTTCAACTACATAACCTCTGAGCTCGTACGTCTCAGGGAAGGGTGTTAAGCTAAAAGAATAAATTCTCCGCCACCAACAGAAATATATTTGAAAGAAATCAGCTTTATAACTCAATTGTAATGTCAGACATACAATCCATACAAGCCTGTTCCGGGATCGAACAGAACCGAAGGCACTTACAAAGAAGTCCTTGCAATCCGAATATTCTCTAATCACTTCCGGACTTCCCATCACATATGGAATTTCTATACCGGGGCCATTCGGTGCAGAAACATTGGACGGTAATCCTTCCGTTTTCAAAAATATCCGGTCTTCAACACCGGTCATCAATGTTATCCATTACGTCGTATCACTATTCGGAATGGGTAATCCGAATAACGAGCGCAATAATTTAAAAATAAGTGTGGCATTCAAATTCAAGAAATCACAACAAATACCTATTCAAAGGTAAATATTGATAGTCGGTTATTGAACTATCAATGGATATGCACACATCACCAGATTCCAAATAATTTTCCAAATTATTTATTTCCCAAAAAATATCTTTACAAGATATATAATTTCAATACTTCAAAAATAAATCAATATTTATTTTTAAAACAAATTCCCCTTTCTTTTATAAATTCCATATTGAATTTATTTTCCAAAATATCTATGAATATACGATTTCAATTATTCATTTCAATTTATCTTCAAAAAGATAAATTCTCAAAACTTTCATTTCATATTGGAAAAACATTTCCATGGTTATTTATTTATAAGTAATTCACAAATCTCTTTTATTTTCTATTCTTCGAAAATATTCAATATACTTAAATCGAAATTAAGTATATACTTCATTCTTTAAGGAAATCATTCTCTTAAACATATTTATTTGGGCCAAAACGAATGTTGCGTAAAACATCGTTACGACAACCCAAAATCACTAGTATAGGGATTCGAAATTAAAATAGATATATAAATCCCAATACTAAACAAAACATTTCCTTTCGGAAATCCTTTACTATAACAACAGTGTTATAGTCCACCATTTCCTTCTATTTCTCGAAAACGTCTATTTCAATAATGAATGTTGAAATCTATGGTTTCGAATCTTAACACATTTAAAACATCGTTAGATCGTTTTAATTCTATTTAAAACATCAATCCAAAACATTTTCTTAAATATATTATTCACTATTCAAAAACGTGAATATACTTGTTAACCAATTTCATCATTTCTATTCATTTTATTTTAAAGGATTATTCACTGTCTAAAACGTGAATATAACTCCATTAATAAGTTACAACAATTTACTTATCAAAATAAGTCGTTGCGGATTTATAAAACAATGTTTATAAATTCCATTTCTATTTATTTTATTACAACTTCCTTTTATAAATTTTCTTTATTAATCTATTCGATTTATAACTCAATTATATACCGAAAGTCCATATTATAAGTTAAATGCTTATAATTTATTTGTTTACAAAATTGTTCTTTTAACTTCATAATTATAAATCTTATAACTTATAAGATTCATTTATTTATCCAAATCTATTCCCTAAATAACTTTATAAAATTTATTTATAAAATTCCATTTATAACTTCACCGTTATAATCCTATAGGTTTCATTCATTTATGAAATTCATTCACAATTCATTCTAACACTTATAAAAGCTCGTTTTACAATTCCAATAGTTTTAATTTATAAATATCAATTTATAAATATCAATTTATAAATCTTTTATATGGATCAATTTATATCATTCTTTTAAAACGTTTTTAAACTCCTTTATAATTTCATCATTTTGATTTATAAATTAATCAAATTTCATAGATCCTATTTTTAAACTTTTTATAATAAATTCAGAAATCCCAGTTTATACTATTTTATAAAATCATTAATTCCATATTTTCAAAAATCAACTTTTAACTGTATTCCTCAAAAATCATAATTTTTATAACACTAAAATTATAACGTTTATTTATTTAAGATGAATCAATTCCAAAAATATTTTATAAACGTATATTTTCAAAAATCACTTTAGAAATCCCTTAAAAATCAAAATCGTTATTTTTAAACTTCAAAATTGGATCCGATGATGCAACACATCAAATAGTCAATCACGACTTTTAAATATCATATATCGATATGATAAACAATCAAATATCACAATATCTTAATCGAATAAATATTTGTGAGGAATCCAGTTGGATCCCTCCAACCTGTTTTCCTGCATCCACAAACATTAGCACAAAACCCATTCCACTTCGAGGTGGAATATCGCGGTATATGGGATTTATAAAATATTATCCGCTTAATAGGCGGCGCAATAGGGTCTCATCCGCCATACAATGCGGGAAATCAACAACTCCAATATATACATATGCCAATATATATATATATATAATGCTATATATACTAATATATATATACTATATCACATCCAAATAGCAATCAATCAATAACTGCAAATCCAACTTTAATTTGAGTGAGAAGTTCTCACCTTTGCTTTTATTTTGCAGTCCATTTCCATCTTGACTCGTTTTCACCATTTTAGACCTTGAATAAGCAATTATATAAATTTATTAATATTCGACCATATCGAATAATTAACTATCATTTAATAGTTTAATTAAAGTTTAAACTAATTTCCTTTCATAATCTCTATTCAATCTAAATTTTCTTTGATACTTTCATTTACTGTATATAACCATGATACGATTTATAAATATTTGAACTAGACGAAAAATTTAATTTCTTATTTAAATAAATTTAATTAACTAAAATTTTTCACTTTAAGCTTTATAAATTCCACTTCTATGTTTAAATTTTTAACAAATTCCTTTTTTATACATTCACTTAACTAAAATAATTTATATATTTCAAAAATAAATCATTTCACCCAATTAATTTTCTAACAAATTTTCTTTCACAAAATATTTTTCATTTGAAACTAAATCTATATTTAACTAATAATTTAGTTTTAAACAAATAATTAAATTTTAAACATATTTTCTTTACTGTAAAATGTTTACATACATATTTTATTTTCTGTTTATAACTTTAAAACTTTACATAATTTTTTTTTATTATTATTATTTGTAAATACTGTAAAACAAATTTCTTAAAAACTTATTTGCTGCCGAGTGTCACTGCTGCCCAAACGAAACCCCTCTTCCTCGAATCGCGCGTGCTGCCCTGCCTTGTCGTCGCCGCCATCTCGTATGCGCACGCACCTGAAGAAAATCTCGAATCTACCCTAGCGATATCGAACAAGACGAGCCCAAAACACAGGCGTCGCCCATACGAGATCCACACCCCAACATCGAAAAGCTCAAAACACCGCCACCTCCATTAATCGCAACACCGCAATTCGCCTTCGAATCGCTGCATCCACCATCGCACACCACCGCAGAACGAAACTCGATTTCAAGTTGAACGAAGGGCTCGCGATTCTTGATTTAGGGCTTCGGCCATTGTTTTGAACGAGAGGAGTTGATTTTCATTTCTGTACGCGGCCATTTTTTTTTCCTTCGTGATTTTGTTTTAGTTTTGAACGAGGGGAGACGGTAATTTAAAATAGAGAGAACATGGCTTGCACGATTTGCAGAGAGAACGTGTTTGCCTTCGTGATCATCTGCGTGATTTTAGGCACAATGCTAGGCATAATTTTAGGGATGAAAAGTAACTGATGTGATAAATTTTAAAAGTTTAAATTTAAATCGAATTCGATTTAATTTCAACGCGTTTACTCACCGTGTGCTCACATAACAACTCCGAAAAATACGAAATTTGAAATCCAGTAATAATTCAATATTATGGACCCAATGGAACTGGTTTCGTCAAATTCCGAGACTGTGCCTCGGAAGGCTATTTTTAAATATCGATTCAAACGATTTAATTTCAAAACTGAACAATTCAATTTGAATTTCAATTCTGAAGCTTCTATTACCTTCAGTATTATCAACATGAAATTTACAAGCCTTTGAAATATTTTTAATTGGCTTAAAATTGAAGATTCAAATTATTATTCAACTTTCAATGGATTAAATTCTGAAATTCAATCGCCAAATTCAAAGTTATATTGAAATTTTCAATCTAAACCATCATTCAAATATTTAAAATTAATTAAATATTTTCAATTTAAATTGTTCAAAATTCTGGGTCGTTACAGTGGGAGTACTCCTCGGTACGGTGATCTAGGCCAGGTACTGTGACAGGCGGTACCCCAGTAGCCCTGCCATTAATGGAAACCCATTTTTCCTACGAGACCCTACAGTATTGATTGTATTACCCACTTTTGTGGCTAGTAGCTGGAATTTAATAGATGTAACAATTTCGGTTATTTCTTATTTACTTGAAAACCCTAGACACTATTATAATATCACTGGATTTCCTATCAAATGTTTTGGTTAGCGTAAGGTAAAAACTTTTCCATGTTTATGTGTGGGAAGTCTTACGTGATACCTTTTCTTTTCAAAGGTTTTTCTAAAGTTAAGCAATTTTAACCCGTTTACTCACACCAGACCCCTGTCTGACCCGAGTGTTTATTTTATGTTTTATTAAACTCTTGGGTACTCATATTATGTACGAGTAGTCAAGTGGTTCAGGTGTGCTTGACAAATTTTGGAGGAGGTATGGAGCAGGAGGCTTCGACGTGTAGATATATATTGATTCCGCTGTGTTTGTTTGGTATCTGTTTCTCTTGTATCTTGAGTTGTATGAATTAGACAGATGTTTATAACTGTCTAATATGTGTTGTAAAGTTGTGTAACTCTGATGTAATCTGATACAATGTATTATTTTATTTGATATATTATATTTTATTCGTTCCGCTGTGAGTTCTCTGATGTTGTTGTCGTTCTTCTTTCTCTTCTTTCTTATTCTATCCCTTTCTTTCTTCACTAGTGATGCGATTTTCTGGAGATAGGAAGTCGGGTCGCTATACACATAGGTCGCAGCCTACTGTTGTAAAATCAAACGCAGACTATTAGCTCCCAGCAGCACACATGACTTTCGCTATGTTACCATAAGTCGTAGTCTACGGATATAAAATCAAATGCAAACTGTTGGCTCTCAGCGGCACACACGACTTTCACTATGGTCTGTAGTAGATCGCAGTGACATCGAGTTACACTGCCGTCACATCATAACCCAAATGCCTCTGTAGGCATCAGCGCCCTCGACTTTCGCTACACACTACTCATAATCCTCAGGAACTGTTTTGTCCGGACTCCTCACAGGATCAACTTTAGAACCTCCCTTAGGGTTCAAGGCAGTAACACACAATGGTACTCCTGAGAAATTCATTTCAAGGGAGCGCCTTTTTCTCCAGAGCCATTTCCAAAAACACTTTATACTATACACATATAATATCTTCCAAATCATACATCTACTATGAATCTCATATAAATCTCCTTTTCTCAAAATCGATTATCCCAAAATCGATAATTCTCAAACTAAGCTTTCCAAATTCCAATATTAATTTTACCCGAAAATCAAAATCCTTTCCAAATCTAAAGTTTCCCAAAACCTTTTTCCAAAATCCTCATAAGATCCTTTATATATATATATATATATATATATATATATATATATATATAAATATAGATAATTTTTAAAAAAAACTTTGGATCATTTCAAACTTGTATAAAACTCCTTTTATACTTCAAACACCTTCAAAATCCTTTTCTTCCGGCAATAGATTCAACAAGGGGAGATTTATCTTATATAACAAAGATATATAACTTTGTTTATTCAAAATCAAATATTCAAATTTGATTACTCTTTTTTATAAAGTTGTTTACATCTTGCTTATCATCATAAAAATATCCAACTTTCACTTTTATCCATTGTATATTTCACAAAATAAACTTCCATTTCAAAAAAAATCATTTCACATTTCTTATTCACAAATTTTCAATATCAATTTCATTCAAATCCATACGATGTACACTTATCATCCGTACGCTATACCAATCTGAGCGCTCACTCGATCACACAATTACACTTCCGAACTAGTATCGTCCACACAACTTCCTAGTGCGGACTAGGATCTGGTTTCTTGATCAGAAAACGTCATTCTTCTTTCGTAGCCATAACTATATAGAGAATATCCAAAACCAATTAACAATCCATATTCTGGTTTGCCGTCGAAAATTGAGTGAAAAATCCCAACTCGGATCGATATAACTATCTCGAAATTCTGTGCTCGAATCTAGATCAAATCACTATGCGAATAGAATAATGTACGTACATCCTATGTATTTATCTTCATAGATTATCAACTAAATCAATTTCTATTTCTATTCACATTTCCTTTAATTTCTATCCACATAATCACAATTTTTTCAATTCCATTGGATTATCACTTTAATCCTTATCCAAATGGATATTCAATCATAAACATTTTGAACTCTTTCCAGCTTAAATTTAGAAAATAGCATGAAAAGTTTAAAATAGATAAGTCGTTGAAAAATAATTATTAGTTTGTAACATAGCTAAAAAATATTTAAGTAATTGTAAAATAGTTGGAAAATAGTCAAATAGTTATAGAAATTTTAAATAATTGCAAAATAGTTAAAAGTAGTAATTAATTTGTAAAATAGTTGAAAGATGGTAATTAGTTTATAAAAGAGTTACAAAATAGTAAAATAATTCCAAAAGTAGTTATAAAATAAGTATAAGATAGTTTTGTGTTTAATAAGAAAGGTTGTATATATAATAAATAACTTGGAAAAATAGATTTGTACTAAAACAATTTCTTCTGAAAACAGTCCAGAGCCAAACGGTTCAGTATCCAAATCTTCATTCTCATCAATTCAATTTAAATTTCCACTTCCATTTAAATTGACTCAATTCCAATTTAAATAACTTCAGTTTCCATTGAAATTGATTTAACCCCAATTCAAGTTGAATTAATCTTGATTTCTTTCCAAATTCAAATCAAATTCCATTTGATTTTGAACCTATTCAACTTTAATTACAATTCCAAAGTATTCCAATCAATTTGGACTAATATCAATTGAACCCACTTCAATTTCAAATCATCTCCATTCCTGTTTGAATTAATCCCAATTCCCACTTGAATTTGAACCCATTCAACTTCAATTTCATTTCAAATCAATCCAACTCAAATTTTCCATTTGAATTTTTAAACTTATCCATCTTCATTCACAATTCTAATTAATTTAAATCAAATTTAATTTGAACTAATCCAATTCAAATTTCCAAATTTAAACTATCTTGAATTATATAAATTCAAGTTAAAGCTTTAAATGTTGATTTAATCCTTTAAATCAATTTAACCTTTACTTCTTCATAACCTTTTTCTAGGTTCAAATCCAATTCACAATTTGAAGATTATTAATAGGATAATATTATCCAAATTATTTTAAAACACCCATACATTTCAAATTTACAGATCTCAAATCCATTTTGAGATCATACAAACTACCAATTAAATTAATCATTTAACTTTCCAAGTTAAATCCTAATTTCTTATTGAAATTTCCAAATCAGGTTGTCCATTCAAACTTATTTAACTTCCTCTAAGTTAAATTCAATTTACTTAATCCAGTCAAATTTACAAAATTTGAATTTCCATTCAAATTTATACTTCGGATTAATAACCTTTCCACTTAAGTTTAAAATTTACTTCACTTTGGGTTTCACATCACATTCCAAGGAAAATTCAAAACTCAACCTTAGAGTTTATTTCATATTTATCTCCTTTACATACCAGGTTACTTTTAAATTTTAAACCACCTTTGGTTTTAAATTCAAAAAAATTCCTTTAAAATTTTCAAACGACTCGTGTTGAATCAAGCTCTATCATTCAAATAATATTGAATAACGTTATTTATTATTTATTTATTACTTTGAAACAAAATTTTCAATTTCTGGACCCAGATTTAAAGCTCCACAATTCAGATCAACATCAGTTCCAATTTATAAGTCATACTTGCCTAAATGTTTTACTTCTTTAAACATTTTATTTTGCTTACTTATTAATTTTTAAACACAATAATCATTTATGATAATAACCAAGATTATCATATCTAAAACCATTCATTATCATCTTATTCTGAAACTCCTCCCCAATTCAAAATTTCAATTTCAGTTTGAATCCATTTCAAACTTATCTTTATTCAATTTCAGTTTGGTTGTATTATATTACTTCTTAATTTAATTCCAATAATTTAGCAACCAATCACCTTAATATTTATTAGAAGGAAATATTGCTTTATATATCAAAATATATTCTTATATAAAATCAATTAAAATCTTTATATAAGCAAATAACAAGTACGCTCTCATATATATACACACACACACACACACACACACTCAACTCATTCTAGGGTACCGTTGACCCTAGCCTTAATGAGTAACCCCACCAGAGTCAAGGTTCTCGCTTAACCTTCAGCTCTTATACCAACTGTAACGACCTGGAATTTTCGATCCTGAAAATTCCAGATAGTTAGGAAAAAGAAGAAAGAGATGGAAGAATAAGAAGAACAGAAACAGCAACATTTCACAATCGCAGCGGATAAATATAATAATAATTAATAGAGTTATACAAAGGAAAACTGTACTTGTCAAATTTCACTTTAATACATCAGAGTTACAACATATATACATATACAATCAACATGACTCAGATATATACAACAATATAATACAGAAGGAACTCTCCATACGTTCCTGTCATCCAGCCCGTCTCCTGAACTCCAGAACGTCCTTACCGGAAAATCTATAGTACTCGGTCTGACCCGAGCATTACATCAAAGTAACACCCGGGTCAGGCTGGAAACCAGCGTGATTAAACTTATCTAACATGAAATACCAAAGCATAAAACTTATTTAAACCCGGGGTAACTCGTGTCAATTTTCAAATTCACAATTTGTTATAGACATCACTAATTTCACACATCAAATCTATAAGTACCAAAAACTTAGATTAAATGGTCCAATTCACTTAAATCATTCTATACGAGCGTATTGATTTCACATATCAATTTATAAAGAATCGAAGTGGTTTCGGGTATTTTCTAATACCCAATCCCTGTCTCTTCGAGTCTCATGTCATCCTAACCCAAGTTATCTGAATGAAATACACTTCAAACTTTAAATACAGGATGTCCCTTTACACAACAATTCATCATTGATAGATAACCACAATATCCTGTCTGCCCAAACATATGATACTACAAACATTTCATATCAGAGATATCAACTCATTCAAGGCATCCATTATCATTCAATCATCCATAAGCAAACTTGATCACTTCCAAAATAAATTTAATCACTTCTAATTGAATTACTAACCTCAATCACTTAGATTCCTTCACTTGACATTAATTAATTTCAAAGCAATTAATTAATGATCCCTTAATTATCCATCTCAATTAATCACCCTAGATTAATTATCTTTCAATTACATTCAAGTAATTATCTTTAGTTAATTACACAAATTAATTATTCTTAACCAAAAACAGTAATTAATATTTAATTACTTCACAAATTAATTAAATATAATTAATTACATTAATTAACTATAATTAATTACATTAATCCTGAATTAGTTATATTAATTAATTACTCATAAATCACTTATTATTGATTAATTAATCTTAATTAACCTTTAATTACATCACTAATTATATAAATTAATGATTTCTAATTACATTTTAATTTATACTAATCTAAATTAATTACATTATGTAATTAATCATTAATTAAACCATAAATATTAATCACTCGTGGTTAATCTCAACCAGTAATTAACTACCTTTTTATTTTCTTCATTAAATAAATTAATTACTCATTTTATAAAAGAAGTTTAAAGGAATTTAAAACCAAATTCATTTTTAAATTCAAATCAATTTAAAAATGCACTTTAACATAATTTAAAAACTTTATTTGTTTAAGAAATTATGATTCACTAACTTGAATTCCAGATTTAACTTTGATTTAAAACTTGTTTTAAATCTCTACTTTACAATTTAACTTCAGTTTTGAAAACCACTTTTATTTCTTTCCAATTCATTCTTATTTTTATTCTATAATTATTTCACTTCCAAAAATTTACCCTTATATTTCTTCCAAAAATCTCATTTCTATAGATTTTGATAACTCAGTTCACCGAAATATTTTAAATCAACCATAGTATCCAACATTTCCAATTATCAATATAATTCATCATAGGATAGCAAATAATTATATCGCGGTATATTGGTTTATATATAATATCATCCGCTATTATACGGCGCATAGGGTCTCATCCGCTATATAATGCGGAAAATCAATCACTCCAATATATACTATATATTACTATGTAATATACCACATCAAATCAACTCAATCATTCAACCAATTATTTAAATTCAACCATTTAAATTTAAATTAAACCCAGATGAGTGAGATTAACTCACCTTTGCCCCTCCCCTTAAATTTGCAAATCCACTTCATTCTCGATTTGATTCCACAAGTGACCTTGTATAAATATGATACGATTTATTAACACTTGAACAAATTGAAAAGTAAAATGCCATTAATTATTTAATCTAAATAGTGTAATTAAACCAATTTTCCTTGAATAATCTTTAGTAATTAAATTAAGTTGATACACAAGTAGGTCACTATGATCCATTTTATATATCTTAATTATGATAAATAAGTAATTTATATATATATATCTTTGTACAATAAAATACGATTTAAAGTTTCTTTCCTTAATTTTACAGTAAGCAAAAGTGTAATTATATCTGAACCCATCCAAAATATAGAGATATATATTATTGCTATATTATTATTATCTTTAAAATCTGTAAGTGTAAATTATTATCAAGTCAAAATTAAAATGAATAATACCTCACTGCTCTCCTCCTCTAGCCACAACACTCGCGCACGAACACCCAATAGCGTCGAACTAGACCACTAACCCGAGACACCACCTCCGATCTTCTCCAGGCAGTACCATAGCCCCTCTCAATTGACAAATGCACAGCATGATCCATCCTCCACCACCAAGCTCGACACACTACTTAGCTTCACGCGACCCCCTTCCACATCGTCATTGCCACCTGCCTCCTTTAACCGTGCGCAAATGCTCAGTAGAACGAACCCGACTATCACCACGACCCTCGACCTCATGAACCAAAAACGCCGCGACCTCGAGCTCGAGTGCCAATCCCTCCACCGACACTCCTCGCGTGCTTGCCCTTCCTCCGATCGCGAGTCACTCACGACTTATTTTTGTTTTGATTTTCGAACGAATTCGAATGAAGAAGGTAGGAAGGAGAAATAGGGTTTTGAACTAAAATTTGTTTTCGTTCGATTTCAATTTAGAAATGAAAAGGAGAAGGAGCTAGGGTTTGATTTCAAACGAAGAAGGATGAGGTAGCTCGGGGTTTATACTGAAAGCATCGCATTTTATTTTAGCTTTTGAGGGAAGACAAAGAGTACGTGGTGTCTTTGAAACGAGGGTAACAGGTTCAATTAGGCCATCTACAGTGACATTCGAAATGAAGGGAAAAGATCTGATGTGAAATTCTTTTTGACTAGTCAATATAACTTATTATTTATATTTGAATTTCAATTTAATTTTCAGCGCGTTTACCTCTCATATGATCACACAACAACTCTAAATATTACGAAAATTGAAATCTGATAATAATACAAAATTACGGATCTAATGAAACTGGTTTCGTCGTAATCCGAGATTGTGCCTCGGAAGGCTATTTTTAAATATCGATTTAAACGATATATTTTTAAAACTGAAGAAATCACCTTTAAATTCAATTTTAACACTTTTATTGTCCTCGGCACTATCAATATAAATTTTACAAGCCTTCAAATTATTTTTAACAGGCTTAAAACTCCAGATTCAACATTTTACCCAATTTCAAACTATTTAATTCAATAATTTAATTATCAATTAAATAGTGATATTTGGAATTGAAGTTAAAATAAATCTTTCAAATATCTAAAATCAATTAGATATTCCAATTTCAAATGCTCAAAAATTCCGGGACGTCACAAGCTTCTTAATGGTGGTATCAATGCCCAAAGATAACCATGATGGAAAGGGAGGCCAAAAAAAGAAGCAAAAAAGGATTTTAAGGCATCATGAATGGTGATCGTAGGTTGCTTTGGTAGGTGCGTTGGACTCATGGCAGCAAGAGAAGCGTGAATGTGATGGTCGGTGGCTCTCTGGTCACTACAAGAGATGTACTTGATCTCTGACATCGATTAGAGATGCCATAGTGACGTGGTAATAGAGCGACATTGCTAAATTTAACTCCGTGACTAAGGTGTCACGTTGGCAACACAATTAGTTATGCTTTACTGACGTCGCGATTGTTATCGACATTTTCACACCTGTATCGCAATGGTGTCGCTAATTAGCTACCCTTTAGTGATGGTATATGAAAACTTGTTTATTAAACATTAAATTAAACAATGATTTTAAAATAAACGAAAAAATTAAATTTAAAATTTAAATTTAAAATGCATGTAATAACTTGAAATGAAAAAAAAATTAACTAGTTATGAAATACGGAAATCTATTTGGTTTCAAATTTAATTTAAACCGATCGATATTTTAATGAAAATATTATCTTTCAAAATGTAAATATTTTTATATAAAAATGTTATACAAAATTTTCTAGTAAAAATATCAAAGTTCGTTTCGTCAAATTTTGCTCTTTCTAGCTCCGTTTATTGTAATTTGAAGTTTTTTATGTTTCGAATCGGTGTAATTGGCGGCAACGGTGAAATTTTGACGCAGTTGTTGTATTACAGTTATTATTACACTATATGGTTTGTACTTCCTCGTTGATCGCCATGGTGTATTTATTTTTGTTTTTCGACACCCCATTTATAACGTTAAGTGGTTGAATTGTAGCGTATCAGACATATTATAAATTGAAAGGGGCCTGTATAAATGTATACATTTGAGCTACGCTTATATGAGAGAATAGGTCTTGCCATGTCATCCATACATAGGGCAAATACCTATGTTATTCCTACATATAACTCGGCCACGTTTTGAATTCAAAGCAGAACAAAATATATTCTTTACTTCAGCCGCCACCTTTCTCCATTTTCCATATCACCCAACATCTGCGTTCTCGTACCGCCTCCACATCCACTACCCGTCTTACCATCCCATCTCTGCCCTTATCCACATCAGATCTACCACCCCATTACCTACATGACTAACTCCGCCCGACTGCCTCCCTCCGTCGGTTTTCCAGACCCGATAGCAACCCAAATCACATCCCGCTAAACCCATCACCATCCATCACCAGTGGTCGCTCCTCTACCTGTCTACATCCATCAGCCACATGCATTTCACCCAAACCACTTCCTATTCCTCCGTCAGCCATCCTACACCTACACCCCAACCTGATCACCCGACTTTGATTGCTCCTTCAACCCGAACTACCTTTCCACTGCCATACGTCTACCGGACATCCTTCGGTCACTGTTGTCAATTGCTTTGTGTTCGTGTCATGATCCATGTCCATGCATATGTTGAGATCCATAGGCGTGCCGTTGTTCGTGTCGAGCGGTTCTTATATTTGCATACAAAGGTGAGTATTTATACTCACAAAATACTAAAAAATTTTGCAAGTTAAACCAACATCGTTCTGTGAAAAATTATATCCCATGCTTAAATTAATATGGGAAGTTGAATATCATCGCTAGCTGAACACCCCGGTATGTGACAACTAATGATTGTTATGATATATGATTAATTAAGTTGATTTAAATTATCATTGCATATCTAGGCATATAAGTTGTTAATAATGGATAATATTGTGAGTATATCTATGTTGATCATTGATTGTGATATATACATGTTACCACCTTATTTACTAATTGTAAGTGTATAAATTGTCATATGGATCATTGAACATTGCTTATGGTGATAAAAACCCTTTGGACATCTAATATTGTTATGTGGGAAAGATTAGGATGTATAGATTTATTGTCTTGGCCAAAAAGTGACTTTTGACAAATTAACTACCGTTTTTCCTTTATTTGAAAATTTTCCATAAGTTAAATTTTTTTGAAAAAAATATAAGTTAATAAGAATAAATTTTGATTGAATCGGTTCTTTGAATGGTCGTTTTGAAATTCATTTAAAAAAATTCGAATTCAAGTTGAGAAAATATATATTTGTCTAAAAAGTTTATTAAAATGATTTGAATTTTTTCGGTAACTTCATTTCAGTAATATAAAAATGTTTTGTGAAGAATTTATATTGAATTCAACAATCTAATAATTTTTATGTTTTATTCATTAAAATGAAATTATTGGAATTTTGGAAATTTGTAAAAATGTTAAATTAACTTGAAATTTTTCTGCTACTCCAGCATATTATTTGGAATATTTAATGAAGGGACTTATATTTATTTTGGCCTTCTAATACTATTAATAATTTATTCTTTGAAACTAGCAGTTTGGAAATTATGAAATTTACTAAATAATTTGGATAATCTAAAACTTTACTGGAAATCCTAAAAGTGTGTTTTAAGAACTTTGAAAATTAATGTGGAATTTTCTGTAAGTTTGTAAGTTTTTACAACTTAATTAGTGTAAAATATGAGTATTTTGATTATTAAAAACAATAAACAATTTTGGAAATTTCTGAAACTTTTTCAGTGAATTCCTGAATCAAGAACTTTTTGTAGGAGTTGAAACTCTGTACGAATTTTACAGTAAAATTTAAAATTGACAAAATGGCGTATTTTATAAAGGAATTATTGGTTATTAAAGAGAACAGGGTCGGATATTGACATACTCTCTGTCCATATTGGAACCACTTTAATTACTAAGTGCGTAGTGGATGTTATCCAAAATGTAGAGGTTGAATTGGTGAAAGTTTACTGGAATAAAGTAAGAGAACGATAATGGATGACCCCAGCACTTATGTCAATTTGAAATAGCTAAAATAGGAGCCTACATTTGACCAATATGTTAGCTACCTTTAGCAAACATCTTTCCATCGTATTATTATTGGCTTTGAAACTTGACGGGTGCACCATCATCTTGGATTAATGGATGTGGTCGATCTTTTGAGGTAACGACCAGCTAGAAAGGTTAGACTGGTAGAATCCTACCTTGGACATTGCCTCATGTGCCTTGTCATATGATTATCCCTATGCGAGATCACTACCATTTTGTTTTAAAGTTGTTCTATCATGGCGCCTCCCTAGCTACCGACGATACTTGTTACTTACAAGGCAAGCTGTAGAACAATGCTTAAAAATGTATTAAGGGGGATTAATGTAAAGCCTTAACGCTATTTTAATATTTACATTATTGATAGACATACATATGTATCGTATCTACTACATATAGATAGTTTAATGGATCCTTAGGGGATGGAATATCGTGTAACATCTCCTAAGTTATTATGCACATCATACATCTAATTTTGATCTAACTTATATGAGAATTTGAGTTCTGACTCAAGTATGTGTTTTTCCATTATGCTCATGTCAGCCTGAGTATTACAGTGATTGAGGAGTAATTTTATAGAGATGAAGACCGAGTTGGAGACTCCACTTTTATCTATCTTTTATCTTCTTGTTTTAATTTGGACAGGTAGTAGTGAACTCCTATTTATTTCTAGTTCTCTATTTCAAATTCTAAACTTAAATGTAAACTTTATTAGTAGCTTTATGAACTACTTATGAATTTATTTTATTTCTGTTAACCATAAAATTCACTCAAGAATGAAGGTATGAAAGAAGGCTTCCGAAGGCATCGAAAGAAGGGATCTACATGTATTGAAAGATGGCTAACAAAAGCATCAAAATAAACTCATCATAGGGGCTTCTTAAGTATTGAAAAGGGGTTCCGCTATGGTTCAAAAGAGGGAGAAGGATTGCTTCCAAAGTAAATTAGATTGGTGCTGCAAGCATTGGACACTTCCATAGGAGATGAATGTAAGGCCTTCCACCAAACACTACCCCTTCCGCATAGATCAGATCTTTTAAAACAATTGGTTCCGCCACTATCTCCCTTCCCTAGAAGAAGAGTTTACTAACACTTCCCTTCAGTAAGCATTATAAGGAGTTTCACATGCATCGATAGGGCTTCCACAAGCATCAAAAGTTAGGCCATCGCAATAGACGAAGAGATTACCCTCGAAAACAACCTTCCGCCACCATCACAGCCTTTCGAACCAGTCCAAATACCCTTCCGCTCTCGTCAAAATAACACACTCAAACTCTGATGCTTGGCTACAAAGGTGACGAAGGGATCAGAAATGCTTCCTCTTATACTCAAATAGCACAGTGAAGTATCGAAATCCATTCACTACCCGAAAGTACACCTTTTGACGATGATGAAAGACTTCAGAAATATGTGTATGTGGTATTGATGAATGTCAGATCAATATTCACCAATAGCATGCCTTCGATAGAGATGAAAGGGCTTTTTAAGCATGCCAGAAGACCAGAGTACCTACCAACAACTTTGAAACCATGAGAGCGGAAGGATGAAAGTGGAAGGATGGACATGAAAAGGTCTAACCCACCTCTATAAATACAAATCTAGGGGTCCAAATTTAGGGAGGTTTTTGTTCCTACATTTCTTGGTCAAATCAAATTCTGGTAACTCTACATCAAGTTGGGGACAAACTCTATTACTTGTAATCCCTTTATGAAAAATAAAAGAGAGAACGCATGGATTTGATCATTCATGGTTACATGAATAATACTATTTTCAGCTATTGGAGCATGGATGCTTGATAGCCTATGAATATCGAATTCGAATATGAGATCAATCATTTTGGCCATTAACTTGCTTAATAATCAATTGAACAAGATACACACTTATCTTCTTAAAGCATATATTATGTCATAGAACCAATTTGGATATCTTGATACAATGCATATTGTTATTACAATCAAAGCCCTTATGCTACCAACTAAACATGATGAAAATCTAATATCACCGAATCTATTGGACTTATTATATTTTGTCTAAAATAAGACTCTGTGGCATAATCAGATCTACTTTTAATCACATATATATACATCGAGTTTCGAATGCCTTCGAAAGGCACTAGACGTTCGAAGGGGATCTCATCATAACTGTGGAATCAACTCCTTTGTGAGGACTTCTTCGAAAGGCATTTGAATGCTTTCGAGACTATCTTGGCTCTCCAAGGAGTATTTTCCATAACTGATGTATCGACACCTTCAGAGGGGTCCTTTCGAATGAATTCTCTTAACTAGAACCCATTTTGACCCCTTCAGAATGGTCTTTACATAAAACTGCAACATTGAATCATATTTTTGTCAATACAAGCTATTTCAAAATCCTTCGAAAGGGTTCTTCGTTTGATTTACTCTCAATTCAGTGCACATTTGAATGTTGAAAATTATATTGTTAACATTTTTGGCATTGGAGGGAGGGCTTAAACCTCCGACCATATTCCTTCCTTATAGACTAACTATGGAAAGATTGATTTGTTATAGGAAAAGGAAATCAAAACGACTCAACCGATTGGATGAAGAAGCAGTGCATATAACAGTTCTAAAGGAAAATATTGCGCCAACCTTCAACTTAGAAAGCGTTGTGTTAGGACAACCAACAACTCCAGCGCAAAATGATGACAATGCAGCTAAGATTAAACATTTAGAGCAATGGCTACTGGAAATGCAAGAACTCCTGGAAGCGGCCCTTACTTAGAAATCATCTAAAACTACTAAGCCAATAATAGGGGATGAAGTGGTCTCCCCAAGGAGGAATCTGAAGGCTTACACTTTCGAAGGAAAGATAGCATCATCAAAGAAGAAGGAAAGTTGTGCAACTAAAGCTTATCACTAGGGGAAAATGCAAGACAAAACTTTAGAGCAATCCAGAAGCTCAACCTCAAAGGAGTATAATCCAAATTGAAAATGCTACCATAATATTGAAGCACACATAAAGAACGTGGCAGAAAAAGCCATTATAGATACGCTGAATGCTAAAGGAAAATTAAAATTAGATGAGCAAGTGGATGATAACGATCGAGTAGCTCCGTTCATTGATGAAATCATGTCAACCACAATTCCATCTCATGTTAAGGTTCCTTCTATGAAATACCATGGAACTACTGAACCTAATGACCAACTAATGACTTTTGATAGCCAAATGGACCTTTATAATGCTTCGGGGTCGTGCGATGCAGATTATTTTCCGTAACACTTCAAGGTGCTGCTGCAAAATGGTGCCGCCAATATTGGGAGAAAACTATTTACTTATGAAAACAATTCTCCTTCGAATTCTCTTCTCATTTTTGCATATGGAATAATCCAACAATTGACTACACGATCTTAACAAACATCACTCAAAGGCAAGGAGAATCATTAGGTGATTATCTTAAAAGGTTTTGTCCAGAGGAACTAAAGGCCAAAGAAATGAACGATGGAGATAAGCTGATAGCAGTGCACTTGGGATTGATAGAAAACATGCCGTTTTGGAAAGAGCTCTTCATCCACGGATGCAAAAATTTATGATATTTTTACTTTCTAGCTAATAAATTAATTCAGATGGATGAATTGACCATGCTAAAAGGAAAACTAACCCCAAGAAGGAAATTGGAAGATTTGTATTCGGTCGAGGACACAAAAGGTCAAGTGGGAAGACTACAACACCAATTCAGTTGCTTTGAATAAACCTTTGTCTTATATCTATGTCATAACTAAAGAAAAGGTTAATTTCCAAACATCATCCAAGCTCAGGAACTTCCCTAAGCAGAGAAACGGGGATGATTATTGTGCTTATCATAAGATGAATGGCCATAAGACAGGTCGGTTCCAAGTTAGTCGGAATTATTCAAAAGTTGATCCGTGAGGTACATCTGAAAGAGTTTGTCCATGATAAACAGAAAGCACCATGAAATGACAATGGACTCCAAAAATTCTCTATTAATGTTGTGAATGTTTCAGAAGATGAAGATCCATTGAATTTAAGTCCACCTTTGAAAAAGATTGATGTGGTTCATGAGGGATCGCATCCAACGGGAAATAGTAAGTGGGCTAGGAACAAATATAACAAGAAAGCTAGGGAAAGAGTGTTCTCTGTACAGAAACTGCCCCCGCTCAAAAACCCATGACTTAATATATAAATGTAAATTTTTTCATCACTCCATGAGCTAAAGAAAGGAATCCATCATCCCTGTAAGAACCTTTATGATCACAGCTCAAATCGGGCTTTCCATAGTATCTCAAATTTTGGTAGATATTAGAAGTGCAGTTAACGTCATCTTCAAGCACGCTTTCGATCAGATGAGCATTCCTGAGGATACACTGGGACCTGGTCTTGAACCAATCTTTGGGTTCAATAATAAGGGGTCGACACCAGTAGGGCAAGAAAAGCTACTGGTACAGATGGACCTTCCACCATGCTGTAGAACTTTTGAGACTCTCTTTGTGATCATCGATCAGCCTTCATATTACAGTGCATTCTTTGGCCGTCCTACGTTGGATGAGGTGGATGCTTTTGTCTCACCGAAATATCTGATGGTAAAGTTCTTGGCTAAAACGGGTTGGGGTACTATTCCAAGAGAACAATTTAGCTCCGTGAAATATAGTTTACAACTCTCGATCAATAAAAAAGAGTGTACTCTTCTTACTATGATTCTTCTACTATTTTTCAGCCTTTGGATCATGGATTCTTACATCCAACAGTCGAAGCAAAAATAAGATCTGATAAAATGAATAAACGTGTGTTTGAAAGGTACATCTCACTTAGAGGGAAGAGGAAGAGGACAGATGCGAACTCTGTAGAAGAAGGCGAGATCATCAAGAGAACTAGATTGCTGAGGAAAAATGGAGAGGATAAAGCCTAGAGAGGATCTTGAGGAAGTATGTATAGATCCAACTGATTCAACCAAAATAGTCAAAGTGAGAAAAGAATTAGAGAACAACTTGAAAGCAGACTTGATTCAATTTTTTAAAGCTATCAAAGAGGTATTTGCATGGACTAATTCAGTTTTGGTCAAGATTGACCCATCAGTTGTGTACCACACACTAAATATTGATCCAAATGTGACTCTTGTCCGACAAATGAAGAGGCAGTTTCACAAAGTTTGATCTGATGACTTGAAAGAAGAGGTTAAAAAACTAGTTGAAAACAGATTCATTGGGGAAGTTTTTTTAACCAAAATGGCTGGCAAATCCTGTGTTAGTAAAGCCGTCGAATGGCAAGTGGAGAACCTGTGTCAATTACACTGATCTGAACAGAGCATGCCCAAAAGACTATTATCCACTTCCCAGAATAAACCAGTTAGTTGATGCGACTAGCGGACACAAGCTATTATCTCCCATGGATACTTATTCAAGGTATAATCAAATCCTTATTTTCAAGCCAGACGAAAAGCATACAACCTTCGTTACCGATTGGGGAACTTTATGTCATAAAGCAATGTCTTTCGAACTAAAGAACACAGGTCCTACTTATCAAAGGTTATTCAATAGAATGTTCAAGGAATAGATTGGTTGAAATATGGAGGTTTACGTGGATGATATGCTAGTAAAGTCCCTTGAAGCTCGGAGTCACGTTAAAGATCTTGAAGAAATGTGTTAAGTATTATGAAAGTACCAAATGAAACTAAATCCTCATAAATGGTCATTTGGGGTTCATCTCGGAAAGTCTTAGGTTACATTATTAGCGCATAAGGGATTAAAGCCAGTCCTGACCAAATCCAAGCTATCATCGACATGGCCGAGCTCAGAAAAAGTAAAGATATAATGAGTTTGAATGGTAGAATTGCAGCTTTGAGAAGATTTATCTCTAAGGCAACCGAGAAATGCATCCCATTCTTTAATGTAATTAAGAAAAAAAAATTGAGTGGGGAGAAGACTGTAAGAAAGCCTTCCAATAATTAAAAGGTCAATTGGAAAATCCATCGATATTATCCAGCTCCGAGAATGGAGAAAGCTTATACTTATATATGGCAGTCTTAGAACATGTGATTAGTTCGGTTCTGATTAGAGAAGAAAACGAAACTCAACTTCCCATTTATTATGTAAGTAGACGGTTGAAGGATGCCGAAGTTCGATACCCGGTCTTAGGAAAAAGTTGGCTTATTAATTGATACTTATAGCATAAACTCAGGCATTACAACAAAAAGACCCTTTAATAGCATTAAAAACAATATAAAAGGATTTTATAGCATTTTTATAAACATTGTGAATCAACAAATTGTAATGTCCCTCGCCTATTATTCAACATAAAAAATGCTATAAAAAACATGGCTTTTATAGTGTTTACAAAATGCTATAAAAAGTCTTATTAAAGGTTTTTGGAAAATGCTATAAAAACTCTTTATTATAATGACATGTCAGTGTACAACCGTCATAAAACGCTATTATTAAATGTAATAGCATTCCATAAACACTATTATAGGCTTTAATAGCATTTTAAAAACGCTATCAAATCCTTTAACAGCGCTTTAAAAATGCTGTCAAATCCTTTAACAGCGTTTTTAAAATCATTTTTGCAGTACATACATATCATTATCACACTATAATCGACAAATTTACGTAAACTCAATGTATCATTTTGCACGATCATATAGATCACATTAAACAAAAAATAACTAATGATTCAACATTAACATCGAATAATGCATAGTATGTTGTAATATTTAATGAACATTATGCTAAAAGTGTAAATAAAGCAAGTGATAAAAGATCGTACTACACATGATGATTAAATATGAAAACCTAAAGAGTTGTTACTTCAAAAAAACTTCAAATCACGAATATACCGCAGCATATCGCTATTTGTATGCACCATAGATGGATGATTACCTTTGAAAAAGAAATTCAACAATTAACAATTATAACTATACATACATATATATGCATGTGTGTGTATGTGAAACTTAATTATATAAATTTACTTAGTTTATATGGAACTTAATTAACTAAATGGAACTTGATTAACTTAGTTAATTTTTATAAAATTAAATTGACTTATATAAACTTTAGTTAATTTTATAAAATTTAGTTCATTTGCATAGTCATGCTGAAACTATACCAATAACATATGGAATTTCCTGAAATAGATGTAAACTTTGTTTAAAATACTTTATTCAACAATTGCATGCATATTGTTATAAACAAATTAATTTTTATAAGACTTAATTAAGTTTTATAAATTTATTTAGTTTTAAAAAATAGTTGGCTTAATTAATTATTATAAAACTTAATTAACTTAGTTACTCATTTAAACTTAGTTAAATTGTTGTTGTTGTTATATTATTATTAATATTATTATATTGTTTATCACTATTATATTATATTATTATTATTCCAAATTTTGTTAAATTTTGTAAAACTTAGTTAACTTGGTTAATTTTTGTAAAAATTTGATAACTTTTATAAAACTTAGGCAATTTTTATAACAATTTAATAAAGATTTCAAAATAGAGAACATGATTTTTACAAAACTAATTTTAATAAAACTTAATTAAATTTTATAAGATTATTTAATTTTTAAAAACAGCTAGCTTGTTTAATTATTATAAAACTAAATTAACTAGTTACTCATTTTAAACTTAGTTAATTTATTATTATTATTTATTATTACTAGTACAATTATTATATCATTATTCTTATTTTAAATTTAGTTAATTTTTATAAAGTTAATTCATTTTTATAAAACTTAGTTAACTTGGTTAATTTTTATAAAAATTAGATAATTTTTATAAAAATTAGATAATTTTTATAAAAATTAGATAATTTTTATAAAACTTAGTCGGTTTTTATAAAAATTTAACAAAGATTTCAAAACAGAGAAGATGATTTTTATAAAACTAATTTTTATCGAACTTAACTAAATTTTACAAACTTATTTAATTTAAAAAAACAATTAGCTTATTTAATTATTATAAAACTTAATTAACTTAGTTACTTATTTTAAACTTATCTAATTTATTATTATTATTATTATTATAATATTATTATTATTATATTATTTTATTACTACTATTATTTTTATTATATTATTATATAATATTCTTCTTTTAAATTCAGTCAAATTTTATGAACTTAATTAATTTTTATAAAACTTAGTTAACTTAGTTAATTTCAATAAAAATTAGATGATTTTCATAAAACTTAGTTAAATTTTATAATATTTTAGCAAAGATTTCAAAATAGAGAACATATTTTTTATAAAACTAAATTAATTTCATAAACTTTAGTTAAATAATTTTAGTTAATTTTTATATAACTTAGTTAAATTTTTTAAAGATTGGTTAATTTTTATAAATTTATAGTTAATCTAGTTAAATTTGTATAAAACTTGATAACGTAGTTAACTTTTATAGAAATTAGTTAAATTTTATAAATTAATAAAAATTCTAATTTTAATTATTTTTTATATAACTTAGTTGTCTTAGTTAAATTTTTACACTTAGTTAATTTTCATAATTTTATTTATATTTTATAAAACTTTATTAATATTTAGATATTAATTTAATTTTTATAAAACTTGGTTAACTTAGTTAATTCTTATAAACTTTGTTGATTTGTATAAACTTGTTGGATTTCATGAACTTTCAACAACACCTTCTTTGCACAGTTAGTGCTTTCCTATACACCCCAATTAAATATACATTTACACGATCGAAACAAGGTCGGATTTATATCATGTATAACAAAATATACTTCACAATATTGTACACATTCAAATCCATAAAAACATATCTTTTATTAGTAAGTTTAGCTAGCAATCTTTCATATAGCAAAGGAATGTTTTGTGTACCTATATAGCAAAGTAAAGGGAATAATTAGGGTGCAAATCTACAAAAGAGTTATGTAATTATGCAAAAGGTGTGAATGCCAATACTATATGCAGGAAATAAGGGTCTTGAATTAATTCTAGGTCTAAATAGATTTTATAGCTTTTCATAAATTTTATTCATATTTTTTGAAAATGTATATCTTTATTTAAACGCCATTCATATAATGGAAACATTTTACACCTATTGCCACATTCAAATAAGATTCAATAATTGGTATCTAAATCTTGTTTAGTTGTTCTTAGTATTAACTAGTACAAAGTATTATTACTACCTTACTAATGGAGTATAACTTATGGTCTTTTAAAGCGTTGCCTTGGTTCTGCTTGGACATTGACTATGCTTTTGGATGCAGCAAAGTTCTATGTTGCCCCATATACTATATAATCTAATTACACTTCACCATTACCTTATATTTCTAAGAAATTATCCATATCTTTCTTCTTCTTTTTCAACAAGCAATACTGACTATAATATTTAGCATCATTTGAATGAACCAATGGTAGAGTATTGCTTGTTTAAAAGAAACATGGATCATTTCATACACAACAGACAATACTAAGGTGTACCCACATGATTGGTTTTGGCAAACTCTGGAAAAGAGAGATTGTAGGAAGAATCCCTCTTCATGATTGGTTCTGGCAACCCAGGCAATCTCCAGTTAGTTACTCTATTCTTATTTCCTGTAGTTCCCTTTCTTTCATTGTTGTTACTATAATCCCCAATTAAGAGTAAGTTATCGAAAGCTTTAACCAAATGCTTCGCTCGACCTGAACCAAATACTTCACTCTACAAGCAGCGGCAACTAAGTTGTTGCAATAACAAGCAGCGAGGCCGTTGTTTGTAGCATAGTAAAGAAAATCATCAATTTTATGTCAATTTTGGAACTGCAATGTCAAGTTGAAAGAAATGTAAACTTGAATGCTTTCAGTTCTTATTGCTAGGTATATTAAGTCAATCACAAAGTTACTTTCTTCCATAATTTTGACCTTAACTTGTTAATTTTTCCCTCATGATTATTTATTTGATCTTATATTCTCTATTTACACTTCACATACTAAAACTTAGACGATAGTTGGGTTTAAGTTTAGACATGTTAGTTAAGTGTTGAGAAAAATATATGTAGTATAATATTTATATGGATTAGTTAAGTTGTAGGAAAAGAATACGCATTAAAAAAAATAAAACTTACACTTATTTTATTTGAAGTTAGCACAAATTTCCTCCTTTCTCTTACCACTAGGTTCATCTTGTACAACTAATTTGGTAACATTTTGCTGCAAAAGAAGAGATAAAAAAGCTAGAACCTTGGTTTCTAAAAGATGTACAAGATGAATATCTTGAAGCATTCTTATTATTTAGTTGCAAGGTCTACTGCTTATAGGAGTAAACACATAGAATTTAATGCTCATTTGTCAAAGTAATGATTTTATCAATCTATAAACATAGCAACTAACACTATCATTCCATGATTCATACCCTTATCGTTTACAAACAATAACGATAATAAGGTCAGAAGCTTGCACAATTTATGGAGTGCAAGGAAATTAAACTAAGGCACAACAATTCTGCAACTTAGCTATGCTATAGCAAGTCAGCAAGTCAGCAAGTCGATAATTTAGCTAATGGTTAAAAGGAAATTAAACTAAATCAATCAGATTTCTTAAAAACAGAGAATAACGTGTCTGTACTAATAATACAGTAAGTCGGAAACTTAGCTAGTATATTTTTGCTACTGTTATTACTCAATTTAAGAAACTGCACTATCAGGCAACTAAATACTCTAGTACTATTAAATAAATCGTATACTATAATTATATATTATGTGAAGGAAATAACGTTTCTTTGCTAATATTACAAAAAATTAGTTGTACTATTAATCACAAATATCATTGTGTTGCTATTTAGTATAAAAAGTTTAAAATTCAATGATAATACTACATATAAATTACCTTTTACCATAATAATTATAATATTAATTTTTAATATTTTTTATTTTTATTTTTAAATAATAGCTAATACCACCATACTTGTAGTAACAATAAAGTTCAATTGTCTCACTGTAGGCCTATCAACAGATACTTTCAGATGCGGATAGTGCCACATCCATATCTATATCCGAAATCATTTTTGGATATCGAATATCCACATCCACAAATACAAACAAATATCGGATAATTATCATATCAACTAGCGACCGATAAATCAAGAAACATAAATGAAAAATTTTAGTTTAATATAAAAAATTCAATCCTATTGATTATTTAAGTTCTAAAAATAAATAAATATAATAATAATAATTAGTGTTGAGTAGTTAATATTTATTGATGCCTATGATATGAACTTCTTACTTAATAAAATAATAAATATTTTTCATTGAACAAAAATACACATAATTTAGACTATAATATTGAAAATCCGAATGTATAATTCTCAAATGCAGATGTCTTCGTCTCCTCATCCACATTCCTTCTTTTGAACATGGGATATTTGTCCACTTTTCGAATATGGATGATGATAGGTTTCAGAATTTTGGGTATCCGTTGACAACCCTATCTCACTTTTAGTGCATTAACATCTTATCATCGTATATTTTACAATTTATAGTATAGGGTTTTATTGGTAACACAGGAAAGTCATACATATATGCAAGTCATTCATTATTAGACTTCGTTATCATTTAAAAATGATATATTCATTTTCAATACATGAAAAAAAATGATGTATTCCATTTAAATATAGGAAATAGTAATACAATACAGCTTCACTATACTTTTTATTACAAATAACAAGGTGTTGTTATTCAATGTTAACAGTTTCGTGTTAAATAGTAATATTAAAATAATTATAGTAGAAACATAGAATAGCATCTATTTACCGAACAACTTTAGACTCGTTGTGTTCCTTATTGTTTCCATTGATGTTCTTAGATCTATCATGTTTTCGTTCGATTGATCAGTGTTTGAAAAACAAACCTTTTGCTCCGAGCATAAACAACCTAAGAATAGAACAAGAAGTTATGAAATATGGAAACATAGTAGTATGTTACCTGAAGTCATAATAAAAGACTTTATAGCAGTAGAAGACAATGAAGGTTGAGCAGCTTTGAACAATGCGACAAGTCCAGTCATATGAGAACAAGACATGGAAGCTCCCGATTGAATATTATATTTCATGCCTTTCGAAGCAGGAAGCCGCTAATATATTTAGACTAGGTGCTATAATATCGGGCTATAGCAAAATAATAAGCATATGAGTAAGTTTACAAATTTATTCAATCATCTAGGCAAAATGATATAAATTGTTGACCATTAATATCCTAGGCGTCAGCGAGTTTGGACCTCTGGATGAGAATGTAGCCACACGTGGAGCTACTCGTTTCCCTATTACCATCTTTGCAGGTAAAATAAGCGATCTAGCTCTCCTTAAAAAATGTTTGCAAGGTAAAATATAAAAAATGATGCTATTACATTAAACTAAACAATCGAAATGTGATACTAGTAGTTGAGAAAATGAAGATTTGTTATAAATTGTACCAAAGGTGAATTCACCGTGTTATAACACATATTTTAACCATTATACCCTTATGCCCTTTGAATTCAATATTTCAAAAATATTACAGAGGGGAATAATTGTAAAATAACACATTTGTATATCCCTTTAGTGGTTTAGTACCTTATGCGATTAACATAAGATAAAATTTTGTCTCCGGTGCGTTTATCCACAACTGTTGGTATAACAAATACTATGCCAAGTATTGCTTCCATTTCATCAATTAAAATCATTCCCACCGCTCCTGCTTGTTTGATTACGTTACTTTTTTCTACTCTTGATTTAGATGTACTGCCAGAGTGGCGATAAATGATAACTTTTCCTCTCACTTTTGTTGCATTTAAAGAGCAATCCAAACAATAACTAAAAAAACACGTGGAATTGGATTTTCAACTTTTATTTTGAATTGAACTTCTTCTACAATAATCTGATAAACACTTTCTTAATACCTAGATTGATCGGGTGTGAAATATCCTGCATTTGCTTCTATTGCAGATATTGTTGGTGTAGGTTCTTTCATTCTAATAGTGTTCAAGCCTGCTCCTTACATATCCAGATATTTCATAATTGGAATTTTTATGCTATGACACTTATAATTTAGGGCCTCTTTTTTCAATAATCTTTGAAGGTTATTACAAGTTTAATTATTACTGTAAGACATCTTACAAATATAGTACACTTAGGTAGAAAGCGATTATTTGTACTGTGGCTGCAAATTTCTTCTTTTGAAACAACCTCAACACACCTTTTTCTCCATAAAAAACGAGCTATAGCTATTAAAAATGTATTGATGGATTATCTGTGAAAAAAAACACAATTATTCAATTTCAAATAGCACTAGTAAAAATGATCATTTCCATACCAGGTAAGCAAAAAGTGACAGATGTCTATAGTTAGTTTTGAGAAAATGGTATAAATTGGTTTTTGAAAAATCCCTTTTTTGCTCTTATATACATGCACACAACACATAAACATGGCTCTTGTCTTCGAGTTTGGCCCATCTAGCATTTGGTACATGTACGTGTGCCAGACAACCAAAAACTCTAAAGTGCTCAACTGAGGGCTCACACCTATCCATGCCTCTTCTGAAGTGATATTCTCGACTACGGAGGTTGTGCATCGATTCAATACGTACGTAGTCTAATTTATTGATTTTGTCCAAAAAGATTTTGGCATTTTCTTGGCTGACAGCATTGAATGTACCATGTTCGTAACTGTGCAGTTTTTTCTCTCTACTATGCCATTCTGTTGTGAGGTGAATGCCATCATCAGCTGCCTCTTAATACCATGGTGTGTGCAAAATTCTTTAAACTTGTCTGAATTGAATTCTCCCCCTCTATTTGTTCTTAGACATTTGATATACATGCCAGTCTCTACCAAACTTTTAAAGCATTTAACTGAATTAAAAGCTTCTGACTTTTCTACAAGAAAATAAACCTATGCTTTTGTACTAAAATCATCGATAAAGCATAAAAAGTACCTTTTTTACTGTTGGAAATAGGTGTTACGGTCCATAAATATCGGCATGAACCAGTTGTAGTTTCTCCGTGGCTCTCCATGTACTCTTTTTTAGAATGCTATCACCGTGTTGTTTTCTAACCATACAATCAATGCATATTTATGAACTTGTAGAAAGTTGAGATAAGCCCTGCACCATGTTCATCGTCTGAAGAGTATTCAAACCACTATAGCTCAAATGACAAAATCAGCAATGCCACAGATAGGCATGGTCTTATGAGTTTGTATTGAATCAAGAAGCACTTCTTGAGTGTTTGCTAACAACATGAACATTCTATTAGCGTACATATTTGCTTGAAAGATTAGGCCTCTCTCTGGATGGTAAACTTTACACATTCCTGCATGAATCAAGAATGCAAGTCCCTTCACTTGCACCCGTCCCACACTTAAGAAATTATTCTTTAATTCTGGTACATAAGACACATATGTGATGATGTGACTCAATCCATTTATGCATAATCTAACTTTGCCCTTTTCTTGTACTGATATCCTGAAGTTGTTTCCAAGCTTGACATGCTGTCAAACTGGTTTATTCAATTCATAAAACATTTTTTCGTTACCACTCATGTGATTCGAACATCTCGTATCCAAGAACCAAATGTCTCCACATTTTTCTTTGTCCATTTCCATGGAAGACATCAACAACAACTCCTCATGCTCATCTGATTGCACATAATTAGATTCCCGTGTTGCACAATCGAACAGGAAGTGACCTAGCTTATGATACCGATAACATTCCGCTATGGCTTTGTTAAACAAATGGCACCCTCTGCCTCTTCCTCTGTAATCATTTCTACCATGTCCTCTTCCTACAAATATTTCTTCATGTGTCACTTTGAGTGCTTGTTCCTCCACACTGCTTTGATTGAACTTTTGCTTATAGACAATAAGAGAAATCTGTAGCTCATCAACTATAAGTGTGTTAATGTTTTTAGATTCTTCGATCGATACAACAATATAGTTGAACTTCTCGGTCAAGGTTCTAAGAATCTTTTCGACAACAGTGACATGCTTCATCTCCTGACCAATGCTCCTTATCTTGTTAGCAATTGTCATAACATGAACAAATTAGTCATTAATGGTCTCTTCTACCTTCATCTCTAAGATTTCAAAGCCTCTTCTCAAATCTTGAATGATTAAGCACTTAATTCGAGAATTGCCTTCATATTTCCTCTTTTTGGAATCCAATATCTGTTTTGAGGTATGCTTGTCCAAGATTTGCTCCATAATTGTCCTATCAATTGATTGGAATAAGTAATTCTTTAATTTAGATCTTTTACTTTTGTTTCCTCTAGCTACATCTACTGCGCATCAGTGAGCCTCACTCCTGCTCGTGGCTCTTCATATCCGGTCTCGATCAAACTCCAATAACCCTTTGACCTCAGAAGGTTTTCCATAAGCATGCTCCAATGATCGTAGTGACCATCGAAATTTGGTACGGATAGTTAGAGGAAACCCTTCTCTTCACACATCCTTTTCTCTCTTTTCTCAGTTTGTGAATCATTCAAAGAGACTAATTTTCTTCAGATCCTAGTACCAAGCTCTGATACCACAATGTTAGAGGCTTTTTATAACGACCAAGAATTTCAGTCATTTGGAATTCGTATATTTAATTGACTTACATTTGAAAGTAAATTTTATAAGTTGAATAACTTATATTTCAAATATAAAGATTTATTTGGATAATTTAAATTGAGAATTTTGGATTTATTATTAATGGTTTATATATATATATATATAAGATTTATAAAATTGAATTTTTATAAATCGAAGTAATGGAATTATAAACTTGCTTTGTAAATGGAAAATAAAGTTATAAATGGATCTTATAAGTGAATAAGATTTATAAATTTATGAAGTTATAAAAGGAATTAATTTGTAAATAAAGAGATTTATAAGTAAATAAACTTATAATTGGATTTTGGCACATAAATGAGATATAAGTGGAATTATTTAATAAAGGAATTTTATAAGTGGAAGTTTTTATGAAAATATAAATGTGATTTATAAACATTGTTTCATAAATCCGAAATTAATTTATTTTGTTGCCAGCGACCTTGTCACGAGGACGAACTGCTTTGGGAGGTGTTAGAGACATTGTCTAAGGCTTCGGCCGTCTGAGTTTAGCACATGCAGTATTGCTTCGGCATTGTAATCAAGGATCTGACCAATCCGGATTTTCTGAGTTTTGAGTACGCAGTTTTTGGTGCATTAGTGTTAAGATTTTCTGAGTTTTGAACATGCATCGAATTCTTTATTGAGTTTGAGATTTTATGAGTTTGAATTTATATCGAGGTCCATGAGCTTTTAAGATTGAGATGTATGGGTGAGATTTAGCCGTTTTGGCTTACTTATGAGTTTGAGTTCTCCCATTCTTATGGAGTTATCTTGTGTTGCTTTCATGACTTCTGTTTGTGACTGAGATGAGTTTTCTCCTTTTTGGATTAATGGTTCATCGAACCATTTGTGTTTTGCTTGATTTTTATATGAGTTGATTTGAGTTCATTATGGGTTATCGCCGATGATATGAGGCACTTGTGTTTTATTTGAATACTGAGTTTGAGTTACCTCTTTGAGGTAGTATAAGGCCTTGGGTTGGTTGCAAGTCGAGAGGCTGGCTGTAAAAGCAAATTCGAGGTATCACTGTATGACATGGCGGAGAGTAGCCATTGTCGATGGTCGAAAAGCCTAGACCATTACATTGTGACGATAATATAAAAGGTGGACTAGCATCCAAATCATAGCAAAGTGGACTATAGAGAAAGCAGCTACACTGGAATCTACAACAGTGGTTGACCTGAAACAACTCGGTCTGACCCGAGTATATAGAATACACGGGTCAGTCTAGCTTAAATAAACTAATTAGAGAATGATAGGTGATGTATAAGGATAATAAATGATAATTCTTCTCAATAAAGAAGAAGCAACAACAACATATGTCATCTCATAATTCGAGATGATAACAACTAAAATATCATATGAAAGTCTCATGAAAAGGGCAACAACAACAACAACATCGATTAAATCATGTATAAAAGCCTCATATCATTAGCTTCAACATCGACATAAAAATAGGCTTCCATCAATATTGGAAAGCTAGGCTCCATAGCCAAGATATATATATATATATATATAATCACAATCAACATCAAAACAACAAGATGGAAACCGCATCATAGCACCAAATAGGACACGGTAGGTCCCAACAACCACATAATGTATTCACCATATGAAAATTTTCGAATAGCACATAGGCTATATATATAACTCCAAGAACAACATTATGGTGAACATATAGAAAACAACAAAAACTAAAAATCAATAAGAATGAATCTAAAAACAGTAACAACAATGTTATGGACCCATAACAACAATAACTACACGTGTTAATTTGAAAGTTTATTAAAGGAATTATATTCATGATTTTGGACAGTGTATAATCCTTAAATTAAATGAGTAGAAGTAACGAATTTGGTTAGCGAATTACATTCATGATTTTGGACAATGAATAATTCTTTAAATAAAATGGATAATTTTGAAAAGAGATATCTTAAAATGAAGTTTGAATGGTTTGAAAATAATGTAAGTTGTGAATTCACTTATTATTGAAATAAGTATATGGAAATGTTTTCCAATATAGAAAGTTGAAATGGTTTTGAGAATATATCTTTCTAAAAGATAATTTGAAATGAATATTTGAAAAGTGATTTAATTAATAAAATATTAATTAAAAGGGCCTAGTGATTGCTTATGGTGCAAAATACTGTTTGCTGCTTTGATAATTAAATAAACAGCTATCAAAATTTGGCCATTTTAGTTCCTCGACTTGATGTGGGAACTATTTAGTCGTACACTTAGTACGTAGCCATCTGTATAGGCTTGATTATCGTTTGTGTTGTGGATGTTGATTCGTGTAGTGTGGCGTATTACTCCATTCTACCGAGCCTCCTTCTTGGCCAAGGATAGCAAGGTGAAAGTTGGAGACGTGATAAGTCTATGGGACTTAGTTTCTGTGTGAGGTTGAGAAATGCTTTTTCGTTGTTGGTGCAAAGCGACTGGTATCGGTTTATCCGAAAACCACTTCAAACAAGGTATAGGCATTCGATTGTGCAGGTTGGGACGATATTGACATTTTGGATTTTTATAGTGAAGGACTGCTTGTTGATCTTTTGGGGTTAAAATCCCAATATATATCCAGTAGCAGTAGTCTCTTTGTTGTGAAATATCCAATGCAAGAGCTGCCGCTACTAATCCTAGGGATTTCCCAACAGAATGTTGTAGGAAAGTACCTTTGGTTTGTCCTATTCCTAGACAACTTGTATGGACGTTTGTCTGACATTGCAATTATAAAGATTACATACATTGGTTTTTACAAATGTACATCAGTGGTAGCGGAGAAGGCACCTTCTCTTAGCTTAACACCCTCCTTGAGACATACGAGCTCAAGGGTTGTATTTTTGTGGAAGATAATTAGTAGTCAGCGGAAGTGGCAATGTGGCATTCAAAGTGATGTGATATGTGGTATGCGAAAGGTAATCGTTACCTCAAGCCTCATCAACCGGAAATGACCGAAACAGGGTTAGATGCAGGAAGGCTAAGTGGGTCATTTCCAATCAGGATATGAGCATCCTCTTCTAGATATATCTCTTCACGCTATGACGTTCAGGATGTAAATTAATGTGGTTTGTACGCTATGATGTCCCTCGTGAAAGGTCGGTAACGGTCGGGGGATGATATATTTGGTACTATCTAGTAACAGAGATAGGTCGGTCTTCTGTTGGTAGAGGATCCTTTGTGATGTTCCTCAGTACATTCCTCTAGAGATGTATTGCCGGAAGGTAGTCCCTTCACCTGGTCATTTGTATAGGAATCCAAACTCCACTATGAGCTTGCAGTTTTGATTGTATTGGCGTAATGAATAGCCCCGTAATGCTATATGGGTAACCATTTCAGATATGATTAATATTGTTTGTATGCTAGACATTAGCATAATATACGAAAATTTGATATGAAATGTTTTGGTTATCGTAAAGTAAAAATATGTTCGTGTTTATGTATGGACGTGCCTTACAAGACACTTTTGTTTTAAAAGGAAAAGTTTGGTAATTTAATAAATTCAGTTGAGTGTGTCTTCTCACGTTCGTTTACCAGATTGACCCAGGCGTTCTTTCCTTTCAATGCTCGTGTCAGACTGAGTATATTTACATGTTCAGATTTGGTTCTTTTGGAGCTTTAGCAGGCGAGCTGGAGATCTTCATTTTCGTAAACACGTATATGTTTCTTATCTGCTTTTCTTAGTGAGGTTCGTACATGATAGGGGGTTCTAACTGCATTATTGTTATTTATATTTTCAGCAATTGTAAGGTCATGTTATTATAACTATCCAGGCCAATGATTAGTGATTGATTGTTTAACTTTGATTGATGTATGTATATACGGTTTCTGTTTTATAAAGATCATTGATATAATATGATATTATACGTTTTCCGCTGTGATGCGAGATTCTGTATTGTTCTATTTTCTTTTCTTCTTCTTTCTTTCTTCTTTCTTTTTTCTCTCTTCTTTTCTTTCTCATGACTTTCCATTAGTTGTGCTTTTTGGTCGGACACGTGTGGTTTATTATCGATTTAAAGGGTACGAGTTTGCGGATAGTCACAGTTGGTATCAGAGCTTAGATTTAGTATATTCCTAGGCTTTGATGTGTACTCAACATAGATATGGTCAGTAGAACCCTAGATTGAGTTTGAGTGTATTATATATATGAGCGCATATTTGTTAGTGATTATAAAAATGTTTTATATTGTTTTACTTATCCGTTGATTTGTTTATGAATTCTGGTCGTTATGTGGGGCGATATGTTATTGATAGGGATTTCTAGTCACTTAAACGAGGCAAATCGACATAGTATTGTTTTTAAATTGGGTAAATGAAATAATTTTACCTCGATTATATTTTATATATAAAAGAATAATTTTCGAGGAATTATTATAGTGTGTATAAATTGATTGTTTGGTTGTTTGAAAATGTAAATATATGTAAGTTAATAAAAACCGGTTGAATAATATAGATAAAAACAAAAATTGTAAAAGAATAAATTATATAAGAAAATGAATTATAAAGTATGAAATTATAATTAATATGATCTACAATTGTGAAATAGTCTTATATATAAGAAGCGAAACTAAATGAGTATATTTATAAATATGAGTTGTAAATAAAAGTGGATTTAAACTAAGAATTTGAAATAAATCTTATTTAAGTGAAGTGAAATAGTGAAATTATATAAGTCAAAGATGTATAAATGTGATTTGTAGATATAAAAAAGGATTTTTAAAAGAATATAAAGCACTAAATTCACTACTGTTGCTGGAAAATAATAAGGATGATGATTGCAGCATCATCAGTATCATTTTCGAATTTCTATATGATTGATTTGCTACCATTAGTAAATTGGAATTTTGTTGTGATAAATAAATTGTAATTTGAAATCCATGTTGAAATTGATAAACATAAGTGAAATGATTTTCGGACTTATAATATGAAATAAAAATTTAATTTTAGTAAAGTTAAATAAATTGAATTAGATTTGAACCATATTAGATAAGTTACTGAAATGAAAATTAAACTTAAGTGGTAAGTGATTATATAATATGAATTTGAAAAGTTCGAATAAACAAGTTGTATAACTTATAAAATGGAAAAATGCAAGGAAAACCAAATGTTAAAATGGTTAAATAGTTTTGTTAAGCAAAACAAAATATGAATTTGAATAGTGATATGAAATTTGACTTAAGTAAAAGTTAAATAAAATAGAATTTGAACTAACTAGAGTGAACTTAAGTTGTATAGTGAAAGTAAATGTAAGTGAGAATGAAATGACAGTAACTTAAGTGATGTGGAATGAAGTTGAATTTGATATCAAAATGAAGTGATAAAGTGAATAATGAAATGAAGTAATTAAATGAATATGAACTTGAGTTACATAATGAAATTCAGTTTTGGTTGTAAAATGAATTAGCAATTGAATTAATGAATGAATTGATTTGAACTGATGGAATAAATTAGCAAATAAAATATGAATTGAATGTAAATCAATCAAATGTAAATGATTTGATATGGAATAATGGATGTTAGTTGGTTGTATAGAAATTCATTAAATGTTAATAAAATTGAAAGCTAAATAATTGAATTCGAATTGATAGTAAGTGAATCTAAATAAAATTGAATTTGATTTAATTTGGAAATGAACTAACTTGAATGTAAATTAGTGAATGTAAACTAATTGAAAATGAATAAATGAATGTTAGTAAAATCCAATGTTAATGAATCGAATGTGATTAAATTGAAAACCAATTCAATGGGTATTAATGAGAAATAATGAATATTGATTTTTTTATGGATTGGTTGGATAGATATTGGATGTTAGTTGGATCATAGTTGTTGATGGTTGGATTTGTTGCTTTTGTTGCATTTGTTATAGTGGCATATATAGTTGTTGTATTGATATATGTTGTATATTGGTATCACTTTTTATATACATGTTTCTCGTTTGTTTGTTGAGTATTTAGTAGGTGTGGATGGCATATGCTTCGCATTTGGAGCTCACATTCGCGCTATATTAGCCGTATATGCTCGCTAAGAATATATAAGGTACATATCTCAGATTACATATCGTACTTTTATATTTTTTTCCCTATGGAATGCCTTATAACTGAGATGAGATGTATATTTGTGACATTATATATTGTAATTTTTTTCCGGATCGAACCACACAAATCAGGCTAAGGCGAATTTTTTTGAAAATTAAAGGCGTTAGAAATTTTTTGGGAAAATTGGAAAAAAAATTGGCAACAAAATTTTGATATTGAGTTATAATTTGAAATGATATTACTTGGTTTTGAAAAGATAACTGTGAATGAATTTGGAAACTTAGAAATTTTTTATAAGAAGTTTAACTAAAAGATTTTGGGAAAGTTAAACCCTTAAGAAATTTGGTAATCCAATTTGAACGATTTGTTTTGAATGGATTTTATAGTTTTTCTTACTTGGTAATTTCAAGGACGAAATTCTTTTAAGTAAGGGAGAATGTAACGATCCAGAATTTCAGTTATTTAGAATTTGCATATTAGCTTATTTTATATTCAAAAGTAAATTTTATAAGTTGAGTAACTTATATTTCGAATATAAGGATTTATTTGGATAATTAAATTGATAATTTAATATTTGAAATTGCAAAAATAGTTGAATTTAATGTGAATGAAAATGATTTATAAAGTTGAATTAAATTCTATTTGAATGATAATGATGTTATAGAATTTCAAAATTGAATTAAAAGTTAATTTATAGAAATTGAAAAATTTATCGATTTAAGTAACGTGTAAAAGTAGTCATTTTTGAAATTGTCTCGGATATCGACGAAACCAGTTTCATTGGATCCATAATGTTATATTATTGTAGGATTTTGAATTTTATGTCAATCGAACTTACGGTTTGGTCGTGGAAAGCTGAAATGTGTAAAAATTTATTTAAGTAATTTTTAATTAAAATAAATCAATTCTAAAACCTATCTTCTAAATACGATGGAATTGGCTTCCGATATATATTCCATTGTGTTCGGAATAGGCGTAAAACATTATATATACCAAGCGGAATGCTTCAATTGGAGTTCGAAATATTTTTTGAATGAATAGTGTCATGAAATTTTGTATATAAGGCCACACTTTTTTCTGTTTGCAAACAAAACCCTAACCCTAAAGAAGCTTCAGCTACCGCCATCCTTAATCAATGGCCAAGAGCTTCGAATCTTTCCCCTCTATTATATCCCAATCCATCAACTATTACCAAAAACATTCAACTACGACGTTGTAGAGCGTATCGAGATTTACAAATCCAACGGTCATAATCGGGAATGGAGCATCGTAGAGGCCAGATTTTGGCCAAGTATGTCGCACATTCACGCACGTATTTCAAGGCCATGGAGGCATCAAGGTTCATGCCGCTCAGAGGGGAGGTGCGCGCGGGGATGGGCTTCGACATAGTGGTGTTCGGTCGTTTCCTCGGTGATGGTAGAAGGCGCGATAATTCGAGAAGAAATGGCGGCAGGGGTTTCACGTTAGAACGTGAACGACGGGGAAGAAGCAAGATTTAGTGGCCAAGATCTTATCTCCAAAATGAACGACTAGATTTGAAAGAAGGTTTAAAAATTAAAAAAATTGTAAATTATATATTTAAATCGTGTAATCTTATAATTGCAATAACTTCTTCATGCGATGTCGAAATTGGATGAAACAAGTTACATTGGGTTCATATCCGCAAACACTACACATTGGAGCTAGTGATAATTTTGGATAAAATTAAACGCCTTTTTAATTTTATTCGGAATAAAATGTTGCATGGGCAATTGGAATCAAAGTGAGTACAACTCACTCTTTTTGACTCGCTTTTATTTTTATATAGGTAAGAATAAATTTATTTATGATGATTGATGATTATTTGGGTGATATATGATATTATATATATGTTTGTATGTTTGTATGTATATTATTTGGTTTGGATATATTTCTACCTATTGGAGCAGATGAGACCCTATACGTTCCCGTATATGAGCGGATAACCTTTTGTATGTGTGTCTGCCACAAAACAGATATTGTACATATTTTCTCATATGTATATTTGTTGCAAGTGACAGGTTGGAGGGATCCAACTGGATTCGTCATCAATGTTGATTTTTTTACAGATATTGATATATAAGTTGTTATCATATGATATATGATGTTTTGGATGCCAAGATTAATATAATTTATGTGAATCACCATGTTTTGTGCAATTGTAGCATTGGGCCATATTTTGGCATTTTAAAATATTAAAATGATGATTTCAAATTAAAAAGGATTTCAAAGTGATTTTGAAAATAGATGTTTTATTAATTTTTGAATTGTTAAGGAAACAAATTAATTTTAAATAAATAAAAGTTATAATTTTTGTGTTATAAAAAATTATGCTTTTTGTGAAATATATAAAAATTATGATTTTTGTGAAATATACTTAAACGTATGATTTTTGAAGTTATGTAAGTTTTAATAACGATTTGTAAATTATTAAAAGAAGAATTTTATTTAAATAGAATCAAAATGTGATTTTTGAAATATGGAGTTGACTATTTTGTAAAATAATTTAAATTGAGAATTTGGGATTTATTATAAATGTTTTATATGTATAAGATTTATAAAACTGAAATAAATTGAAGTAATGGAATTACAAACGAGCTTTGTAAATGGCTAAAATGAAGTTATAGATGGATCTTATAAGTGAATAAGATTTATAAATTTATGAAGTTATAAAAGGGATTAATTTGTAAATAAAGAGATTTATAAGTAAAAAACTTATAATTGATTTTGGTATATAAATGAGATATAAATGGAAATGGTTAATAAAGGTATTTTATAAGTGATTGTTTTTATGAAAATAAATATGATTTATAAATATTGTTTTATAAATCCGAAATCAATTTATTTTAATTAGTTAAATATGGAAGTTTATTAAAGGAATTATATTCATGATTTTTCACAGTGGATAATCCTTTAATTAAATGTGTAGAAGTAATGAATTTGGTTAGCGAATTATATTCACGATTTTGGAAAGTGAATAATTCTTTAAATAAAATGGATATTTTTGGAAAGTGATATTTTAACATGAAATTTGAATGGTTTGAAAATAAAGTAAATTATGAATTCACTTATTATTAAAATAAGTATATGGAAATTTTTTCCAACATAGAAAGTTGAAATGGTTTTGAGAATATATCTTTTTAAAAGATAATTTGAAGTGAATATTTGAAAAGTGATTTAATTAATAAAAGACTAATTAGAAGGGCCTAGTTGCTTATGATGCGAAACATCTGTTTGTTTCTTTGATAGTTAAATAAACCGGTATCAAAATTTGGCCATTTTAGTTCCTCGACTTGATGTGGGAATTATTTAGTCATACATTTAGTACGTGCCATTTGTATAGGCTTGATTGTCGTTTGTGTTGTGGATGTTGATTCGTGTAGTGCGGAGTATTACTCCAATCTATCGAGCTTCCTTCTTGGTCGAAGGATAGCAAGTTGAAAGTTGGAGACATGATAAGTCTATGGGACTTAGTTTCTGTGTGAGGTTAAGAAACGCTTTTGCGTTGTTGGTGCAAAGAGACCGTCGATTTATCCGTAAACCACTTCGGACCAAGGTATAGGCGCTCGATTGTGCTGGTTGTGATGATATTGACATTTAGAATTTCTATAGTGAAGGACTGCTTGTTGATCGTTTAAGGTTAAATTCCTAATATATATCCAGTAGCAGTAGTCTCTTCATTATGAAATATCCAATGCAAGAGTTGTCGCTACTAATCCTAGGGATTTCCCAACGGGATGTGGTAAGAAAGTACCTTTAGTTTGTCCTATTCCTAGACAACTTTTGTGGATGTTTGTCTGACATTGCAATTCTAAAGGTTACGTACATTGGTTTTTACAAACGTACATCAGTGGTGGCAGAGATGGCAACTTCTTTTAGCTTAACACTTTCCTTGAGACATACGAGCTCAAGGGTTGTATTTTTGTGGAAGACAATTAGTAGTCAACGGAAATGGAAATGTGGCATTCAAAATGATGTGGTATGTGGTATGTGAAAGGTAATCGTTACCTCAGGCCTCATCAACCGGAAATAACCAAAATTGGGTTAGATGTGGCAAGGCTAAGTGAGTCGTTCCCAATTAGGATACGATCATCCTCTTCCAGATATATTTCTTCCCGCTATGACGTTCGGGATGTAAACTAATGTGGTTTGTATGCTATGAGGGCCCTCGAGAAAGGTTGCTAACGATCGAGGGATGATATATTCGGTACTATCTAGTTACAGAGATAGGTCGGTCTTGTGTTGGTAGAGGATCCTTTGTGATGTTCCTCGGTACATTCCTCTAAAGATGTACTTTCGGAAGGTAGTCCCTTTACCTGGTCATTTGTATGGAAATCCAAACTCCACCATGAGCTTGTGGTTTTGTTTGTACCGGCGTGATGAATAGCTTTGAAATGCTATATGGGTAACCATTTAGGCTATGATTAATATTGTTTGTATACTAGACACTAGTATAATATAAGAGAATTTGATATGAAATGTGTTGGTTATCGTAAGGTAAAAACATGTCTTTATTTATGTGTGGGAGTGTCTTACGAGATAATTTTGTTTTGAAAGGAAAAGTTTGGTAATTTAATAAATTCAGTTGAGTGTATCTTCTCATGCTGGTTTACCAGACTGATCCGGACGTTCTTCCCTTTCAATGCTCGGGTCGGACCGAGTATATTTACAAGTTCAGATTTGGTGCTTTTGGGGCTTCAGCATGCGAGCTGGAGATCTTCATTTTCATATGCACGTATCTATTTATTATCCGCTTTTTTTAGTGAGGTTCGTACATGATAGGGGGATCTCGCTGCATTGTTGTTGTTTATATTATCAGCAATTGTAAGGTCAGGTTATTATAACTGTCCACGATGATGATTAGTGATTGATTGTTTAACTCTGATTGATGTATGTATATACAATTTCTGTTTTGTAAAGATCGTTGATATGATATTATATGTTTTCCACTGCAATGTGAGATTCTGTATTGTTCTATTTGCTTTTCTTCTCCTCTCTTTCTTCTCTTCTCGTCTTCTCTCTTCTTTTCTTTCTCATGACTTTCCGTTAGTATGTGCTTTTTGAGTTGGACATGTGTGGTTTATTGTCGATTCAAAAGGCACGGATTTGCAGGTCATCGCATTTTTAACAGAAAAGAACTGATTTTGTTGAAATACAAAGATGGCTTATATAGCCTTATAGAGAAACAAGAAAATAGCCCATATGTGCGACAACTCTGCAACGTGGTTAACATCGGTTGAAAAATTAAAATAGCAAACTAGGATTTATTCGAACAGAAAACTAAGCATGCTAAGACTGATTTAAATAAAAACTCCTTCAATAACATCAACTCCATCCTTAATTGCCTCATTGAATGCAGCCAAAAGATCAGCATCGTAGCATCCAGAGTCCAACAAGCTTTGTAGACAACAACTCTAGACATTGGTGCATCTCCATGAGCCCCACTAGAAGCTAAGCCATTGAAGTTCATGTTATTTATGAAGCAAACCAACAACACAATCCTATTTTACAATTGCAAAATTAGAATGTACATGTATTTTTAAGCTCGAGGATTTGATAGAATATTAGAGCTCATAAATCTATTTTTTAGCTCATAAATTTGTTACAACTCATTGTTTATTCATAAATTGAATATGTGAATTTTGAAGACCTATGATGGTACCTCAAGAATAAGGGTGCCTAATATGACTTGTCCATGTAGGTTATACTATTTTCCTCAATTGGAAACACAAGTACATGCATGAGGGAAGAGCAACGAGAGGAGAAAAAGTGGAATAAAAAAAGCAACAGACAAGGTAAATTAGCGTAAAGGTTACATGAGGTATGGTTGAGAACTGCTAGTAAATTGGCAAGGCCATTATAGTGTGATCCTAGAGGTATTGGGTTAGAATTACACTATCTAACAAATGAAAAAAAGGGAAAATGTAACGAGATAAGCTATGTTTGGATAAAAGAGTAATAACATGTACAATCAAATGTAAATATGTTTGTACATTCCAAACAAGAAAAAAAATGTAAATCGAGAAATCGAACTAGCTATAAGAAACTATAGATGAAGAAATAACCACATGTAGGAGGAAAATACAAAAATAAAACAACAGTCATAACTTACGTAGGAAGAACTTATGTATCATTACTAAACTGGGAGTTTAAAATGGAACACTGTTTAACTATATTATATGTTTCATTTTCTGAGCATTTATGCAGTTAAGCATATATATCACACACTAATGATTTACCAGACCATATCCAAATTAACCTCAATGAATTCCTTTACACATCAAATGACTTTTAACTCATCTAATTCCAAGCAACCAATTACACATGAAAATTATCAAATCAAGTAACCAAAATTATTCACCAAATCATAGCTAAGCTAAAAAGTTAACAAATTTCTATAAAGACAATTAACATATTAACAACAAACTAATTTATCTATGCAGTAATGAATGAAGAAAAAGAAAAGGAAGAACAGGAAGTTTAGAAGAAACTGATGATACACCTTCAGAAATTTTCCCCTGCATAACTATAAGATGGCTCAATCAATATTGAACCGTATATATTACTAAAATGCATGTACATAACTAGCCAGATTTCACACACACAGATAATATATATCCATGAGCAGTTAAGATTCATATATATGTGCACTTGATTATTACACATATCTCAAGAATGTTGATTCGCTTTCTTTTGGCGGACATTCACTTGATTATTACAAATACTTTTGATATAGACCCAATGCATTAAACTATCCTCTGACCTATTTAGAAGATAAACATGTTTGTGCCTAGTTATAAGATAGAGAAGTATAACAGCATATGGGAAGTCACGTTTATTTATAGGCTTGCCACACATTGCATAAGCATACACAACAACTACTTGCTATATATCATAGCTTCATACATACTAAGTGGCATGAAAACAAATAATTGAAAGCGCATGTTCATATTATCTCCATTGTTATATACAAACAATTCGATTGTTTATATTTGGTCACCAAATAATGATGCAAATAATTCAAAACATGGTGCTTCAACTAATCATTGAAATACAAAACTAAGATTTTTGCTACTATTCAAAACTTATAACAAGCATTTTATCGGCAATACTTATATAGCTCCAACTACCAGTGCATAATTTGGCTAAAAACTTTCCTAAACATAAATCATACCTTCAACGAATTATTTAACTAAACTCAATCCTAAAATAACCCTAGTAAGTTTGGACTTTTCTACCATATGAAAAGAAAAAAACATTTGGGTGGAAAAGGATCACCTCATTTCTAATAGTCAAAAAAAGTTAAAAAAGTGTCCTAAATTATCTCAATAGCCTAAACAAATCATAAAACCAAGTTGTTTATGTAAACCAATAAAGCTAATTCTATGAAAAATCTATTTTCATTAAAAAGGAAATCCAAAAGAAAATATGAATATTGTTTAGTTAAGACAACTCTAAACCAGTATACAAATATGAATTAAGCTGACCTCTTTAACTGAGCCATTTTAGGTACTTGAGAGTCCTTATAGGGAAACTTGAAGCTGAATGAGAGAGGTTTCTTATTGTCTATGTTTCAGATTTTAGAGTGGAGGAAAGAAAGAGGAAAAATAGAAATGAGTGATTAGAGGTTTTAGGTTTCTTATTGTAGGGTAAGGGGAAAATAAGCTTTAAACTGGAAATAAAAATAACATAGGGAAATTTAGGCAGGCTATCAAAGTGTACTGGATAGTAACCTTAACATAGCGTTATGTTGTGCTATGCTCGGATTCTCAAATTAGGATGAGACATATACAATAGCAAGTAATGTAAAAGCGCTGAGTTTAGATGCTATCAAACATGATATTTCTTGCAGTGGAGCATACTTCCAAGCACATCCGATTAGAGTATTGATTAACTTTCCACTCAAGCAAGTTTTTAGTACAACCGAGACTTCGGGCAGGTTAGTAAAATGGGGAATTGAACTTAGCCAATACGACATCAAATTTCAACCACGAGCAGCAATCGAGAAAGCAATAGTAGATTTTATCAATGAATGCATAGGCTTTGTTAAAGAGAAGAAAGAAAAAGATCAAAAGCCCAAATGACAAATATTTGTGGATGGTGTGTCAAATAAGCAAGGATTCGGAGTAGGGTATGTCATAATCACACCAAATGGGCACCGACACACTATGCAATGAACTTTGGATTTCATGCAACAATCAACATAGCTAAGTATGAATCAATGGTAGCAGGACTAACTTTAGCACCACAACTCAAAATCCCACAAATTCATATGTTAAGTGACTCTCAACTAATGGTAAATTAGATAAAGCAGATATATTAGACTAAAGACGCTAGACTATCCCTATATGTTAAGAAGGTGCTAAAAATGTTTACCCTATTTGAAAAAATTTCTATACACTAAGTCCCAAGGGAGGGATAATTCCCACGCAGATTCATTAGCAAAATTGGCTAGTTCAAGGGGAGCTCCAAAAACCTGTATCATACTAGTAAGGTATCAAACAAGTCCCAGCATTAAAGAGAAAATGCTCGAACCAGGGAAAGAACTATTGGTTTTAACTAGATCCCGAGCCATGACACAAGAAAGAAAAATTGATGAAGTAATTCCATGTGAAGATCCTATTCATTTAAGAACAGGTAGCTACTACAAGAACACTTAGATGACACTTATTATAGAATATCATACCGACGGAATACTACCATCCGACAAAATGGATGCTAAGAGAATCAGACGTCCAGCTCCAATCTTCACTATTGTAGATGGACTTATTTATAAGAAAGGATATGTCCTTCTTATTTAAGATATGTAAATCCTAAAGATGGGTTGAAATTACTAAAAGAAGCACATGCAGGGTTTTGTGGAGACCATTCCAATGGGATAAATTTGGCTAACAAACTAATGAGCCAAAGTTTCTATTGGCTTCAAATGACTGGTCAAGCTATAGAGCACGTGAAGAAGTATGAAAGGTGCCAAAAATATTCAAAGATTTCCCATTTACCACCAAGCCAATTAACCTCGATCTTCGGTCAATGGCCTTTGTGAATGAGGAATCGATTTGATTGAACCATTGCAAATTTCTAAAGGAGAGGCAAAGTACGCCATAGTTGACATTGATTACCTTACCAAATGGGTAGAAGCAGAACCACTTCCTAAAATCACTTCTGAGAAAGTACTTAGATTTGTTATTAAGAACATCATCACTAGTTTCATGATCCCATAGAAGACTATATCTGACAATGGAATGCAATTTGAAAGTGAAAAGTTTTCTCAAAGAACTGAATCGTCGAAAGAATTCTTCCGTAGCACATCCAAAGGCTAATGGAGCCCTCGAAGTAGCCAATAAGACTATTAAGACCATTTTGAAAAAACGACTGAATAAGTCCAAGGAAAAAGTCATGACCCGAAATCTAGCGTTTGAAAATACTCACTTGTATTCGACTGCCGGAGATTCAAACGTCGAACTCCAGTTCGGATGGAACTTATAACAACATTAGATGAAAATAAACAGCAGAACAAAAGATGATTTCATTAATCAACACCACAAATAAACACTGATATAATATTCGTTACAACAATATCACCAACATCAGAGTACTACACATAAGATACAACAACAAAATGACAACTCTATACCGGAATAACAGAGTTATCAAAGCTTCAAGAAAGTCTTCAAAAGAAAGAGAGCGATAGCGAGATTCCAAATTAAGCACCTTTAGATCCAAAGCTTACAAAATCCGATAACTCCAAAAGACTTCAAAGATCCAAATCTACTATCCAAGCTAGCTCCAAAACACGGATAACCTGCTTCTAGGCCGCACGTGTGGAAATTATGAGCACACAGAGTTTAGGAAGGGAACAATAAACTCTGGGTCAGTCATGGGACTGGTATGAGTAAACAAAAATAGTTGTTTGTATAAAAATACTTTATAAAAGAAATCCGATATGCTTTTTGGAAAATGAAACTACTATAAGACCTCCCCGTACACACATAATGCAGTCGCACAATTGGAGGAGATTTCTTCTTATGATAGTCAAACATGCTTGACATGAGAAAACTCTTTTGATATTACTATTAGTGCATATTGTGAAAACATTTCGAAAGTATAATATAAATCTTAGCCAGCATAGACATTTCGTACTATGCCTACTATAACTACCATCCAAACAGTGGTGACCACCATAAGTAAATGGAAGATTATACAACTAAAACCGTACAGGGTTCGTATTGGTGATTGGATTTTCAATAAATGGTCAGGCTAAGGAACTTCCTATGCCACATGGGTACGCCTCTGGAGGGACGTCCCGAGAACGTACCCGGATCTCTGCCAACACAAGGCCGGGTTACCTCTGTAACTAGGTAACTCCTATCAACTATGCCATCCATCGGTCGTTAAAACCTTTATCTGAGGGCCCTCAACCACAAAGCAACAATCACAAAGTAATGAATTTGCATCAACCACATAGGTTAAATATCTGGGCTCCATACCATGATATCATCTTTTTCTAGCAGGAAATAGACATACCCTAAAGGGCGCGACCCTCATAACCTTGCCGCATCTTTCCTGTTTCGACAATTTCCGGGATGTGAGGTCCGACGAGGTCTCGTCCATAATGCTACTCTTTACACAAAAGCCATGATTTGATCAACAAATGATCGGCAACACACAGCAGCACTCAGCATGCCATACTACCAAATTGGGAGTATATCACTGATAACTATCAACTACATAACCTTTGAGCTCGTACGGCTCAGAGAAGGGTGTTAAGCTAAGAGAATAAATTCTACACCACCAAATAGAAATGTATTTGATTGAGTTCAGTTTTATATCACAAAGTGTAATGTCATACATACAACCATACAAGTCTGTTCCGAGTTCGAACAGAACCAAAGGCAGTTCATCCCATAAAGGAAGAAGCCCTTGCAATCCGGGTATCCACAATTCCGATCGGACTTCCCATCACATATGGAGATCTCTATACCGGAGCAACTCAATGTAGAGTCATTCGACAGGTTATCCTATCGTTCTCGAAGACACCCGGTCTTCACCACCGTCTTCAAATGCTATCCATTTTGTCATATCACTGTTCGAAATGGGTTATATGACAAAAAGTCCTCTCCCAGCTAAAACGAATAATGAGCGCATAATTTAAAAATATATGGATATATCATTCACAAAGATTCACTTTCAGGGTTCGATGTGGGTTTCAGATAACCAACTGGAATCCGACTCCCTATCGCATTGAAATTCAAATGCCATTATGAGGCCAGGTGTTTGGGTTAACAATTTCAATTCAATACAACAATTCACATCCACATAACAACATATCACAGGCATCATAGAATATCCAAGCACTTTGCATCACACAATATTACATATCAGAGACATCACACAATTCAGGTGGTATATCTAAATCATTTGTAAGTAAAATTAATTAACCATGTGGTTATAATTGATTAACTCGGAATAAAATAAATACTTATGAATTAATTAACTAACTTTATTAAATTAACATTTAGTAATTACAAACCAATTAAATTAATTATTTAATTAATTACTTACATAATTAACTTCACTAATTATCCTTAATAAATGATTAATTATCCTTAATTATTTGCTAATTGATCATTAATAATAAATTTATTAATCTTAAATTATTAATTAATTAAACTTTAATCATGTATTAATTAAACTTAATCAAGTCATTAACTAACTTTAAACTATATAATTAATTATTTATTTAATTACTTATTCTTAATCCTTAATTAATTAACCCTTAATTATTGATTATTAATATCTAATTATTAACTAAAAATCCTTTTAAACAATATTTAATTGATTTTCCTTATTAATTAATTAACCTTTATTAAAAATTAATTTACCTTTAATCAATCTTTAATTAACCTTGGAAATGAGTTATCATTAACCAAGTAATTCTAACCCTTAAGATAATTACCTTTTGAAAACATTTTTATCTTACTAATTTATCACTTAATTACATTATTAAGTTTAAAAACAAGGTTACATATATTAAACACTTTTAATCTTGATTAATTTAAAAATAATTTATTTCAAACCTTTAATTTATACCGAACTTAAATAACTCATTTTATATCAAAGAAGTTGTTAAGAAAGATTTTTAAACTTGATTTAGTTTAAAATTTCAAACCTTGAAATATGTTTGTTTCAAAATCATGCTATATCAATAAAAACCGAGCCTAACCACGTTTTCCCCTGAGCATGATCCCGAGCATTTCGTTTATTTATCTTCTTCGAGTCTTCCCCGATTAATCTCGAGTACGTCCCCGAGGCCACAATCTTCTTCCTCAAACCCAAATGTCACTGACATAAAATCAATGCCATGCACATGCACAACGGTCCCAACCATCACCGATCGAAGCTACTATCGTAGACATATCGGCGATGATCTCCAAGAACCCCATGAACACCTAGATATCCAAAACGTTGACTAAATCGCGATCGAGCTATTTACCCCAACTGATATTAAACTTGGTCATCAGAAAACCCTCTTGTTTGATCTCCTCAGGCCACCAGCGATGTTGAGATCCTGGCCAGAGCTTCGTTAGGCTTTACAACTTCGATCACCACCGGAGCGATCGACGCTGATGCATCAATGAGGCGTCAACAACTCAAAATTCAACCTTAATAAACCCTAATTTGACTCCTATTAACATCCACGGTGAATTAGAAAATCATTGAACATTTTTCTCAAGTTCAACCATCATCCAGCTATCCCCAGCTACAACCCCGAGGCCTAATTCTTCTTCGATCGTCGTGGGTTTTCCCGAGTTTATTTCACGTTCAACTCGAAATTGCATGCAATTTCATAACTTAAAAATTCGGAATATTTTACTAAAAATCATATTTTTTGAAGACGAACGGGATTATGAAATCAAATCCTAAATTTTAACCAATTTAATTTAAATTTTTTTGTTCTATTGTGTTTTTATTTTTCCAGCAAAACCATTTATTTTTAATACTAAAAAAGTATTTTTAGAATCAAGATCTTGTCAATTCTAACCTGTTTCATTCATGCATCAAGATCACGAGTAAATCAGAGGATGAGATTTTCAATTTCAAACAGGTTTTGAAAACTGTTTGCATGGAACAGAGCACACTTTCATCTATACAGATATGCACAACTAAATATATATACATTTTGTATACATATATGCATATTTTCAATTTTTTTGCCTCAAGCATGGTCACAAACACTTCTATATATGCAGATTTAAGCATTAAGTTTATAGGTTTACTCACTGATTTGATTTGAGCAGAGGACCTGGAAGTTTTCTTTAAAAACAGAGAAGATGCCTGGGTTTTAAACTTTGAAGACTAGAAATTGATTAATTGAAAACTGGAAATTTGCTCCTCTTCTTGATGCTTCTTTGATTCGAATCTTTTTTGTTGTATTGCCTTGTTTTATTGTTGATCTTGCTTAGTTGAATTTGTGATGAAGTTTGCTTGCTTTTGATTTTTTTTGTTTTGATTGCTTTTCTTTTTCCTGGTTTGTTTACGGATTGTTTCTTCTTTATCTTTTCTTTGAATTTGAAGGTGAAAAGAAAATGAGGAAGAGAGGAAATAGAGATGTATGCACCTGGCCTTGTATTCTTTTATTTAAAAATAAAAAAGAAAAACAAGATTATGACACTTGTTCATTTCTTAAATTACATGTCTTACATGTGATAATTCTCTTACTAAAACACCTACACTTGTTAATTGATATGTTCTTAAGCATACACTTCCATGAGAAAATATATATTATTTTAAAATCCAAATTATTTTACTAAGGCATTAATTTAAATGTTAAATTCAAGTTCAAATTCGAATTTCGAATTTCAATTCATTTATATATGTATAAATCAATTCTAATTCTATTTACCTTGAAAATTTTCAATTCAAATTAAATTCCAGAGATTCAAATAAATTATTAATTTTAAATTGATAAAATTTGGGATGTTATAGATTCCCCCCTTAAGAAAATTTCACCCTCGAAATTCGAAAGAGAGAGAAAGACAAACAAAGAATATAAGAACAAAGAAAAAGATAGAGAAATGGCTTACCAGATTAAGCCGAGATATCCACTCTGCAATTGGGATAGGCCTTCTGCATGCTATCCTATGTTTCCCAAGTATAGTCCTTTGGACCGCCACTCCATTGTACTTTAACTAATTTCACAATTTTATTCCTCAGTTGGTTTTCATCACGATGAATTATTATCAATGGCTCTCTTTTAATTACCAGATTTGGTGTAATCTTCAAATCCTGCAGAGCAGCTTCTTCAATGATACTATCTGGATCGTGCACATATTTCCAAAGATGCGAAACGTGGAACACATCATGTATGCTAGATAACCAGCTGGCCAACTACACTCAATATGCCAGAGGACCGATCCTTTCTAGTATAGGAAAAGGACCGATGTATCGTGGTGCCAGCTTACCAGTTTTCCCAAACCTCAATACACTACGCATTGGAGACACTTTTAGGAATATAGAATTCCAACTTGAAATTCTAGAGCTCTTCTCCTGTGGTCATAATAACTCTTCTGATGACTTTGTGCAGTTATCAACTTCTTTTGAATAAAATTAACTTTTTCGGTGGCTTCTTTAATCATATCTGGTCCAAGAACGAGTCTATCACCTGACTCGATCCAACATGCAGGTGATCGACACGGACGACCATATAAAGCTTCAAAATGAGCAATTTTGATACTGTCCTGATAGCTATTGTTATATGAGAATTCGACCGGATGCAAATGGTCCTCCCAAGAACCACCAAAGTCAAGTATACAAGCACGCAATAGGTCTTCTAAGATTTGATTAATCCTCTCGGTCTGCTCATCAGACTACAGGTGATAAGCAGTGCTGAAGTTTAGTTTGGTTCCCAATGTCGCTTGAAATGCCTCCCAAAATCTGCTAGTGAAGATCGGGTCACGATCACTCTTTATACTACTAGGTATACCGTAGAGACGAACAATCTCTCTTATATACAACTTTGCCAGATTTGCTGTCGTTCGAATTGATTTTACTAGAATGAAGTGGGCAGTCTTGGTTAAATGATCCACAATAACCCAAATCGCCTCTTTCTCTTTTTGAGTTCTTGGAAAACCGTCTATGAAATCCATAAACACTTGATCCCACTTCTATTTAGGTACTTCTGATGGTTGGAGTAAACCCGCCATCTTTTTCTGATCACTTCTAATTTGTTGACAGGTTGACAACGACTCGCCTATATAGATATATCCCTTTTCATTATTTTCCACCAGAAAGTTCTTTTGATGTCTCGATACATTTTATTAACTCCTGGATGGATGTTGAGTTTAGACTTGTAACACTCGTCTAAAACTTTCCGCTTAAGGTCAGGGATGTCTGGAACACACAATCTGCCTTTTCAGTCTTACAATTCTATTCATATCGACCTTAAAACTGGAACTTTCACCATGATGAATTTTCCTATAGATTTCTAGAAAAAACTTGTCTTCTTTCTATTTACTGGCGATCTTCTTAAGAAGAGTAGGAGCGACAACTAGATGAGAAAGAATAGCTTATTTTCTACTCAAGGCATCGGCAACTAATTGGCTTTTCCAGGCATATACAGAATATCTAGGTCCTAAGATGCTAGAAATTCTAACCATCATTTGTTTCCTCAAGTTTAAATCCTTTTGAGTGAAGAGATATTTTAGAGATTGTGGTCGATGAATAATTCGAATTTTTCACCTAGAACAAGAAGGATTTATTAAGTATATACCTTAAGTCAAATTAAACTTTAAAATTTTAGTAAAGATGAAAGAGATTTTACCCAAAAGATGGTATCGCCATATTTTCAAAGCAAAAATAACAGCCAAGAGTTCCAGATCGTGGGTTGGGCAATTTCTTTCATGCGGACATAATTGTCTACTCGCGTAGGCAATTACTCTACCATTTTGCATTAGTACTGCACCCACACCATCACCACAAGTGTCAGTATAGACAGATAAACCTTGGTTCCTGTTAATGATAGCGAGAATGGGAGCGGTAGTCAATCTCCTCTTCAACTCCGGGAAAGCTTCATCACATTTCAGAGTCCAATCGAATTTGGCATTTTTCATTGTTAGCTTAGTCAACGGACTAGCTATCTTAGAAAAATCCTATACAAACTTCCGGTAATAACCCGCTAAACCCAGAAAACTTCTTACTTCCTTTGGAGTATTGGGTTTCCTCCAGTCAAGAATAGTGAAAATCTTGCCCGGGTCAACAGAGATTCCTTCTTCATTAACAATGTTCCCGAGAAATCTGACTTCCTTAACCCAAAAATGATATTTGGAAAATTTGGAAAACAAAATGTTCTTCCTCGGTATCTCCAAAACAATTCTCAAGTGCTAAGCATGCTCCTCTTCGGTTTTGGAATAGACCAGAATATCGTCAATAAACACAAAAATGAATTTGTTCGACACATCTCGGAACACACGAGTCATTAAATCTACGAAATATGCGGGAGTATTGGTTAGTCCGAAAGGCATGACTAGCCATTCGTAGAATATGTCTGGACCCCTGAAAGCAGTCAAGTGAACGCAGTCTACAGCAATTCGTAGCTGATGGAATCCTTGAGCTAGATCCATCTTCGAAAAGAAACGAGCGCCATGTAGTTGATCAAACAAATCATCAATTCTAAGTGTAAAGGAATTTTTTTTTGCACGTTAGTTTGTTGAGATCGCGGTAATCCACACACAATCTCACGGATCCTTCATATTTAGCCACAAAAGGCACAGCTGAACCCCATTCGAAAACACTAGGACGTATCAATCCTTTCTCTACAAATCACGGGTTTGCTTGACTAATTCTATCCTTTCCCTTGGTTCCATCCTGCGACTTGCGTGAACGACGGGACGAGCATTAGGTACTAAGTCAATTCTGAATTCAATTTCTCTGTGTGGAGGTAAGGATTTTACTTCTTTGAACACGTCTGGAAATTCCCGGACAATGGGTATGGACTCCAGACTAGGATCCGGATATCCCAAGTTATACATCAACTCATCTCTTTTAGGACTCGGATCCTCACAAGAAATCTCAATGAAATCTCCAAATTTGGTTTTGATTGAAATCAATCGATTGTTACAATCTAATTTGGTTTCCTATTTTATTAGCCAATCCATTCCTAGTAAGATTTCAAACTCGTTAAAATCAAGGACAAAGAGACTGATAGGGAATTGGTAACAAGAATATGAAATAGGAACGTCTCTACATCGTAGACAAAGGTTTGCAAGGCCACCAACAGGATTTTTCACACAAATAGGCTCATCGACGAATACGGGCTCAAGGTTTAATTCATTTACAGTTTGTTGGGAGACAAACCTATGGGTGGCTCCCGTGTCAAACAAAACTCTAACAATTCTATCATAAGTAGTAAGGTTGCCTTCTAAAATTCCTTTCCCTTTATCTGCTTTAGAGGTTGTAGGTTTATCTTTGACTGTGTACACTTTTACTGTCTGAGCTTGCTTCATTGTTGGGCAATCTTTAACTTCGTGTACCAATTTCTTACAATAATAGCATTTCATAGGTCTTGTTTGTACAGATTCAACCCTCTTTGGATTCTTGCAACTGTTTGAATAATGGCCTTTCTCTAAACAATTAAAACATGTAACACCCTTGGCCTGGCTGTCCAGATTATTCTTCTTCTCCTTGCCCTGCCATGGTTTCTTTCCTTCGAACTTTCTTTTTTTCCAATTTGGATTGCTCGTATTTTCTTTCTCCTCTGAGGCCTCTTGCATATCCAGAATAGCATAACTATACCCCATATCGATCAGATAAAATCAAAAAAAGACTCATTAACGTGAGCAGTCATTCTTTCATGGAATTTCTTATTCATCCCATGAATGAATCTTTCATTTTTCTTTAGAGGTGTGTTTACAAACTCCGGACAGAAACAAGATAATTCGTTGAATTTATTTAAGTACTCCTCAAATGATAAACTCCCCTGCTTCAAGTCCATAAATTCCTGGTACATTCGGGAGATACCATTCGACGGTATATAGCGTTTCTCAAATACTTCTTTAAATCGTTCCCACGTGAATTCATCTTCTGGCTCATCCACTGTAACTGTCTCCCACCAGGCTAGGGCTTCTTCTTAGAGTTGCCAAGAAGCTATTAGTTGCATTTGATCGTCTTCCAACTTTAGCCCTTTAAAATTCTTTCACACGATCTGATCAAAGCTTGTGCCTCAATAATAGATTCCTTGCCGGTGAACGGCTTACCACTAGGTCTCGAGAAGCTTTTATATAGATCAGCCAGATTTGGTTGATGTTGAGTAGGCATAGCTGCTTCTATTATTGTGGGGACTTGACCAATTGTAGTGGTATTTCCCCGACGCCTAGCTCTTCCTCTTCGCTCGCTCATTCTTACTATTTGTAAACAGTAAGAAAACTTGATTTAGGTATAAAGGACGAGATATCTTAGGGAATATCAACAGTTAAAGAAATAGACCTAGAAATTTTAGGGTTTTGGTCTCTCGGGTTATACTCATTCTAGGGTATACTTCACCCTATCTCTAGTGAGCCACCTAATGTGTTATACTCGTTAGCTAAAGTTCTTACTCAACCTCTAGCTGTGATACCACTTGTCACGACCCGAAATCCGGCGTTCGAAAATCGACATCAAATACCTCACTTGTATTCGACTGTCGGAGATTTAAACGTCGAACTCCAGTTCGGATGGAGCTTATAACAACATTAGATGAAAATAAACAGCAGAGCAAAAGATGATTTCATTAATCAGCACCACAGATACAACACTGATACAATATCATTACAACAATACCACCAACATCAGAGTACTACACATAAGATACAACAACAAAATGACAACTTATAGCAGAATAACAGAGTTATCACAGCTTCAAGAAAGTCTTCAAAAGAAAGAGAGCGATGCGAGATTCCAAAATAAGCATCTTTAGATCCAAAAATCTTTCAAAATCCGATAACTCCAAAAGACTTCAAAGACCCAAATCTATTATCCATGCAAACTTCAAAACAAGGATAACTTGCTTCTACGCTGCCCATGTGGAAATTATGGACACCTAGAGTTTAGGAAGGGAAAAATAAACTCCGGGTCGGTCATGGGACTAGTATGAGTAAACAAAAATAGTTGTTTGTATAAAAGTAGTTTATAAAAGAAATCCGCTATGCTTTTGGGAAAATGAAACTACCATAAGACCTCCCCGCGCACGCATAATGCGATCTCACAATTGGAGGAGATTTCTTCTTATGGTAGTCAAACATGCTTGATGTGAGAAAACTCTTTTGATATTATTATTAGTGCATAGTGTGAAAACATTTCAAAAGTATAATATTAATCTTAGCTAGCATAGACATTTCGTACTATGCCTACTATAGCTACCATCCAAACAGTGGTGACTATGAGAAATGCGGATTACGGTTCTTAAGGCTAAGATTAACACTAGAGGGGGGTGAATAGTGTTAATAAAGAATTACTAAATCTTTTTTAACTTTTGTTAATTTAGACATAAAAGTGTGTAATATACAGACACAGATATGATCACAGAAACAATCACAGATGTAGAAATAAAATAAAGGCAGTAAAGGAAAGAACACACCGGATTTTATACTGGTTCGGAGTTACCATACATTCAGTCCCGCAACACAAGTGAGGATTTCCTTTCAAAAGAAATTGTACAATTACACCCTCGGTTTCAAGTCTACGAGATACGCCCTCCAGAATTTCGATCCTCTGGGTAGAAATACTTGATTTCCGGACCACAAGTTTACCCAATGATTTACCAAGGCTACAATCACACCTTTTCCCTTTTAATAGATTTCCAAGGCTACAATCACACCTTTTCTCGCTTAATAGATTACAAAGAAGTCTATAAATCTGAATAGCACTAAGAATCTTGTAGAGATAGTGATAGAGAATCAAACTAGAAGTAATCGAGTATGATTCAATGTTGATTTCGGCACAGTAATGACAAGAACATGTATTAAGAAATGAGGAAGAAGAAGAGGAGTGAAAACCAGAAAATTATGATTAAAAATTCATTGAAACTGACCTCTATTTATAGAAGAACAACAGCCATGACCATTCATGAAGAGTTATGGCGAATAGACACTTCTTTTGAAATTTGAATTTTTGAATTAAACTGTCACCATGTCGACATGGTCATGCTAGGCATGTTGACATCTCAAAGGATTTTTTGGTGTTTTTGATTTTCTTTGAAAATAACATTTATCTTATATAAAAACTATTTTAAACTTTATAAATATACTTGACTATAGTTAAAATTCATAAGTAAATATAAAGAATAATATATATATATAGATTTTAACTATAATTTTATATTTAAATCTAAGTATAAATATTTAAAAGCTAAATATATTATTAAAAAAGATAGTTTAAAATAAGGAGTAATTTGACTTTGAAAATAAAGATGTTTTTTAGGCTAAAATAATTTAAAATCAGGATCGAGGGTTTTGAATCTTCTAAAAGGAAAGTTTTGAAAACATTTTGAAAACAGGATATAATTTTGAAAAATCATTTTGAATAAAAGTTAGCGGATACAAAACAATGTTCCACTAGATCTTTCGTAGGTTCCATCCTATTTAGGGTTCCATCCCTTTAACGGGCTCGAAGTGGATTCCATTCCACGAATAAATTGGATTTTAAGATGCCAGTGCTTTTCTACGAGTTTTAACAAAAATTCCTAATAATAATAATAAATATTTATCCTTGAAAGCTTGAAATCTTGATAGTCTCGATACTCATGAGTCTTCTATCTTGATTTTTTATCTTGATATCTTGAATCTCTATACTGTACAGTGTTCATTCTTAGTACCTGCATGGTTAAATCCTACATACACATATATATCTAATCTTATAATGTTAGTATTTATATTTTTTTAATCTATTCTAAGGTTGTTGTCATCAAAACCATCATCTCACAGACTAACAATCTCCCCCTTTTTGATGATGACAACCTTTGTTTATAAAATATTATTTCTATCCTAATAACTCCCCCTAAAACTAACAACTCCCCCTTAATCTATACCTAACTATCCTATTTTATATTTCTCCCCCTTTGTCATCAACAAAAACTTTATCTAAACTAGATAGCTCCAAACTATATTACTCCCCCTAAAACTATTACTCTATGACATGTGATCATAATGATAGTGTTATCATAAATAATCAGCACTTAAGTCTAATACTAAAACATAGTCCTAAACTATTAACTATCCTAACTAAGAATTCACAATAATAAAAACAAAACACGATTTATTTATTACGTATATGGTATTATTTATATTTGTGTTTGGAAAACATAAAAACACAAACAACAATGGAAGGAAAGAGAAGAAACTAATGTTTGTTTCTGAACATAGGCGATCTATGAATCAAACAATTTGGATGGTGGAAACAAAAATTTCCACGTTGTTTGACAAGATTCCCATTTTTGTCGAAACACACTTCTCCAACACACACTACTTGGTCATCTTCCTCCTCGTGTGCTTCTTCCATGGGTTCTTCTTCTTCTTCATCGCTGGCCTCTTGTTCTTGATTGAGTGAAGAGTCTTCATCGATCAAGATAGGGTTGGTCTGGTTGTTAATTAGGAATTTTTTCAAATTCCTAAGAATCTTGCCTTGCCTTTCCTGTTCCTTTGCCATACGAAGTTGAGTTACTTGAATTTCAGTTAAGATCTGAAGTACATCAATCATAGACTCCTTTATTTTCATTATACGAGCAAGAGTAGTGCATTGGAATGGACCAGAAGTAGGAGAGGAAAATGAGAAAGTTGATTTTATGTTTAATTTTGAGGATGAAGCCATGATTTTATTTATTTCAAAAGAGAGAATGAGGAGACAACAGAGAGAATGAATGAAAAGTCAAAATTGAGAAGAATATATAACTAAATTTTTGAATTTTGGTGGGAAAATTATATAAAAAAAATCAAAAACGTTATATGTCGACATGTGTGCCTAGGGGATGTCTACGTGGTCTTTTTAAAATTTAACTCTTTGATTTATTTTGATACCAATTGTTAATTATACTTGTTATTTATATTTTATATTTCAGTTATAGAATAAATTCCTAATTCTCTTCTTAATTTAGTAAATATTGATTCATTTAAAGGTTTTGTTAAGATATCAGCAATTTGATTTTCAGTGTTGATATAATCGAGAGTAACTACTTCCTTGCTTATATTATCTCTGAGAAAATGATGTCCGGTATCAATAAGTTTAGTTCGAGCATGTTGAATAGTATTTTTGGATAAATTTATCACACTCGTATTGTCACAATAAATTGGAGATTTTGAAAAATTTAAACCAAAACCTTTTAAGGTTTGTTGCATATATATTACTTGAGAACAAGCCAAAGCAGCAGAAATATACTCTGCTTCAATTGTTGATAAAGAAACTGTGTTTTGCTTTTTACTAAGCCTAGAAATCAGAGAATGCCCTAAAAAGTGACAAGTCCCACTTTTTCAGTCTGATTTACAACCAGCATAGTCAGCATCACAGTAAGATATTAAGTCAAAAGAATCATTTTTAGGGTAGAATAAGCCATAATCAGACGTGTGTTTAACATATCTTATGATTCGTTTCACGACTTTTAAGTGAGTCTCTTTAGGTTGGGATTGATATCTGGCACAGAGACAAACACTATGCATGATATCAGGTCTACTAACAGTAATATAGAGTAATAAGCCAATCATTCTTCTATATAATTTTTGATCTACATCTTTCGAGAGATCTTCTTTACTAAGGTACTCATTGGTTGCCATGGGAGTGGGTTTTCCACTCGCAGTGGTCAAACCAAATTTAATAATTAGGTCTTTAGCATATTTTTCTAACTAATAAAGATACCATTATCTAATTGTTTTATTCGTAATCCTAAAAAGAAATTTAATTCACCCATATGACTCATCTCAAATTCTTTTTTCATTATTTCAGAAAATTCTTTATTTATTTCAAAATTAGTTGAACCAAAAGTGATATCATCTACGTAAACTTGTACTAGTTGAATATCATTTTTATTTCTTTTAATAAAAAGAGTATTATCTACTTTACCAATTTCAAAATTAGATTGCAATAAATAAGATCTTAGTCTATCATACCAGGCTCTAAGAGCTTGTTTTAGACCATATAGTGCTTTTTTAAGTTTGTAAATACGATTTGGTAATTTATCATTTTCAAAAAGTGGTGGTTTTTCGACATATACTTCTTCTTTTACAAATCTATTTAAAAAGGCGCTTTTAACATCCATTTGAAATAATTTGAAATTATTATGATTTGCGAAAGCAAGTAGAATCTAATGGCTTCTAATCTTGCTACGGGAGCAAAGGTTTCATCAAAATCTATTCCTTCTTCTTGACAATAACCTTGAGCAATTAAACGAGCTTTATTTCCAACTACCTCTCCTTGTTCATTCATTTTATTTTTATAAACCCATTTAGCTCCAATTATTGTTTTATTTTCTGGTCTAGGAACAAGTTCCCAAACGTCATTTCTAGTAAATTGATTTAATTCTTCTTGTATAACCAAAATCCATGAATCATCAGTTGATGCTTCTATTGGGTTTGTGGGTTCAATAGTTGATATAAAAGCTACATTACTCATTTGATTTAGTTGATTTCTAGTTTTAACAACAGATTGCATATCTCCTAGTATATTTTCTATAGGGTGATCTTTTAAAAGTTTCGTCCTTTTATTAGGATGATCAATTTCATTATTAGTTTCAATAGGTTCTTGATTTTGAGTGATTAAATCCTCTTCAGCATTTGTATCTTCAAAAATTTTGAAATTTTCATCAGATGAAACATGCATTGTTTCTTCAAGGGTATTAGTTTCTAAATTAAACACTATGTACACTTTACTTCTATTTGAATATCCGATAAAGATACCTTTGTCGGATTTAGGATCAAATTAATCTAAATTATCTTTTGTATTTAAAATAAAGCATTTACTTCCAAAAATTCTGAAATAAGATACCTTAGGTTTCTTTGAATAAAGAAGTTCATAAGATGTCTTATCAGTTAGAGGTCTAATTAAAGTTCTATTCAATATATAACATGTCGTAGCAATTGCTTCTGCCCAAAAATTCTTTGGTAAATTAATTCTGTAAGCATAGTTCTCGCACACTCTTGAATCGTCCTATTTTTACGTTTTACTACTCCGTTTTGTTGTGGGGTTCTCGAAAATGAAAAATTGTGAGTTATTCCCTTTTTATTGCAGAATTCCTCAAACCTTTCATTTTCAAATTCACCACCGTGATCACTTGAATAGTTATAATTTTTAGAGAAAATTGATTTTGAATTCTTTTTTAGGATGTCTTAAGACATTCAAATGTATCACTTTTGTGTTTTAAAAATATTGTCCATGTAAATCTAGAATAATCATCTACAAATACAAAGACATATCTACTATGATTTATTGATAAAATTTGAGATGGACCAAATAAATCAAGATGAAGTAATTCAAGAGGTTTTGAAGTTGAAATCATATCTTTTAACTTAAAAGAATTTTTTCTAAGTTTTCCTAATTGACAAGCATCACATAAACTATCTACTTTAAAATTCATTTTAGGGAGACCTCTTACTAGATCATGTTTTGACAGTCTAGATAGGAGTTTGAAATTCAAATGCCCAAATCTCTTGTGCGAAATCCAAGGGTCACTTGTATTTGCCAATAGACAGAGGTTATCATTTGAAACTTTCATACTAAGAATATATATATTCTTTTTCCTGACTCCCTCAAATATAATGGTTGAATTATTATCTTCAATGTGACATTTATATTTTTCAAATTTAATTTTATAACCTTTATCACATAGTTGACTTATACTTAGCAGATTATGTTTCAGATTCTTAACTAGCAAAACATTAGTAATAGTAGGATCAGAATTACCGACTTTGCCGATGCCAATCACATATCCTTTTGAATTGACTCCAAAGTTAACCAATCCTCCATCTTTGTATATTATATCATTCAGTATATATGGATTGACAGTCATGTGTCTAGAACATCCACTATCGAGTATCCATTTGTTCTTTATAATCTGCACAATTTGTCCGTTGTGGATTGATTCCTCAACACCCATAAAGCATGATTCCTGCACATCAAACAATTTTGGTAGATAACTTGAATTTGAATATTGATTATATGCAGACTTATGAAACAATGATGATTTGAATACTTCTAAATTAGTATTAATGAATATAACCATTTTAAAAACTTTTCAAAAATCAGATTATGAAACTTTGAAAACCTTGCTCTGATACCAATTGTGAGAAATGCGGATTACGGATATTAAGGCTAAGACTAACACTAGAGGGGGGTGAATAGTGTTAATAAAGAATTACTAAATCTTTTTAACTTATGTTAATTTAGACACAAAAGTGTGTAATATACAGACGTAGATATGATCACAGAAACAATCACAAATGCAGAAATAAAATAAAAGCAGTAAAGGAAAGAACACATCGGATTTTATACTGGTTCGGAGTTACCCTACATACAGTCCCGCAACACAAGTATGGATTTCCTTTCAAAAGCAATTGTACAATTACACCCTCGGTTTCAAGGCTACAAGGTACACCCTCTAGAATTTCGATCCTCTGGGTAGAGATACTTGATTTCCAGGCCACAAGTTTACCCAATTGATTTACCAAGGCTACAATCACACCTTTTCCCTTTTGATTGATTTCCGAGGCTACAATCACACCTTTTCTCGCTTAATATATTACAAAGAAGTCTATAACTCTGAATAGCACTGAGAATCTTGTAGAGATAGTGATAGAGAATCAAGCTAGAAGTAATCGAGTATGATTCAGTGTTGATTTCGGCAAAGTAATGATAAGAATATGTATTAAGAAATGAGGAAGAAGAAGAGGAGTGAAAACCAGAAAATTATGATTAAAAATTCATTGAAACTGGCCCCTATTTATAGAAGAACAACAGTCATGACCGTTCATGAAGAGTTATGGCGAATAGACACTTCTTTTGAAATTTGAATTTTTGAATCAATCCGTCACCATGTCGACATGGTCATGCTAGGCATGTCGACATCCCAAAGGATTTTTTGGTGTTTTTGATTTTCTTTGAAAATAACCTTTATCTTATATACAAACTATTTTAAACTTTATAGATACACTTGACTATAGTTAAAATTCATAAGTAAATATAAAGAATAATATATATAGATTTTAACTACAATTTTATATTTAAATCTAAGTATAAATATTTTAGAGTTAAATATATTATTAAAAAAGATAGTTTAAAATCAGGAGTAATTTGACTTTGAAAATAAAGATGTTTTTGAGGCTAAAATTATTTAAAATCAAGATCGAGGGTTTTGAATCTTTTAAAATGAAAGTTTTGAAAACATTTTGAAAACATGATATAATTTTGATAAATCATTTTGAGTAAAAGTTAGCGGATACAAAATAATGTTCCACTAGATTTTTCGTAGGTTCCATCCTACTTAGGGTTCCATCCCTTTAACGGGCTCGAAGTGGATTCCATTCCACGAATAAATTGGATTTTAAGATGCCAGTGCTTTTCTACGAGTTTTAACAAAAATTCCTAATAATAATAAAAAATACTTATCCTTGAAATCTTGAACTCTTGATGTCTCGATACTCATGAGTCTTCTATCTTGATATTTTATCTTGATATCTTGAATCTCTATATTGTACAGTCTTCATTCTTAGTACATGCATGGTTAAATCCTACATATACATATATATCTAAACTTATAATGTTAGTATTTTTACTTTATAATCTATTCTAATCTTGTTGTCATCAAACCATCATCTCACGGACTAACAGTGACCACCATAAGTAAATGGCAGGTTATACGACTAAAACTGTACAAGATTCGTATTGGTGATTGAATTTCCAACAAATGGTCAGGCTAAGGAACTTCCTATGCCACATGGGTACTCCTTTGGAGGGACGTCCCGAGAACCTACACGGATCTCTGCCAACACAAGGCCGGGTTACCTCTATAACTAGGTAACTACTAGTCGAATATGCCATCCCTCGGTCGTTAGCGACCTTTATCCGAGGGCCCTCAACCACAAAGCAACAACCATAAAGTAATGAACTTGCAGAAACCACATAGTTTAAATATCTGGGCTCCATACCATGATATCACCTTTTCCCAGAAGGAAATAGAAATGCCCTAAAGGGCGCGACCCTCATAACCTTGCCACATCTTTCCTGTTTCGACCATTTATGGGGTGTGAGGTCCAACGAGGTCTCTTCCACAAAGCTACGCTTCACACAAAAGCCATGCTTTGATCAACAAATGATCAGCAAAACACAGCAGCACTCAGCGTGCCACACTACCAAATTGGGAGTATATCACTGATAACTATCAACTACATAACCTTTGAGCTTGTACGTCTCAGAGAAGGGTGTTAAGCTAAGAGAATAAATTCTCCGCCACCAAATAGAAATGTATTTGATAGAGATCAGTTTATATCTCAAAGTGTAATGCCATACATACAACCATACAAGTCTGTTCCGGGTTTAAACAGAACCGAAGGCACTTCGTCCTATAAAGAAAGAATCCCTTGCAATCCGGATATCCACAATCCCGATCGGACTCCCCATCACATATGGAGATCTCTATTGCGGAGCAACTCAGTGCAGAGTCATCCGACAAGTTATCCTATCGTTCTCGAAGACACCCGGTCTTCACCACCGTCTTCAAATGTTATCCATTTCGTCGTATCACTATTCGGAATGGGTTATATGACACAAAGTCCTCTCCCGGCTAAACCGAATAGTGAGCGCTTAATTTAAAAATACGTGGATATATCATTCACAAAGATTCACTTTCAGGGTTCGATGTGGTTTCGGATAACCAACTGGAATCCGACTCCTTGTCGCATCGAAATTCAAATGCCTATGAGGCCCGGTGTTTGGGTTAACAATTTCAATTCAATACAACAATTCACATCCACATAACAACATATCACAGGCATCACATAATATCCAAGCACTTTGCATCACACAATATTACATATCAGAGACATCACACAATTCAGGTGGTATATCTCAATCATTTGTAAGTAAAATTAATTAACCATGTGGTTATAATTGATTAACTCAGAATAAAATAATTACTTATGAATTAATTAACTAACTTTGTTTAATTAACATTTAGTAATTACAAACCAATTAAATTAACTATTTAATTAATTATTTACATAATTAACTTCATTAATTATCCTTAATAAATAATTAATTACCCTTAATTATTTGTTAATTAATTATTAATAATATATTTATTAATATTTATTTATTAATTAATTAAATAAACTTTAATCACGTATTGATTAAACTTATTCAAGTCGTCGATTAACTTTAAATTATTTAATTACCCTTAATTATTTAATTACTTATTTTTAATCCTTAATTAATTAACCCTTAATTATTAATTAGTCAATTTCTAGTTATTAATTAAAATCCTTTTAATCAATATTTAATTAACTTTCATTATTAATTAATTAACCTTTATTAAAAATTAATTTACCTTTAATCAATATTTAATTAACCTTGGAAATGAGTTATCATTAACCAAGTAATTCTAACCCTTAAGATATTACCCTTTAAAAACATTTTTATCTTATTAATTTATCACTTAATTACATTATTAAGTTTAAAAATAAAGGTTATATATATTAAACACTTTTAATCTTGATTAATTTAAAAATAATTTATTTCAAACCTTTAATTTATACCAAACTTAAATTACTCATTTTATATCAAAGAAGTTGTTAAGAAATATTTTTAAACTTGATTTAGTTTAAAATTACAAACCTTGATATATTTTTTTCAAAATCATGCTACATCAATAAAACCCAAGCCTAACCACATTTTCCACCAAGTACCTCGTTCACTTATCTTCTTCGAGTCGTCCTCGATTAATCTCGAGTACGTCCCCAAGGCCACAACCTTCTTCCTCAAACCCAAATGTTACGGACACAAAATCAACGTCGTGCACATGTATAACGATCCCAGCCATCACCGATCGAAGCTACTATCGTCGACATATCGGCGATGATCTCCACGAACCCCACGAACATCTAGATATCCAAAACGTTGACTAAATCGTGATCGAGCTATTTACCCCAACTGACATTAAACTTGATCATCGGAAAACCCCTCGTTTGATCTCCTCAGGCCACCAGCGATGTTGAGAAACTAGCCAGAGCTTCATCAGGCTTTCCGGCTTCAATCGCCACCGGAGCGATCGACTCCGATGCATCAACGAGGCATCAGCAACTCAAAATTCAACCTTAACAAAAACATGAGCTAAAACCCTAATTTGACTCCGATCGCCATCCACTGTGAATTAGAAAACCTTTGAATATTTTTCTCGAGTTCAACCATCATCCAGCTATCCCCAACCACAACCCGAGGCCTAATTCTTCTTTGATCACCGTGGGTTGTCCCGAATTTGTTTCGCGTTCAACTCGAAATTGCTCGCAATTTCATAACTTAAAAATCCAGAATCTTTTAATAGAAATCGTATTTTTTAAAGACAAATAGGATTACGAAATCAAATCCTAAATTTTAATCAATTAAATTTTTAATTTGTTTTTGCTCTACTGTGTTTTTATTTTTTCAACAAAACCATTTGTTTTTAATACTTAAAAGTATTTTTTAGAATCAAGATCTTGTCAATTCTAACCTGTTTCGTTCATACATCAAGGTCACAAGTAAATCAGAGGGCAAGATTTTCAATTTCAAACAGGTTTTGAAATCTGTTTGCCTAGAATAGAGCAGACTTTCATGTATACAGACACGCACAACTAAATATATATGCGTTTTGCATACATTTATGCATATTTTCAATTTTTTTACCTCAAGCACGGTCACAAACACATCTATATATACAAATTTAAGCATTAAGTTCATAGGTTTACTCACTGATTTGATTTGAGCAGAGGATCTGGAGGTTTGCTTTAAAAAAAGAGAAGATGCCTAGGTTTTAAACTTTTAAGACTGGAAATTGATTAATTGAAAACTGGAAATTTGCTCCTCTATTTGATGCTGCTTTGATTCGAATCTTGTTTGTTGTATAACCTTGTTTTATTGCTGATCTTGCTTAGTTGAATTTATGATGAAGTTTGCTTGGCTTTTGATTTTTTTGTTTTGATTACTTTTCTTTTTTCTGGTTTGTTTACAGATTGTTTCTTTTTTTTCTTTTCTTTGAATTTTGAAGGTGAAAAGAAAACAAGGAAGAGAGGAATAGAGATGTATATACCTGGCCTTATTTATTTTAATAAAAAAGAAAAAAGAAAAAAGAAAAACAAGATTATGACACTTGTTCATTTCCTAAATTACATGTCTTACATGTGTTAATTCTCTTACTAAAACACCTACACTTGCTAATTGATATGTTCTTAACCATACACTTGTAATTTTTCCATGAGAAAATAATATTACTTTAAAATCCAAATTATTTTACTATGGCATTTATTTAAATTTTACATTCAAGTTCAATTTCAAATTTTGAATTTCAGTTCATTTATATATGTATAAATCAATACTAATTCTATTTATCTTCAAAATTTTCTAATCAAATTCAAATTAAATTCTAGAAGTTCAAATAAATTATTAATTTTAAATTGATAAAATTTGGGATGTTACAGGAAATTGGATGGAAGAATTAACACTTATACTCGGGGGATATCATCCACCAAAACTGTTGCGGGTCATACCCCTTACTCTCTAACATGTGGGTACGAAGCAATGTTACCAGTCGAAATTGAAATACCTTCACATCAAAGAGTTGCATACGCGTTTGATCCAAACCAAGAGTAAAAGAAAGAGTCATTGGATTTGATACATAAACTAAGAGATGAAGCAGTTATTCGAACTACCGAATATCAAAAAGAATCTCAAAATGCTACAACTCAAAAGTGAAGACAATATCATTTTAAGAAGGAGATCTATTGCTCCGAAGAGTACTGGAAAATACAAAAAAATCCAACATACGGACCGCTAGGACCAAATTGGGAGGGTCTTCTAATTGTATATAGAGAGTAATTCCTCCGAGAGCTTACATATTATGTCGACCATATGGTAATATGGTTCCTAGAACATGAAATTAGGAACATTTGCAACCGTATTTTTCAACATTAAATGAATAAAGTGCCTTTATGAGAAAATCAACATGGTCGGGAGTAGAATTATTCTTAAACTTGGAAACTACATTAAACGGTCATAGCCAATGTCCATGCCAAGATGGCTAGGTCAAAGCATTAGAGGGAGGCCAAAGTAATCCTTTATCCATGTCACACTGCTAGGTTAAAGTATCCGCAAGCCCTTGACCACGCCATGTTATAGCCAGATCAATGCGTCCCCTGAATGGGAGACAGAGTAAGCCCATGAACGCGGCACGCTACGGCCAGTTCAAGGCTCCGACTAGACTTTAGTCCCGCTTATAAGGCATGACTGGAGCACCTCCTAGAGGGGGGATGGAGTAAGCCCTTAATCCTGCCATGCCATGGCCTGGTCAAGGCACCAAATAAGCCTTCAGTCCCACTTACAAGGCCTGGCTAGAGCGCCTCAATGGAGGGAGGTCGGGTAAGTCCTTGAGTCTTACTTATGGATAATCTAACCATGCGCATCAGACAACAATGGACTAAGACGTACAAGCCCGAGCAGTGGCACACAAAGCATTAACAATATATAAAGTCTAAAGGATGGAGCATATTGAAAGAATCAGATGCTTGGAACCAGAAAGGTAACACAAAGCAAAAGATTTGAACAATTAAATTCCAAAGAGTGGTGCATAACAAAAGGCTCAGATGAGAATTTCTAAACTTCCATTATTCAAATAATGTTTTCTAAACTTTCCTTCTTATTACCAAGAATGGATTTCTGGTCTTCTATTATTTTCGAACGATAATTCCTAAACTACTTTCATTATTAGATATGAATTTATGGCCTTTGGCTGATTTCCAGAAGATGATTTATGGATTCACTTATCAATACCCGAATCTGGATTTCGTGTCTCCTATTATGAATTTTTGGTCTTCCACTATATCCAGAAGATGATTTTTGGACTTAACTCATCCATACCCAAATATGGGTTTGGATCTTCTATTATAAGTTTTTGGTCTTCCACTATATCCAGAAGATGATTTCTAGACTTCACTCATTAATACCCAAATCTGAGTTTCGGGTCTTCTATTATTTTTAAGTCTTATATTATGGACTTTTGGTCTTCTACTAATTTCCAGATGATAATTTCTAAATCTCTCATACTATTACCTAAATCTAGGTTCAAGTCTTCTACTATTAAATTTTTGGACTTCACTTATCAATACCCAAATCTGGGTTTTAGGTCTTCTATTATTATCGAAGTTGGATTTTTGATCCTCCGTTAATGATGAATTCTGAATCTCTCTTATTAACACCTGAACCTTGGTTTCGAGACTTCTTATATTGTGAATTTTTGAACTTCCATTACTTCTAGAAGATAATTTCTAGACCCCTCTCATTAATATCCAAATTTGGGTTCGAGTCGTCTATCATTATTTTCAGTAGTTTCTGGACTTCTAAAAGAAAGTGTCTAAAAATCTGTTGCTATTAGCAAAATTAAACTCCTAAATCTTTATTATCATAAAGGATTTAATGATGTAAATTAAGAAAAATTAATGTTATTAATTTTCACTTTACAAGGAAATAGGATTGAAGAGATTTGTTGGATTTTTGTCCTAAAGAACAAAAGCTTTTTTCATACAAGGGGGATAAACGTTAACTATAAAATTCACTCATGGATAAAGGTATGAAAGAAGGCTTCCAAAGGCATCGAAAGTAGGGTTATGCGTATGTTGAAAGAAGGCTTACAAAAGCATAAAAAATAGACTCATCATAGGGGATTAGCAAGTATTCATAAGGGGTTCTACTATGGTCTAAAAAGGGGCAAAGGAATTGAAATTGCTTCCAAAGGAAATTAAATTGGTGTCACAATCATTTGACACTTCCACGGGAGATGAAATTAAGGGCTTCAACCAAACGCTACTCCATGCGCATAGATTGAAGCTTTCGAAACAATTGGTTCTACCATTGTCTACCTTCCACATAAGAAGAATTTACCAGCATCCCTTCCATAAGCATTATAAGGAGTTTCACATGCATCAGTAGGGCTTTCGTAAGCATCAAAAGTTATATTTCCCGCAATAGTTGAATGATTACCTTCAAAATTGACCTTCCGACACTAATACAACCTTTCAAACTAATCCAAATACCCTTCTACTCATGTCAAAAAACACTCCAACTCCAACGCAGGGTTTCAAAGGTGACAAAGGGGTCGGAAATGCTTCCGCTTATACTCAAACATTGCAGTAAAGTATTGAAATCAATTTGCTACTCGAAAGCACACCTTTAAACGGTGACGAAAGCTTCAGAAGTCTGTATAAGCGGTATTGATGAATGCCAGATTAATATCCATCAATAGCATGCCTACGATAGAGACGAAAGGGCTTATTCAAGCGTGCTAGAAGACCCGAGTACCTACCAGCAATTTAGAAATCATGAGAGTGGAAGGAGGAAAGGGGTAGGATTGACACGAAAGGGTCCAACCCACCCTTATAAATACGACCCAAGAGGTCGAAATTCGGGGAGGTTTTTGATTCCCATATTTCTTGGTCAAATCAAATTCTGGCAACCCTAAATCAAACAGGGGACAAATTCTATTGCTTGTAATCCCTTTTCGAAAATTAAAAGAGAGAATACATGGACTTGACCGTTCATGCTTATACGAATAATACTATTTTGAGCTATTGGAGGACGGATGCTTAATTTCCAATGAATATTGAATTCGAATAAGAACCAATCATTTTGGCCATTAACCTGCTTAATGACCAATTGCACATGATACACATTTATCTTTTTAAAGCATATGTTAAATCATAGAATCATTTTGGATATCTTGACTCTAATGCATATTTTTATTGCAATAAAAGCCCTCGTAGCACCAACTTAATGTGATGATGAAAATCGAATATCACTGAGTCTAATGGACTTATGATATTTTGTCTGAAATGAGACTCTATGGAATAATTGGATCTACACTTTACTCAAATATATTTACATCGAGTTTCGAATGCTTTCGAAAGGCACTGAACCTTCGCGGGGGATCTCATCATAATTATGGAATCAACTCCTTTGAGAGGACTTCTTCGAAAGGCATTTGGATGCTTTCAAGAATATCTTTGCTTTTGAAGAATTTCCTTCATCGACAGCTTCGGAGGGGCCCTTTCGAATGAATTCTCTTAACTAGAACCCATTTTGATCCCATCGAAAGGGTCTGTGCATAAAACTGCAATATGAATCACAATTTTGTCAATACGAGCTGTTTGGAAATCCTTTGAAAAGGTTCTTCTTTTTATTTTCTCCCAATTCAATGCACCTTTGAATGTTGACGATTATATCGTTAACAATTTCCATTATGAGATTTTGGGTTGATTCTATGCCTGTGATTCTGTGTATTGATTCTTAGTATAAACCCCATTGATAATCTGTCATTTTAAAACGGCTTAAGTTGTCTAAAATGGTGGATCAATGCACACCATGAGTGTTATCATCAATTCGCTCAATTCTACAAATAGATCGCAATGTAAATGTAAACATCAATACAATGCTTTCTAAAGAAGGTTTTTCGACTTAGTTGAAGGCATGCCGCCGATTCTTTTGCTATTCAAGTGTATTGAAGTCATCAATATTGTCGAAAGGTACTATTTGTTTTAAAGCTATATTAAGTCACTTTTTAAATGCTTTCGAAAGGGTTATGGTTTCAAAGGCAATTGTTTTGAAACGGGTTGTGAAGCTATCCATAAATATTTAAAAGAAAAGCTTTCGTATCTGTCGAAGGAGATGGTTTCGATGCCAACATAAATTTCTTAATATTTTTGTGTAGTAAAGAATGGTTTCGAAAGAGGTACTTTCGTGTATATTTTCTTTGACCCAAATGATATTATAAAATGGTAAACCCAAGGATGTTGAAAGGGGATCTTCAATGCTTTAGGAAGAGATACTTCCAATGGTTTCGAAGCTATGCTTCTAATAATTAATAAGTAACACTTTATTAGAAAGGTTTTGAAAGAAGGATTTTAAAGTGTTTTAAAAGGCAGAAACCTAATGTTTTGAAAAGAGATATATGCTTTCGAAAGAGGCTATCCAGTGAGTTTGAAAGCAAGGTTTCGAAGGTATAGTTTTCAAAACAAATAATCCAATCTTACTTAAAAGGAAAACCCTGGCATACTAATAAACAAAGTATTTTAAATGGAACTTATGAAGAAGTTTAAATGGGTCAAAGCAATTAAACAAGTTATATTGTTTGCTTCTTCATATACGTATATATTAACATTCTCATGAACCTAAAATGGTACCGTGGGGAAGCGCCGAATAATCAGTTAGGTTGACCAAGTAGTGAATATAACTTAAAGATATTGGCAGGGTCCAATAGGTTCATAGTAAGCCCATGAAAACTGTGTAAGGGAAAAATATTGGCATGAGCCAATAGGTTCATAGTTAGCCCATGAAAACTATGTATAATTAAAGATGTCAAATAGATAGGTTTATAGTCATCCCATTAAAACCATATACAGATAAAAAAATAAAATATTGACCGACAGTCAATAGGTTCCTAATTAGCCCATGAAAACTAGGTTAAAAGAAAGATATTGACTGTTAGTTAATAGGTTCCTAGTCAGCCCACGAAAACTAGGACAAAGGAAATGATATTGGAGATACTAATAGGTTCATAGCAATCCCTTGAAAACTATATAATTAGACAGAGAGTCCTTAAAAGTTTTACCAATTATTAGTTAGCCCATGAAAACTATTAGATTAATAGTAATCCTAGAAACTATAATTATGATAGATGGTCAAAATGAATTGGGGATGGGTAATCCAGAATTGAATCAATTGTTTTACATATCATCACATAATAATGTTTTGAATTGAATTAACCACTGTGGATGGAGGGGCATAAAAAATGGTTTGTAAAGGTTTTAGGATACTAGTGACATGAAACCCGTTCCACTAAGAGGAGTAGTCTCACTAGATATCTAAATGATTTGAGATGGTATATTATTATTCATACCAGACTTTAAGTCTGACTCGAAGTTTATATTTTCCCCTTAAACTCTCGGGTACTCAATTGATTTTGAGTAGCTTGAGATTTGAGGCTTTCAGGTACCTCTCATGCAGAAGGCATGTAGTTATTTATGTTATTTCTCATGTGATTCTACTGTGTTGTTTTGTTAAGGAAAAGTTGTTTATTGCCTATTATACACTCTAATCACCAAGGGAACATCTTTATATGTCTCTTTTGGAGTATATTGTAATAATTATATTTTTTGAACATGGTTAACATTGTGGGATTATGTAAAGATTGTTGAAATGAGTTTGGAATGGAATGTGAAAGTTGTTTTGAAATTTTAAACTTTTTCCATATCCATGTGTTTCTGGTATATCAAATTACCTAACATAAGCGTATTAGGTCGCCGAAGATTAATAACAATGGAGGACTGCAGCATCCATAGCCATTAGTTTTGGGCCTCCAAGTGGGGGATGTTACACTTATCTTACCTGTTTCTACTATAACCATGGAGAGATCATTCTCTGTTATGAATATAGCGAAAAATGATTTGCGAAATTGAACAAGAGATGAATGTTAGAGATAGTTGTGTTGCGTACATCATGAAAGATATATTTACTCGGATTAGCAATGATGCAATCATCGATGCATTTTAAAACATGAGAACTCGACGTGGTTAACTTTAGATTATTAGTACTTATGTTTTGGTTGTTTAGTTTGAAACGATCGAAATAATTGATCGTTAGTGACACCCCACCTCCATACCCAATACTATCCATGAGTATAATAGGGTAATAATGTCCAATAATATGGAGAATGTGGCCATATAGGGTACACATATGAATATTTCCTTGGACTATAAAACATCGAATATATATAACTTACCTATATGTACGCAGTATTGGTACAAAGCAATACACACGTGTGCCTCTCGGATAAAACAATACATATTAAACAGTTAATAACAAAGAATATAGACTCTAACGTAGCGATAACATATAATATAATACAGCAATACAGTAATGATACAAAACATCTCAACTATACTCTCTTAATATAATATAAGACAATAGTCAATGTACATCTCAATGTTTAATATATACACTAAAACAATGTCATATAAGTATTAGAAAACAGTCCTATAGTAGTCTCATCTAAGCCTAATAAAATAAATGTTGGCCATGTCATCCCTATACTTGAAATATCTCGGACTGACCCGAGCATTATAACATAATACAAAGGTCAGACTATGTCTAATCAAGGATTATGGTAAGGTAATACAATATAAACTAAGAAGAATATTATGATATCAATATCAAAGATACTCAAAACACCAAGCGACATGTCAAAGAGTGTGTGTGTATATCGAGTAATCCTCAAGGCATTACATCTTCCAAATATCTCAAATCGATATAAAATAATCAGATTTGATGTCAAAAGATGTCATCACCCATTTAGAAACACATCAAATCAGAAATCATGTAATCAACACAAATGGGTAAATCATGCATATCCAGAAACAATTGTCTATAAACATCAATAAGTGAGATATCACTAAGTATGTTGGGCTAGCACGATGCAATCTCCAAATATCTCTCAATCTCATATTATAAAATACCATCATCAAATTACTAAAATCAATAAGAAAGATCTGAGCCAGCTCATAACAATGCTTAAATATAATCCAACATTAATTTAGTTGTCTGCCAAAGAAGGACACGAGGTTGACGATACACTAGACACAATCTTAGGTATAATCTCATTTCATATATGCCTATCTGTCACATGTGAACCGAGTTTAGACAGGAGACTGATGGTCATATTCCCGCTCCAGGAATCCAGGGTCTAAAAGCCGTATGTTATGTAGCTTGATCTGCTCCTCTAACATTAGTTCATGCAAACCGAAACCAGATGGCAGACGGATGGCCTTACGCCCACTCCAGGCACCCAGGGTCTGCTATGCCATATCTATGTAGCCAGATCTGTTTCTATAGCCTTAGTTACCTCGACGGGCATTATGATGCATATCCACCAATAGCTCGTCAACGCATAGCCTCGATTACAACCCTACTTTGCCCCTATAGGCAACAGACTGCTGGCCTAAGAAACGAAAGGGATGTATGGAACAAACCTTATGGATCACCGAACCCATACCTCATGATACGCATCAAATATAATATACAACAATGGTGTTTTGGATTTGCGGTGCGACCCTACGATCAGGCCGCCAAAATGGAAAATCGCCAATCTGGTTAATTTCGAACCATAAAGGGAGCTGGACAAAGGTAGGCAGACACAAAGAATACATACAATGGCTATCACATGACTCTAAGTATACTTAATGCAACGAGTATCACATGCAAAAAACTCCGTATTGAGTGTCATCCACGTGCAAAGAATAACTAAATAAATAACACAACGACGTCTTATATCACCGTGTGTTACTAGTCAATTTATTTAGTGCTCACACATCACACTAGACCTTCTTTACTCTATATAATGAGTCCAAAGAATAACTGGAAAATTTTTACCGAAAGTACCATACCAGACTGCATCACTAAACCATTTATTCTAGTTTCTCGTTACATAGAATAAACATCATAAAATCACAACAAAGGATGTCATCGCTGTATCATATTAAAATCATCAGCCAAATCCAACTCAACGGTGAATCATTCATATAATCTTTTTATAATAAACAAGGAAAAATTATCGGAATACAAATATAAATATATATTATTTAAACAAATAGAAAATAAAGAAATTAATACTTAAGAATAAATCATTCACAACATTTTTATTTTAGAAATAAATACTAAGAAATGAATAATAAATACATATTCTAAGATTAACAAATATTAGAATTCAATTATAAATTTATTGTTCACAATACTTAAGTAGTTTTCCAATCTTTAACATAAATAATCAACGCTTGAATTCTTACTAATAACATTAGAAACTCGTTTCATTCATTTTGCATTTCCCAATAATAGTTTATGAAACTAATTATTAAATATAAATACTTAGTAATAAATACCTAAATAAAACCAAATATATTATCACTTCATAATAAATAATCATTTTTCCTATCCTTATAAATTAATAATAATTTGATATTTATCAATAATATTATAAAACTTCTTTCCCTCTCTTGATTAGAAATAGCTCATAAAATAGTACATAATATTTATTTCACATTAACTAACATCTAAATATCATCTATCCATAATCAAATAAACATATATATATGTATGTATGTATGTATATGTGTGTATATATATATTACACCAATATAAATGACAATGAAAGACTTTTAAGCATTATAATTAAGATTACTTCATTATTATATTAAGATTTGATTTACATTCATATATATAATATCCAATATATATGTATGTATGTATGTATGTATGTATGTATGTATGTATGTATGTATGTATGTATGTATGTATGTATGTATGTATGTATGTATGTATGTATGTATGTATGTATGTATGTATATCAAAGTTTAGGTGTATTTAATTTAGCTTATGCAAATGAAAATATACTTATATTTTTAATTATAAATTAGTAGAGTTTATATGCATATATGGATATATCTAAACATATAAAAGGTGGTAATACAAAAATTCCCAGTAAGATATAATGCATTAGCAAAGTTTGGAATAGCGAAATAGTTGAACTAACAAAAATAAATCAAGGGTAATGCACAAATACACTTATGATATGAACAGGGCAAAGATAAGAAATATATAAGAAGAAGACTAATTCAAATCAGCAAGAAGATACATGGTGCAAACCAAAAAAAATCAAAAGCGTGAACAAAATTATAATCTGCACACTAACACGCACATAAAACCACAGCACCATCAGGCACAGGACCAGTTGATCGGTGGCCATCATAGGTCCACCGGTCGGGTCGATAATTGCAATAGCGATCGCTTGATAACGACGATCCTCTATCTACTTCCATTGTTTCACTTCAAACTCAATGAATAGAACAAATACGATCATTAACCACTCAAAATGTAAACAAAAGATGATTAAAGCATAGATGCATGAGTGATAGTCACTCGCCTGAAAGTTGCTTGCTCCCTCCCTGCTCTCAGATGCACGCATATAACTCACCAATGGCCCAGCAAAATATGATTTGGTTTTGGCTATAAATGCATAAAGATGTAGAGAAGAACATGTTGAAATTTGGTGAATTTCAGATAATTTACTCAATTGTTTTAATTTTAAAACAAAGGAGAGTTTGTGCGTATTTATTTATGGTGAAAGATGATTTTTAACAAAGAAAAACTTGTGTGGGTGTATTTGCTACGGAATCAAAAATAAATTGATGAACAAAGAAAATTCCAGAACTAGAAAATTCTAGAAACAGTATAGGTTAGATATTTGGGCATGGGCCACAAAAATACAAAGATGTGTAAATATTATTTATTTATATTCTCTTTCATCTGTTCAAAACTATATTTCTATTCAAAATAACTTTTTATAAAATTAATTTTTTCTGTATTTTTACTTATTATAAATTTACATATTACATTTTCACAATTTAAATTCTTTTATTAAATAAATTCAAAACCCATTTATCAAGTAAATCATCAAATTCTAATTTAATTAATCAAATTACCGTTATTGACTTAAATTAATTATTACTTAAAAACTGGGTTGTTACAGACTTCACCCTTAATAAAATTACATACTTCTAATTTCCTATAAGGAGAAATCTATAACAATTTAATTGCACTAAACTTACTCATATTATTTTCAATTTTGAATTTTTAAATACCAAAACGTTTATTAAAGGAAATTTTGTTTTATAAAATCCCTATCTCAAATAAATCTCTTCTCAAATATTATATTTATTATATATTTTTCCGAGAAAGTCATTTTATTCTAATTCAAACTCCATGCGAATCATTTTTCCATTAAACAATTTTTTAAAAGATTTAAAATATTGTAACATAATACAAAATTTCATCAATAAATTTCTACCCAAAATATCCTTTCTCTATTTAATGAAATATTTTCCAATGTACTATTTAGTTCCAAACATCTTATTATAGAAAAATTATTTTCAAACTCTTTTTCATGAATTTATACAGATATTTAACACTTTTGGATTAATGCTTGGAGGGAAATTTTAAATTTATTTTCAAAACTTAACATTTTAAAAATAATACTATATTACTTTTCAAAATAATTCTCAATTTAATAACTCATTACAAAAAATTAACTCTTTGAATATTATATATATATCCACACCTCAAAACCTCAAATCTCTATAACATTTATACATCAAATGCATATAAGAACACTTCTAAATACTATTTTACAAATACTATTTTGTAATTCAATTTAAATTTTTATGAATTTATTGAAACTTTCAAACATTACTACGTTAAAAAACATTTTGTTATAACTGTATCACTTTATTGTACTAAATTAATATTTACAAACTTATTCGAATCACATTCAATTATTTAAAATTAATTATTTTTTCCTAAATTCCATATTTTCTAAATAATAATAAGTTTTCAAGTTTGACTCATTCTTACATCTCAAACCCAAAACATAAAAATATTTACACATTTCTAATTATGACAAATATTCATCAAATTTACGCACTTATATTCATAAATCCTCAAATACTATAAAATAAAGTGATATTGCCTTGCCATAGCTTATAGTGATTACTAATGTTAGTTGGCGGCATATTGACCACACAATCAATACTGCCACACTAGTGATCATAGTTGTGTACTAATATCCAATGGCTGCAACTATCACCGAAAATACATAGTACCGTAAAATATCCTTTACAACTTATTTACCAAAAAAACTCTGGTTTCTAAGTCCTTTACAAATATAAATCTCAAACATCACTTTACCAAAATAATTTACTTTACTTAATTTCTCATAAAGAAATTCACCTCCTTTTTCAAAATACTTTAATCTTCCATAAATTATTTATATCTTTCTAAATTTTCATGTCCAAATGTCTCGTTTAAACATTTAACAATCTCTGTCGAAAACGTGTGCTCTGCATAGACCAAAATCTTTAACACACTCGATGGACAAGTTAACACAATTTTCTTTTTAATTAAAATATCTATAAGTATTACATTAATAAATTATCATATATACTAGTTTTAGGGGTTCGAAATTTTGAGTTACGCAAAACGGCATATTTTGAATATTTATAAAACGAAATCAAATCAAAGTCACCTTGCCTTCTAAAACATGCCACCTATCACGTAAGAAGAAACCCCCTTTTCACCTTTTAAATTGCACGTCTCTGTTCTCTTCTTTTCAATTCGAAAACCATGAATTCTTTTCCTCAATCAGTTCGAAATTTTATCATAAAAACTAAAGAAGGAAACGATCTCGTTTCTCAAATCAAAGAAAAAAATCAACATAATATTGCAAGTGCTTAAAAAGCCGGGGGCGACAATCGACGTAGAAGGGGCAGGTGGCAATCGAGAGCTGGAGTGGCCTTAGAGTTTGGGTCGATCTGAGATTTGGTTATGAACATGAGGTATGGGGCAGTCGCGATGGACGGAGGCTCCACATCAATGGGAGGGGCTGCCGATCGAACACGACTTTAGGTTCTCTGAAGTTGAACGCGACTTCAATACAGAGAAAAAAAGGATAGGGAGAAGGAGCGACCTGGTATGGCAGTGCGTTTTAATTAGGTATATTTATTTTAACAGTGTTTAGTTGAATTAGTTAATTTACTTATTGAATTGAGAATCTTATAAAATTCGTAATTCGTTTATACGAGGTGTAAAAATCATGCAAACAAGTCGAGATTGGAATGGTTTGCAAATAAAATTCAAGGTGAAAAATTCTCACTCTTTTGGATTACTGAATTTAATTTCAAATAGTTAAAATTAATTATTTGAATGCTGGTTGAATTTATAAATTATTATCTATTGGATGTTAAATATATATAGTAGTATATATATTGGTAGTTGGATATATTCTCGCTTATTTTAGTAGATGAGACTCTATGCTCCCTGCATAACAGCAGATGTACCTATATACCGCGATATCCCCTTCGAAGTGGGATTGGTATTGTTATGTTGTATTAGCATCTGTGAATGAAGGGAAATAGGTTGGTGAGATCCAATTGGAATCCTCAAATATATATTAATTGTTTTCATATATAGTGATATATGATGTGAATTGATAATCTGTTATAGATTATTGTTATGATTTGAATTATTGGATACTATAGCGGCACTGGTCTGAATTCTGGTATTTTAAATACCATAAATATTATATTTCAATTTAAAGGAATTAAAAGGGATTTCAGATATAAAAATATTTATATTGGAATTTTGATTTATTTTAAAGGGAATCGAGTTGGATAAAATAATAATTCGATTTTTGGGTTTGTACTTAACTATTTGGAAAACATTTTTTATAGAGTTTTTAAAACAGTTTATATAAGGAATTTTTAACTATGGATTTTAGAAGGATATTTTTTAAAAAATATGGATAAGGAGTTTTAAATCGACATAAAAAAATAAATTTGAAAAATCCATGGAATTTATTAAGAATTGGATTTATAAAATGAGATTTTATAAACAAGATTAGTTTTATATACAAGTGAAAATTAAAAGAGTTTATAAATTTATAAACAATGTTTATAAATAAGGAAATGAGATTAGTTGATAAATTGGAATGTAAATTCTCAATGTGAATTTATATTGGAATATGGGAATCGGTTTTGAGAAAAATAGCGGATGCTATTTTTGAAGTGTGGAAATGGTTAGGAGAATCGGAATGAAATCGATGAGTTGTGAATTGAGAGGAATCTATAAATTAACTGGTTATTGAGATTTTTAAAATATATTTTATTAGTAAGAAATTAATTTTTTTTTAAAAGGGAAGTTTTATTATCAAACTATGTAATTTTGAACTAGTGGAATTGAAATACATTGAAAAGTGAATTTTTGAAATACTTAATATTTATTTTAATAAATCCTAATTTTTTTAAATCGGCTTTAAAAATTGATTTGTTTATCTAATAATGATTTATCAATGTTTATAAAAGGGTTTCGATATTTTAAATAATTACTTAAACTTGTTTTTAAAAATAAACTATTATTCTTTAAAAATACTTATCACATATATATATATTTAGAATTTTGAAGTGACTGAAATTTATTTATAAATTCTCTTGAGATTCTTCAAAGGGGGCTTATAAAAATGGATATGATTTTGATAAGGGGAATTTTATAAGGAACTTGGAAATAATGGGATTTAAAAAAAAATGTTGAATATGGGAACTTCGAAAATGAAATCTGAATTCATAAAAGAAGTTATAAATTGTTGGTTGGATTTATAAGAGAGTAAAAGTCGATTTTAGAAATTGTAAGAAGGAATATATTAATGATTTCATAGACTTACAAGATAAGTTACAAAATATTCTCTTAAGTGTTGATATTTGAAATGATTTTGAAAATAAGACTTGTAATATTTTCCTAAGTATTAAAATGGAAATTTAGAAATATTTCTTAGTGTTGAGATGGTTTGGAAATATCCTATTATGGATTTGAGTATTTGAATTTGTTTCCAAATACTAAAAAATTGAAAGAAATATGAATGTGTATATATATATATATATATAACGTATTTGTAAAGATATTTTGAAAATGTTTGTAGAACTATAAAATAAGCTTAGTGCTGCATATGGATGTTATTTAATAGTTAAATAACCAACTACCAAATTTGGCCAAATTCATTGATCGTTCCGAAGAGATCGAGATCGGATTTAATTATTCGAAAACCACTTCGATCCGATTTGAGCATTATGAATGGATATCGTGAAGATAGTGAAGACGGTGATTCGGTTTGTCCAGACCTAAGACAACTTGTATGGACGAATGCTATCATAACATCGTCATTGGAGGACAATGGGCATTCTAAGTGGAATTGTTCTTGAAAGGTAAACGTTATCTGCAAACTCCATCAATCGGGAATGACTAAAACAGGGGAGATGCACCAAAGCTAAGTGGGCCACACCTAATTAGGGTATGTTATCACTTTTTTAGATACCCTCGGATATATTATAATTATGGATATGGTTGTGCATGAAAAAGTGAGCGCTCGATTTTAAGGGTGTGAACACCCAAGGTGATAACATATTTGGTACTATCTAGGTTAGGGGAAGGCTAATCTTGTGTGGTAGGGGATCCTAGCGAGGTCCTCAGCACATTTTTCTAGAGGTGAACTATGATAGGCGGTACCCTAGTAGCCCAGTCATTGTGTGGAATCCATTCTCCTTTAAGCATCGTATGGTTTTGATTGTGCCTAACTATGCTGAAATGTGAGATGCAATCATTTCGGCTATTTTCTATTTACTTTCTGTAGACACTATTATAATATTAGATGATTTTGATATCAAATGTTTTGGTTATCGTAAGAAAAATACTTGTCGTGTTTATGTGTGACGTGGTCCTACGAGATACCTTTGTTTTTCAAAGGATTTTGATAACCATAATAATTCAAATTGAGTGGTTTTTCTCACACTGGTTTTCCAGACCGACTCGGGTGTTATTTTCTTATAATCCTCGGGTAGACTGTGTATTACAGATTCATGATAGGATGCTATGGAGTTTAGGAGACGAGTTGGATGACGAAACGTATTTCCATACTTGATTTGTATTTCTGCTGTATGAGGACAAGTTATTAAACTGTCCAGATTGATTTTTGTCCACTTTACTCTGATAATGGTATGTATATTAAAAATATAGTTCTTGTATTTAAAATCTGTTCTCAAATATTATATTTTGTTCCGCTGCGATTGTGAGATTCTGTGTTGTTGTTTTATGCTTCTTCTTCTACCTTTTCTTCTTCACTCCTAACGATCCACCTTTTAGTGCAATTTGAGCTGACTTGTGTGGTTATATTGTCATCTTAGATTGTACGGAAAAGTTGTTCGTTACACAACCTTAGTGACAACATATAATATAATGGTGCAAAACATCTCAACTATAATTTCTCAATATAACATAAGACAGTAGTTAATATACATCTCAATGTCTAATATATACAGTAAAACAATGTTATATAAGTATCAGTAAATAGTCCTATAATAGTCTCTTCTAAGCCTAATAAAATAAATGCTTGTCATGTCATCCCTATACCTGAAATGTCTCGGACTAATCAAGTATTATAAAATAACATACAAGTTAGACTATGTCTAACCAAGGATCATGGAAAGGTGATATAGTATAAACAAGGAAGAATAATATGATATCATTATACTCAAAACACCAGGTGACATCTCAAAGCATGTGTGTTTGTATAGAATAATCCCATGGCATTACACCTCCTAAATATCTCAAATCCATATAAACAATCAAATCTGATATCAAAAGATATCATCACCCGTTTAGAAACACATCAATTCAGAAATCATGCAATCAACACAAAAGAGTGAATCATGCATATCCAGAAACAATTGTCTAAATCTAGAAAACATCAATAAGTGAGATATCACTAATTATATCGAGCTAGCATGAAGAAATGCCCAATATCTATTGATCTCATATTATAAAATACTATCATCAAATCACTAAAATCAATACTATCATCAAATCACTAAAATCAATAAGAAAGATCTGAGCCAGCTAATAATTAAGCCTGAGTATAATCAACAATAAGTAAGTTGTCTACCAAAGAAGGATACGAGGTTGACTATATTCTGCACATGGCCTCGACTATAGTATTATCTCATATATGCCTATCTACCACACATGAGCCGAACCAAGACAAGAGACTGATGGTTTCGTACCCACTCTAGGAACCCAAGGTCTACTAGCTGTATGCTATATAGCAGGATCTGTTCCTACAAAATTAATTCATACGAACCGAAACCAGATGGGAGACTGATGGACGTATATCTTCTCTGAGAACCCAGGGTCTACTATGTTGTATGCTATGTTGTCGGATTTGTTCCTACAGCCTTAGTTACCTCGACGAACATTGTAACGACCTGGAAATTGATCGTTATTTAAATGAATATTTAATTATATTGTAAAAAATTAATAAATGGTTTTTATTAACAAATAAAACTATTTTAAATAATAATTAATGATAACAAAATTGTTTTCAAAATTTGTTTGCCAAAGTATATAGTCCATAGAAAAATAGAAAATGTGACCAGAAGTTATTTTCCGAAATATCGATTTTTCATTGTTTAAAAGTTGTTTTAAAGGTCATAACACTATGTTAAACACACATGCATTGTGAGGACCCGCAAATCCGTACTCCTTGAATAGACACTAATCTCCAATGATTAACTCAAGATGAATGGAAATACGAATTCTTAGGGTTTAAAAAAAAGAAAAAGATAGAAGAAGAGAGAAAAGATAGAACAGAAAAGAAAGAAAACAGCAGAACAATATCCGAATCTCACAATCGCAGCGGAACAACATATAATAGATAAATGAATAATCTTTAAACAAAGAACTATATCGGTTATTACATTACATCACATTAAATTACATCATCAGAGTTTATAACAACGACAACAAACAGCGGAAAAGAAATACTATATACTAGTAATACGCCATGCCGTCCAGCTTGCCTCCAGCAACTCCTGAATTCCAGAATATCCTGATAAACCTGACTCTTGACTGCCCGTGTGGAAATTTGTGGGCACTCAGAGTTTAGGAAGGAAAACAATAAATTCCGAGTCAGTCATGTGACTGGTGTGAGAACTAAAACAGTTTATTTTTAATTACAATGTAGAGGATAATTTTAAAATAGATTCGCAATGCTTTTAAAAATGAAACTACCATAAGGCCTCCCGACACACACACAATGCAAACGCAGACATGGGGGAGATTTCTCCTTATGATAGTCAAAGATGCTTACTACGCAAAATCAAATCATTTTTTTTTTGATATTATTATTGGTGCATAGCGTAGGAAAAATCATTTCGAAAGTAGAATATAAATCTTAGCCAGCATAGGTACCATTATATTATGCCTACTATAGCCACCATATTAGATGGCAGGTTCTACAACTAAAACCGTACAAGGCTCGTATTGTTTGTTTGGATTTCCAACAAATGGTCAGGCCAAGGAACTTCCCATTGCCACATGGAAACGCCTGTGGAATGACGTCCCGAGAACCAAACCGGATGTCTGCCAACATAAGGCCGGGTTACCCCTAACTGGGTAACTATTGACACGAATATGTCATCCCCTGATCGTAATCGATCTACATCCGAGGATCCTCGATTTCCAACAACCACAAAGTAATAAGTTTGCAGCAACAACATAGGTTAAATATCTGGGCTCCATACCATGATACCACCTCTGTCCAGAAGGAATGACATACACTAAAGAGGCGCTACCCCCTAATAACCTTGCTGTATCCTTCCTGTTTTGACAATTTCCGGTGTGTGAGGTCCGACGCAGTCTCGTCCACAAAGCTACGCTTTATATAAAAGCTATGCTTTGATTCAACAAATGCTCAACAGCACTTAGCATATCACATTACCAAATTGGTAGTATATTATTAATAACCTTCAACTACATAACCTCTGAGCTCGTACGTCTCAGAGAAGGGTGTTAATGCTAAGAGAATAAATTCTCCGCCACCAACAGATATGTATTTGAAAGAAATCAGCTTTATATATAAATTTGTAATGTCAGACATACTATCCATACAAGTCTGTTCCGGGATCGAACAGAACCGAAGGCACTTACAAAGAAGTCCTTGCAATCCGGATATTCACTAATCACGTCCGGACTTCCCATCACATATGGAATCTCTATACCGGGGACATTCGGTGCAGAAACATTCGACGATGATCCTTCCGTTTTCAAAAATATCCGGTCTTCAACACCGGTCTTCAAATGCAATTCATAACGACGTATCACATATTCGGAATGGGTTATACGACCCCAAGGTCCTTCCCCGGCAATCCCGAATAGTGAGCACTTATTCAAAAATAAGTGTGGCATTCAAATTCAAGCAAATCACAACAAATACCCATTCAAAGGTAAATATTGATAGTCGGTTATTGAACTACCAATGGATATGCACAACATCACCAGATTCCAAATAATTTTCCAAATTATTTATTTTCCAAAAATATCTTTACAAGATATATAATTTCCACACTTCAACCATTTGAAAACAATTTTCAAATCAATTTTCACCTTTGCCACTTTTGAAAAACAAATTTCAAATCATTTCCCTATACGGGATATATTCACAAATCTTTATTCATTTTCATTTCAAAATGGTTCATTTAAACCAATTAAATAAATCCTTACCGGTTTACTTTATATTTACGTTCCAAATCCGTAAATTAATTCCCACACTTCAAAAATAAATCAACGTTTATTTTTAAACAAATTCCACTTTTCATTTATAAATTCCATAGTGAATTTACATTCCAAAATATTTATGAATATACGATTTCCAAATCGATTTCTAATATTCATTTCCAATTTATCTTTAAAAGATAAAATCTTAAAATATTCATTTAATATTGGAAAAACATTTCCGTACTTATTTAATAATAAATAATTCACAAATCTATTTATTTTCAACATTTGGGAAATATTCAATATGCTTAAATCGAAATTAAGTATATATTTCATTCTTTAAGGAAATCATTCTCTTAAACATATTTATTTGGGCCAAAACGAATGTTGCGTAAAACATCGTTACGACAACCCAAAATCACTAGTGTAGGGATTCGAAATTAAAATAGATATATAAATCCCAATACTATACAAAACATTTCCTTTCGGAAATTATTTACTATAACCACAGTGTTATAGTCCACCATTTCCTTCTATTTCTCGACAACGTCTATTTCAACAATGAATGTTGAAATCTATGGTTTCGATTCATAACACATTTTAAAAACATCGTTAGATCATTTTAATTCTATTTAAAACATCACATCCAAAACATTTTCTTTAACATATTATTCACTATCCAAAAACGTGAATATACTTCGTTAACCAATTTCATCATTTCTATATATTTTATTTTAAAGTATTATTCACTGTATAAAACGTGAATATAACTCCATTAATAAGTTATAGCAATTTGCTTATCAAAATAAGTCGTTTGCGGATTTATAAAACAATGTTTATAAATTCCATTTCTATTTATTTTATAACAACTTCCTTTTACAAATCTCCTTTATTAACCTATTTCAATTTATAACTCAATTATATACCAAAAGTTCATATTATAAGTTAAATGCTTATAATTTATTTGTTTACAAAATCATTCTTTTTAAACTTCCCAAATTATAAATCTTATAACTTATAAGATTCATTTATTTACCTAAAACTATTCTTTAAATAACTTTACAAATTTTATAAACCTACTGCTTATAAAATTCCATATAACTTCACCGTTTATAATTCTATAAATTTCATTCATTTATGAAGTTCATTTACACTTCATTCTAACACTTATAAAAACTCGTTTTATAATTCAAATATTTTAATTTATAAATATCAATTTATAAATCTTTTATATAAATCAATTTATATTATTATTTAAAAACATCTTTAAACTCCTTTATAATTTCACCATTTTCTTTGATTTATAAAATAATCAAATTTTACAAATCCTATATATGAACTTTCTACAATAAATTCAAAAATCCCAATTTAAACTATTTTATAAAATCATTAACCCCATGTTTTCAAAAACCAACTTTTAACTATATTTCTCAAAAATCATAATTTTTATAACCTTAAAATTATAACGTTTATTTATTTAAAATGAATCAATTCCAAAAATATTTTAAAAACATATACTTTCAAAAATCACTTTAAAAATCCATTTAAAATTCCAAAATTGGCCCAATGATGCTACACACCAAATAGTCAATCACGACAACGACATCATATATCTGTATATGATAATCATCAAATATCACAATCTCTAAAATCAAATAAATACTATTGAGGAATCCAGTTGGATCCCTCCAACCTGTTTCCCTGCATCCACAAACATTAGCACAATACCAATTCCGTTCCAGGACGGAATTATCGTGGTATATGGGATTTATAAAATATTATCCACTTAATAGACGGCGCAATAGGGTCTCATCCGCTATATAATGCGGGAAATCAACTCCAAGTACATAAATGATACCAATTTCACTGTACTGTGAAATATTCGCGGTATATGTTTTTAATAAATAACCTCCGCTTACTAATGGCGTATAATGTCTATTTTAACAATCAATAGATAACAATCATCATTCAAACATACATTCAAGAATTTTAAATATAACTATTTAAAATTAAAATCGAAACCGATTCGATTGAGTGAGAAGTTCTTACCTTGTTTCAATTTCGTTTTCAGCTTTTATTTCGAATAAAATTAAACGTGCGTTTAATTTTACCTGAAATTTTCGCTAGCTCCAAACGACTCCAATCCAATTCCATAGCGTAGTGCTCGTCCATACGAACCCAACGCAACTTGTTTCGTGCGTTTTCGACCTCGTATGAAAAAGATATGAATTTAAAAGTTACACGAATTTATAATTATAAATTTACAACATTTATTTTAATTTTCTAAACCTAACAGAATACTAGCCGTTCATCCTATCACCTGCAAATCACAGCCGTGGAATCCATCTTCTCCTCCAACATGAATATCACGTACGCAGATACCCATAGGCCGCCTTCAACCCTAATATACGCAACCTATCTAAGCCACCTGACGACGATCAAGCACCACCATATCAAAGAGCATCCTCTACTCCACCACCGCCCCGAGTAGCATCAAGCTCTGCCTCCCCATCTTCAAGAAAACCGTGCTCGAACGGCAACACTTCGAGCTTCGATTACCATCAATTCGCTTCGCTTACAACGATCTCCACCGTTGATCTTCTAGTACTCACTGCCCTCTACAATATTGCAGTTGACAACTTTTGATGAAAGTGAGTGGATTTGAAGAGATTAAGGGGAGAATGAAAAAGCATTTCGGCCATTGAAAATATAAGAGGCCGGCGGCTCTGAATATTGACCTAGTGTTTTTAGAATTTTGCAAAAGTGAATTGTAGAGGGGCTTATATAGAAAATTCAACGAACACTATTCATCCCGGAATTTCCGAACTCCAAACGAAGCGTCCCGGTTGGCGTTCCTAAGGTTTACCCCGTGTTTCGAACATAATGGAACGTGTTTCGGAAGCTAATTCGATCATCTGTGCGAGTTATGGCAATAAACGTTCGATTTTAAATTAAATCGGTAAATCAAATTTCTAGGCGTTTTAGCTTGCCCCGGACAAACGGTAAATCCGATTAACACGAAATTTGAAACCATACAATAATATCACATTACAGATCCGATGAAACTGGTTTCGTCAAAATCCGAGACTGTTTGAAAAATGGCTATTTTAACTCGCCAAATAAATATTAAAACAATTTCGATGCGTTTCGAGCTGCCACGGTCAAACGAAAACTCCAATTGCTACGAAAATTGAAATCCGATAATAACAAACCATTATGGATCCAATGGAACTAGTTTCGTCCAATTCTGAGACTGTTCGAAAAATGGCTAATTTCACTAGTCGATTTAAATATTAAAATATTTAATTTTCACAAATTAACTTTAAATTCAATTTTAAAAGTTCTATAACATCATTCTAACTCCAACATGATTAAATAAAATTTTACAAATCATTTTCAATCATATTTAACAAGTTATTCAATTTTTTCTGTATTTTCAACTATTAAATTATCGATTTAATTATCCAATTAAATCTAATTATTCGAAATAAAATTTATTCGACTTATAAATTTCACTTATTAATATCTAAAATCAATTAAATATACGAATTTTAATTGATAGAAATTCTGGGTCGTTACAATCTTCCCCCTTAGAAGAATTTCGTCCTCGAAATTACCATGTAAGAAAAAGTTACAGAATCTATTAACTTTCCATAAATCCATAGTTAAACTTCTTACAATAACTTTACTAAGTTTTCAAACCATACTTAGTTATCTTTTCAAAAACAATTACTATTGTTTAACTTCCAATTCCAAATCAAATTTATAGTTTTCAAAATTTTCCAATTTATTTCTCAAAAATATTCTAACGCCTTAAATTTTTGGAAAAAATCGCCATAGTCTCCTTTGCGCGGCTCGATCCGAAAAAAAAATGATAGCATATATATCATAAATATACATCTCATCAAGTAATGAGGCATCCCGTAGGGAAAAAAGTGTAAAAGTACGATATTTAATCGGAGATATGTACCTTATATTTTATCAGCGAGCATATGCGGCTAATATAGCGCAAAAGCGAGCTCCAAATGCGAAGCAAACACGATCCGCACCTACTAAACACTCAACAAACAAATGAGAAACATGTATATAGACAATAGTATCGATATACAACATATAGCAACATAATAACTATATATGCCAACATAGCAAATGCAGTAAAAGCAATATATTCAACCATCAACCAACTATCATCCAACTAACATTCAACTAACATCCATAACCAATAAATATTCATTCATATTCTCATTAATATTCAATGAAATGGGTTTTCAATTTAATCACATTCGATTCATTAACAGTGGACGTTTTTACTGACATTCATTTTCAATTAGTTTATATTTACTAATTCATATTAAGTTGGTTCACTTCCAAATCAAATTCAATTCTATTTAAGATTCACTTAACTTCCAATTGGATTTCAATTACTTTAGCTTTCAATTTCATTAAGCTCAATTGCATACGGGATTTTATACAATCAACTAACTATCATATAACAATCAATGTACATTAATTACAACCAAATTCCATTGCTTATATTCATTCAATTTGGTTTAACACCTTTACTTTCAATTGGTTTAATTAAATTGATTTACATTCAATCTTTCAATTTCCAATAACATTAGATTTTAATGAATTAACACTTACATTCATTATTTCATATCAATTATTTACATTTAATTGATTAACATTCGATTCATTAATTCAATTCAATTACAAAAGTTGAATTTCATTTATATAACTCAAGTTCACATTTATCACTTAACTTTATTAATTTACTTTGATACCAAAATCAACTTCATTCAACATCTCTTAAGTTATATTCCATTTAAACATTATTTGGCTTTACTTAACTTAAATTCCCACTTATAAATCAAATTCAGATTCCAATTCTAAAGTAAATTTTATTTAACCTTTACCAAAGTCAAATTTCATTACTTATTCAAACTCATTTTTTATTTACAACTCATATTTATAAATATATTCATATAGTTTCACTTCTTATATACATAAGTTTATTTCACAATTGTAAATCACATTAATTATAATTTCATACTTATAATTCATTTGCTTATACAATTATTCTTTTATTTAGATTATTCAAACAACTTTTAATTTTACTTATATATATATTCTCACATTTTCAACAACCAAACAATCTACTTATATACACTTTAATAATTCTGAAAAATTATTCCTTTATATATAAAATATAATCAAGGTAAAATTATTTCATTTACCCAATTTAAAACAATATCGTGTCGAATTGTTCTGTACAAGTGTTTAGAGATCCCTATCAACAACGTTAATTACTCGTATTAACCAGAATCCGTATACCACTCAACAAACCAACCATCACAATATAAAATAATTTTTTATATTCACTAACAAATACGCTCTCATAGCTATTATTACACTCAACTCATTCTAGAGTACTACTGACTCTATCTCTAATTAGTAATAACCAACAGAGCCATGGCTGTCGCTTAACCATATGCTCTGATACCAGATGTGAGGACCCGCAAATTCGTACTCCTTGAATAGACACTAATCTCCAGTGATTAACTCAAGATGAACGGAAATACGAATTCTTAGGGTTTAAAAAAAAAGAAAACGATAGAAGAAGAGAGAAAAGATAGAACAAAACAGAAAGAAAACAGCAGAACAATATCAGAATCTCACAATCGCAACGGAACAACATATAATAGATAAATGAATAATCTTTAAACAAAGAACTATATCAGTTATTACGTTAAATCACATTACATTACATCATCAGAGTTTACAACAACAGCAACAACAAGCAGCGGAAAAGAAATACTATATACTAGTAATACGCCATGCCATCCAGCTTGCCTCCAGCAACTCCTGAATTCCAGAATATCCTGATAAACCTGACTCTTGACTGCCCGTGTGGAAATTTGTGGGCACCCAGAGTTTAGGAAGGAAAACAATAAACTCCGAGTCAGTCATGTGACTGGTGTGAGAACTAAAACGGTTTATTTTTAATTACAAAGTACAGGATAATTTTAAAATAGATTCGCAATGCTTTTAAAAATGAAACTACCATAAGGCCTCCCGGCACACACACAATGCAAACGCAGACATGGGGGAGAATTCTCCTTATGATAGTCAAAGATGCTTACTACGCAAAATCAAATCATTTTTTTTTGATATTATTATTAGTGCATAGTGCAGAAAAAATTTCAAAAGTAGAATATAAATCTTAGCCGGCATAGGTACCATTATATTATGCCTACTATAGCTACCATATTAGATGGCAGGTTCTACAACTAAAACCGTACAAGGCTCGTATTGTTTCTTTGGATTTCCAACAAATGGTCAGGCCAAGGAACTTCCCATTGCCACATGGAAACGCCTCTGGAATGACGTCCCGAGAACCAAACCGGATGTCTGCCAACATAAAGCCGGGTTACCCCTAACTGGGTAACTACTGACACGAATATGTCATCCCCTGATCGTAATCGATCTACATCCGAGGATCCTCGATTTCCAACAACCACAAAGTAATAAGCTTGCAGCAACAACATAGGTTAAATATCTGGGCTCCATACCATGATACCACCTCTATCCAGAAGGAATGACATACACTAAAGAGGCGCTACCCCCTAATAACCTTACTGCATCCTTCCTGTTTTGACCATTTCCGGGATGTGAGGTCCAACGCAGTCTCGTCCACAAAGCTACGCTTTATATAAAAGATGTGCTTTGATTCAACAAATGCTCAATAGCACTTAGCATATCACATTATCAAATTGGGAGTATATTACTAATAACCTTCAACAACATAACCTCTGAGCTCGTACGTCTCAGAGAAGGGTGTTAATGCTAAGAGAATAAATTCTCCGCCACCAACAGATATGTATTTGAAAGAAATCAGCTTTATATCTCAATTTGTAATGTCAGACATACTATCCATACAAGTCTGTTTCGAGATCGAACAGAACCGAAGGCACTTACAAAGAAGTCCTTGCAATCCGGATATTCACTAATCACGTCCGGACTTCCCATCACATATGGAATCTCTATACCGGGGACATTCGGTGCAGAAACATTCGACGGTAATTGTAACGACCCAGAATTTTTATTAATTAAAAATTTGAATATTTAATTAATTTTAAATATTAATAAGTGAATTTATAAGTCGAATAAATTTTTATTTGAATTATTGGATTTAATTGGATAATTTAATCAATAATTTAATACGTTAAATTATGAAAATAATTGAATATTGGGTTAAAAATGATTGTAAATAATTTGTAAAATTTTATTTTATCATGTTGAAGTTAGAACGATATTTTAGAACTTTTAAAATCGAATTAAAAGTTAATTTGTGAAAATTGAATATTTTAATATTTAATAATCGACTGTAAAATAGTCAATTTTTGAACAGTCTCAGAATTGAACGAAACCAGTTCCATTGGATCCGTAATAGTTAGTTATTACCGGATTTCAATTTTCGTGTCAATCGGAGTTATCGTTTGATCGTGGCAGCTCGAAACGCATCGAATTATTTTTAATTTAAATTTGGCGAGTCAAAATAGCCATTTTTCAAAAAGTCTCGGATTTCGACGAAACCAGTTTCATCGGATCCGTAATGTGATATTATTGTAAGGTTTCAAATTTCAAGTCAATTGGATTTACCGTTTGTCCGGTACAAATTAAAACGCCTAGAAATCGATTTAAATCGGTTTAATTCAAATTGAGCGTTTTCAGCCATAACTCGCACATACTTCCAAATTAGCTTCCGAAACCTATTCCATTGTGTCCGGAACGCGGGATAAACCCTAGGTACGCTGGTTACGGCGTCTAAATCGGAGTTCGGAATTTCCGGGATGAATAGTGTCGCTCGTTCCTTATAAATAGCCCCTACCTCTTCATAAATTTGATAAAAACCTAACCCTAATATCATGTAGCCGCCACTTTTGAATGAAGGGCCAAAAATTAATTTCCTTCCTCCCTCAATCACTCACAATCCATCGACAATTAGGCGAAGTGTTCAACTGCAAAGTTATAGAGCATGAAGAGAGCTTGAAATCCATACGGATATGATCGGAAATGGTGCGACGGAGGGAGAGATAGGTGGGGCCGACTGTCACGACCTGCGCACGACTTCCCACGTGCAGATGGTGGCCGAGCTTCAGGCCAAGGAAGGTGGAGGTAGCTTGCGTCGTGCTCTTCGACGTGGCGGAGTTGTGATCGAGTTTAGGCGAGTGATCGGAGTGCAAATGGAAACCCTAGAAGATGATAATGGGTTCGGCCTCAACCTGGAGCTTGCGTGAGTGATGGAAGAAAGGGGGAAGTTGCGTTCAAGGGCTATGATCTGATGGGGGTGAGATCAAAGGCTGTGATTAGTTAGGGTTAGATTTATAAAATTAATTTGTAAATTAATTATGTTTAGATTCATGCAACTTTAAAAATTCGTATCTTTTTCATACGAGGTCGAAAAAATGCAAACTCAGTTGCGTTGGAATCGTATGGACGAGCACTACGCGATGGAGTTGGTTTGGAGTCGTTTGGAGTTAGTGATAATTTCGGATAAAATTAAACGCGCGTTTAATTTTATTCGAAATAAAAGCTAAAACGGAAATTAAAACCAAGGTGAGAACTTCTCACTCAATCGAATAGATTTCGATTTTATTTTAAATAGTTAGATTTAAAATATTTGAATGCATGTTTGAATGATGACTGTAAATTATTGATTGTTAAAATAGACATTATACGCCGTTAGTAAGCGGATGTTATTTATTAAAAACATATACCGCGAATATTTCATAAACAGTGAAATTGGTATTATATATAATATCAATATATATATATTGGCATATGTATATATTGCAGTTGATTGATTTCCCGCATTTTTTGTTTAGCGGATGAGACCCTATTACGCCGTTAGTAAGCGGATAATATTTAATAAGAACATATACCGCGATAATTTCGTACTGGAGCGAAATTGGTATTGTGCTAATGTTTGTGATGCAGGAAAACAGGTTGGAGGGATCCAACTGGATTCCTCAACAGTTTTTAGTTTATTTCAGATATTTTGATATTTGATGGATTGTCATATCGATATATGATATCGTTGTTAGTCGTGATTGACTATTTGGTGTGTAGCATCATTGGACCCAGATTTTGGGATTTTAAAATGATTTTAAAGTGATTTTTGAAAATATATAAGATTTTCGGAATTGATCCATTTTAAATAAATAAACGTTATAATAGTTAAAGTTATAAAAATTATGATTTTGTGAAATATAGTTAAAAGTTGATTTTTGAGAAATATGGATTAATGATTTTATAAAATAGTTTAAATTGAGATTTTGGAATTTATTTAAAAGAGTTTAAATATAGGATTTATAAAATTTGATTATTTTATAAATTAAGAGAATGATGAAGTTTTTAAAGTAATTTAAAGACGTTTTAGAGAATAATATAAATTGATTTATATTAAGAGATTTATGAATGGATATTTATAAATTGAAATATAGACATTATAAAACGAGTTTTTATAAGTGTTTGAATGAAGTGAAAATGAATCTCATTAATGAATGAAATTTATAAAATTATAAACGGTGAAGTGATAAATGGAATTTTATAAGCAGTAGGTTTATAAAATTGTAAAGTTATTAGAAGAATAGTTTGGATAAATAAATGAATCTTATAAGTTATAAGATTTATAATTTTAAAGTTTAAAGGAACGATTTTTGTAAAATAATCGTTTTATAAGTATTTAACTTATAATATAAACTGGAATAGGTTAATAAAGGAATTTGTAAAAGGAAGTTTATAAATAAATAGAAATAGAATTTATAAACGTTGTTTTAAAAATTCGCAAACGGCCTATTTTGATGAGTTAATTGTTATAACTTATAAATGGAGTTATATTCACGTTTTTAGACTGTGAATAATTCTTTGAATTAAAATGAATAAAAGAATCAAATTTGTTAACGGAGTTTATTCACGTTTTTGAATAATGAATAATATGTTAAAGAAAATGTTTAGGTTTGATGTTTTAAATTGAATTAAAACGATCTAACGATGTTTTAAATGTGTTGAGATTCGAAACCATAGATTTCAACATTTATTGTTGAAATAGACGTTTTCGAGAAATAAAAGGAAATAGTGGACTATAACACCGTTGTTATAGTAAATGATTTCCGAAAGGAAATGTTTTGAATAGTATTGGGATTTATATATCTATTTTAATTTCGAATCCCTATACTAGTGATTTTGGGACGTTGTAACGATGTTTTACGCAACATTCGTTTTGGCCCAAATAAATATGTTAAGTGAATGATTTCCTTAAAGAATGAATTATATACTTAATTCGATTTAAGTATATTGAATATTTTCAAAGGTTGAAAATAAAAAGATTTGTGGATTACTTATTTTTAATAAGTATGGAAATGTTTTCCAACGTGAAGTGAATATTTAGAATTTATCTTTTTCTTAAGATAAATTGAAATGAATTATTGAAATCGCATATGCATGGATATCTTGAAATATAAATTCATTATGGAATTTATATGTGAAAGCGAAACTTGTTAAAAATAAATATTGATTTATTTTTGAAGTGTTGAAATTATATATCTAGTAAAGATATTTTGGAAAATAAATAATTTGGAAAATTATTTGGAATCTGGTGATGTATGCATATCCATTGATAGTTCAATAACCGACTATCAGTATTTCCCTTTGAATGGGTATTTGATGTGAATTGATTGAATTTGAATGCACACTTATTTTTGAATAAGCGCTCACTATTCGGGTTAACCGGGAAAGGACCATGGGGTCGTATAACCCATTCCGAATATGTGATACGTCGTTGTGAATCGCATTTGAAGATCGGTGTTGAAGACCGGTATTTGCGAGAGTGATAGGATGAACTATCGATTGACTCTGCACCGAGTTGCTCCGGTATTGAGTTCTCCATATGTGATGGTGAATCCGATCAGGATTGTGAATATCCGGATTGCAAGGACTTCTTTGTAAGTGCCTTCGGTTCTGTTCGATCCCGGAACAGACTTGTATGGATTGTATGTCTGACATTACAATTTGAGATATAAAGCCGATTTCTTTCAAATATATTTCTGTTGGTGGCGGAGAATTTATTCTTTGCTTAACACCCTTCTTTGAGACGTATGTGCTCAAAGGTTATATAGTTGGAGTTATCAGCGATATATTCCCAGTTTGGTAATGTGACATGCTGAGTGATGCTGAAATGATCATTGTGTTGATTATTGTGATAGGATCATTTATTTGATCGTCTATCTTAGTGATCATTGTGTTGATCATTTGTTGACCCAAAGCACGGCTTTTTGTACAAAGTGTGTTTTTGTGGACGTGACTTCGTCGAGCCTCACATCCCGTTAATGGTCAAAACAGGAAAGATGCGGCAAGGTTATGAGGGGTAGCTCCCTTTAGGGTATGTGCATTTCCTTCTGGAAAGGGTGGTATCATGGTATGGAGCCCAGATACTTACTCATGTTGATACACTATATCTATTTCTGTGTGGTGTTGTTGGTGACGAGCGCTCGGTTAAAGGTCCGATGGGACCGGGGGATGCCATATTCGTGTAGTAGTTACCTAGTGATAAAGGTAACCCGGCCTTGTGTTGGCAGAGAGCTGGTTAAGTTCTCGGGGACGTCCAGCCAGAGGCGTTTTCATGTGGCAGTAGGAAGTTCCTTAGCCTGACCATTTGTTGGAAATCCAATTCCCAATACGAAACTTGTACGGTATTAGTTGTAGAACCTGCCATTCACTTATGGTGGTCACCACTGTTTGGATGGTAGCTATAGTAGACATAGTTCGAAATGTCTATGTTGGCTAAGATTTATATTCTACTTTCGAAATGAATTTTTCCTACACTATGCACTAGTAATAATATAAAATGTTATTTTAAATGCGTATCAAGCATCTTTGGCTATCATAAGGAGAAATCTCCTCTGATTCTGCGTTTGCATGTGTGTATGTGCGGGAGGCCTTATGGTAGTCTCATTTTTAAAAGCATTGCGAATTGATTAAAAAAATATTCCTCTATTTTGATTTTTAAAGATAAATAAACTGTTTTGAGTTCTCACACCAGTCTTATGACTGACTCGGAGTTTATTGTTTTCCTTCCTAAACTCTGGGTGCCCACCAATTTCCACACGGGCAGTTAAGAGTTGAGGTTTATCAGGATATTCTGGATATTCTGGAGTTGCTGGAGGCAAGCTGGATGGCATGGCGTATTACTAGTTTATATAGTATTTCTTTTTCCGCTGCACTGTTTGTTGTTGTATGATGTTGTATACTCTGATGATATGATATGATGTAATGAAATATAATGTGATGTAATAACTGATATAGTTCTTTATTTAAAGATTATTCATTTATTATTATATGTTGTTCCGCTGCGAATTGTGAGATTCTGTTGATGTTCTGTTGTTTCCTTTTTCCTCTATTCTCTTTTTCTTTCTATTTCTTCTATTTTTAAAATTTCCTATCTTCTATTTTCTTCTATTTTAAAATTTTCTGTCCTCTTTTCTATTTTCTTTTCTCTCTATTATCTATCTACCTTCTTCTTCTACCTTTTCTTTTCTTAAATTTTTCTTAAAACCCCTAAGGGTTCGTATTTTCGTTCATCTTGAATTAAACAAAGGAGATTAGTGTCTATTCAAGGAGTACGGACTTACGGGTCTTTACAGTTGGTATCAGAGCTGATGGTTAAGCGACAACCATGGTTCTGTAGGGTATTACTCATTAGAGATAGAGTCAGTAGTACTCTAGATTGAGTTTGAGTGTAATAATAGCTATGAGAGCATATTTGTTAGTGAATATAAAATTGTTTTATATTGTGATGATTGGTTTATTAAGTGGCATATGAACTTTCGTCAGCACAGCCGCGAAACTGAGCCGAAGGGGTTTCTAAACACTTGAATAGAACAATTCGACATAGTATTGTTTTGAATTGGGTAAATGCAATAATTTTGCCTTGATTATATTTTAATATGTAAAGGAATAATTTTTCAAAATTATTAAATTGTATATAAGTGATTGTTAGGTTGTTTGAATAATCCAAATAAAAGAATAATTGTATAAGCAAAAGAATTATAAGAATTAAAGTTATAATTAATGTGAATTACAATTGTAAAATAAACTTATATATAAGAAGTGAAACTATATAAAATATGAGTTGTGAATAAAAGTGAATTTAAAGTTAAATGGAATATAACTTAAGAGATATTGAATTAAGTTGATATTGGTATCGAAGTAAATAATCAAGTGGATTAAAAGAATATGAACTTAAGTTATGTAATAGAATTCAACTTTGTAATTGAATTGAATGAATGGCTTGGCTGTTAATCAATTGAATGTGAATAATTGATATGAAAAGATGAATATAAGTGTTAATTCATTAAAATCTAATGTTATTGGGAGTTGAATAAATTGGAATGGAAATCAATTTAATGTTAAACCAAATTGGATGAATATAAGCAAAGGAAATTTGGTTGTAATAAATATACATTGGTTGTTATATGATTGTTGATTGATTGTATATAATTCATTAAGTGTTAATGAAATTGAAAGCTATGAAATTGAATTCAAACTTGAAGAAAATAAGTTGAATAGAATTGAATGTGAATTAGATTCAATTAGTAAATGTAAACTAATTGAATTGAAAATGAATGTTAATTGGTTGATGGTTGCATTTGTTGCTTTAGTTGCATTTGCTATATTATGTAGTAGTTATGTTGATATATGTTGTATATCGATACTATGCTTTATATGCATGTTCTCATGTTGTTTGTTGAGTTTAGTAGGTGCGGATCGCGTTTGCTTCGCATTTGGAGTTCGCTTTAGCGCTATATTAGCCGTATATGCTTGCTAATAAAATATAAGGTACATATCTCGGATTAAATATCGTACTTTTACACTTTTTTCCCTTCGGGATGCCTCATTACTTGATGAGATGTATATTTGTGATATATATACTGTCATTTTTTTTTCGGATCGAGCCGCGCAAAGGAGACATGGCGAATTTTTCCGGAAATTTAAGGCGTTAGAAAAATTTTGAGAAAATTGGGAAAATTTTGGAAAACTTTAACTTTGATTTTGGAGTTGAAAGTTAAACGATAGTAGTTGTTTTTGAAATGATAACTAAGTATGATTTAAAAACTTAGTAAAGTTTTATAAGCAGTTTAACTTTAAATTTTGGAAAATTAATAGATTCTGTAACTCTTCTTACTTGTAATTTCGGGGACGAAATTCTTTTAAGGGGGAAAGATTGTAACGACCCAGATTTTTATTAATTAAAAATTTGAATATTTAATTAATTTTAAATATTAATAAGTGAATTTATAAGTCGAATAAATTTTTATTTGAATTATTGGATTTAATTGGATAATTTAATCAATAATTTAATACGTTAAATTATGAAAATAATTGAATATTGGGTTAAAAATGATTGTAAATAATTTGTAAAATTTTATTTTATCATGTTGAAGTTAGAACGATATTTTAGAACTTTTAAAATCGAATTAAAAGTTAATTTGTGAAAATTGAATATTTTAATATTTAATAATCGACTGTAAAATAGTCAATTTTTGAACAGTCTCAGAATTGAACGAAACCAGTTCCATTGGATCCGTAATAGTTAGTTATTACCGGATTTCAATTTTCGTGTCAATCGGAGTTATCGTTTGATCGTGGCAGCTCGAAACGCATCGAATTATTTTTAATTTAAATTTGGCGAGTCAAAATAGCCATTTTTCAAAAAGTCTCGGATTTCGACGAAACCAGTTTCATCGGATCCGTAATGTGATATTATTGTAAGGTTTCAAATTTCAAGTCAATTGGATTTACCGTTTGTCCGGTACAAATTAAAACGCCTAGAAATCGATTTAAATCGGTTTAATTCAAATTGAGCGTTTTCAGCCATAACTCGCACATACTTCCGAATTAGCTTCCGAAACCTGTTCCATTGTGTCCGGAACGCGGGATAAACCCTAGGTACGCTGGTTACGGCGTCTAAATCGGAGTTCGGAATTTCCGGGATGAATAGTGTCGCTCGTTCCTTATAAATAGCCCCTACCTCTTCATAAATTTGATAAAAACCTAACCCTAATATCATGTAGCCGCCACTTTTGAATGAAGGGCCAGAAATTAATTTCCTTCCTCCCTCAATCACTCACAATCCATCGACAATTAGGCGAAGTGTTCAACTGCAAAGTTATAGAGCATGAAGAGAGCTTGAAATCCATACGGATATGATCGGAAATGGTGCGACGGAGGGAGAGATAGGTGGGGCCGACTGTCACGACCTGCGCACGACTTCCCACGTGCAGATGGTGGCCGAGCTTCAGGCCAAGGAAGGTGGAGGTAGCTTGCGTCGTGCTCTTCGACGTGGCGGAGTTGTGATCGAGTTTAGGCGAGTGATCGGAGTGCAAATGGAAACCCTAGAAGATGATAATGGGTTCGGCCTCAACCTGGAGCTTGCGTGAGTGATGGAAGAAAGGGGGAAGTTGCGTTCAAGGGCTATGATCTGATGGGGGTGAGATCAAAGGCTGTGATTAGTTAGGGTTAGATTTATAAAATTAATTTGTAAATTAATTATGTTTAGATTCATGCAACTTTAAAAATTCGTATCTTTTTCATACGAGGTCGAAAAAATGCAAACTCAGTTGCGTTGGAATCGTATGGACGAGCACTACGCGATGGAGTTGGTTTGGAGTCGTTTGGAGTTAGTGATAATTTCGGATAAAATTAAACGCGCGTTTAATTTTATTCGAAATAAAAGCTAAAACGGAAATTAAAACCAAGGTGAGAACTTCTCACTCAATCGAATAGATTTCGATTTTATTTTAAATAGTTAGATTTAAAATATTTGAATGCATGTTTGAATGATGACTGTAAATTATTGATTGTTAAAATAGACATTATACGCCGTTAGTAAGCGGATGTTATTTATTAAAAACATATACCGCGAATATTTCATAAACAGTGAAATTGGTATTATATATAATATCAATATATATATATTGGCATATGTATATATTGCAGTTGATTGATTTCCCGCATTTTTTGTTTAGCGGATGAGACCCTATTACGCCGTTAGTAAGCGGATAATATTTAATAAGAACATATACCGCGATAATTTCGTACTGGAGCGAAATTGGTATTGTGCTAATGTTTGTGATGCAGGAAAACAGGTTGGAGGGATCCAACTGGATTCCTCAACAGTTTTTAGTTTATTTCAGATATTTTGATATTTGATGGATTGTCATATCGATATATGATATCGTTGTTAGTCGTGATTGACTATTTGGTGTGTAGCATCATTGGACCCAGATTTTGGGATTTTAAAATGATTTTAAAGTGATTTTTGAAAATATATAAGATTTTCGGAATTGATCCATTTTAAATAAATAAACGTTATAATAGTTAAAGTTATAAAAATTATGATTTTGTGAAATATAGTTAAAAGTTGATTTTTGAGAAATATGGATTAATGATTTTATAAAATAGTTTAAATTGAGATTTTGGAATTTATTTAAAAGAGTTTAAATATAGGATTTATAAAATTTGATTACTTTATAAATTAAGAGAATGATGAAGTTTTTAAACTAATTTAAAGACGTTTTAGAGAATAATATAAATTGATTTATATTAAGAGATTTATGAATGGATATTTATAAATTGAAATATAGACATTATAAAACGAGTTTTTATAAGTGTTTGAATGAAGTGAAAATGAATCTCATTAATGAATGAAATTTATAAAATTATAAACGGTGAAGTGATAAATGGAATTTTATAAGCAGTAGGTTTATAAAATTGTAAAGTTATTAGAAGAATAGTTTGGATAAATAAATGAATCTTATAAGTTATAAGATTTATAATTTTAAAGTTTAAAGGAACGATTTTTGTAAAATAATCGTTTTATAAGTATTTAACTTATAATATAAACTGGAATAGGTTAATAAAGGAATTTGTAAAAGGAAGTTTATAAATAAATAGAAATAGAATTTATAAACGTTGTTTTAAAAATTCGCAAACGGCCTATTTTGATGAGTTAATTGTTATAACTTATAAATGGAGTTATATTCACGTTTTTAGACTGTGAATAATTCTTTGAATTAAAATGAATAAAAGAATCAAATTTGTTAACGGAGTTTATTCACGTTTTTGAATAATGAATAATATGTTAAAGAAAATGTTTAGGTTTGATGTTTTAAATTGAATTAAAACGATCTAACGATGTTTTAAATGTGTTGAGATTCGAAACCATAGATTTCAACATTTATTGTTGAAATAGACGTTTTCGAGAAATAAAAGGAAATAGTGGACTATAACACCGTTGTTATAGTAAATGATTTCCGAAAGGAAATGTTTTGAATAGTATTGGGATTTATATATCTATTTTAATTTCGAATCCCTATACTAGTGATTTTGGGACGTTGTAACGATGTTTTACGCAACATTCGTTTTGGCCCAAATAAATATGTTAAGTGAATGATTTCCTTAAAGAATGAATTATATACTTAATTCGATTTAAGTATATTGAATATTTTCAAAGGTTGAAAATAAAAAGATTTGTGGATTACTTATTTTTAATAAGTATGGAAATGTTTTCCAACGTGAAGTGAATATTAAGAATTTATCTTTTTCTGAAGATAAATTGAAATGAATTATTGAAATCGCATATGCATGGATATCTTGAAATATAAATTCATTATGGAATTTATATGTGAAAGCGAAACTTGTTAAAAATAAATATTGATTTATTTTTGAAGTGTTGAAATTATATATCTAGTAAAGATATTTTGGAAAATAAATAATTTGGAAAATTATTTGGAATCTGGTGATGTATGCATATCCATTGATAGTTCAATAACCGACTATCAGTATTTCCCTTTGAATGGGTATTTGATGTGAATTGATTGAATTTGAATGCACACTTATTTTTGAATAAGCGCTCACTATTCGGGTTAACCGGGAAAGGACCATGGGGTCGTATAACCCATTCCGAATATGTGATACGTCGTTGTGAATCGCATTTGAAGATCGGTGTTGAAGACCGGTATTTGCGAGAGTGATAGGATGAACTATCGATTGACTCTGCACCGAGTTGCTCCGGTATTGAGTTCTCCATATGTGATGGTGAATCCGATCAGGATTGTGAATATCCGGATTGCAAGGACTTCTTTGTAAGTGCCTTCGGTTCTGTTCGATCCCGGAACAGACTTGTATGGATTGTATGTCTGACATTACAATTTGAGATATAAAGCCGATTTCTTTCAAATATATTTCTGTTGGTGGCGGAGAATTTATTCTTTGCTTAACACCCTTCTTTGAGACGTATGTGCTCAAAGGTTATATAGTTGGAGTTATCAGCGATATATTCCCAGTTTGGTAATGTGACATGCTGAGTGATGCTGAAATGATCATTGTGTTGATTATTGTGATAGGATCATTTATTTGATCGTCTATCTTAGTGATCATTGTGTTGATCATTTGTTGACCCAAAGCACGGCTTTTTGTACAAAGTGTGTTTTTGTGGACGTGACTTCGTCGAGCCTCACATCCCGTTAATGGTCAAAACAGGAAAGATGCGGCAAGGTTATGAGGGGTAGCTCCCTTTAGGGTATGTGCATTTCCTTCTGGAAAGGGTGGTATCATGGTATGGAGCCCAGATACTTACTCATGTTGATACACTATATCTATTTCTGTGTGGTGTTGTTGGTGACGAGCGCTCGGTTAAAGGTCCGATGGGACCGGGGGATGCCATATTCGTGTAGTAGTTACCTAGTGATAAAGGTAACCCGGCCTTGTGTTGGCAGAGAGCTGGTTAAGTTCTCGGGGACGTCCAGCCAGAGGCGTTTTCATGTGGCAGTAGGAAGTTCCTTAGCCTGACCATTTGTTGGAAATCCAATTCCCAATACGAAACTTGTACGGTATTAGTTGTAGAACCTGCCATTCACTTATGGTGGTCACCACTGTTTGGATGGTAGCTATAGTAGACATAGTTCGAAATGTCTATGTTGGCTAAGATTTATATTCTACTTTCGAAATGAATTTTTCCTACACTATGCACTAGTAATAATATAAAATGTTATTTTAAATGCGTATCAAGCATCTTTGGCTATCATAAGGAGAAATCTCCTCCGATTCTGCGTTTGCATGTGTGTGTGTGCGGGAGGCCTTATGGTAGTCTCATTTTTAAAAGCATTGCGAATTGATTAAAAAAATATTCCTCTATTTTGATTTTTAAAGATAAATAAACTGTTTTGAGTTCTCACACCAGTCTTATGACTGACTCGGAGTTTATTGTTTTCCTTCCTAAACTCTGGGTGCCCACCAATTTCCACACGGGCAGTTAAGAGTTAAGGTTTATCAGGATATTCTGGATATTCTGGAGTTGCTGGAGGCAAGCTGGATGGCATGGCGTATTACTAGTTTATATAGTATTTCTTTTTCCGCTGCACTGTTTGTTGTTGTATGATGTTGTATACTCTGATGATATGATATGATGTAATGAAATATAATGTGATGTAATAACTGATATAGTTCTTTATTTAAAGATTATTCATTTATTATTATATGTTGTTCCGCTGCGAATTGTGAGATTCTGTTGATGTTCTGTTGTTTCCTTTTTCCTCTATTCTCTTTTTCTTTCAATTTCTTCTATTTTTAAAATTTCCTATCTTCTATTTTCTTCTATTTTAAAATTTTCTGTCCTCTTTTCTATTTTCTTTTCTCTCTATTATCTATCTACCTTCTTCTTCTACCTTTTCTTTTCTTAAATTTTTCTTAAAACCCCTAAGGGTTCGTATTTTCGTTCATCTTGAATTAAACAAAGGAGATTAGTGTCTATTCAAGGAGTACGGAGTTACGGGTCTTTACAGTTGGTATCAGAGCTGATGGTTAAGCGACAACCATGGTTCTGTAGGGTATTACTCATTAGAGATAGAGTCAGTAGTACTCTAGATTGAGTTTGAGTGTAATAATAGCTATGAGAGCGTATTTGTTAGTGAATATAAAATTGTTTTATATTGTGATGATTGGTTTATTAAGTGGCATATGAACTTTCGTCAGCACAGCCTCGAAACTGAGCCGAAGGGGTTTCTAAACACTTGAATAGAACAATTCGACATAGTATTGTTTTGAATTGGGTAAATGCAATAATTTTGCCTTGATTATATTTTAATATGTAAAGGAATAATTTTTCAAAATTATTAAATTGTATATAAGTGATTGTTAGGTTGTTTGAATAATCCAAATAAAAGAATAATTGTATAAGCAAAAGAATTATAAGAATTAAAGTTATAATTAATGTGAATTACAATTGTAAAATAAACTTATATATAAGAAGTGAAACTATATAAAATATGAGTTGTGAATAAAAGTGAATTTAAAGTTAAATGGAATATAACTTAAGAGATATTGAATTAAGTTGATATTGGTATCGAAGTAAATAATCAAGTGGATTAAAAGAATATGAACTTAAGTTATGTAATAGAATTCAACTTTGTAATTGAATTGAATGAATGGCTTGGCTGTTAATCAATTGAATGTGAATAATTGATATGAAAAGATGAATATAAGTGTTAATTCATTAAAATCTAATGTTATTGGGAGTTGAATAAATTGGAATGGAAATCAATTTAATGTTAAACCAAATTGGATGAATATAAGCAAAGGAAATTTGGTTGTAATAAATATACATTGGTTGTTATATGATTGTTGATTGATTGTATATAATTCATTAAGTGTTAATGAAATTGAAAGCTATGAAATTGAATTCAAACTTGAAGAAAATAAGTTGAATAGAATTGAATGTGAATTAGATTCAATTAGTAAATGTAAACTAATTGAATTGAAAATGAATGTTAATTGGTTGATGGTTGCATTTGTTGCTTTAGTTGCATTTGCTATATTATGTAGTAGTTATGTTGATATATGTTGTATATCGATACTATGCTTTATATGCATGTTCTGATGTTGTTTGTTGAGTTTAGTAGGTGCGGATCGCGTTTGCTTCGCATTTGGAGTTCGCTTTAGCGCTATATTAGCCGTATATGCTTGCTAATAAAATATAAGGTACATATCTCGGATTAAATATCGTACTTTTACACTTTTTTCCCTTCGGGATGCCTCATTACTTGATGAGATGTATATTTGTGATATATATACTGTCATTTTTTTTTCGGATCGAGCCGCGCAAAGGAGACATGGCGAATTTTTCCGGAAATTTAAGGCGTTAGAAAAATTTTGAGAAAATTGGGAAAATTTTGGAAAACTTTAACTTTGATTTTGGAGTTGAAAGTTAAACGATAGTAGTTGTTTTTGAAATGATAACTAAGTATGATTTAAAAACTTAGTAAAGTTTTATAAGCAGTTTAACTTTAAATTTTGGAAAATTAATAGATTCTGTAACTCTTCTTACTTGTAATTTCGGGGACGAAATTCTTTTAAGGGGGAAAGATTGTAACGACCCAGATTTTTATTAATTAAAAATTTGAATATTTAATTAATTTTAAATATTAATAAGTGAATTTATAAGTCGAATAAATTTTTATTTGAATTATTGGATTTAATTGGATAATTTAATCAATAATTTAATACGTTAAATTATGAAAATAATTGAATATTGGGTTAAAAATGATTGTAAATAATTTGTAAAAATTTATTTTATCATGTTGAAGTTAGAACGATATTTTAGAACTTTTAAAATCGAATTAAAAGTTAATTTGTGAAAATTGAATATTTTAATATTTAATAATCGACTGTAAAATAGTCAATTTTTGAACAGTCTCAGAATTGAACGAAACCAGTTCCATTGGATCCGTAATAGTTAGTTATTACCGGATTTCAATTTTCGTGTCAATCGGAGTTATCGTTTGATCGTGGCAGCTCGAAACGCATCGAATTATTTTTAATTTAAATTTGGCGAGTCAAAATAGCCATTTTTCAAAAAGTCTCGGATTTCGACGAAACCAGTTTCATCGGATCCGTAATGTGATATTATTGTAAGGTTTCAAATTTCAAGTCAATTGGATTTACCGTTTGTCCGGTACAAATTAAAACGCCTAGAAATCGATTTAAATCGGTTTAATTCAAATTGAGCGTTTTCAGCCATAACTCGCACATACTTCCAAATTAGCTTCCGAAACCTATTCCATTGTGTCCGGAACGCGGGATAAACCCTAGGTACGCTGGTTACGGCGTCTAAATCGGAGTTCGGAATTTCCGGGATGAATAGTGTCGCTCGTTCCTTATAAATAGCCCCTACCTCTTCATAAATTTGATAAAAACCTAACCCTAATATCATGTAGCCGCCACTTTTGAATGAAGGGCCAGAAATTAATTTCCTTCCTCCCTCAATCACTCACAATCCATCGACAATTAGGCGAAGTGTTCAACTGCAAAGTTATAGAGCATGAAGAGAGCTTGAAATCCATACGGATATGATCGGAAATGGTGCGACGGAGGGAGAGATAGGTGGGGCCGACTGTCACGACCTGCGCACGACTTCCCACGTGCAGATGGTGGCCGAGCTTCAGGCCAAGGAAGGTGGAGGTAGCTTGCGTCGTGCTCTTCGACGTGGCGGAGTTGTGATCGAGTTTAGGCGAGTGATCGGAGTGCAAATGGAAACCCTAGAAGATGATAATGGGTTCGGCCTCAACCTGGAGCTTGCGTGAGTGATGGAAGAAAGGGGGAAGTTGCGTTCAAGGGCTATGATCTGATGGGGGTGAGATCAAAGGCTGTGATTAGTTAGGGTTAGATTTATAAAATTAATTTGTAAATTAATTATGTTTAGATTCATGCAACTTTAAAAATTCGTATCTTTTTCATACGAGGTCGAAAAAATGCAAACTCAGTTGCGTTGGAATCGTATGGACGAGCACTACGCGATGGAGTTGGTTTGGAGTCGTTTGGAGTTAGTGAGAATTTCGGATAAAATTAAACGCGCGTTTAATTTTATTCGAAATAAAAGCTAAAACGGAAATTAAAACCAAGGTGAGAACTTCTCACTCAATCGAATAGATTTCGATTTTATTTTAAATAGTTAGATTTAAAATATTTGAATGCATGTTTGAATGATGACTGTAAATTATGATTGTTAAAATAGACATTATACGCCGTTAGTAAGCGGATGTTATTTATTAAAAACATATACCGCGAATATTTCATAAACAGTGAAATTGGTATTATATATAATATCAATATATATATATTGGCATATGTATATATTGCAGTTGATTGATTTCCCGCATTTTTTGTTTAGCGGATGAGACCCTATTACGCCGTTAGTAAGCGGATAATATTTAATAAGAACATATACCGCGATAATTTCGTACTGGAGCGAAATTGGTATTGTGCTAATGTTTGTGATGCAGGAAAACAGGTTGGAGGGATCCAACTGGATTCCTCAACAGTTTTTAGTTTATTTAAGATATTTTGATATTTGATGGATTGTCATATCGATATATGATATCGTTGTTAGTCGTGATTGACTATTTGGTGTGTAGCATCATTGGACCCAGATTTTGGGATTTTAAAATGATTTTAAAGTGATTTTTGAAAATATATAAGATTTTCGGAATTGATCCATTTTAAATAAATAAACGTTATAATAGTTAAAGTTATAAAAATTATGATTTTGTGAAATATAGTTAAAAGTTGATTTTTGAGAAATATGGATTAATGATTTTATAAAATAGTTTAAATTGAGATTTTGGAATTTATTTAAAAGAGTTTAAATATAGGATTTATAAAATTTGATTATTTTATAAATTAAGAGAATGATGAAGTTTTTAAACTAATTTAAAGACGTTTTAGAGAATAATATAAATTGATTTATATTAAGAGATTTATGAATGGATATTTATAAATTGAAATATAGACATTATAAAACGAGTTTTTATAAGTGTTTGAATGAAGTGAAAATGAATCTCATTAATGAATGAAATTTATAAAATTATAAACGGTGAAGTGATAAATGGAATTTTATAAGCAGTAGGTTTATAAAATTGTAAAGTTATTAGAAGAATAGTTTGGATAAATAAATGAATCTTATAAGTTATAAGATTTATAATTTTAAAGTTTAAAGGAACGATTTTTGTAAAATAATCGTTTTATAAGTATTTAACTTATAATATAAACTGGAATAGGTTAATAAAGGAATTTGTAAAAGGAAGTTTATAAATAAATAGAAATAGAATTTATAAACGTTGTTTTAAAAATTCGCAAACGGCCTATTTTGATGAGTTAATTGTTATAACTTATAAATGGAGTTATATTCACGTTTTTAGACTGTGAATAATTCTTTGAATTAAAATGAATAAAAGAATCAAATTTGTTAACGGAGTTTATTCACGTTTTTGAATAATGAATAATATGTTAAAGAAAATGTTTAGGTTTGATGTTTTAAATTGAATTAAAACGATCTAACGATGTTTTAAATGTGTTGAGATTCGAAACCATAGATTTCAACATTTATTGTTGAAATAGACGTTTTCGAGAAATAAAAGGAAATAGTGGACTATAACACCGTTGTTATAGTAAATGATTTCCGAAAGGAAATGTTTTGAATAGTATTGGGATTTATATATCTATTTTAATTTCGAATCCCTATACTAGTGATTTTGGGACGTTGTAACGATGTTTTACGCAACATTCGTTTTGGCCCAAATAAATATGTTAAGTGAATGATTTCCTTAAAGAATGAATTATATACTTAATTCGATTTAAGTATATTGAATATTTTCAAAGGTTGAAAATAAAAAGATTTGTGGATTACTTATTTTTAATAAGTATGGAAATGTTTTCCAACGTGTAGTGAATATTTAGAATTTATCTTTTTCTGAAGATAAATTGAAATGAATTATTGAAAGCGCATATGCATGGATATCTTGAAATATAAATTCATTATGGAATTTATATGTGAAAGCGAAACTTGTTAAAAATAAATATTGACTTATTTTTGAAGTGTTGAAATTATATATCTAGTAAAGATATTTTGGAAAATAAATAATTTGGAAAATTATTTGGAATCTGGTGATGTATGCATATCCATTGATAGTTCAATAACCGACTATCAGTATTTCCCTTTGAATGGGTATTTGATGTGAATTGATTGAATTTGAATGCACACTTATTTTTGAATAAGCGCTCACTATTCGGGTTAACCGGGAAAGGACCATGGGGTCGTATAACCCATTCCGAATATGTGATACGTCGTTGTGAATCGCATTTGAAGATCGGTGTTGAAGACCGGTATTTGCGAGAGTGATAGGATGAACTATCGATTGACTCTGCACCGAGTTGCTCCGGTATTGAGTTCTCCATATGTGATGGTGAATCCGATCAGGATTGTGAATATCCGGATTGCAAGGACTTCTTTGTAAGTGCCTTCGGTTCTGTTCGATCCCGGAACAGACTTGTATGGATTGTATGTCTGACATTACAATTTGAGATATAAAGCCGATTTCTTTCAAATATATTTTTGTTGGTGGCGGAGAATTTATTCTTTGCTTAACACCCTTCTTTGAGACGTATGTGCTCAAAGGTTATATAGTTGGAGTTATCAGCGATATATTCCCAGTTTGGTAATGTGACATGCTGAGTGATGCTGAAATGATCATTGTGTTGATTATTGTGATAGGATCATTTATTTGATCGTCTATCTTAGTGATCATTGTGTTGATCATTTGTTGACCCAAAGCACGGCTTTTTGTACAAAGTGTGTTTTTGTGGACGTGACTTCGTCGAGCCTCACATCCCGTTAATGGTCAAAACAGGAAAGATGCGGCAAGGTTATGAGGGGTAGCTCCCTTTAGGGTATGTGCATTTCCTTCTGGAAAGGGTGGTATCATGGTATGGAGCCCAGATACTTACTCATGTTGATACACTATATCTATTTCTGTGTGGTGTTGTTGGTGACGAGCGCTCGGTTAAAGGTCCGATGGGACCGGGGGATGCCATATTCGTGTAGTAGTTACCTAGTGATAAAGGTAACCCGGCCTTGTGTTGGCAGAGAGCTGGTTAAGTTCTCGGGGACGTCCAGCCAGAGGCGTTTTCATGTGGCAGTAGGAAGTTCCTTAGCCTGACCATTTGTTGGAAATCCAATTCCCAATACGAAACTTGTACGGTATTAGTTGTAGAACCTGCCATTCACTTATGGTGGTCACCACTGTTTGGATGGTAGCTATAGTAGACATAGTTCGAAATGTCTATGTTGGCTAAGATTTATATTCTACTTTCGAAATGAATTTTTCCTACACTATGCACTAGTAATAATATAAAATGTTATTTTAAATGCGTATCAAGCATCTTTGGCTATCATAAGGAGAAATCTCCTCCGATTCTGCGTTTGCATGTGTGTCTGTGCGGGAGGCCTTATGGTAGTCTCATTTTTAAAAGCATTGCGAATTGATTAAAAAAATATTCCTCTATTTTGATTTTTAAAGATAAATAAACTGTTTTGAGTTCTCACACCAGTCTTATGACTGACTCGGAGTTTATTGTTTTCCTTCCTAAACTCTGGGTGCCCACCAATTTCCACACGGGCAGTTAAGAGTTAAGGTTTATCAGGATATTCTGGATATTCTGGAGTTGCTGGAGGCAAGCTGGATGGCATGGCGTATTACTAGTTTATATAGTATTTCTTTTTCCGCTGCACTGTTTGTTGTTGTATGATGTTGTATACTCTGATGATATGATATGATGTAATGAAATATAATGTGATGTAATAACTGATATAGTTCTTTATTTAAAGATTATTCATTTATTATTATATGTTGTTCCGCTGCGAATTGTGAGATTCTGTTGATGTTCTGTTGTTTCCTTTTTCCTCTATTCTCTTTTTCTTTCAATTTCTTCTATTTTTAAAATTTCCTATCTTCTATTTTCTTCTATTTTAAAATTTTCTGTCCTCTTTTCTATTTTCTTTTCTCTCTATTATCTATCTACCTTCTTCTTCTACCTTTTCTTTTCTTAAATTTTTCTTAAAACCCCTAAGGGTTCGTATTTTCGTTCATCTTGAATTAAACAAAGGAGATTAGTGTCTATTCAAGGAGTACGGACTTACGGGTCTTTACAGTAATCCTTCCGTTTTCAAAAATATCTGGTCTTCAACACCGGTCTTCAAATGCAATTCATAACGACGTATCACATATTCGGAATGGGTTATACGACCCCAAGGTCCTTTCCCGGCAAACCCGAATAGCGAGCGCTTATTCAAAAATAAGTGTGGCATTCAAATTCAAGCAAATCACAACAAATACCCATTCAAAGGTAAATATTGATAGTCGGTTATTGAACTATCAATGGATATGCACAACATCATCAGATTCCAAATAATTTTTCAAATTATTTATTTTCCAAAAATATCTTTACAAGATATATAATTTCCACACTTCAACCATTTGAAAACAATTTTCAAATCACTTTTCACCTTTGCCACTTTTGAAAAACAAATTTCAAATCATTTCCCTATACGGGATATATTCACAAATCTTTATTCATTTTCATTTCAAAATGGTTCATTTAAACCAATTAAATAAATCCTTACCGATTTACTTTATATTTACGTTCCAAATCCATAAATTAATTCCCACACTTCAAAAATAAATCAACGTTTATTTTTAAACAAATTCCCTTTTCATTTATAAATTCCATAGTGAATTTACATTCCAAAATATTTATGAATATACGATTTCCAAATCGATTTCTAATATTCATTTCCAATTTATCTTTAAAAGATAAAATCTTAAAATATTCACTTAATATTGAAAAAACATTTCCATACTTATTTAATAATAAATAATTCACAAATCTATTTATTTTCAACATTTGGGAAATATTCAGTATACTTAAATCGAAATTAAGTATATATTTCATTCTTTAAGGAAATCATTCTCTTAAACATATTTATTTGGGCCAAAACGAATGTTGCGTAAAACATCGTTACGACAACCCAAAATAACTAGTATAAGGATTCGAAATTAAAATAAATATATAAATCCCAATACTATACAAAACATTTCCTTTCGGAAATTATTTACTATAACAACAGTGTTATAGTCCGCCATTTCCTTCTATTTCTCGAAAACGTCTATTTCAACAATGAATGTTGAGATCTATGGTTTCGATTCATAACACATTTTAAAAACATCGTTAGATCGTTTTAATTCTATTTAAAACATCACATCCAAAACATTTTCTTTAACATATTATTCACTATCCAAAAACGTGAATATACTTCGTTAACCAATTTCATCATTTCTATACATTTTATTTTAAAGTATTATTCACTGTATAAAACGTGAATATAACTCCATTAATAAGTTATAGCAATTTGCTTATCAAAATAAGTCGTTTGCGGATTTATAAAACAATGTTTATAAATTCCATTTCTATTTATTTTATAACAACTTCCTTTTACAAATCTCCTTTATTAACCTATTTCAATTTATAACTCAATTATATACCAAAAGTTCATATTATAAGTTAAATGCTTATAATTTATTTGTTTACAAAATCATTCTTTTTAAACTTCCCAAATTATAAATCTTATAACTTATAAGATTCATTTATTTACCCAAAACTATTCTTTCAATAACTTTACAAATTTTTATTAACCTACTGCTTATAAAATTCCATATAACTTCACCGTTTATAATTCTATAAATTTCATTCATTTATGAAGTTCATTTACACTTCATTCTAACACTTATAAAAACTCGTTTTATAATTCAAATATTTTAATTCATAAATATCAATTTATAAATCTTTTATATAAATCAATTTATATTATTATTTAAAAACATCTTTAAACTCCTTTATAATTTCACCATTTTCTTTGATTTATAAAATAATCAAATTTTACAAATCCTATATTTGAACTTTTTACAATAAATTCAAAAATCCCGATTTAAACTATTTTATAAAATCATTAACCCCATATTTTCAAAAACCAACTTTTAACTATATTTCTCAAAAATCATAATTTTTATAACCTTAAAATTATAACGTTTATTTCCAAAAATATTATATAAACATATACTTTCAAAAATCACTTTAAAAATCCTTTTAAAATTCCAAAATTGGCCCAATGATGCTACACACCAAATAGTCAATCACGACAACAACGACATCATATATCTGTATATGATAATCATCAAATATCACAATCTCTAAAATCAAATAAATACTATCGAGGAATCCAGTTGGATCCCTCCAACCTGTTTCCCTGCATCCACAAACATTAGCACAATAGCAATTCCGTTCCAGTACGGAATTATCGTGGTATATGGGATTTATAAAATATTATCCACTTAATAGACGGCGCAATAGGGTCTCATCCGCTATATAATGTGGGAAATCAACTCCAAGTACATAAATAATACCAATTTCACTATACTGTGAAATATTCGCGGTATATATTTTTAATAAATAACCTCCGCTTACTAACGGCGTATAATATCTATTTTAACAATCAATAGATTACAATCATCATTCAAACATACATTCAAGAATTTTAAATATAACTATTTAAATTTAAAATCGAAACCGATTCGATTGAGTGAGAAGTTCTCACCTTGTTTCAATTTCGTTTTCAGCTTTTATTTCGAATAAAATTAAACGTGCGTTTAATTTTTTCTAAAATTTTCGCTAGCTCCCAACGACTCCAATCCAATTCCATAGCGTAGTGCTCGTCCATACGAACCCAACGCAACTAGTTTCGTGCATTTTCGACCTCGTATGAAAAAGATATGAATTTTTAAAGTTACACGAATTTATAATTATAAATTTACAACATTTATTTTTATTTTCTAAACCTAACAGAATCCTAGCCGTCCATCCTATCACCTGCAAATCACAGCCGTGGAATCCATCTTCTCCTCCAACGTGAATATCACGTACGCAGATGCCCATAGGCCGCCTTCAACCCTAATATACGCAACCTATCTAAGCCACCTGACGACGATCAAGCACCACCATATCGAAGAGCATCCTCCACTCCACCACCGCCCCGAGTAGCATCAAGCTCGGCCTCCCCATCTTCAAGAAAACCGTGCTCGAACGGCAACACTTCGAGCTTCAATTACCATCAATTCGCTTCGCCTACAACGATTTCCACCGTTGATCTTGTAGTACTCACTGCCCTCTACAATATTGCAGTTGACAACTTTTGATGAAAGTGAGTGGATTTGAAGAGATTAAGGGGAGAATGAAAAAGCATTTCGGCCATTGAAAATATAAGAGGCCGGCGGCAATGAATTTTGACCTAGGGTTTTTAGAATTTTGCAAAAGTGAATTGTAGAGGGGCTTATATAGAAAATTCAACGAACGCTATTCATCCCGGAATTTCCGAACTCCATATGAAGTGTGCCGGTTGGCGTTCCCATGGTTTACCCTGCTTTTCGAACACAATGGAACGTGTTTTGGAAGCTAATTCGATCATCTGTGTGAGTTATGGCAATAAACGTTCGATTTTAAATTAAATCGTAAATCAAATTTCTAGGCGTTTTAGCTTGCCCCGGACAAACGGTAAATCCGATTGACACGAAATTTGAAACCATACAATAATATCAAATTATGAATCCGATGAAACTGGTTTCGTCGAAATCCGAGACTGTTTGAAAAATGGCTATTTTAACTCGCCAAATAAATATTAAAACAATTTCGATGCGTTTCGAGCTGCCACGGTCAAACGAAAACTCCACTTGCTACAAAAATTGAAATCCGATAATAACAAACTATTATGGATCCAATGGAACTAGTTTCGTCCAATTCTGAGACTGTTCGAAAAATGGCAAATTTCACTAGTCGATTTAAATATTAAAATATTCAATTTTCACAAATTAACTTTAAATTCAATTTTAAAAGTTCTATAACATCATTCTAACTCCAACATGATTAAATAAAATTTTACAAATCATTTTCAATCATATTTAACCCGTTATTCAATTTTTTCTGTATTTTCAACTATTAAATTATCGATTTAATTATCCAATTATATCTAATTACTCGAAATAAAATTTATTCGACTTATAAATTTCACTTATTAATATCTAAAATCAATTAAATATACGAATTTTAATTAATAGAAATTTTGGGTCGTTACAAGCACACATTACAAACCATTTAAACATGTGTACATGTACACATATATTCATGTACATGTTTCTTCTTAAGTGTGTGTATATATAAGAATAAAAGAAATTATTTTATAAATAAAAGTGTATATATATACATACAAAAACACACTTTTTCAACCCAAATACACAAGAACATGACATGAATAGTGGAAAGCATGAGAAGGGGGTAGTACGAATGGTTTTGAAGGAGAGGAGAAGGTACGACTATGCATGCATACTTATATTTAAATATAAAACACTTATTATTATTTTAATCAAATCATAAGCCTATATATACCTTTTATCTTCATGTTTTTCATTTTACAAACCTCCTTCTTCATTTCAGTTTCCTTAGAGCTTAAGAAACTTAGTTATGGCCTCCTCTTCATAAATTTTTAAAAAGAAATATCACTTCTTTCACTAAAAATCCATTCTTTAATTCACAAAGTCATTTCTACAGACCATTCAACATCTCCTCTTCCAAAATACAACACTCCACCACCCAAAACCACAAGGGCCAAGCTTAAACCTCCCAAGTCCAAACCATTAACCTTAGGTGAAGCCCAAACACCACTTGGCCGAGCCTAATTCAAGTGTTCGAGGGTACAAAAGTTTCAAATTTGCAACACTCTTAAGCGTTTTCGAGTTCTAGAAAAAGTTGCGTTGATTTAGAAACAAAAATTGACATGAAACTTTTGTTTTTGGAAAATAAATTAACTTGATTTTGATGGATTACATATTATGAAACTATGGTAATTGCTATGTTGAATTATCATATCGTATTGATGGCATATGATGATATGTTTATGTTTGAACTTGGATTTGATGATATGTAGATATGTTCATATAGATTTGGATATGTTTTCATATGATATTATGGTAGTATGTTTATGAAAACAAAACCATGTGTATATGATGAAAATTTTGTGAAGTTTACACCTTGAAAAGTCGCAAAGGACTTGAGATCCGATTTGAAAACGAAAGCTATTTTCTAGCTTTGGATTTTTGAAAATGTTTTTCCAAGTTTTGCCTTTGTTTTAAGTTTTCAAAACTTTTCCATTTGTGTTTTCAAAGATGTAGCAACTAGAGTTAAAGTGAAGATTTCATCTTGAAATCAATTTTAGCGAACTGCGCTCATAGCGATAGTCGCTATGGATGTAGTTCGGAAAATTTCACGATTTCAAGTTTTAAGCATTTTCTTTTGAATTGTTTTTGAAAACTCATTTCAAAATAATTAAGTAAAAAATTTAATTTTTAATTATTTAATTATTTAATTTAGATTAGTTTGGGTAATTATTAATTAATTAATAAGGTTAAATAATTAGAGTTTAGGAAATTATTAGCCAAGTTAATTATTTTTAATTAAATAAGTTCTAAATAATGATTAATTAATACAAAAGGAAATTAATTTTTATTTAATAAATTTATTTATTTTAATTAATTATTTAATTAAGAGTTAGTTATTTAGTTAATTATTATTTAATAAAGGTTAATTACCTACTTAATTAAGGTTTAATTTCCTAAATAAAGGTTATTAATTGAAGTATAGTTATGGTTTAATTATAAATAAAATTAGGATATTAATGATTTAGTTTAGATTTGATTAAGATTAATTAATGTTTAATTGAGTTCTAAAATTATATTTAATCAAGGGTTATTTATTTTAAAAAAAAATTTAAAAACTCTATCGATTATTTATTTTTAACCTACTTACTTTATATAAGTAAATTATTTTAGATTGAAGGATCTCTTATCCATGCTATTAAATAGCTAAATGAATTAAAGTAGTTGTGACAAAACAGTGACATGTTTTATTGAAAGTAAGTCGGCTTGTACTTATCACAATATACCGCACTTCGGGAACGTGATGAATACAAGGTGGTTAATTTCGATCAGCGGGGCATGATAATATAAGCATATGGAATGTATGTATATATGTAAATCTTAATATCCTGATAGTGGGATGGGCCACTATAAATAATTTGACCTTCTAAAATTATCGAACGTCGGTTTGGAGAGACCGGGATCAGATATTAATCTGAAAACCACTTCGAACCAATGAAAATGTTCAAATTGGAAATAGTAAAGGCTGGATCCAAGATGAAGACTTTGAAGTGCAAGTGCCATTTTCTACAACCCTAAGGGTGATTCCAAAATGGGTGTAGTGGAAATAGTGCTTTCGTTTCGTTCATCTCCTGAACAACTTGTATGGATGAGTTCTGACATTGTGTTATCCTTCCAAGTGGCACTGATGTAATAAAGGTAAATGTAGCATAAGACCTCATCAACTGAGAATGACTAAAACATAGAAGTTGTAGCAAGGCTAGGTGGGTCGCTCCCATGCGGGTAGGGTCATCCCTATCTAGAGTCCCTACTATTAACTCATTTATGCTTCGGTACGGTTGCTGATCGCAACCGAGGGGTGATCTTATTCGGTACTATCCAATAAAGGGTAGGCTGATCTTGTGTTGGCAGGGTTCTATAGGTTTGACCTTGGTGTTATTTTATCAAGAGATGCACCATGACCGGCGGTACCCCCCAATAGCTCGGTCATTATATGGAATCCATTCTCCAATAAGTGCCATACGTTTTTAGTTATCCAAATATGTTGAAATGTGAGGTGCAAGCATTTCAGCTATGTTTTATTTTACTTAAAAACCCTAGACATTATCATAATATCATAGGATTTCTATATATAGTATTTTGGTTATCTAAGGCAAAACCCGTCCGTGTTTATGTATTGTGGTCTTACGAGTTACCTTTGATTTCAAAGTGTTTTATAATTAAGAATTAAGTTGTTTGAGTTTTATTCACACCAGACCTATGTCTGACCTGGAGTTTTATTTTTTTTCCTAAGACTCTTAGGTACTCAAATTTTTATTAGTAGCCAAGTGATCTACGTTTCTTACAGAAGCATTTCGAAGGAGCTGGAGTAGGTGGCTTCATAGTAGCTTATTATATTTTGCTGTATTTATGTATGATCCATGTATTTTTGGACAATGGGTAGTTATAACTGCCCAGTTGAAGTTGTAATGTAAAGACTCTGATGTATTATTATTACGGAATTGCTAAACAATATCCTATGTTATCTATTATATGTTTTTCTAATTCGTGGTGAGATTATGTGATTGTTTAATTTCTTCTTTTCTTTTCTTTTTCTTTTACCTATAATGGCTCGTCTTTCGGTTCAACAAAGGCGGTCGTTGCATTGTGGTATCAGAGCCTAGGTTAAGCGAACCCTTAGGCTTTGGGTTACGGTCAACTTCAAGAGTGCGTATTTGTAATACACACACACACACACACACACACACACACACACACACACACACACACACACATATATACATATGATAGATAGATCAGCTTGATAGGCATAGTTAGTAACCTTCTATCAAGATTTATCTCGTTCAAGTATTCTAAGAAGTATCTTACTATGCCAGGTAGTTTGACATGAGTAACAGAAGCAGACAAGGTAAGGGACCAGGTAGCACTATAATTACAAATGGTCGAACCCTAAATCTTATAGGAGTTCAGATTACTGAAGAGGCAGCACCCAAGCAACCAAGAGTGAATTTCGTAACCTTATGCAAGGATTACACTAACCTCAAAAGGAAACCATTTAAAGGAACCGAGTCTATCATGGAAATGCAGGCTGGTTGCGATCTTGCGAGAATATTTTTAAAGGTATTAGTTTGTCAGATGAGCAGAAAAATTCTTAGCATCGTGGTAATTGCAAGAGGGGGTAGCGGCTTGTTGGGTCTCTCGTACTGCAAATATCCCTGGGAAGGAATTTTTATGGGCCCTATTTAAAGAAGTTTTTGAGGAGAAATTCCTGCCAATGGCAGGAAGGACCCAGACGTACCGCAACTTTATGGATTTAAAGTAGGGGGACCTATCAGTAACAGAATATGAGACAAAGTGTAATGAGCTGTCATGTTTTGGACCAGAATTGATCAACGCTCCATTGAAGAAGAATGAGATGTTTGTCTTAGGTATGAGGAAGGAGTACCATGATAGGATGACTGCTCATGTTAAAGGTAGTTTTGTGGATTTAGTTGATATGGCTCTGAGGTACGAGCCCTAGGAAAAGAAGAAGCCTACTCTAGCAGCACTAACTGGTGGGAATACCAGTAGAGATGGTCCTAATAAGAGTAAGTTTAATCCAAATTGGAAGAATCAAGGAAAAAGGAAACAGGTAAAAAGTTAAAAAGGAAAGTTCAGGAATATTAGTTGTTATATTTGCAAGCAGAGAGGTCATATTTCAAGGTCTTATCCAAACCGTGAAGCTCTGAAGCAGCAAAATGTACCCATCTCTCCATCGGTCCTGAAGTATCTTTGTTTTAATTGTTATCAACCAGGCATAGATTAAGGACTACCCATTCATGAAGAAGGTGCAATAGCCCAAGGTGTATGCCATTAAGAGTGAACCATCTGCTTCAACAGATGTAAAGGGAAAAGGCGCCCTTTAAGGTACCTTACTGATTAATAGTATTTGTTCGAACACTATTTTATACTGGTGCCTCTCATAGTTTTATCTTTGTGAATTGGTGGACAAGTTTCATCTTATTCCTAGTATTGTAGAAGACCCTATATGTGTGTCTAACCCCATAGGCGGTGTAACCCATTTGAAAGTTGGGGGTCTGCTGTGGTGCTTGCGGCGAAGTATGATGCATCTTTAAGGATGTGCGTGGACTATTGGGAGTTGAATAAGCTAACCATTAGGAATAAGTATCCCTTACCCTGCATCGATGATCTTTTTGATCAACTTCTTGGAGCTACGGTATTTTCTCAAATGGATCTAGCGACTGGACTCCATCGGCTGAGGATTGTTGATGATAGTATACCCTTAACAGCTTTTAGAGACTCCAATTATTTCTTTGAATGGTTGGTTATGCCTTTCGGGCTGATCAATGCACCTGCATATTTTGTAAAACTCATAAACCATGTTTTTCGAGATGTTCTTAATAAGTTTGTGTTAGTTTTCATCGATGACATCCTTATCTACCCCATATCGGAGGAGCATAAACATCATTTGGAGGTGGTGTTGGAAGCATTGAGGAGATATGCCTTGAAGGCGAAATTTTCTAAATGCCATTTTGGAAATCAGAAGTAAGATTCTTAGGACATATTGTGACAAGAGAAGGTATTTCAGTAAACCCAGTGAAGGTGAAGGTTGTTTAGGAATGGAAGAAATTGTAGACTCCTACCGAGGTTCGCAGTTTCTTAGGGTTGTTGGATGCTGTAGGAGGTTTATTCAAGATTATTCTAAGCTTTCGTCCTAATTGACTAAGATAACTAAGAAGGAGGAGAAGTTTGTGTGGACCTCTAAGTGTGAAGAGGCATTTCTGGAATTGAAAAAGAGATTGCCAGTGCAACATTTTTTGTTGTTCCAGATGGAAATAGTGGAATCACGGTTTACATAGATGCATGTGGAGTGAGATTTGGTGATGTTATGATGCGGCATGGTAAAGTGATTGCGCATGGAAGCGGGCAGTTGAAGCCTCACGAGAAGAACTATGTTACGCATGACTTAGAGTTATTGGTTGTTGTCTTTGCATTGAAAATATGGAGACACTACTTGCTATGTAAGGATCCTTCTATTCCTCCTAGTTTCTTTATAATCTTTAGAGATTTTAGGAGTAAGTTTTCTTTCCCCAAGCAACGACCAGCTCATTCACCATAATTTGGTTAGAGTACGGCGGGAATTGAACATCTAAGTGTGAGCCCGCTAGCGATCCCTCTATCCCAAGAACCTATGGTCACGAATCAGCATCGAAATAACGAAAGAACGCATTACGTGATAGGGCGGAACTAATCTTCTAATCTTAAGAATAAAGAAATAAGGATAAGAAAGGCATTTAGACTGCACGGACGAGGAAGCTCTTGACACCTTGGATAGGGGCAGTCCAATTAATATTTGGGAGTAGTTCACCAATTTAACTAGGTGAAAAATTCAAGATCTTCATGGATCATAAATCCCTAAAATACCTTTTTACTCAAAAAGTTCTGAACCTGAGGCAACATAGGTGGTTAGAGTTTCTGGCAGCTTATGACTAGGATATTCTGTATACGCCAGGGAAGGCCAATGTGGTGGGGGATGCTTTGAGCAGGAATGCTATTTTGAATCTCTTGGAGGTTACCCCGACACTTCAGAAAATGATTATGAGGAACAAACAGAAGGATAAGATACTGGAAGGATTTAATTCAAGGAGTCAAAGGAGGTATATGTTCGGATTTTGAGATGAATGGTCAAGGTATTTTAAGGATGAACGGATGATTGTGCATCCCACATGTGGATGGGCTAAGGCAGGAAATTTTTTCAGAATGCCACAAGTCTAAGTTAAGCATTCATTTAGGAGTTCATAAGATGTATAAGGACATGAAAAAAGTATTTTGGTAGCCAAGGGTGAAGAAGGACATTTCAGTTTTTGTTAGCAGGTGTTCGTGCTATCAACAAATCAACGGTGATCGTCAAAAGACAGCCGGATTATTACAACCTTTGGAAATATTCAATTGGAAATGGGAAATGATATCAATGGATTTTATCAATGATTTTATCAAAACTAGAAAAGGAAATGAATGAGTGTGGGTTACCGTGGATCGGCTAATGAAGAGCGCCCATTCTATTCATGTGAAACCAACAAGGACCGTTGCTTCTTTGTGAAAATTTTCATGAGAGAGGTAGTCAGGTTGCACGGATTTCCAGTGAGTATTGTAAGTGATCAATATTCCATTTTTATTAGTCAATTTTAGGAAGCATTGCAAACAACCCTTGGAATAAGGTTGAGCTTAAGCACGGCATATCACCCCAAAACCAACGGATAGACGGAGTGGGCGAATCAGATTCTAGAGGATCTCTTGAGGGCTTTTATTTTGGATTTTAATGGATCATGGGAGGATCATTTGCATTTAGTTGAGTTCTCCTATAACAATAACTTCCAAGAAAGTATTGGAATGGCACCGTACGAAGCCTTATATAGAAGACCATACAAGTCACCAGCATGTTGGGTTGAGACGGGAGATAGATTAGTTCTTAGAGCGGACATGATCCGAGAGGCTACAGAGAAATTTGTAGTGATTAATAAAAGAACGAAAGAGGCCCAAGAATTATGCTAATAGGGGGCGAAGGGATTTGGATTTTGTGGTTGAGACTTGGTGTTTGTAAAGATTTCACCAATAAGAGGAGTTGTTAGATTTGGAAAAGCTGGGAAGTTTGCTCTAAGGTATGTTAGACCTTTTCGTATTCTCAAAAGGATAGGATTTCTTGGGTATAAGGTCGAGTTGCTAGAGAGATTGGCAGCAGTTCATAATGTATTCCATGTATCTCATTTAAGGAAATATGTTCATGAACCCTCTTTGATTGTGGAGCCATTGGTTTAAGGGGAATTGAAAATAGAATCAAACCTGACAGTTGTCAAACATCTAGTTTATGTTGTGGATTGGGATGAAAAGAGGTTGTGCAACAAGGTGGTGCAACTAGTTAAGGTTCAATGGAGCGAGGATCCTAGAGGCTGCACTTGGGAAACGGTGGATCGTATGAGAGAAGACTATCCCGAGTTGATGTTAGGATAGCTAGTCGTAGGTTGTGTGTATAGTGCATGTGTGTTTGCTGTGGATGCCAGTGTATGTATTTTTATGTGTTTATGATATGAACATATAGCTTTTGTGTAGTTTGGATTATCTCCTTGATTGCTGATTTCGGGACGAAATTCTTTTAAGGAGGGAGAGTGTAATGATCCAAAAATTAATCGCTATTTAAATGAATATTTAATTTATCCTAAATAATTAACAAATGGATTTTTATTAACAAATAAAACTATTTTAATTAATGATAAAAAATCATTTCAATTTTTTTACCAAAGTATATAATTCATAGAAAAATAGAAAATGTAACCGAAGTTATTTTCTGAAATATCGACTTTTCATTGCTTAAAAGTTGTTTTAAAGATCATAACACTATGTTAAACAAACATTCACACATTACAGACCATTTAAACAGGTGTACATGTACACATATATTCATATACAAGTTTCTTCTTAAGTGTGTGTGTATACAAGAATAAAAGAAATTATTTTATAAAGAAAAGTGTATATATGTACATATGAAAACACACTTTTTCAAGCCAAGTACACAAGAACATGACTTGAATAGTGGAAAGCATGGGGAGGGGGTAGCACGAATGGTTTTGAAGGAGAGGAGAAGGTATGACAATGCATGCATACTTATATTTAAATATAAAACACTTATTATTATTTTAATAAAATCCTAAGCCTATATATACCGCTTTATCTTCATGCTTTTCATTTTACAAACCTCCTTCTTCATTTCAGTTTCCTAATAGCTTAAGAAACTTAGCCATGGCATCCTCTTCATAAATTCTAAAACAAGATATATCACTTCTTTCACTAAAAATCCCTTTTCACAAAATCATTTCTATAAATCATTCAACATCTCCTCTTCCAAAATACAACACTCCACCACCCAAACCCCTCAAGGTCGAACTCATTAGCCTTAGGCCGAGCCCAAACACCACGTGCCCGAGCCCAATTCAAGTTTTTGAAGGCCCAAAAGTTTCAAATTTGCAACATTCTTAAGCGTTTTCGAGTTTCGGCAAAAGTTGCTTTGATTTAGAAAAAAAATCGGTGAGTAAAACTATTGTTTTTGGAAAAGAAATTAACTTTATTTTGATGGACTATATGTTGTGAAAATATGGGGATTGTTATGTTGAATTATCATGTCGTATTGATGGGATATGATGATATTTTTGTGTTTGAACTTGGATTTGGTGATTGTTTGATCTGTGGATATGTTTAGATATGTATATGGATATGGATATGTGATAGGGTATGATATTATGATAGTATGTTTATGAAAACAAAACCATAACAATCCATTTCCTCGGCCCTCAAGAATCGACACTAATACATTCACCCAAGTGCCGGAGAGGCAGATTATCAAGGGTAAAGTAAAATAAAAGTAAAAGATAGGAACACAAATTCTCACATTCGATTAACTATATTAATAGATAGTATGTACAACCACTCTCACTATGGTACATTAGAGTTATGGTATGAACTAACCCAGTCCGTAACAGTTATAACTGCCTACTCCCACACTTGCTGGTATAAACAAACTAGACATAGCGAAAAATAAAAGATAGATAGATATCCACGTTACAGGCTCCAAGATTTATGCTCCAAAAACTCTTCCAGAATGCTCCACCAAAATACTCCTAACACAATCCTGATTATTTGGCTGCTCAAAAAAGTAAGCCACCCAGAGTTTAAATGGAAAACAAAATAAACTCTGGGTCGGTCATGAGATTGGTGTGAGAACTCAAAATACGTGTTTGAAAACAAAAAGGTATTTTATAAGACCAAGCTGCACAAAAACACGGACGGGTTTTTACCTTATGATAACCATAACATTTTTAGGTAAAAATAAGGAATATTATTTTTAATGACATTTCTTTGAAAAACATTTGCAAGTAAACTTATTAATCTTTGTTGAAATTGTTATATTGATTAAATTCCACCATACTAGCCACAAAGTAGGCTCTACAAACAAAATGGTAGGCACTTATGGGGGAATGGATTTCCATACAAATGACTAGGTGAAGGGACTACCTTCCGGTAGTACATCTCTAGAGAAATGCACCGAGGCCCAACTGATGGTCCTCTACAGCACAAGACCCTATCACTTCCTAGATAGTACCAAATATGTCATCACTGTAAAGACCCAGAATTTCTGTCATTTGAAATTCAGATATTTAATTGATTATAAATATCAACAAGTAAAATTTGTAAGTCAAATAATTTATTTTTCGAATATTTAGATTTAATTGGATAATTAAATCGATAATTTGATATTTGAAATTACAGAAAAATTTGGAATTTGGGTTTAATGTGATTAAAAATGATTTATAAAGTTATATTAAATCATATTGGAGTTAGAACATTGTTTGTGAACTTTTAAAATTGAATTAAAAGTTAATTTGAGAAAAATTGAATATTTTAATATTTAATCGACTAGTGAAAATAGTCATTTTTCAAAAAGTCTCGGATTTTGATGAAACTAGTTTCATCGGATCTATAATGCCAAATTATTGTATGGTTTCAAATTTCGTGTCAATCGGATTTACCGTTTGTCCGGGGCAAGCTAAAACGCATAGAATTTTTTTAATCGATTTAATTTAAATTTGATTGTTTACTGCCGTAACTCGCACAGATGATCGAATTAGCTCTCGATGCCTATTCCATTGTGTCCGAAACGGGGGTTAAACCCTAGGAACGCCGGTCACTGCGCGAGATTTGGAGTTCGAAAAATTGGAGATGAATAGTGTTCGTCGATTTTCTATAAAAGGAACATCAACACCCCAAAATAATTGCAAACCCTAGTTCTAAGCTCTGGCCGCCGGCCCTAATTTTTAATGGCTGAAAACTCCTCTCGTTCTTCCCTCTTTTCTTTCCAATCCACGCATTATCTCAAAAAATTATCAACTACAACATTGAAGACCATTACAAGATTGTTCAATCCAACGGTGATGATCGAGTTTCGTAGAGTGGATCGATGGCAAAGTGGCCTTGAAGGTGGCACGTTCTCGTGCGTTTATCTGGGAAAAGGCGTGGAGTTAGGTGACTGGTCTCAGGCCAAAGGGGGAGCACGCGTAGGTCTTCGAAGTGGTACTCTTTGATCGATCTCTAGGGCTTCGTGGTTGGAGTGGCCTTCGGTAGTTCGTACGTGGTGGTGGGTTTGTTTTACTCGCGTACGTGGCCTGTAGAAACGTAATGGAGGAAGAAGGGAATCACGGCCGGATCTGTTAATTCGAAAATCACGGCCGAGATTATGGGTCTGGAAAAAAAATAAAATAAAATTGTGATTTATTTATTATATTAAATTGTACAAACTTTAAAATTGTATAACTTTCTGATACGAGGTCGGAAAATTACGAAACGAATTGCATTGCAATCGTTCTGTCGAGCACTACGCAATGGAGCTAGTTTGGAGTCGTTTGGAGCTAGTGATAATTTCGGGTAAAATTAAACGCACATTTAATTTTATTCGAAACAAAACGCTACAATTGTTATCGGAAACTCAATGTGAGAACTTCTCACTCAATCGAATTGTTTTGATTTAAATTTTAAATAGTTAGATTTAAAATTGCTTAATTGTGTGATTGGATGATAGTTATTATCTGTGGATTGAAATAGACCCTATAGGCCGTATATTAAGCGGATGTTATTTATTAAACACATATACCGTGATAATTCCAACTTGAATGGAACTGGTATTATATATGTATTTGAAGTTGATTTTCCCGCATTATATAGCGGATGAGACACTATTGCACAGCATAATAGCGGATAGTATTTTATAAATCCCATATACCGCGATATTTCGTCTCGAAGCTGAATTGGTATTGTGCTAACATTTTTGGATGCAGGGAAATAGATGGGAGGGATCCAACTGGATTCCTTAAACAATTGAATTGGTTTCAATGTTGTGTGTCGATCTATTTATAATCTGCGTGATTATCTTTATGATTGAAATCGTTAAAGGCTAAATTTTAGCCGAATATATTTTTGGTATTGTTAGATGTCGAAATAAATAAAATTGGATTTTTGAAATTTTAATTTAAGAATTCATAATAAAATTTAATTTTTGAAATTGATTCATTTTAAATAAATAAATGTTGAAATTTTTATGTTATAAAAATTATGATTTTTGTGAAATATAACTGAAATGTGATTTTTGAAATAAGTAGTTGATTAATTTATAAAATGGTTTAAATTGAGATTTTTTTGAATTATTATAAATGATTTATATAAAAGATTTATAAAATTGGTATTTATAAATTAAAAATGTTGGAATTATAAAATGATTTTTTATAAGTACTAAAATGGAATATAAATGGATTTCATAAGTGGATGAAATCTATAGATTTATAAATTGTGAAGTTATAAAATGAATGGATTTTTGTAAAATAAAAGATTTATAAGTAATTAACTTATAAACTGGGTTTTGGCGTGTAAATGGGATATGGATAGAATTTGCTAATAAAGTGATTTTTATAAGTTAACGTTGTTATAAAATATAAATGGAATTTATGAACGTTGTTTTATAAATCCGAAATCGACTTATTCTGATAAGTTTAATTATTATGGCTTATTAAAGGAAATATATCCACGATTTTGGGACAGTGAATAATCCTTTAAATAAAATATGTAGAAATTGAATTTGGTAAATGAAGTATATTCACGATTTTGGACAGTGAATAATATATTAAAGAAATATTTTGGGAAAGTGATATTTCAAATAGAATTAAAACAATTTAAAGATGTTTTAAAATGTATTAAGTATCGAAACCATAGATTTCAACATTTATTGTTGAAATAGACATTTTCGAGAAATAGAAGGAAATGGTGGACTATAACACTGTTGTTATAGTAAATGATTTCCGAAAGGAGAAGTTTTGTATAGTATTGGGGTTTATATATCTATCTTAAATTCCTATACTAGTGATTTTGGGTTGTCGTAATGATGTTTTACGCAACATTCCTTTTGACTCAAATAAATGTGTTTAAGAGGATGTTTTCCTTAAAGAATAAAATATATACTTAATTTGGATTTAAGTATATTGAATATTTTCCAAATGTGAAAATAAATGGATTTGTGAATTACTTATTATTAAATAAGTATGGAACTGTTTTCCAATATGAAGTGAATGTTTTGAGATTATATATTTTAAAGATAAATTGAAAGTGAATAATTGAAATCGATTTGAAAAATCATATAAAAATTGAATATTTGGAAACGTAAATTCACAATGGAAATGTATAAGGGAAATTTGTTATAAAAATAAACATTGATTAATATTTAAAAGTGTGGAATAAATTTATGGATTTGGAAGGTAAATTTAATAAATCGGTAAGGATTTATTTAATTGGTTTAAATGTACCATTTTGAAATGAAAGTTGTAAAGGTGAAAAGTGATTTGAAATCTGTTTTCAAATGGTTGAAGTATGGGAATTATATCTTGTAAAGATATTTTTAAAAATAAATAATTTGGGGAAATTATTTGAAATCGGGTGATGTTGTGAATATTGATTGATAGTTAAATAACCGACTATCAATATTGACCCTTAAATGGCTATTTGTTGTGAATTGGTTGAAATTGAATGCTACGCTTATTTTTAAATAATTGCGCTCGTTATTCGGACTACCCATTCCCAGATTGCAAGGGCTTCTTTTGAAGTGCCTTCGGTTCTGTTCGAACCCAGAACGGACTTGTATGATTACGTGTCTAACATTACATTTTGAGATATAAAGCAGATTTCTTTCAAATACATCTCTGTTGGTGGCGGAGAACTTATTCTCTTAGCTTAACACCCTTCTCTGAGACGTACGAGCTCAGAGGTTTTGTAGTTGAAGGTTATCAGCGATATACTCCCAATTTGGTAATGTGGCATGCTGAGTGTTGTTGTGTGATGATTATTTATTGATCATTTGTTGATCAAAGCGTGGCTTTGTGAAAAAGTGTAGCTTTGTGGACGAGACTTCGTCAGACCTCACACCTAGGAAATGGTCAAAATAGGAAAATGCGGCAAGGTTATGAGGGTCGCGCCCTTTAGGGTATGTCATTCCCTTCTGGAAAAGGGTGGTGTCAGGTATGGAGCCCTGGTGCTTAACCTATATGGTTGCTCCAATCTCATTTTCTGTGTGGTTGTTGCTTAGTGATCGGGGGCCCTCGGATAAAGGTCCCAAAGGACCGGGGGGTGGCATATTCGTGTAGTAGTTACCTAGTTACAAAGGTAACCCGACCTTGTGTTGGAAGAGAGCTGGTTAAGTTCTCGGGACGTCCCGCCAGAGGCGATCCCATGTGGCAGTAGGAAGTTCCTTAGCCTGACCATTTGTTGGAAATCCAAAGAAACAATACGAGCCCTTTACGATTGAAATCGTATAACCCGCCTCCTCAGGAGGTAGCTATAGCAGGCATAATATAATGGTACCTATGATGGCTAAGATTTATATTATACTTTCAAAATGTTTTCATCACTATGCACTAATAATAATATCAAAAATGATTTGTTTTGCATAGTAAGCATCTTTGACAATCATAAGGAGAAATCTCCTCCAATTCTGCGTTTGAATTGTGTGTGTGTGTGCAGGGAGGCCTTATGGTAGTTTCATTTTTCAAAAGCATTGCGGATATTTTTCACTTCACTTGTTGTTGTTGTTGTTTTAAAAGATAAATAATTGTTTTGAGTTCTCACACTAGTCCCATGACTGACCTGGAGTTTATTGTTCTCTTCCTAAACTCTGGGTGCCCATAATTTTCCACACGGGCAGTCTAGAGTCAGGTTATCAGGTCATTCCGGATTCAGAGGTGCTTTGGAGCTCAGTTGGCGAGCTGGATGGCGAGACGTATTACTTGTATATGATATTATCTTTTCCGCTGTAGAATTCGCTTGTAAGGACACGTTTGTATAACTGTCCATTGTTTTGTTGTGTTGTATATTGTTGTTGTATACTCTGATGATGATGCAATGTAATGTAATAACTGATATAGTTCTTTGTTTTAAAGATTATTCATTTATCTATTATATGTTGTTCCGTTGCGATATGTGAGATTCTAATATTGTTTCTGTTCTGTTTTCTTACTTCTTCTATCTTTTTCTTCTACCTCTTCTTTTTAACCCTAACAATTCGGTTTTCTGACATTCGATTATGCGGCATTTGATACAGTGGACGTAAGAATGCCGACCTTCGGATCCCGACAAAACCGCAATCGTTACATTTGGTATCAGAGCATATGGTTAAGTGACAACCTTGGCTCTGTTGGGGATTACTCATTAGAGATAGAGTCAGCAGTACTCTAGAATGAGTTGAGTGCAATAATAGATATGAGAGCGTAATTGTTAGTGAATATGAAATTGTTTTGTATTGTGTTGACCTATCAGTTGATTGTTTATAGATTATGGTCGGTGCAGTCTAGCTAACTGTCATTGATAGGGGCTTTTAAACTCTTAAATGAGATAAACCGACATAGTATCATTTTAAATTGGGTAAATGAAATAATTTTACCTTGATTATATTTTATAGATAAAGGAATAATTTTTCTGAATTATTAAAGTGTATATAATAAACTGCATTGTTTGGTTGTTGAAAATGTAAGAATATGTATAAGTTAACAAAAGTTGTTTGAATAAATTATATAAGAGCAACAATTGTATAAGTATAGAATTAAAATTGAAATGATTTACAATTGTGAAATAATCTTGTATAAGTAAAGGGAAATAGTGAAATTCTATAAGCAAGATTTATAAATGTGATTTATAAATATAAGAAAATTTTGAAAGAATTTAAAGCACTGAATTCACTACTGTTGCTGGGGAATAATAAGGGTGATAACTGCAGCATCATCAGTATCATTTTCAAGTTTCTGTGTGATGGATTTGCTACCATAGTAAATTGAAATTGAATTTTGTTGTGATAAACAAATTAGAAATTAAAATCCAAGCTGTATTTGATAGATATAAGTAATCAAGTTTTGAACTGTAACAACCCGGGATTTCGTACCGATTAATTATCGTCTTTAGACGATTAATTTTCCTAGTTGTTTGCTATTTGGAGTTTTGGATCGGTTTGAAATTCCTTTAATAATCGTGTTAAGTTGTGTGGGCTTTAAAAATAATTTTGGCCACGTTTCCATTCGTTTTGAAGCCGTGATATTATTCAATACCCTACCTCTCCTTATAATTCATTCGAAACCCTAAGCATAAATATACGAAAGAAAAAAATTGGCGGCTTTGTTCCTTCTTCGTTCGCTCTGAAAATTTGGGGCTTTCGATTTTCGTTCCTCTCTGAAGCTTAAGGCTTTTCGAAGCGTCGTTTTAATTCGATCGAATCAGTGATGGGGTGTTCGCCTGTGGTCTTGCTCGATCCAATTCTCGTTGCTCGTGGTTGTTTCTATGCTCGTCGAAAAAGGTGAGTAATTTATACTCACATCTTAAATTCGAACTCAGTGTTATGCTCGCGTTCGATTTTGTGTTGATACTTGGGTTTTGAAATCTGACTTAGTTGAATCTTTGTTAATTGTTGATTTCGGCCATTCTATTTGTTTTGATGTTGAGGATTTCACTTACTTTGATTTTGGACTGCATATTCCTTTTGACTTTGGTTTTGAAACATTTCAATGCTCGGCATTGGTTAATTGTATTCATCCCTGACTTCGGCTTTGACCTTTTATGATGATGTTAATTTCACTGTATTGGGTTGTGTTTTGGTAGTACTCGAGTCTCTGTTGATGCCAGACCCTTGATCATATTGTCTTTATGTATACTTGATGTTGTCTGGTTGTTCACAGGTCTTTGAGGCATGTTGCATTTTGGACATTGTTTCATCTCCACTTGATTATTGTTTGTTGCCTGGTCGACCATTGCAATTCACTGGTCTTGGCATTTGTATTGATTTGAGCTTGCCTGCGTTTTACTGCTTATTTGTTCATTGTCAAATGCACACATTGTTGTTGAGTCTGCATTCATGTATAAGTCTGGTTTGAGTCACTGTTCTCTATAGCATCTCGGTTTCACTTGCCTATTATTGGTTGAAACTGGTCATTCATTTGTATCACTGGTAGCTGCATGTTTAACTGTAGCCGAGTTGTATCCATGTGTTTACTTTAAGCATGTTGCAGTGTTCATTCTTGTTGTATTTTCCTGTTCGGTCTTGCTTCATGGACTTGGTTTGAAATTTCAGTTTGATTCACTGATTGGTCTGCATTGGGTAGTTGCCACCGTGTTGCATTGTGGTTTGAGTCCGGATCTCTAATATGGTGTAGTTTGGTCTGGACATTCTTTGTTATAGGTCTGTGCATGTATCTCTGGTATGTGCACATCTTCTGGTAAGCTTGGAGTCTCTGTTCGACCATTTGCATGATGTTGTAAGTAGGCATGATTGTTAGATGTCGAGTTGTAGTACTGCAGTCTTGGGTCTCATATATGCCCTGTGTAGCCATTACCAGACCATCTTCTGTCTACACTTGTTCATTCTAGTATATGCTCACTGCTTTAATCATTCACTGTTGCCACCTCTGTTTGCATATTTAGCTCGGTTGTTTTGAGCACAATTGTTTATATGATGTCTTGATTATTGAGGCAGTGACATTGAGATTTGATTCTTCATTTTCTTTTGATTCATTGACCTTGTGCCCGTTTGTGTACATCATCACTGTAGTGGCAAGGCAGTGCACGCAAGCGTGAACTGCAGCCACACAGTATTGAGCTTTTGTGTACATCATCACTGTAGTGGCAAGGCAGTGCACGCAAGCGTGAACTGCAGCCACACGGTATGGTTTTATGATATTTTATTTTGTTTTGATTTATTGATCTTTTGCATATTCCATATGCTGTAGTGGCGAGGCAGTGCACGCGTGCGTGTACTGCAGCCCTACCGGTATTGTCATTTTAATTGATATTTCAATGGTTTGAACTGTTTTGTTTATTCAATTCAATATGTTTTAAATTGTATTTTGATTGGTTTAATTTGATGATTTTGGTGTTGTCTAGTTGTCTATTTGATAATTAGATTATGAGTTTCTAATTATTTATTTAATAATTAGATTTTGTCGTTAATTGCCGTTTCTGCAATTCTGTTGTTTTCTAAATTATCTTCATTAATAATCTTTTTAAATTATCTTCATTGATATTCTTTTCACTTATCTTTGTTGATTATTTGGGTTTGTTGATTTGTTGTTTAACACTGTTACGTGTTATATTTATCGTTATCCGATCTCTTTATTTAAGGATCGGATAGACGAGATTTATTGTGGTTGTCGTCTATTTGTTACTTAATTATTATTGCTTCTGTGCACTAATAACTGAGTTTGAATTAGGCTGACCCGTGTATTATTTTCTTTTGAATTTAATACTCGGGTCAGACCGAGTTATCACAGGTGGTAGATATCTTGCTTTGGGTTTCTTCTTGAGCTATGAAGTCTTTTCTTATCTTTTGGAGTAGTTGTTGTCATTTAGTAGTCGGTATATTTATATAGGTTGTTATGTATTCATGTATATTAATCACGATAATGTACTTGTGTATATAACTTCCTGAGTCGATAGTTGTAGTTGTATCATATGTACTGTATCACATGTATTGTAACTGACATCAGTTATTATATATATGAGACTTTTTATTTTATCTGTGTTCCACATTTATATTATCTGTGTTATTATTATATTTATTGTCCTAAACTATTATGAACCATCGTAGTTCGTTTTATACTGGAATTGGGTATGTCGATGGGAGTAAATAAATAAGAGATGAAAAATAAAAATGTATACCACTCCTATCGAAATAACCAATACTAGTGTAAGGCCTAACTACGGATGGCCGCTCCTATCCAACCTTATTCTTCATGATAACAGACAGTATTTTCTTTAATACTCTTTGTTATTGTGAGTATAGAGGTGGGGCATCACAGTTGGTATCAGAGCTTGGGGTTTATGGACATGATATAAAACATAACTTAGATGGAACATGTGTTACAACCATTTGTCGATGTTTTATTGTGCTTTGAGTCAAAACTAAAGTTTTGAAATTATGATGAAATTTTTAAATATCTTTATTTAAAAATAAAAAGTGAAACTGTGTTTGATGATTAAGTAATTTGTATCGGTTTATCAGAGTGCGCAGCGAAAACAGTGAGACTGTCTTCGCTGAGTACAGCTGATAACCTTTTTGATTTAAAAATCAAAATATGAAGTTGAAATAGATTTCATTTGTTGTTTACATAGCTGTGTTTAATTTGTTTTCTTTGAAAATTTCGAATTCGATTTGAGGATCCGAAGCGATTGCAGTTATGTGATTTTGTTGAGATTTTTGCTGTTTTGAATTATCTTTATTGAAGATATATTCGAATGATTTATTTGTTCATTTTTGTAACGACCCAGAATTTTTAGAAATTAAAATTTTAATATTTTATTAATTTTAAATATTAAAAAGTGAATTTATAAGTCAAATAAATTTTTATTTGAATTATTGGATTTAATTGGATAATTAAATCGATAATTTAATATGTTAAATTATGGAAATAATTAAAAATTGAGTTAAATATGATTGAAAATAATTTGGAAAATTTTATTTAATCATACTGGAGTTATAGAAATATTTTAGAACTTTTAAAATCGAATTAAAAGTTAATTTGTGAAAATTGAATATTTTAATATTTAATAATCGACTGTAAAATAGTCAATTTTTGAACAGTCTCAGAATTGAACGAAACCAGTTTCATTGGATCCGTAATAGTTAGTTATTACCGGATTTCAATTTTCGTGTCAATCGGAGCTATTGTTTGATCGTGGCAGCTCGAAACGCATCGATTTATTTTTAATTTAAATTTGGCGAGTCAAAATAGCCATTTTTCAAAAAGTCTCGGATTTCGACGAAACCAGTTTCATTGGATCCGTAATGTGATATTATTGTAAGGTTTCAAATTTCAAGTCAATTGGATTTACCGTTTGTCCGGTACAAATTAAAACGCCTAGAAATCGATTTAAATCGGTTTAATTTAAATTGAACGTTTTCAGCCATAACTCGCACATACTTCCGAATTAGCTTCCGAAACCTATTCCATTGTGTCCGGAACGCGGGGTAAACCCTAGGTACGCTGGTTACGGCGTCTAAATCGGAGTTCGGAATTCCCGGGATGAATAGTGTTTACGCTTGCTTTTTCTATAAATACACCACACACACAAATAAAAAAAATATATATTCAAAACCCTAATCTAATTTGCAGCCGCCACCCATGTTTTCAACGGCCAGGAAACGATCTCGTTTCTCCTCGATTTTCTCTTCATCCACTCTCCGATAGACTTCGACTTCAACTAGAAACTTGTAGATCTCGTCAAGACGAAGAGATTCAACGGTGGAGATGCGTTTTGGAGCGATGTGGTGGCGTATAGGGGCCGCGTTTACTGGAGCTGCGCACGCAAAACGAGAGCATATAGGGAGGCCGAGCTTCTCATCCTTGGGGCCGAGTGTAGCTAGTGGTGAGGGCTTCGATATGGAGCAAGTTGATCGTGTTCGTGTTGCTCGTGGAAATCGAATAATTAAACCCTAATTTGCTTTGTTATGGGTTCGGCCGTGTTCTTATTATCCTGAAGCTTTTGCGTGAAAGATGGAAGAAGCTGGGTACGGTGGAGATGCAGGGAGGTGTAGATCTAAGGGTTGTGAATGGTTAAGGTTAATATTATAAAGGTTTTGTTAAAATTTAGTTATTAAAATCGTGTACGAACTTTAAAAAATCATAACTTTTTCATACGAGGTCGAAAAAATGCAAACTCAGTTGCGTTGGAATCGTATGGACGAGCACTACGCGATGGAGTTGGTTTGGAGTCGTTTGGAGTTAGTGAGAATTTCGGGTAAAATTAAACGCGCGTTTAATTTTATTCGAAATAAAAGCTAAAACGGAAAATAAAACCAAGGTGAGAATTTCTCACTCAATCGAATAGATTTCGATTTTATTTTAAATAGTTAGATTTAAAATATTTGAATGCGTGTTTGAATGATGACTGTAAATTATTGATTGTTAAAATAGACATTATGCGCCGTTAGTAAGCGGATGTTATTTAATATAAACATATACCGCGAATATTTCATAAACAGTGAAATTGGTATTATATATAATATCAATATATATATATTGGCATATGTATATATTGCAGTTGATTGATTTCCCGCATTTATTTGTTTAGCGGATGAGACCCTATTACGCCGTTATTAAGCGGATAATATTTAATAAGAACATATACCGCGATAATTTCGTACTGGAGCGAAATTGGTATTGTGCTAATGTTTTTGGATGCAGGAAACAGGTTGGAGGGATCCAACTGGATTCCTCAACAGTATTTATTTTATTTCAGATATTTTGATATTTGATGGATTATCATATCGATATATGATATCGTTGTTAGTCGTGATTGACTATTTGGTGTGTAGCATCATTGGACCCAGATTTTGGGATTTTAAAATGATTTTAAAAGTGATTTTGAAAATATACTATATTTTTGGAATTGATCCATTATAAATAAATAAACGTTATAATTTTTAAAGTTATAAAAATTATGGTTTTTGTGAAATATAGTTAAAAAGCTGATTTTTAGAAATACGATTAAAAGTCGATTTTTGAGAAATATGAACTAATGATTTTATAAAATAATTTAGATTGGATTTTTGAATATATGATAAAAGTTTAAATATAGGATTTATAAAATTTGATTATTTTATAAATCGAAATGATGAAATTATAAAGGAAATTAAAGACGTTTTAGAATAATAATATAAACTGATTTATATTAAGAGATTTATAAATGGATATTTATAAATTGGAATATAGACATTATAAAACGAGTTTTTATAAGTGTTTGAATGTAGTGAAAATGAATTTCATAATAGAATGAAATTTATAGAATTATAAACTGTGAAGTTATAAACGAAATTTATAAATAGTAAGATTTATAAATTTGGTGAAATTATTTGAAGAATAGATTTATTAAATAAATAAATTTTATAAGTTATAAGGTTTATAAATTGAAAAGTCTTTAAAAAGAACGATTTTGTAAAATAATCGTTTTATAAGCAATTGACTTATAATATGAACTTTTAGTTTATAATTGAGATATGAAATCAAAAATTGTAATAAAGGAATTTATAAAAAGGAAGTTTTTATAAATAAAAAGAAACGGAATTTATAAACGTTGTTTTATAAATCCGCAAATAACTTATTTTGATAAGTTAATTGTTATAACTTATAAATGGAGTTATATTCACGTTTAGACAGTGAATAATTCTTTAAGTTAAAGTGAATAGAAATGATGAAATTTGTTAACGAAGTTTATTCACGTTTTTGAATAGTGAATAACACGTTAAAGAAATTGTTTAGAATGTGAATGTTTTAAATAGAATTAAAACGATCCAACGATGTTTTAAAAGGTATTGAGATTCGAAACCATAGATTTCAACATTTATTGTTGAAATAGATGTTTCGAGAGATAAAAGGAAATAGTGGACTATAACACTGTTGTTATAGTAAATGATTTCCGAATGGAAATATTTTTGAAAAATATTGGGATTTATATATCTATTTTAATTTCGAATCCCTATACTAGTGATTTTGGGTTGTAGTAACGATGTTTTACGCAACATTCGTTTTGGCCCAAATAAATATGTTAAGTGAATGATTTCCTTAAAGAAAGAAATATATACTTAATTCGGTTTAAGTATATTGAATATTTTCTAAGTGTTGAAAATAAAAGATTGTGAATTACTTATTTAATAAGTATGGAATTGTTTTCCAGTATGAAGTGAATATTTAGAATTTATCTTTTTGAAGATAAATTGAAAATGAATAATTGAAATTGTATATGCATGAATATTTTGGAAATATAAATTCATTATGGAAATTATATGTGAAAGTGAAATCGGTTAAAAATAAATATTGATTTATTTTTGAAGTGTTGAAACTTTATATCTTGTAAAGATATTTTGGAAAATAAATAATTTGGAAAATTATTTGGAATCTGATGATGTATGCATATCCATTGATAGTTCAATAGCCGACTATCAATATTTCCCTTTGAATGGGTATTTGATGTGATTTGTTTGAATATGAATGCACACTTATTTTTGAATAAGCGCTCACTATTCGGGTTAACCGGGAAAGGACCATGGGGTCGTATAACCCATTTCGAATATGTGATACGTCGTTATGAATTGCATTTGAAGATCGGTGTTGAAGACCGAGTATTTGTGAAAGCGATAGGATGACCTATCGATTGTCTCTGCACTGGGTAGCTCCTGGTATAGAGATTCCTTAAGTGATGGGAAATTCGATCGGGATTGTGAATACCCGTATTGCAAGGGCTTCGTAAGAAGTGCCTTCGGTTTTGTTCGATCCCGGAACAGACTTGTATGGATTGTATGTCTGACATTACAATTTGAGATATAAAGCCGATTTCTTTCAAATATATTTCTGTTGGTGGCGGAGAATTTATTCTTTGCTTAACACCCTTCTTTGAGACGTACGAGCCCAAAGGTTATATAGTTGAAGTTATCAGCGATATATCCCAGTTTGGTAATGTGACATGCTGAGTGATGCTGAAATGATCATTGTGTTGATTATTGTGATAGGATCATTTATTTGATCGTCTATCTTAGTGATCATTGTGTTGATCATTTGTTGACCCAAAGCATGGCTTTTGTATAAAGTATGTTTTTGTGGACGTGACTTCGTCGAGCCTCACACCCCGTGAATGGTCAAAACAGGAAAGAAGCAGCAAGGTTATGAGGGGTAGCACCCTTTAGGATGTGTCCATTTCCTTCTGGAAAAGGGTGGTATCATGGTATGGAGCCCAGATACTTACTCATGTTGAAAACACTTTATGATTGTGTGAATTGATTACGAGCGCTCGGTGATAAAGGTCCCAAAGGACCGGGGGATGGCATATTCGGTCAGTTGTTACTCAGTTAGGAGTAACCCGGCCTTGTGTTGGTAGAGATCCGGTTTGGTTCTCGGGGATGTCCATCCAGAGGCATTCTCATGTGGCAATGGGAAGTTCCTTGGCCTGATCATTCGTTGGAAAATCCAATTCCCAATACGAAACTTGTACGGTATTAGTTGTAGAACCTGCTATTCACTTATGGTGGTCACCACTGTTTGGATGGTAGCTATAGTAGGCATAGTTCGAAATGTCTATGTTGGCTAAGATTTATATCTTTATTTTCGAAATGATTTGTTATACATTATGCACTAGTAATAATATCAAATGTTATTTAAATGCGTATCAAGCATCTTTGACTATCATAAGGAGAAATCTCCTCCGATTCTGCGTTTGCATGTGTGTGTGTGCGGGAGGCCTTATGGTAGTCTCATTTTTAAAAGCATTGCGAATTGAATTTAAAAATATTCCTCTATTTGATTTTTAAAGATAAATAAACTGTTTTGAGTTCTCACACCAGTCACATGACTGACTCGGAGTTTATTGTTTTCCTTCCTAAACTCTGGGTGCCCACCAATTTCCACACGGGCAGTCAAGAGTAAGGTTTATCAGGATATTCTGGATATTCTGGAGTTGCTGGAGGCAAGCTGGATGGCATGGCGTATTACTAGTTTATATAGTATTTCTTTTCCGCTGCACTGTTTGTTGTTGTATGATGTTGTACACTCTGATATGATATGATGTAATGAAATATGATGAAATGTAATAACTGATATAGTTCTTTGTTTAAAGATTATTCATTTATTATTATATGTTGTTCCGCTGCGAATTGTGAGATTCTGTTGTTGTTCTGTCGTTTTCTGTTCCGTCCTATTTTCTTCTGTTTCTCTTTTTCCTCTATATTCTATTTTCTTCTATTTTAAAATTCTCTATCTTCTATTTTTAAAATTCTCTGTTTTCTAAAAAATTATGTATTTTCTTTTCCCTCTATTTTTCTTTTTCTTTCTTCTTTTCCTCTCTTCTTTCTTTTCTTTTCTTTTTAAAACCCATAACATCTCGGTTTTTCGGCCTTTGATTTCTCGGCAGTCGATAAAGTGAGTGTCGATGTTGGATTTCCGAAGAACGAAAATCCGCGGTCGTTACAATTTTGTGGCATACATGCAAATGTAAGTCGTACGTTACTGCATTAATTTTGCGTAAAACCGATGTTTGGTTTTAAACGTATTTTGTTGCCGTTATTTTTATAACGGGATTTTTATGCCATTGCTAAATTTTGAAGCACGGTGTTTTGTTGACATTTTTAATGAATGAAAATTCACTGGTATTATATTTTGATGCAAATTATTTTGATGAGATTTTGACGTATAAAATTTACTGTCACTTTGACTTCAGTAACCGTCAAAGTTTAAAGTGGATTTCAAGCGGTTATCCCACAATGCTGATTTTGAGATCCGTTTCTACGGTGTTTTGAAAAGTACAATTTCCTTGTCGAAATTATTACTAAGGTTGTTGTTTTTATCACGGATTTGCAAATCGTTTTAAAAATAAAATTGTTTTCCAAAATTTTTATAGTTTATGCTTTCAAAAGAATGAGGAAGCGATTTAAACGATTCAGCAAAATCGAGGACTATGACCCTTTTCTTTTACTGATTCGCTTAATTCCGGACTTGTTCGTTTCAGAATGTAAATTATTACTTTTATAAAATAAACGAAATTGTTTTCAGAAGTTTTGCAGTTCGCGCTTTTAAAAGAATGAGCAAGCGATTTAAACGTCTCAGCAAAATCGAGGATTATGACCCCTTTCTTTTACTGATTCGCTTAATTCCGAACTTGTCCGTTTGAGAATGTGAAATGTTATTTTGGAATACACAATTCTGCACTTTCAAGGAAACGATGAAGGGAATTAAACGATTTAGTAAAACTCGTGGTTATGGGACATGTGCGTTTGCTATTTTGGTTAATTCCGGACTCGTTAATTGAAATATTTGATGATTTTCGTGTGCTTTCGAGCCACTATGAGGACCTTGGGTCATATGAGGACCTTCGGGTCAATACCAGTACCAGACCTTCGGGTCATTTGTTGGACCTCCGGGTCATTTGTTAGGCGCCAAAATTATGTTGACGTTACTTGGTAGGCTTCGGCCATTTGTTGATGCACGTGCGGCGTAGCTAAAACTCGCCATCTGATGGGATCGATCCAACCTTTATGTTGATTTTCTAGATTATCTTAATTGATTTCTAGATAATTGTTGTTTCCAATTATCTGCAGGTAATTGGAATTTGTTGATATGAGTTCTAATTATCGTTTTTGATAATTAGATATTTGTTGATTCTGATTATCGTTTTTGATAATTAGATATTTGTTGTTTCTGATTATCGTTTTTAATAATTAGATATTTGTTGTTTCTGATTATCGTTTTTGATAATTAGATATTTGTTGATTTGATTATCGTTTTTGATAATTGAATATTTGTTGATTTAAGATTTGATTATTGTTTTTCATAATTGGATATTTGTTGATATGAGTTCTAATTATCATTTTTGATAATTAGATATTTGTTGATTCTGATTATCGTTTTTGATAATTAGATATTTGTTGGTTCTGATTATCGTTTTTGATAATTAGATATTTGTTGGTTCTGATTATCGATTTTGACAATTAGATATTTGTTGTTTCTGATTATCGTTTTTGACAATTAGATATTTGTTGTTTCTGATTATCGTCTTTGATAATTAGATATTTGTTGGTTTGATTATCGTCTTTGATAATTAGATATTTGTTGGTTTGATTATCGTTTTTGATAATTGAATAATTGTTGATTTGAGATTTGATTATCGTTTTTGATAATTGAATATTTGTTGATTTGAGATTTGATTATCGTTTTTGATAATTAGATATTTGTTGATTTGATTATCGTTTTTTATAATTGAATATTTATTGATTTGAGATTTGATTATCATTTTTGATAATTGGGTATTTGTCGATATGAGTTCTAATTATCGTTTTTGATAATTAGATATTTGTTGATTCTGATTATCGTTTTTGATAATTAGATATCTGTTGATTCTGATTATCGTTTTTTGATAATTAGATATTTGTTGTTTCTGATTATCGTTTTTGATAATTAGATATTTGTTGATTTGATTATCGTTTTTGATAATTGAATAATTGTTGATTTGAGATTTGATTATCGTTTTTGATAATTGAATATTTGTTGATTTGAGATTTGATTATCGTTTTTGATAATTAGATATTTGTTGATTTGAGATTTTGATTATCGTTTTTGATAATTGGATAATTGCTACTTTTGCTGATTATAAGATTTCTAGTCTCTAATTGATTCTAGATTATGTTGATTATATTGAATTGTTGTTTTCTATCTATCTCTGTTGATAGTTAGTTTGTTGATTTTGAAGTTCGTGCTTTCTAATTATCTAGCTGATAACTTGATGTTTGCGGTTTTGCGAATTGTGATTTGGGTTTTCTAATTATCTTTGTTGATAATTAGATTTTGCTGTTTTCTAAGTATCGTATCGATAATTAGATATTGTTGTTTGTGATTTATATATCCTAATTATCTAATTAATAATTGAATATTGCTGATAATTGCATTTATCCAGTTTTGTTGTTTTCTGATTATCTACTTGATAATTACATTTTGTTGAGAATTTGTGAATTTCTTTTATGAAATTAAAAGATGTCTTTGGTGTTTGTATCCCTAACTTTTATTTTTCTAGCTTAACCAGTTTATGTTAGAAAAATAATTGTTATTGACGACTTTAATTATGAAAACTGCGGGGACGCAATTTTTATAAGGAGGGAAGTCTGTAACAACCCGGGATTTCGTACCGATTAATTATCGTCTTTAGACGATTAATTTTCCTAGCTGTTTGTTATTTGGAGTTTTGAATCGGTTTGAAATTCCTTTAATAATCGTGTTAAGTTGTGTGGGCTTTAAAAATACTTTTGGCCCACGTTTCCATTCGTTTTGAAGCCGTGACATTATTCAATACCCTACCCTCTCCTTATAATTCATTCGAAACCCTAAACATAAACATACGAAAGAAAAAAATGGCGGCTTTGTTCCTTCTTCGTTTGCTCTGAAAATTTGGGGCTTTCGATCTTCGTTCCTCTCTGAAGCTTAGGGCTTTTTGAAATGTCGTTTTAATTCGATGGAATCAGTGATGGGGTGTTCGCCTATAGTCTTGCTTGATCCAATTCTCGTTGCTCGCAGCTGTTTCTATGCTCGTCGAAAAAGGTGAGTAATTTATACTCACATCTTAAATTCGAACTCAGTTTTATGCTCGCATTCGATTTTGTGTTGATACTTGGATTTTGAAATCTGACTTAGTTGAATCTTTGTCAATTGTTGACTTCGGCCATTCTATTTGTCTTGATGTTGAGGACTTCACTGACTTTGATTTTGAACAGCATATTCCTTTTGACTTTGGCTTTGAAACATTTTCAATGCTCGGCATTGGTTAATTTTGTTCATCCCTGACTTCGGCTTTGACCTTTTATGATGATGTTAATTTCACTGTATTGGGTTGTGTTCTGGTAGTACTCGAGTCTCTGTTGATGCCAGACCCTTGATCATATTGTCTTTATGTATACTTGATGTTGACTGGTTGTTCACGGGTCTTTGAGGCATGTTGCATTTTGGACGTTGTTTCATCTCCACTTGATTATTGTTTGCGGCCTGGTCGACCATTGCAATTCACTGGTCTTGGCATTTGTATTGATTTGAGCTTGCTTGGGTTTTACTGCTTATTTGTTCATTGTCAAATGCACACTTTGTTGTTCAGTCTGCATTCATGTATAAGTCTAGTTTGAGTCACAGTTCTTTGTAGCATCTCGGTTTCACTTGCCTATTGTTGGTCGAAACTGGTCATTCATTTGTATCACTGGTAGCTGCATGTTTAACTGTAGCCGAGTTGTATCCATGTGTTTACTTTGAGCATGTTGCAGTGTTCATTCTTGTTGTATTTTCCTGTTCGGTCTTGCTTCATGGACTTGGTTTGAAATTTCAGTTTGATTCACTGATTGGTCTGCATTGAGTAGTTGCCACCGTGTTGCATTGTGGTTTGAGTCCGGATCTCTAATATGGTGTAGTTTGGTCTGGACATTCTTTGTTATAGGTCTGTGCATGTATCTCTGGTATGTGCATATCTTCTGGTAAGCTTGGAGTCTCTGTTCGACCATTTGCATGATGTTGTAAGTAGGCATGATTGTTAGATGTCGAGTTGTAGTACTGCAGTCTTGGGTCTCATATATGCCCTGTGTAGCCACTACCAGACCATCTTCTGTCTGCACTTATTCATTCTAGTATATGCTCACTGCTTTAACCATTCACTGTTGCCACCTCTGTTTGCATATTTAGCTCGGTTGTTTTGAGCACAATTGTTTATATGATGTCTTGATTGTTGAGGCAGTGGCATTGAGATTTGATTCTTCATTTGCTTTTGATTCATTGACCTTGTGCCTGTTTGTGTACATCATCACTGTAGTGGCAAGGCAGTGCACGCAAGCGTGAACTACAGCCACACGGTATTGAGCTTTTGTGTACATCATCACTGTAGTGGCAAGGCAGTGCACGCAAGCATGATCTGCAGCCACACGGTATGGTTTTATGATATTTTATTTTGTTTTGATTTATTGATCTTTTGCATATTCCATATGCTGTAGTGGCGAGGCAGCGCACGTGTGCGTGTACTGCAGCCTTACCGGTATTGTCATTTTAATTGATATTTCAATGGTTCGAACTGTTTTGTTTATTCAATTCAATATGTTTTAAATTGTATTTTGATTGGTTTAATTTGATGATTTTGGTGTTGTCTAGTTGTCCATTTGATAATTAGATTATGAGTTTCTAATTATTTATTTAATAATTAGATTTTGTCGTTAATTGCCGTTTCTGCAATTCTGTTGTTTTCTAAATTATCTTCATTAATAATCTTTTTAAATTATCTTCATTGATATTCTTTTCACTTATCTTTGTTGATGATTTGGGTTTGCTGATTTGTTGTTTAACACTGTTACGTGTTATATTTATCGTTATCCGATCTCTTTATTTAAGGATCGGATAGACGAGATTTATTGTGGTTGTCGTCTATTTGTTACTTAATTATTATTGCTTCTGTGCACTAATAACTGAGTTTGAATTAGGCTGACCCGTGTATTATTTTCTTTTGAATTTAATACTCGGGTCAGACCGAGTTATCACAGGTGGTACATATCTTGCTTTGGGTTGCTGCTTGAGCTATGAAGTCTTTTCTTATCTTTTGGAGTAGTTGTTGTCATTTAGTAGTCAGTATATTTATATAGGTTGTTATGTATTCATGTATATTGATCACGATAATGTACTTGTGTATATAACTTCATGAGTCGATAGTTGTAGTTGTATCATATGTACTGTATCACATGTACTGTAACTGACATCAGTTATTATTATTATATTTACTGTCCTAAAGTATTATGAACCATCATAGTTCGTTTTATACTGGAATTGAGTATGTCGATGGGAGTAAATAAATAAGAGATGAAAAATAAAAATGTATACCACTCCTATCGAAATAACCAATACTAATGTAAGGCCTAATTACGGATGGCCGCTCCTATCCAGCCTTATTCTTTATGATAACAGACAGTATTTTCTTTAATACTTTTTGTTATTGTGAGTATAGAGGTGGGGCGTCACATGAACTTATAATGTGAGATAATAAAGATTTAACTTTAATAAAGTTGAAATAAATTTGAATTGGTATGATAAAATGTATGATGTGAAATTTAACTAAAGGAAGTTAAATAAATTAAATCAGATTTGGAAGTTGAATAATAAGTTGTATAACTTATTAATTGTGAAGATGTAAGTAAAACCAATTATTAAAATGGTTAAACAACTTTGTTAAGCAAAACGAGATATGAATCTGAATAAGTGATAAAATTGACTTTGGTAAATGTTAAATAGAATTTACTTCGGAATTGGAATTTGAATTGGATTTTAACTGGATTAGATATGTTGTTGAAATGGAAATTTAATTTTAGTTAAACAAACGATGCTTAAAAGGAATATAACTTAAGTGAGGCTGAATGAAGTTGATTTTGGTATCGAAGTAAAATAATGAAGTGAATTAAATGGATATGAATTTGAGTCATATAAAGGAGATTCAACTTTATTTGTAAAATAAATTAGTGATTGATCTAATGAATTGAATATTAATCAATCGAATCTAATGAATTGATATCGAATAATGGATACAAGTGTAAATTCATTTAAGGCTAATTGAATGTTAAACCAAATTGAAGGTAAACAAAGTGAACATGAATGTTGAATGTAAAGTGAATAAATTCGCCTGTGTTGGTTATACATTGGTTGTTAGATTATTGTTAATTGATTGAGTGGAAATTCATATGCAATTGAATGAATAAAATTGAAAGCTAAAGCAATTAAATTCAAATTGGAAGTTAAGAAAATTTAAATTGAATGGAAATTGGTTTGAATTGAAGTTGGACCAAATGTGAATGTAAATTAGTGAATGTAAACTAATTGGAAATGAATAATCGAATGTCGTTGTATATGAATTGGTTGTAAACAATTACAAGTAATGTCGAAATCATATAAGTTGCTTATAAAACCTTGCTTAGTATGCATTTCTTTTAATATGCATGTGTTGTAGTTGTTTAAAAGAGTAAAATGTTGATAACTTCTTATATTTGTCACTTACGTGTTTATATTGAGTAAGTACAGGTACCGAGACTACTGTTAGCGGGATTTGGGTTGCACAAAATGCTAAATAAATAACTGCTTTGCTTAAAAATGCTAAAAAGGTACGCCTACGCAATAAAAATAGGAAATATAAACTGTTTTTCTGCTTTCCGACCGTGTGGGTCGATGTATATATATTTATATCTATTGTGATATTGTAAAAGCTCCTTCGTACAAAGGAGGCTATGGCGAAATTTTTTGAAAATTTAAGGCGTTGGAAAATTTTCGGGAAATTTTGGAGGAAAAAATTTGTGAAAACTAAGTTTTGATTTGAAGTTAAAGGTTAAATGATATAGTTGATTTTGAAAAGATAACTAAGTTAGATTTGAAAACTTAGTAAAGTTAGTGTAAGAAGTTTAACTAATCGATTTTTGGAAAAGTTAAACACTTAATAGATTTGTAAATCAAATTTGAACGGGTTGTTTTAAAAAGTTAATGGATTTCAAAACTTTTTCTTACTTGGTAATTTCGAGGACGAAATTATTTTAAGGGGGGAAGTTTGTAACGACCCATAATTTCTGTCATTTGAAATTCAGATATTTAATTGATTTTAAATATCAACAAGTAAAATTTGTAAGTTGAATAATTTATTTTTCGAATATATAGATTTAATTGGATAACTAAATCGATAATTTAATATTTGAAATTACAGAAAAATTTAGAATTTGGTTTTAATGTGATTAAAAATGATTTATAAAGTTATATTAAATTATATTGGAGTTAGAACAATGTTTGTGAACTTTTAAAATTGAATTAAAAGTTAATTTGTTAAAAATTGAATATTTTAATATTTAATCGACTAGAGAAAATAGTCATTTTTCAAACAATCTCATATTTCGACGAAACCAGTTTCATCGGATCCGTAATGTCAAATTATTATATGGTCTCAAATTACGCGTCAATCGGATTTACCGTTTGTCCAGGGCACGCTAAAACGCATAGAATTTTGTTTAATCGATTTAATTTAAATTTGATCGTTTACTGCTGTAACTCGCACATATGATCGAATTGGCTCTCGGTGCCTAATCCATTCTGTCCGGAACATGGGTTAGACCTTAGGAACGGCGTCACCGCGCGAGATTTGGAGTTCGAAAAATTGGAGATGAATACTGTTCGTCGGTTTTCTATAAAATGAACCTCGACACCCCAAAGTAATTGCAAACGCTAGTTCTAAGCTCTGGCCGCCGGCCCTAGCTTTTAATGGCCAAAAACTCCTCTCAATCTTCCCTCTTTTCCTTCCAATCCGCGCATTATCTCAAAAAATTATCAACTACAACATTGAAGACCATCACAAGATCGTTCAATCCAACGGTGATGATCGAGTTTCGTGGAGTGGATCGACGGCAAAGTGGCCTTGAAGGTGGCACGTTCTCGCGCGTTTATCTGGGAAACGGCGTGGAGTTAGGTGATCGGTCTCAGGCCAAAGGTGGAGCACGCGTAGGTCTTCGAAGTGGTACTCTCTGATCGATCTCTAGGGCTTCGTGGTTGGAGCGGCCTTCGGTAGTTCGTACGTGGTGGTGGGTTTGTTTTACTCGCGTATGTGGCCTGTAGAAACGTGATGGAGGAAGAAGGGAATCACGGCCAGATCTGTTAATTCAAAAATCAATGGCCGAGATTATGGGTCTGGAAAAAAATAAAATAAAATTGTGATTTATTTATTATATTAAATTGTACAAACTTTAAAACTGTATAACTTTTTGATACTAGGTCAGAAAATTACGAAACGAATTGCGTTGCAATCGTTTTGTCGAGCACTACGCAATGGAGCTGGTTTGGAGTCATTTGGAGCTAGTGATAATTTCGGGTAAAATTAAACGCACGTTTAATTTTATTCGAAATAAAACGCTACAACTGTTATCAGAAACTCAAGGTGAGAACTTCTCACTCAATCAAATTGTTTCGATTTAAATTTTAAATAGTTAGATTTAAAATTGCTGGATTGTGTGATTGGATGATAGTTATTATCTATGTATTAAAATAGACCATATACGCCGTATATTAAGCGGATGTTATTTATTAAACACATATACCACGATAATTCCAACTTGAATGGAATTGGTATTATATATGTATTTGGAGTTGATTTTCCCGCATTATATAGCGGATGAGACCCTATTGCACCGCATAGTAGCGGATAGTATTTTATAAATCCCATATACCACGATATTCCGTCTCGAAGCGGAATTGGTATTGTGCTAACATTTTTGGATGCAGGGAAACAGGTTGGAGGGATCCAACTGGATTCCTCAAACATTTGAATTGGTTTCAAAGTTGTGTGTCGACCTATTCATAATCTGCGTGATTATCTTTGTGATTGAAATCGTTAAAGGCTAAATTTTAGCCGAATATATTTTTGGTATCGTTAGATGCCGAAAATAAATAAAATTGGATTTTTAAAATTTTAAGTTGAGAATTCATAATAAAATTTAATTTTTGAAATTGATTCATTTTAAATAAATAAATGTTGAAATTTTTATGTTATAAAAATTATGATTTTTGTGAAATATAACCGAAATGTGATTTTTGAAATAAGTAGTTGATTAATTTATAAAATGGTTTAAATTGGGATTTTTTTGAATTATTATAAATGATTTATATAAAAGATTTACAAAATTGATATTTATAAATTAAAAATGTTGGAATTATAAAATGAGTTTTTATAAGTATTAAAATAGAATATAAATGGATTTCATAAGTGGATGAAATCTATAGATTTATAAATTGTGAAGTTATAAAATGAATGGATTTTTGTAAAATAAAAGATTTATAAGTAATTAACTTATAAACTAGGTTTTGGCGTGTAAATGGGATATGGATAGAATTTGTTAATAAAGTGTTTTTTATAAGTTGAAGTTGTTATAAAATATAAATGGAATTTATAAACGTTGTTTTATAAATTCGAAATCGACTTATTCTGATAATTTTAATTATTATAGCTTAATAAAGGATATATATCCACAATTTTGGGACAGTGGATAATCCTTTAAATAGAATATGTAGAAATTGAATTTGGTAAATGAAGTATATTCACGATTTTGGACAGTGAATAATATATTAAAGAAATAATTTGGGAAAGTGATATTTCAAATAGAATTAAAACAATTTAAAGATGTTTTAAAATGTATTAAGTATCGAAACCAAAGATTTCAACATTTATTGTTGAAATAGACGTTTTCGAGGAATAGAAGGAAATGGTGGAATATAACACTATTATTATAGTAAATGATTTCCGGAAGGAAAAGTTTTGTATAGTATTGGGGTTTCTATATCTATCTTAAATTTCAAATCCCTATACTAGTGATTTTGGATTGTCGTAACGATGTTTTACGCAACATTCGTTTTGACTCAAACAAATGTGTTTAAGAGGATGTTTTCCTTAAAGAATAAAATATATTATTAATTTGGATTTAAGTATATTGAATATTTTTCAAATGTTGAAAATAAATGGATTTTTGAATTACTTATTATTAAATAAGTATGGAAATGTTTTCCAATATGAAGTGAATGTTTTGAGATTATATCTTTTAAAGATAAATTGAAAGTGAATAATTGAAATCGATTTGAAAAATCATATAAAAAGTGAATATTTGGAAACATAAATTCACAATGGAAATGTATAAGGGAAATTTGTTTTAAAAATAAACATTGATTTATTTTTAAATTGATTTATTTTTAAAAATGTGGAATAGATTTACGGATTTGGAACATAAATTTAATAAATCGGTAAGGATTTATTTAATTGGTTTAAATGAACCATTTTGAAATGAAAGTTGAAAAGGTGAAAAGTGATTTGAAATCTGTTTTCAAATGGTTGAAGTGTGGGAATTATATCTTGTAAAGATATTTTTGAAAATAAATAATTTGGGGAAATTATTTGAAATCGGGTGATGTTGTGAATATTGATTGATAGTTAAATAACCGACTACCAATATTGACCCTAAAATGGCTATTTGTTGTGAATTGGTTGAAATTGAATGCTGCACTTATTTCTAAATTATTGCGCTCGTTATTCGGACTACCCATTCCGAATAGTGATACGACGTAATGGATAGCATTGAAGACCGGTAGTGAAAACTGGGTATTTGTGAAAACGATAGGATGACCTATCGATTGTCTCTGCACCGTTAGCTACGGTATGGAGATTTCCTTTGTGATGGGAAATTCGATCGGGATTGTGAATACCCGGATTGCAAGGGCTTCTTTTGAAGTGCCTTCGGTACCGTTCAAACCCGGAACAGACATGTATGGTTACGTGTCTAACATTACATTTTGAGATATAAAGCAGATTTCTTTCAAATACATCTCTGTTGGTGGCGGAGAATTTATTCTCTTATCTTAACACCCTTCTCTGAGACGTACGAGCTCAGAGGTTTTGTAGTTGAAGGTTATCAGCGATATACTCCCAATTTTGTAATGTGGCATGCTGAGTGTTGTTGTGTGATGATTATTTATTGATCATTTGTTGATCAAAGCGTGGCTTTGTGAAAAAGCGTAGCTTTGTGGTCGAGACTTCGTCAGACCTCACACCCCGAAAATGGTCAAAACAGGAAAATACGGCAAGGTTATGAGGGTCGCGCCCTGTAGGGTATGACATTCCCTTCTGGAAAAGGGTGGTGTTAGGTATGGAGCCCTGATGCTTAACCTATGTGGTTGCTCCAATCTCATTTTCTGTGTGGTTGTCGCTTGGTGATCGAGGGCCCTCGGATAAAGGTCCCAAAGGACCGGGGGGTGGCATATTCGTGTATTAGTTACCTAGTTACAAAGGTAACCCGGCCTTGTGTTGGCAGAGAGCTGGTTAAGTTCTCGAGACGTCCCGCCAGAGGCGATCCCATGTGGCAGTAGGAAGTTCCTTAGCCTGACTAAAACCGTACAAGGCTCGTATTGTTTCTTTGTATTTCCAACAAATGGTCAGGCTAAGGAACTTCCTACTGTCAATGGGATCGCCTCTGGCGGGACGTCCCGAGAACCTAACGTTACGGTTAGATCTCTGCCAACACAAGGCTGGGTTACCTCTGTAACTAGGTAATCACTACACGAATATGCCACCCCCGGTCCTTTGGGACCTTTATCCGAGGGCCCTCGATCACCAAGCAACAACCACACAGAGAATGAGATTGGATCAACCACATAGGTTAAGCATCAGGTCTCCAAACCTGACACCACCCTTCTCCAGAAGGGAATGACATACCCTAAAGGGAGCGGCCCTCATAACCTTGCTGCATATTCCTGTTTCGACCATTTCCGGGGTGTGAGGTCTGACGAAGTCTCATCCACAAAGCTACGCTTTTTCACAAAGCCACGCTTTGATCAACAGATGATCAATAAATAATCATCACACAGCAACACTCAGCATGCCACATTACCAAGTTGGGAATATATCGCTGATAACCTTCAACTACAAAACCTCTGAGATCATACGTCTCAGAGAAGGGTGTTAAGCTAAGAGAATAAATTCTCCGCCACCAACAGAGATGTATTTGAAAGAAATCTGCTTTATATCTCAAAATGTAATGTTAGACACGTAATCATGCAAGTCCGTTCTGGGTTCGAACAGAACCGAAGGCACTTCAAAAGAAGCCCTTGCAATCCGGGTATTCACAATCCCGATCGAATTTACCATCACATAGGAAATCTCCATACCATAGCTAACGGTGCAGAGACAATTGATAGGTCATCCTATCGTTTTCACAAATTCCCGGTCTTCAACGCCGGTCTTCAATGTTATCCATTACATCGTATCACTATTCATAATGGGTAATCCGAATAACGAGCGCAATAATTTTTAAAAAAAAAATGGGTATAGCATTCAATTTCAACAAATTCATAACAAATAGCCATTCAAGGGTCAATATTGATAATCGGTTATTTAACTATCAATCAATATTCACAACATCATCCGATTTCAAATAATTTCATTTTCAAAAATATCTCTACAATATATAATTTCCACACTTTAACCATTTGAAAACAAATTTCAAATCAAATTTCACCTTTACAACTTTCATTTCAAAATGGTTCATTTAAACCAATCAAATAAATCCTTACCGATTTATTTAAATTTACGTTCCAAATCCGTAAATTTGTTTCCACGCTTCAAAAATAAATCAGTGTTATTTTTAAAACAAATCTCCCTGATAAATTTCCATTGTGAATTTACATTTCCAAATATTCACTTTATATATGATTTTTCAAATCGGTTTCAATTATTCACTTTCAACTTATCTTTAAAAGATATAATCTCACAACATTCACTTCATATTGGAAAACGTTTCCATACTTATTCAATAATAAGTAATTCACAAATCTGTTTATTTTCAACACTTGGAAAATATTCAATATACTTAAATCACAATTAAGTATATAATTTATTCTTTAAGGAAAACATTTTCTTAAACGCATTTATTTGGGTCAAAACGAATGTTGCGTAAAACATCGTTGCGACAACCCAAAACCACTAGTATAGGGATTCGAAATTAAGATAGATATATAAACCCCAATATTCAAAACTTTTCCTTTCGGAAATCATTTACTATAACAACAGTGTTATAGCCCACCGTTTTCTTCTATTTCTCGAAAATGTTTATTTCAACAACGAATGTTGAAGTCTATGGTTTCGATACTTAATACATTTTAAAACATTTTTGAATCGTTTTAATTCTATTTAAAAATACCACTTTCCCAAAATATTTCTTTAATATATTATTCACTGTCCAAAATCGTGAATATACTTCATTAACCAAATTCAATTTCTACATATTTTATTTAAAGGATTATCCACTGTCCCAAAATCGTGGATATATCTCCTTTAATAAGCTATAATAATTCAACTTATCAAAATAAGTCGGTTTCCGGTTTATAAAACAACGTTTATAAATTCCATTTATATTTTATAACAACTTTAACTCATAAGATCACTTTATAAACAAATTTCTATCCATATGCCATTTACACGCCAAAATCCAATTTATAAGTTAATTACTTATAAATCTTTTATTTTACAAAAATCTATTCATTTTATAACTTCACAATTTATACATCAACAGATTTCGTTCACTTATAAAATCCATTTATACTTCATTTTAACACTTATAAAAACTCGTTTTATAATTCCAATATTTTAATTTATAAATATCAATTTTATAAATCTATTATATAAATCATTTATAATAATTCAAAAATCCCAATTTAAACCATTTTATAAATTAATCAACTACTTATTTCAAAAATCACATTTCAGTTATATTTCACAAAAATCATAATTTATAACATAAAATTTCAACGTTTATTTATTTAAAATGAATCAATTCCAAAATTAAATTTTATTTTGAATTTTCTCAACTTAAATTTTCAAAAATCAAATTTTATTTATTTTCGGCTAAAATTTAGTCTTTAACGATTTCAATCACAAAGATAATCATACAAATTTTAAATAGATCAATAAATAGATCAACACACAACATTGAAACAAATTCAATCATTTGAGGAATCCAGTTGTGTGACGCCCCACCTCTATACCCACACTAGCCAAGAACACTACGGTGTAGTGCTGTCAACTAGCATGGAGAATAAGGCTGTTGAGGAGCGACCATCCATGTAATTGCTTATCACACGGTGGCTATAAATAATCTTCGAAAACAAACATAGAAATAATCATAACACAAATCAGTCACAGATATCCATATCACAAAGGCGGAAGAAGATATGAATATATAACTAACACATGAAAGTGTACATCAGAGTAGTGGTCAGTAAGATCCACGATAATACAAAAGAATAGCAACACATGCTATATAAAAGAATACAACTATGAGTCTATATCTCAAGTGTATACAACAAAAACTGCTAATCTAAACAGTTAGCCAAAAGTCAGAGTGATGAATCCCTGGGAAGAAGTGAAGCAGAAGCACTTGTAACATCTCGGTCTGACCCGAGTATTATTTAAGAAAATAATAAACAGGTCAGTCTAGCTATAAATATCAGATGACATGATATAACATAAAAGATATGGCATAAACATAAAATATCCATAATGGCGTACCACTATAAGTATGTAAATAATGATCAACAGAAGATCAATCAATAAAAGATAATCAATATCACAAGAATCTTCTCAAAGATTCGGAAAGGGCATCATACCCCAAACTTGTACTCATAACAAGTCAATGACATAAATTCTAGAAATCAATGCAAGAAGTCCAGAAATCATAGAAAAGAGAAAGAGGCCTATCACATGACGGTCCGAAGACCAAGGGGAGCTACCCCACATGTGTGAATGGAATCACACAGATTAAGGTCCAGACTAACCAAAAAGCAAAAAGGTATGTGTGAGTGGAATCACACAAGTGGTGTCTAGTCTAACCTCGCAACAAGAGACATCGCACAGTTGCTATTCTAAATCATCAGAATGATCGTCATGATCAACGAGAAGTGTCAATTACACTAAGCTAGTAAATATAGAAGTTTAGCTTCATGTCCCATAACCACTTGCTTAACTTAAATATTTACGAACAAACTGTAAATCTTCACTAATAAAATTATCACAAGAGGTTCAATCGAACAAGTCCAAGAATTAACCGACGAAGTGAACGCAAGCGTTTCATACCACTTGTTTTACTAAGTCGTTTAATTAGATTTCTCATTCGAGTGAGGTAAAGGTTTGTATATACTAATAGATTGGAAAACGGTTTAAGAAAAGAGCTTTGTAATTAAAAATAGAGTTGAAATTGTTTGTTAAAAGAGTTTTGATATTTACTACTAGTATTGAAACCTTTATGTTATAAAGTGACAAAACACAGAAGCAATTGTAGAAACAATCAGTCACAAAAATCGCATATGGAGATGTGAATAAAATCGAAGGAAATCAGCTCAATGTTTTTCAGATAAGATCCCCTACGGAGGGGGGGTCCAGGGGGTGGCAACCCCCCAAGGTGGGGGTGCGGGGGCAACGCCACCGCTTACGGGGTTCGACCTGCCCGGTCAGGTCGCGGGGGTCCAGGGGGCAGCGCCCCGTCCAAAACGGTACGACCTAGTGAAGACAAAATGAGGTCTAACGACTTAAGAGGAATAGGGTCGAGCGACCTAATGGTTGCGACCTAGGGGTCTAAACAAGGTCACGCGACCTAAGGCCAGCAACAACCTAATGTGGGACGACCTAATGTCCAGTGACCTATCGGTATGAGGACTAGCGACCTAATGGAAAACGACCTAGTGGTGTTCGCGAGTTAGCAGAAGCGAGCGACCTAAGAGAGACGAGCGACTTAAGGAACTCGCGACCTAACATTTGAATAGGTCAAGCGACCTAAGTGGCCAGGCGACCTAAGGTCTTACGACCTAACGACCTACGGGATATAGGTCACGCGACCTAACGGTTTACAAGGTCTTGCGACCTAAGGAGACAGGGTCTAGCGACCTACGACCTAGGTCAATACGACCTACGACCTAAGGTCTATACGACTTACGACCTAAGGTCCATACGACCTAACTCCGAAGACGTAAGAAATGGCCAGAACGACCTACGACCTAGGGTCCATACGACCTACGACCTAAGCCCGAACGACCTAACACCGAACAAGCATTTAGATGGCCCAGCGACCTATGGTGCTAACTCGCGAGCGACCCAAGGGTTAGGTCGTGAGCGACCTAACTCCGAGCACCAAAAATGGCCAGAACGACCTAAGTGCAGAAAATTCACCAAAACGCTAAAAATTGGAGTTTTTCGCCAATCCAATCCAAATCAAATGCTAATATGCATGCAAAAGTGATAGGGAATCATTCCCAACAGTCCAATATAGTTATAGGCTAGAATTGTGAGATAAAAATCTCACCTTTGCACTAAAATTTATGAAGATGAAGCTTGAAAGCAAGGAGAAGCAATCCAAAGCTTGAATCCAATATCTTCTACTTGAATTTGGAGTTGAATGTTGGATTTGCAATTGAATTTGTGGTTGGAGTTTTAATTTCCCATTCTCTTCACCATTAATGCCAAAGCTTAAGTTAGTTTGGAAATTTATGAAGAGTGAGGAGAAGGGGGTTGGAACTTGGGCTTAATAGGCTAAACTAACCCAAAGTCCAAAGCGGGAAAAGTTAGTGAAATTCCACAAACTCCAAACCTATCAATGTTTATACTTAAAAAGGTTGTAAATGGCATTTCGAACTCAATGGAAGTGGTCTCGAGTCCTAATTTGACCGTTTGCAAAAAGTAGCTTTTCGGACCAATATCCGATTAGCGACAAAATATTTAAATAAAATATTTAAATATAAAATCGATAAATATGCGGGTTGTTACAAGTTGGATCCCTCCAACCTGTTTCCCTGCATCCATAGATGTTAGCACAATACCAATTCCCCTTCGAGACGGAATATCGTTGTATATGGGATTTATAAAATACTATCCGCTATTATGCGGCGCAATAGGGTCTCATCCGCTATATAATGCGGGAAAATCAACTCCAAGTACATGTATAATACCAATTCCACTTCAAGGTGGAATATCGCGGTATATGTGTTTAATAAATAACATCCGCTTAATATGCGACGTATAGGGTCTACTTAAATTCGAATGATAACAAAAATCATCAATACGCACAATCAACATCCAATCACACAATCAATCAAATTTTAAATCTATATATTTAAAATTATCCAAACAACAAAAACTCTGAGTGAGAAGTTCTCACATTTGCTTTTATTTTGCAATCCATTTCCATCTTGACTCGATTTTCTTGATTTATACCTTGTATAAATATTTACACAGATTATCAATATTCGAATTAAATCGAAAACTTATATTATCGTTCGATTTATTTACCTAACCAAAAAAATTATTTTAACTAATTTTCCTTTTTAAATAGATTAATTAACTAGTGATTTACGTTTAAATTAAGGGCTTTAAATCTTAAGCTAGCTTCCTTTTAACAAACTCTAAAATCGTTTAAACAAGTTAATTTACGGTTAAATCACCTAATCCATTATTTTAATTTCAAACTGATGACTTTATTAATTATTTAGTTTAAAATCAAATTTCCTTTAATAAATTTGTTTAACTATAATTTTAGTTTAAAATAAATTTTCTTCTTTAATCATTTCAAATATATAAATTAAATAAGTAGATTAAACAAATTCATCTTCCTTTTGAAAATATATATATATATAAACTGCATTTAAATGCTTTACTGAAATTTCTTAATTTCAAATCAAGATGTTAAAAATTTAATATTTAACTTACTGTAAAAATTAAATACTGGGATTCTTTTTTTTATATATTTTATAAAATGAAACAATACCTCACTGTAGTTCGACTTAGACAACACCTACCTACTCGGCCTCACCACCAATCCCTAATCGCGCGCTGCCCCATGCTCGAACCCCTAGCCTGCTTCGTCGAGTTCCATCATGCAGCCCTCCAACCTAGCCTTGCCTCACTTGCTTGCCGCCGAGCCTCGTATCGAATCGAGTGGGAAACTAATCCACTTTACCTCACGACGTTGCCGCCAATTAAAGCCATCGCGACAAGGTCGCGAACTCCGCCTCACCATCGCGGCCCCTCCTTACGCGTGCACCGGCTTCAAACCTCCAAACTCCACACGCTCGAGAATCGACGAGCCTAGATGTACAAATGATTTGAAGAAGAGGAATAAACGAGGGAGGAACAGAAGAAAAGGGGGGAGAGAGGGCGGCCATTGATTTGAACGAGAGGAAGGAAAGAAATAGATTTTTTTCTTTTGGACTTCCTGTATGCGGCCATTTATGTTTTTCTTCTTTTGATTTTGAACTGAGGAAGTTGCGTGATTTTTGAAAAGAAATGGGGAGGAGACAAGAGTATGTGATTAAGCAGAGAATAGGTCAGCTAAAGAAAACATAGAGTGGCTGATGATTTGAGTATATAAATTTATATTTAAATTAAATCGATTAATTATTATTTTTAGGCGTTTATATCTCGTACGATCACATGGTCACTCCAAACACTACCAAATTCGAAATCCGATAATAATACAATATTCCGGATCCGATGGAACTGGTTTCGTTGAATTCCGTAACAGTGCCTCGGAAGCTATTTTTAAATATTTATTCAAACGATATAATTTCAAAACTGAACAAATCATTTTCAAATTCAATTCTGAAGCTTCTATTATCTTCAGTATTATCAATATGAATTTTACAAGCCTTTGAAATATTTTAGTCAGCTTAAAATTGAAGATTCAAATTTTTATTCAACTTTCAATAGATTAAATTTTATAGTTTGATTGCCAAATTCATAGTTATATTGAGAATTCAAGCTAAACAATTATTCAAAAATTTAAAATTAATTAAATATTTTCAATTTAAATTGTTCAAAATTCTGGGTCGTTACAAACTACCCCCCTTAAAAGAATTTCGTCCCGAAATTACAAGCTAGGAAAAATGGTCCTTAACTCGTTCGCTATCTTTCCAAAACTAAACAGTTTTATCAACTTACCAAAACAAATCTTTTTATTAAAGATCCATCATCATTTCAACTAGGTTTCCAAAAAATTTCATAGATTTCAACAATATTGTTTACTTTACAATTCAAATTCAGATTCAAATTCAAATTTCAGACTTTCAAAATTTTCTCAAAATTTCTCTAACTCTCTAAATTTTCGAAAAATTTCGCCAGCGTCTCCTTTGCGCGGCTAGCTCGGTACGACTACAAAATGGCACCACAGGCCCTCAAATCCCAAAAGAAAACAAAAAGTCAAGCGGCTAGACAAGAAAATCACCAAATTTCATACTGAAATTGAAATACGTACCTTTTTGTCGAGCAATTCAATTTTTCTTTGAAATCAAAATCCCAATTCTATTTCTTTTAATGCACCTATATATCCTGCTAGCAGTAGTATCCAGTTACAACATTCAAACCATTTTTCCAATTCCATTACAGAAAATTTCAATATATGCTTCTTATACATTTTTAGTTTACTATTGAAGTTATATATTCATTTTCATTCAATTTAAATTTACTTAACTTCCAATTTGAATTTAATTGCTTTAGCTTTCAATTTTATTCATTCAATTGTATATGAATTTCTATTCAATCAATTAACAATAATCTAACAACCAATGTATAACCAATATAACCAAATTTATTCACTTTACATTCATCATTCATATCACTTTGTTTACCTTCAATTTGGTTTAGCATTCAATTATCCTTAATGAATTTACACTTATATTCATTATTCGATATCAATTCATTAGTTCAATTACCAATTTATTTTACAAATAAAGTTGAATCTCCTTTATATAACTCAAATTCATATCCATTTATTGACTGCATTTCATTAATTTTCTTCGATATCAAAATCAACTTTATTCAACATTACTTAAGTTATATTCCTTTTAAACATCATTTGTTTAATTTTAACTTAAATTTCCATTTCAACAACATATCTAATCTAGTTAAACTCCAATTCAGATTCCAACTCCAAAGTAATTATATTTAACTTTTACCAAAGTCAATTTTTATCACTTGTTCAGATTCATACCTCGTTTTGCTTAACAAAGTTGTTTAACCATTTTAATAACTGATTTTACTTACATCTTCACATTTAATAAGTTATACAACTTATTATTCAACTTCCAAATCTGATTTAATTTATTTAACTTCCTTTAGTTAAATTTCACATCATACATTTATTATGCTAACTCAAATTCCATTTCAAATTTACCAAAGCTAAAATCTTTTATCTCATATTATAAGTTCAAAACTCATTTTACTCATATTTATAAATTACAACTTGGATTTTTAATTTCAAATTTGTTCATCACAACAAAATTCAATTTTCAATTTACTATGGTAGCAAATCCATCACACAGAAACTCGAGAATTATACTGATGATGCTGCAGTCATCACCCTTATTATTCCCTAGCAACAGTAGTGAATCCAATGCTTTAAATTCTTTCAAAATTTCTATTTATTTATAAATCTCATTTATAAATCTTTTCTTATAGAATTTCACTATTTCCCTTTACTTATATAAGATTATTTCACAATTGTAAATTATTTCAATTAAAATTCTATACTCATACAATTGTTGCTTTTATATAATTTATTCTTTCACAATTGTTGTTTTATTCATATTATTCGAACAATTTTTGTAACGACCCAGAATTTTGAACAATCTAAATTGAGAATATTTAATTTATTTTAAATATTTGTATGATGGTTCGAATTGAATTTCAAATTATCAGAATGAATTTGACGATTAAATTATAAAATTTAATCTATTGAAAGTGAATAAAAATTTGAATCTTCAATTTTAAGCTGATTTAAAATATTTCAAAGGCTTGTCAAATTTATATTGATAATACCGAAGATAATAGAAGCTTCAGATTTGAAATTAATAGTGAATTGTTCAGTTTTGAATTTATATCGTTTAAATCGATATTTAAAAATAGTCATTTTTCATACAGTCTCGGATTTCGACGAAACGAGTTCCATTGGGTCCGCAATATTGAATTATTATCGGATTTCAAATTTGGTAGTGTTTGGAGTTGCTGTGTGAGCACACATTGAGTAACGCGCTGGCGTACCTATCGAAATTCACTTGAATAAAAGGAAAAAATAATAATAATAGAATAAATCAAAATCAAGTCTTCCTATCAGCCACCCTACTTCTTTTTTCTGATTTGAAGTAATTGCAGGCGAAAAATAATACTAAAAAGGACATGGCGTTCGAATTTTTTAAAGGGGACGGCTTCTTCTTTTTCCTTGTTTCTCAGAAGACAAATCTCCCATTCAATTTCCCTTTTCTTGTTTAAACCTATTCGAATGAAAATGGCCGAAGCCTCTCGTTCTAAAAAAAAAAAAAAAAAAAAAAAAAAAAAAAATGGAAATCGTGATGGGTGGCTACGAACGCGAGAGAAGGGAGGGCGTTCATCTGAGTGCGATCGACTCGCGACTGGGGAAGTCGACAGGGGTTGGTGGGTCATCGCGAGCAAGGTAGTGGTCGACGCGAAGGAGTGTGAAGCCTAGGGCTTCTGGTAGGTCGCGAATTGCGACGGCATGAGGGTGACGACAAGGGCTCGTGCGCATGTCAGATGGGGTCTCGGTGGCGGCGACTCATCAATGGCCGTGGGCTAGGTGGAGCATCACGCAGGCAGGGGAATTCGCGATAGCTAGGGCGTGCGATCGATTGGGGTCTTGGGTCGCGTGGTCGGGGTTTCAGCAGTTAGGTAAAAAATTTTGTTTCTTGTTCGTTTTAATTTAATTTATGCTGTAAATGAAAAAATATATATATATATATCTGCAGAAAAGTTTACAATAATAATTTTTTTTATGTTATTTACAGGAAACGTACATTTATGTTTAAAATATAGAAAAATAATATATGCAGCAGATTTTTATAAAGACAGTTTTTATATATATATATATATATATTTTCAAAAGGAAGATAAATTTATTTGACTTACCTGTTTAATTTATTTTTAGGAATGATTAAAGAAAATTTAGTTTCAAAGCTTAAATTTTAGTTAAACAAATTTATTTAAAAGAAATTGATTTAAAGATATTGATTCAAAAGCAATAATTAGTTAAATAAATTTATTAAAAGAGGAATTGGCTTAAAACAAAAAATCAAATTGTTCATTTAAAATTTTCAAATGAAAATTTAATTGTTCAATTTAAATCGAATATTAATAAATTTATATAATGTTTATATAAGGTCAAAACTACAAAGGAAACAAACTGGATGGGAAATGGACTGCAAAATAAAAGCTAAGGTGAGAACTCCTCACTCAATCGAAAGGTTTTGTTTAAAATTTTGAATAGTTAATATTGATTGTTGATGGTTGATTGTTTGTGCTAGTAGATATAGTAGGATATATACTATATATAGCGATATATATATATTGGCATATGTATATATCGGATTTGATTTCCCGCCTCGTATAGCGGATGAGACCCTATTGCGCCGTTATTAAGCGGAATATTTATAAAATCCCATATACCGCGATATTCCACCTTGAAGTGGAATTGGTATTGTGCTAACGTCTGTGGATGCAGGGTAACAGGTTGGAGGGATCCAACTGGATTCCTCGCATATTTATTTGTTTATGAATATTATGTTGATTGTTGATAATCACATTGATATATGATGTTATTCCCGTGATTGACCATTCGATGTCGTTGCATCATCGGATTCTAATTTTTAAATTAAAAATAACGGTTTTGAATTTAAAAGGGGTTTTAAATCGATTTTTCAAAGAATATGGTTTATTAAAAATTTTGAATTGATTAAAATTTAAAAATAAATAGATGGATAAAATTTTATGTTTTAAAAATTTATATTTTTATAAAATATAACTTAAAAGAAATTTTTAACAATAATAGGTTTTTATAAAATAGTTAAATTTGGTTTTTGGGGAGTTATTATTATTAATGGTTTATATAAAGGATTTTATAAATGGATGTTTTTAAATTAAATTTATTGAAGTTATAGAATAAATTTAGAAAGTGTTAAGTTGATGTATAACATGAATTTCACTAGGATTTATAGATTAATAAATGTGAAATTTATAAACGAATGGTTATTGGAAAATTTTAAGTTTATAAGTTATTAACTTATAGAAATGGATTTGGGCATTAAAAAGGGGAATTTTATAGAAATTGTTAATAAATGAAGATTTCATTAGTTGAAATTATTATAAACCATAAAGAAATCTTGTAAGTGATAAGATTTTAAATTGGTGAAGTTCAAAGGAACGATTTGGTAAATAAATAATATTATAAGTATTTAACTTACAATATGGTTTTTGGGTATGAAATTGGGTTATGTAAAATTGCATCGGATTAATAAAGGAATTTATAAAATTGGGGTTTATAATAGAAATGGAATTTATAAACTATGTTTATAAATTTGAAATTCATCGAATTTGATAAATTGAAATATGGGAATTTGTTAAGTGGGCTATATTCACTATTTTGAATATTGAATAGATTATTAAATAAAATGGGTTTGTTTTTGGGAAAGGAATGTTTTAAATGGAATTTAAAACGAATTAAAGGTGTTTTAAAATGTATTGAGTATTGAAAACATAGATTTCAACATTGATTGTTGAAATAGACGTTTTCGAGAAACAGAAGGGAATAATTTGTATAGTATTGGATTTATATATCTATTTTTAATTTCAAATCCATAAACTAGTGTTTTGGGTTATCGTAACGATGTTTTACGCAACATTCGTTTTTAACCCAAATAAATTTGAATAAAAGAATAGTTTCCTTATAGGAATGAAATAAATACTTAACGGTGGTTTAAGTGTATTGGATATTTTCGAAATTGTTGAAAAGAAATTAAATTGTGAATTATTTATTATTAAATAAGTTTAGAAGTGTTTTTCCAATATGAAATGGAACGTTTGAGAATTCACCTTTTAAAGGTAAATTGAAAGTGAATATTTTGAAATTGATTTGAGGATCGGGTATGTGTAGATCTTTGGGAATTGGGAAATTCACTATGGAATTTGAAAAGGGGAAGGGAAATTTGTTTAAAATAAATGTTGATTTATTTTTAAGTATGGGATATAATTTACGAATTTGAGACGTAAGTTAAATTTAAATCGGTAAAGATTTATTTGGTGGTTTGGAATTTGTTTTCAAAAGGTATATATGGTTAAGGTGATTTGAAATTAGTTTTCAAATGGTTAAGGTGATTTGAAATTGATTTGCAAATGGTTAATGTGATTTGAAAATTGGTTTTCAAATGGTAAAGGTAAATTGTAAATTGGTTTTTCAATTGGTTAAGTGTGGAAATTATATCGTGAAGGTGTTTTGGTAAAGCAAATAAATTGGGCAATTATTTGGAAATTGTGTATATATATCTTGTAAAGATATTTTGGGACTAAATAATTTTGGAAAATTATTTGGAATCTGATGATGTGGCGCATCTTTATTGATAGTTAAATAACCGACTATCAATATTTACCCTTGGATGGTATTGGTTATGTTGTTTGAAATTGAATGCACACTTATTTTTAAAATAAGCGCTCGCTATTCGGTTTAGCCGGGAGAGGACCTTTGTGTCATATATCCCATTCCGAATATGCGATACGTCGTTTGGATTGCATTTGAAGACCGGTGTTGAAGACCGGGTATTTGTGAAAACGATAGGATGACCTATCGATTGTCTCCGCATCGTTAGCTACGATATGGAGATTTCCTTTGTGATGGGAAATTTTATCGGGATTGTGAATACCCGGATTGCAAGGGCTTCTTTGGAAGTGCCTTCGGTTCTGTTCGAACCCGGAACAGACTTGTATGGTTACGTGTCTGACATTACATTTTGAGAGATAGAGCAGATTTCTTTCAAATACATTTCTGTTGGTGGCGGAGAATTTATTCTCTTAGCTTAACACCCTTCTCTGAGACGTACGAGCTCAGAGGTTATGTAATTGAAGGTTATCAGCGATATTTCCCAATCTGGTAATGTGGCATGCTGAGTGCTGCTGTGTGATGATCATTGGTTGATCGTTTGGATATGATCATTTGTTTGATCATTTATCTTTGTGATTATTGCTTTGGTCATCTGTGGACCCAAAGCATGGCTTTGTTGCACAAAGCGTAGCTTTGTGGACGAGACTTCGTCAGGACCTCACTCCCCGGAAATGGTCGAAACAGGAATATGCGGCAAGGTTATGAGGGTCGCGCCCTTTAGGGTATGTCATTTCCTTCTGGAAAAGGGTGGTATCATGGTATGGAGCCCAGATATTTACTCATGTGGAAACACTATATATATTTCTGTGTGGTGTTGTTGGTATCGAGCGCTCGGATAAAGGTCCCAAAGGACCGGGGGATGACATATTCGTGTAGTAGTTACCTAGTTACAGAGGTAACCCGGCCTTGTGTTGGCAGAGATCTAACCGTAACGTTAGTTCTCGGGACGTCCCGCCAGAGGCGATCCCATGTGGCAGTAGGAAGTTCCTTAGCCTGACCATTTGTTGGAAATCCATTCCTCCAATACGCGCCTTGTACGGTTTTAGTTGTATTACCTGCCATTCACTTATGGTGGTCACCACTGTTTGGATGGTAGCTATAGTAGGCATAGTTCGGAATGTCTATGCTGGCTAGGATTTATATTCTACTTTCGAAATTGTTTTCTACACTATGCACTAGTAATAATATCAAAAATGATTTGATTTTCGCGTAGTAAGCATCTTTGACTATCATAAGGAGAAATCTCCTCCAATTCTGCGTTTGCATTGTGTGTGTGGCGGGAGGCCTTATGGTAGTTTCATTTTCCAAAAAGCATTGCGGATTTAAAAATTTAAATTTTCTTGTTGCTTGTTTAAAGATAAACTGTTTTTGAGTTCTCACACCAGTCACATGACTGACCTGGAGTTTATTGTTCCTTTCCTAAACTCTGGGTGCCCACTATTTTCCACACGGGCAGTCTAGAGTTAGGTTATCAGGTTATTCTGGATTCGGGAGTTGCTGTGCAGATCTGGAGGCGAGCCAGATAGCGTAGTCTATTATTTATTGTATATAGTATTCTTTCCGCTGTTTTATTGTTGTACACTCTGATGATATGATGTATTGTGATGTATGTATAAAATGTATAGTTCTTTTGTTTTAATGATATTCATTTATCTATTATATGTTGTTCCGCTGCGACTGTGAGATTCTGTTATTGTTTCTCGTTCTGTTACTTGTTTTTCTGTTTTTGTTTCTTCTCTCTTTCTCTCTTCTTCTACCTCTTTCTTCTTCTAAAACCCTAACGGTTCGATTTTTCGGCAACGAAAAATCGCGATCGTTACATTTGGTATCAGAGCTTATGGTTAAGCGACAACCTGCTCTGTTGGGTGTTACTCATTAGAGATAGAGTCAGCAGTACTCTAGAATGAGTGTGAGTGTAATAATAGATATGAGTGCGTATTTGTTAGTGAGTATAAAATTGTTTTATATTGTGATGATTGGTTTGTTGAGTGGTATATGAACCTTCGTCGGCGCAGCCTCGAAAACTGAATCGAAGGGGTTCCTAAACACTTGAATAGAACAATTCGACACAATATTGTTTTAAATTGGGTAAATGAAATAATTTTACCTCGATTATATTTTATATATAAAAAGAAAATAATTTTTCAAGAATTATTGAAGTGTGTATATAATTGATTGCTTGGTTGTTGTAAATGATATATATATATATATAAAATAATTAAAAGTTGTTTGAATGAGCTAATAAAAGCAACTATTGTAAAAAGAATAATGGTATAAACCAATGAATCATAAGATGAAATTATAATTAATAATGATTTACAATTGTAAGATAATCATGTATGTATATAAGAAGTAAAAATTATATAAGTAAAAGGGTTATAAAAGTGATTTATGAATAGAAAGAAAACTTTTTGAAAGAATAATTAGCATTGATTTCACTATTGTCACTGGGAAATAATAAGGGTGATGACTGCAGCATCATCAGTATCATTTTCGAGTTTCTATGTGATGGATTTGCTACAATAATGAATTTAAAATTGAAGTTTTGTTGTAATAAATCAATTTGAAATTAAAATTCAACTTGAAGTTGATAAGTATAAGCGAAATAAGTTTTGAACTTATAATATAAGTTAGAAGTTGAATAATAAGTTGCATGACTTATAGAATGGGAAAATGTAAGTGAAACCAGTTGTTGAAGTGGTTAAACAATTAAGTTAAGTAAAATGGAATATGAATTTGAATATTGATATGAATTTGACTTAAGTAAAAGTTAAATAGGATTTACTTTGGAATTTAAAATCCGAATTGAATTGATAAGTAAAACTTAAGTTTGATTAACAAATGATGTTTAAATGGAATAACTTAAGTGAAGTTGAATAAAAAATCGATCTTTGCATCAAAGTTAAATAATCAAGTGAATTAAATGATGTAAATAAAGTTGAAATGGAATGCAAGTTAAGTAATATTGAAAGAATTGATGTTAATATCAAAGTAAGTGAATAAAGTGAGTAAATGAAATTGTTAAAAAGGTGAACTTAAGTTATATAAATGAAATTCAATTTTATTTGTAAAAAGAACTAGCAATTGAGTTAAAGTATGAATTGAATGTTAATCAATAGAATATGAATAAGTTGATATGAAATGATTCATGCAAGTGTAAATTCATTTGAAAATAGTTTAATAGTAGAATGAAAATCAATTGAATGTTAAACCAATTGAAATTAAAACAGTTGAACCAAATTGAATGTAAGTAAAATGGATAAAATTTGGTTGTATTGGATGTCCATTGGTTGTTATTTGCTTGTTGGTTGATTGTATGAAAATTCATTAAGTGTTAATGAAATTGAATTAGTAAAATTTGAAAGCTATGTAATTGAATTCAAATGAAAATTGGAATGCAAAGTTGAATGAAAATGAATATGCAACCTTAATAGTAAGCTAAAAGTGGTATAAGAAGCACGTATTGGAAATTTTATAATTGAATTGGCAAATTGGTTTGAATATTATAATTGGATATTATGCTAGCAGGATATACAGGTTATAAAGGAATTGGGATTTTGATTTCAAAGTTAAAAAAAATTGAATTGCTCGACAAAAAGGTACGTATTTCAGTTTTTATATGAGATTTGATGATTTCCTTCTCCAGCCACTTGGCTTTCTCTTTTCTTTTGATTCTGAGGGGCCGTAGAGCCGTTTTGTAGTCGTGCCGATCTAGCCGCGCAAAGGAGACTCTGGCGAAATTTTTCGAAAATTTAGGGAGTTAGAAAAATTTTGAGAAATTTTGAAAGTTTGAAATTTGAATTTAAATTTAAATTTGAATTATTAAGTAGAACAATGTTGTTGAAACTTATAAGTGAAATTGGGAAGCTAGTTGAAATGATAATGGATCTTTAATAAAAAGATTTAGGTTAATAAGTTGATAAAACTATTTAGATTGTTAAAAATAGTAGACGAGTTAAGGACCATCATTCCTAACTTGCAATTTCGGGACGAAATTCTTTAAAGGGGGGAAGATTGTAACGACCCAGAATTTTGAACAATCTAAATTGAGAATATTTAATTTATTTTAAATATTTGTATGATGGTTCGAATTGAATTTCAAATTATCAGAATGAATTTGACGATTAAATTATAAAATTTAATCTATTGAAAGTGAATAAAAATTTGAATCTTCAATTTTAAGCTGATTTAAAATATTTCAAAGGCTTGTCAAATTTATATTGATAATACCGAAGATAATAGAAGCTTCAGATTTGAAATTAATAGTGAATTGTTCAGTTTTGAATTTATATCGTTTAAATCGATATTTAAAAATAGTCATTTTTCATACAGTCTCGGATTTCGACGAAACGAGTTCCATTGGGTCCGCAATATTGAATTATTATCGGATTTCAAATTTGGTAGTGTTTGGAGTTGCTGTGTGAGCACACATTGAGTAACGCGCTGGCGTACCTATCGAAATTCACTTGAATAAAAGGAAAAAATAATAATAATAGAATAAATCAAAATCAAGTCTTCCTATCAGCCACCCTACTTCTTTTTTCTGATTTGAAGTAATTGCAGGCGAAAAATAATACTAAAAAGGACATGGCGTTCGAATTTTTTAAAGGGGACGGCTTCTTCTTTTTCCTTGTTTCTCAGAAGACAAATCTCCCATTCAATTTCCCTTTTCTTGTTTAAACCTATTCGAATGAAAATGGCCGAAGCCTCTCGTTCTAAAAAAAAAAAAAAAAAAAAAAAAAAAAAAAATGGAAATCGTGATGGGTGGCTACGAACGCGAGAGAAGGGAGGGCGTTCATCTGAGTGCGATCGACTCGCGACTGGGGAAGTCGACAGGGGTTGGTGGGTCATCGCGAGCAAGGTAGTGGTCGACGCGAAGGAGTGTGAAGCCTAGGGCTTCTGGTAGGTCGCGAATTGCGACGGCATGAGGGTGACGACAAGGGCTCGTGCGCATGTCAGATGGGGTCTCGGTGGCGGCGACTCATCAATGGCCGTGGGCTAGGTGGAGCATCACGCAGGCAGGGGAATTCGCGATAGCTAGGGCGTGCGATCGATTGGGGTCTTGGGTCGCGTGGTCGGGGTTTCAGCAGTTAGGTAAAAAATTTTGTTTCTTGTTCGTTTTAATTTAATTTATGCTGTAAATGAAAAAATATATATATATATATCTGCAGAAAAGTTTACAATAATAATTTTTTTTATGTTATTTACAGGAAACGTACATTTATGTTTAAAATATAGAAAAATAATATATGCAGCAGATTTTTATAAAGACAGTTTTTATATATATATATATATATATTTTCAAAAGGAAGATAAATTTATTTGACTTACCTGTTTAATTTATTTTTAGGAATGATTAAAGAAAATTTAGTTTCAAAGCTTAAATTTTAGTTAAACAAATTTATTTAAAAGAAATTGATTTAAAGATATTGATTCAAAAGCAATAATTAGTTAAATAAATTTATTAAAAGAGGAATTGGCTTAAAACAAAAAATCAAATTGTTCATTTAAAATTTTCAAATGAAAATTTAATTGTTCAATTTAAATCGAATATTAATAAATTTATATAATGTTTATATAAGGTCAAAACTACAAAGGAAACAAACTGGATGGGAAATGGACTGCAAAATAAAAGCTAAGGTGAGAACTCCTCACTCAATCGAAAGGTTTTGTTTAAAATTTTGAATAGTTAATATTGATTGTTGATGGTTGATTGTTTGTGCTAGTAGATATAGTAGGATATATACTATATATAGCGATATATATATATTGGCATATGTATATATCGGATTTGATTTCCCGCCTCGTATAGCGGATGAGACCCTATTGCGCCGTTATTAAGCGGAATATTTATAAAATCCCATATACCGCGATATTCCACCTTGAAGTGGAATTGGTATTGTGCTAACGTCTGTGGATGCAGGGTAACAGGTTGGAGGGATCCAACTGGATTCCTCGCATATTTATTTGTTTATGAATATTATGTTGATTGTTGATAATCACATTGATATATGATGTTATTCCCGTGATTGACCATTCGATGTCGTTGCATCATCGGATTCTAATTTTTAAATTAAAAATAACGGTTTTGAATTTAAAAGGGGTTTTAAATCGATTTTTCAAAGAATATGGTTTATTAAAAATTTTGAATTGATTAAAATTTAAAAATAAATAGATGGATAAAATTTTATGTTTTAAAAATTTATATTTTTATAAAATATAACTTAAAAGAAATTTTTAACAATAATAGGTTTTTATAAAATAGTTAAATTTGGTTTTTGGGGAGTTATTATTATTAATGGTTTATATAAAGGATTTTATAAATGGATGTTTTTAAATTAAATTTATTGAAGTTATAGAATAAATTTAGAAAGTGTTAAGTTGATGTATAACATGAATTTCACTAGGATTTATAGATTAATAAATGTGAAATTTATAAACGAATGGTTATTGGAAAATTTTAAGTTTATAAGTTATTAACTTATAGAAATGGATTTGGGCATTAAAAAGGGGAATTTTATAGAAATTGTTAATAAATGAAGATTTCATTAGTTGAAATTATTATAAACCATAAAGAAATCTTGTAAGTGATAAGATTTTAAATTGGTGAAGTTCAAAGGAACGATTTGGTAAATAAATAATATTATAAGTATTTAACTTACAATATGGTTTTTGGGTATGAAATTGGGTTATGTAAAATTGCATCGGATTAATAAAGGAATTTATAAAATTGGGGTTTATAATAGAAATGGAATTTATAAACTATGTTTATAAATTTGAAATTCATCGAATTTGATAAATTGAAATATGGGAATTTGTTAAGTGGGCTATATTCACTATTTTGAATATTGAATAGATTATTAAATAAAATGGGTTTGTTTTTGGGAAAGGAATGTTTTAAATGGAATTTAAAACGAATTAAAGGTGTTTTAAAATGTATTGAGTATTGAAAACATAGATTTCAACATTGATTGTTGAAATAGACGTTTTCGAGAAACAGAAGGGAATAATTTGTATAGTATTGGATTTATATATCTATTTTTAATTTCAAATCCATAAACTAGTGTTTTGGGTTATCGTAACGATGTTTTACGCAACATTCGTTTTTAACCCAAATAAATTTGAATAAAAGAATAGTTTCCTTATAGGAATGAAATAAATACTTAACGGTGGTTTAAGTGTATTGGATATTTTCGAAATTGTTGAAAAGAAATTAAATTGTGAATTATTTATTATTAAATAAGTTTAGAAGTGTTTTTCCAATATGAAATGGAACGTTTGAGAATTCACCTTTTAAAGGTAAATTGAAAGTGAATATTTTGAAATTGATTTGAGGATCGGGTATGTGTAGATCTTTGGGAATTGGGAAATTCACTATGGAATTTGAAAAGGGGAAGGGAAATTTGTTTAAAATAAATGTTGATTTATTTTTAAGTATGGGATATAATTTACGAATTTGAGACGTAAGTTAAATTTAAATCGGTAAAGATTTATTTGGTGGTTTGGAATTTGTTTTCAAAAGGTATATATGGTTAAGGTGATTTGAAATTAGTTTTCAAATGGTTAAGGTGATTTGAAATTGATTTGCAAATGGTTAATGTGATTTGAAAATTGGTTTTCAAATGGTAAAGGTAAATTGTAAATTGGTTTTTCAATTGGTTAAGTGTGGAAATTATATCGTGAAGGTGTTTTGGTAAAGCAAATAAATTGGGCAATTATTTGGAAATTGTGTATATATATCTTGTAAAGATATTTTGGGACTAAATAATTTTGGAAAATTATTTGGAATCTGATGATGTGGCGCATCTTTATTGATAGTTAAATAACCGACTATCAATATTTACCCTTGGATGGTATTGGTTATGTTGTTTGAAATTGAATGCACACTTATTTTTAAAATAAGCGCTCGCTATTCGGTTTAGCCGGGAGAGGACCTTTGTGTCATATATCCCATTCCGAATATGCGATACGTCGTTTGGATTGCATTTGAAGACCGGTGTTGAAGACCGGGTATTTGTGAAAACGATAGGATGACCTATCGATTGTCTCCGCATCGTTAGCTACGATATGGAGATTTCCTTTGTGATGGGAAATTTTATCGGGATTGTGAATACCCGGATTGCAAGGGCTTCTTTGGAAGTGCCTTCGGTTCTGTTCGAACCCGGAACAGACTTGTATGGTTACGTGTCTGACATTACATTTTGAGAGATAGAGCAGATTTCTTTCAAATACATTTCTGTTGGTGGCGGAGAATTTATTCTCTTAGCTTAACACCCTTCTCTGAGACGTACGAGCTCAGAGGTTATGTAATTGAAGGTTATCAGCGATATTTCCCAATCTGGTAATGTGGCATGCTGAGTGCTGCTGTGTGATGATCATTGGTTGATCGTTTGGATATGATCATTTGTTTGATCATTTATCTTTGTGATTATTGCTTTGGTCATCTGTGGACCCAAAGCATGGCTTTGTTGCACAAAGCGTAGCTTTGTGGACGAGACTTCGTCAGGACCTCACTCCCCGGAAATGGTCGAAACAGGAATATGCGGCAAGGTTATGAGGGTCGCGCCCTTTAGGGTATGTCATTTCCTTCTGGAAAAGGGTGGTATCATGGTATGGAGCCCAGATATTTACTCATGTGGAAACACTATATATATTTCTGTGTGGTGTTGTTGGTATCGAGCGCTCGGATAAAGGTCCCAAAGGACCGGGGGATGACATATTCGTGTAGTAGTTACCTAGTTACAGAGGTAACCCGGCCTTGTGTTGGCAGAGATCTAACCGTAACGTTAGTTCTCGGGACGTCCCGCCAGAGGCGATCCCATGTGGCAGTAGGAAGTTCCTTAGCCTGACCATTTGTTGGAAATCCATTCCTCCAATACGCGCCTTGTACGGTTTTAGTTGTATTACCTGCCATTCACTTATGGTGGTCACCACTGTTTGGATGGTAGCTATAGTAGGCATAGTTCGGAATGTCTATGCTGGCTAGGATTTATATTCTACTTTCGAAATTGTTTTCTACACTATGCACTAGTAATAATATCAAAAATGATTTGATTTTCGCGTAGTAAGCATCTTTGACTATCATAAGGAGAAATCTCCTCCAATTCTGCGTTTGCATTGTGTGTGTGGCGGGAGGCCTTATGGTAGTTTCATTTTCCAAAAAGCATTGCGGATTTAAAAATTTAAATTTTCTTGTTGCTTGTTTAAAGATAAACTGTTTTTGAGTTCTCACACCAGTCACATGACTGACCTGGAGTTTATTGTTCCTTTCCTAAACTCTGGGTGCCCACTATTTTCCACACGGGCAGTCTAGAGTTAGGTTATCAGGTTATTCTGGATTCGGGAGTTGCTGTGCAGATCTGGAGGCGAGCCAGATAGCGTAGTCTATTATTTATTGTATATAGTATTCTTTCCGCTGTTTTATTGTTGTACACTCTGATGATATGATGTATTGTGATGTATGTATAAAATGTATAGTTCTTTTGTTTTAATGATATTCATTTATCTATTATATGTTGTTCCGCTGCGACTGTGAGATTCTGTTATTGTTTCTCGTTCTGTTACTTGTTTTTCTGTTTTTGTTTCTTCTCTCTTTCTCTCTTCTTCTACCTCTTTCTTCTTCTAAAACCCTAACGGTTCGATTTTTCGGCAACGAAAAATCGCGATCGTTACAATTTTGATTCACTTATATTTTTCTTACATTTTCAACAATCAAACAATTAAATTTTTTTTTACATACACTTTGATAATTCTGAAAAATTATTCCTTTATATATAAAATATAATCAAGGTAAAATTATTTCATTTACCCAATTTAAAACCATACTATGTCGGTTTATCTCGTTTAAGAGTTTAAAAACCCCTATCGATAACAGTTAGCTAGACTGCACCGACCAGAATCTATAAACAATCTACTGATAAGTCAACACAATACAAAACAATTTCATATTCACTAACAAATATGCTCTCATATCTATTATTACACTCAAACTCTTTCTAGAGTACTGCTGACTCTATCTCTAATGAGTAATCCCCACATAGCCAAGGTTGTCACTTAACCATATGCTCTGATACCACAATGTCAATTTCCGTTTCTTCGACTCCCGAAGGCCGACATCAATACGTCCACTGTATCAACTGCCGAGCAATCGAAGGCTGGAAAACCGAACCATGAGGGTTTAAAAGAAGAGGTAGAAGAAAAAGATAGAAGAAGTATGATAACAGAACAGAAACAACTTAAAACAATATCGGAATCGCACATATCGTAGCGGAACAACATATAATAGATAAATGAATAATCTTTAAAACAAAGAACTATATCAGTTATTACATTACATTATCATCAGAGTGTACAACAACAATATACAACACAACTAAACAATGGACAGTTATACAAACATGTTCTTACAAGTGAATTTATACAGCGGAAAGATAATATCATATACAAGTAATACGTCACGCCATCCAGCTCGCCACTTGAGCTCCATAGCACTCCTACATCCAGAATGACCTAATAACTTGACTCTAGACTGCCCATGTGGAAAATTTTGGACACGTAGAGTTTAGGAAGAGAACAATAAACTCCAGGCCAGTCATGGGACTAGTGTGAGAACTCAAAACAGTTATTTATCTTTTAAAACAACAACAACAAGGGAAGTGGAAAATATATCCGCAATGCTTTTGGAAAATGAAACTGCCATAAGGCATCCCTGCACACACACAATGCAAACGCAGAATTGGAGGAGATTTCTCCTTATGATAGTTAAAGATGCTTACTATGAAAAACAAATCAATTTTGATATTATTATTAGTGCATAGTGATGAAAGCATTTCGAAAATAGAATATAAATCTTAGCCAGCATAGACATTTCGAACTACGCCTACTATAGCTACCATCTAAACAGTGGTGACCGCCATAAGTGAATGGAAGGTTATACAACTAAAACCATACAAGGCTCGTATTGTTTATTTGGATTTCCAACAAATGGTCGGGCTAAGGAACTTCCTACTGTCAATGGGATCGCCTTTGGCGGGATGTCCCGAGAACCTAACGTTACGGTTAGATCTCTGCCAACACAAGGTCGGGTTACCTCTGTAACTAGGTAACTACTACACGAATATGCCACCCCCGGTCCTTTGGGACCTTTATCCAAGGGCCCTCGATCACCAAGCAAAAACCACACAGAGAATAAGATTGGAGCAACCACATAGGTTAAGCATCAGGGCTCCATACCTGACACCACCCTTTTCCAGAAGGGAATGACATACCCTAAAGGGAGCGACCCTCATAACCTTACCGCATATTCCTGTTTCGACCATTTTCGGGGTGTGAGGTCTGACGAAGTCTCGTCCACAAATCTACTCTTTTTCACAAAGCCACGCTTTGATCAACAAATGATCAATAAATAATCATCACACAGCAATACTCAGCATGCCACATTACAAAATTGGGAGTATATCGCTGATAACCTTCAACTACAAAACCTCTGAGCTCGTACGTCTCAGAGAAGGGTGTTAAGCTAAGAGAATAAATTCTCTGCCACCAACATAGATGTATTTGAAAGAAATCTGCTTTATATCTCAAAATGTAATGTCAGACACGTAACCATACAAGTCTGTTCCGGGTTCGAACAGAACCGAAGGCACATCAAAAGAAGCCCTTGCAATCCGGGTATTCACAATCCCGATCGAATTTCCCATCACAAAGGAAATCACCATACCGTAGCTAACGGTGCAGAGACAATCGATAGGTCATCCTATCGTTTTCATAAATACCCGGACTTCAACACCGGTCTTCAATGCTATCCATTACGTCGTATCACTATTCGGAATGGGTAATCCTAATAATGAGCGCGATAATTTTTAAAAAAAAATGGGTGTAGCATTCGGTTTCAACCAATTCACAACAAATAGCCATTCAAGGGTCAATATTGATAGTCAGTTATTTAACTATCAATCAATATTCACAACATCACCCGATTTCAAATAATTTCCCAAATTATTTATTTTCAAAAATATCTCTACAAGATATAATTTCCACACTTTAACCATTTGAAAACAAATTTCAAATCAAATTTCACATTTACAACTTTCATTTCAAAATGGTTCATTTAAAGCAATCAAATAAATCCTTACTGATTTATTTAAATTTACGTTCCAAATCCGTAAATTTATTTCCACGCTTCAAAAATAAATCATTTTTTAATTTTAAAACAAATCCCCCTGATAAATTTCCATTGTGAATTTACATTTCCAAATATTCACTTTATATACGATTTTTCAAATCGATTTCAATTATTCACATTCAACTTATCTTTAAAAATATAATCTCAAAACATTCACTTCATATTGGAAAACATTCCCATACTTATTCAATAATAAGTAATTCACAAATCTGTTTATTTTCAACACTTGGAAAATATTCAATATACTTAAATCACAATTAAGTATATAATTTATTCTTTAAGGAAAACATTCTCTTAAACACATTTATTTGGGTCAAAACGAATGTTGCGTAAAACATCGTTACGACAACCCAAAACCACTAGTATAGGGATTCGAAATTAAGATAGATATATAAACCACAATACTATTCAAACTTTTCCTTTCGGAAATCATTTACTATAACAACAGTGTTATAGTCCACCATTTCCTTCTATTTCTCGAAAACGTCTATTTCGACAACTAATGTTGAAATCTATGGTTTCGATACTTAATACATTTTAAAACATTTTTGAATCGTTTTAATTCTATTTAAAAATATCACTTTCCCAAAATATTTCTTTAATATATTATTCATTGTCCGAAATCGTGAATATACTTCATTAACCAAATTCAATTTCTACATATTTTATTTAAAGGACTATCCACTGTCCCAAAATCGGGATATATCTCCTTTAATAAGCTATAATAATTAAACTTATCAAAATAAGTCGATTTCGGATTTATAAAACAATGTTTATAAATTCCATTTATATTTTATAACAACTTTAATTCATAAGATCACTTTATTAACAAATTTCTATCTATATCCCATTTACACGCCAAAATCCAATTTATAAGCTAATTACTTATAAATCTTTTATTTTACAAAAATCTATTCATTTTATAACTTCACAATTTATACATCTATAGATTTCGTTCACTTATGAAATCCATTTATACTTCATTTTAACACTTACAAAAACTCGTTTTATAATTCCAATATTTTAGTTTACAAATATCAATTTAACAAATCTTTTATATAAATCATTTATAATAACTCAAAAATCCCAATTTAAACTGTTCTATAAATTAATCAACTAGTTATTTCAAAAATCACATTTCGGTTATATTTCACAAAAATCATAATTTTATAACATAAAATTTCAACGTTTATTTATTTAAAATGAAACGATTCCAAAATTAAATTTTATTTTAAATTCTCGACTTAAATTTTCAAAAATCAAATTTTATTTATTTTCGCATCTAACGATACCAAAATATTTTCGGCTAAAATTTAGCCTTTAACGATTTCAATCACAAAGATAATCATGCAGATTATAAATAGATCAATAAATAGATCAACACACAACATTGAAACCAATTCAATCATTTGAGGAATCCAGTTAGATCCCTCCAACCTGTTTCCCTGCATCCACAGATGTTAGCACAATACCAATTTCGCTTCGAGACGGGATATCGCGGTATATGGGATTTATAAAATACTATCCGCTATTATGCGGCGCAATAGGGTCTCATCCGCTATATAATGCGGGAAAATCAACTCCAAGTACATATATAATACCAATTCCACTTCAAGGTGGAATATCGTGGTATATGTGTTTAATAAATAACCTCCGCTTAATATGCGGCGTATAGGGTCTACTTAAATTCGAATGATAACAAAAATCATCAATACACACAATCAACATCCAATCGCACAATCAATCAAATTTTAAATATATATATTTAAAATTAACCAAACAACAAAAATTCTGAGTGAGAAGTTCTCACCTTTGCTTTTATTTTGCAATCCATTTCCATCTTGACTCGATTTTCTTGATTTATACCTTGTATAAATATTTACACAGATTATCAACATTCGAATTAAATCGAACACTTAAATTATCGTTCGATTTATTTACCTAACCAAAAATTTTATTTTAACTAATTTTCCTTTTTAAATAGATTAATTAACTAGTGATTTACGTTTAAATTAAGGGCTTTAAAATCTTAAGCTAGCTTCCTTTTAACAAACTCTAAAAACGTTTAAACAAGTTAATTTACGGTTAACTCACCTGATCCATTATTTTAATTTCAAACTGATGACTTCATTAATTATTTAGTTTAAAATCAAATTTCCTTTAATAAATTTGTTTAACTAAAATTTTAGTTTAAAACTAAATTTTCTTCTTTAATCATTTCAAAAAAATAAATTAAATAAGTAGATTAAACAAATTCATCTTCCTTTTGAATATATATATATATATATATATATATAAACTGCATTTAAATGCTTTACTGCAATTTCTTAATTTCAAATCAAGATGTTAAAATTTTAATATTTAACTTACTGTGAAAATTAAAACTGGGATTCTTTTTTTTTATAAAATGAAAAACTACCTCACTGTGGTTCGATTCGGACAACACCTTCCTACTGGGCCTCACCCCCAAGCCCTAATCGCGCGCTGCCCCATGCTCGAACCCCTAGCCTGCTTCGTCGAGTTCCATCATGCAACCCTCCAACCTAGCCTCGCCTCACTTGCTTGCCGTCGAGCCTCGTATCGAATCGACTGGGAAACGAATCCCCTTAACCTCGCAACGCTGCTGCCAATTAAAGCCATCACGACAAGGTCGCGAACTCCAACTCACCGTCGCGGCCCCTCCTTATGCGAGCACCGGCTTCAAACCCCCAAACTCCACTCGCTCGAGAATCGACGAGCCTCCTCTGATGCCGAGATGTACAAATGATTTGAAGAAGAGGAATAAACGAGGGAGGAACAGAAGAAAAGGGGGGAGAGAGGGCTGCCATTAATTTGAACGAGAGGAAGGAAAGAAATCGATTTTTTTTCTTTTGGACTTCCTATATGCGGCCATTTATGTTTTTCTTCTTTTGATTTTGAACTGAGGAAATTGCGTGATTTTTAAAAAGAAATAGGGAGGAGACAAGAGTACGTGATTAAGCAGAGAATAGGTCGGCTAAAGAAAACATAGGGTGGCTGATGATTTGAGTATATAAATTTATATTTAAATTAAATCGATTAATTATTATTTTTAGGCGTTTATATCTCGTACGATCACACGGTCACTCCAAACACTACCAAATTTGAAATCCGATAATAATACAATACTCCGGATCCGATGGAACTAGTTTCGTTGAATTCTGAAACTGTGCCTCGGAAGGCTATTTTTAAATATCGATTCAAACGGTATAATTTCAAAACTGAACAAATCATTTTCAAATTCAATTGTGAAGCTTCTATTATCTTCAGTATTATCAATATGAATTTTACTAGCCTTTGAAATATTTTTAATCAGCTTAAAATTGAAGATTCAAATTTTTATTCAACTTTCAATAGATTAAATTTTATAGTTTGATCGCCAAATTCATAGTTATATTGGGAATTCAAGCTAAACAATTATCCAAATATTTAAAATTAATTAAATATTTTCAATTTAAATTGTTCAAAATTCTAGGTCGTTACAATGTTGTTCCGCTGCGATATATGAGATTCTAATATTGTTTCTGTTCTGTTTTCTTACTTCTTCTATCTTATTCTTCTACCTCTTCTTTTTAACCTTAACAATTCGGCTTTCCGGCATTCGATTATGCGGCATTTGATACAGTGGACGTAATAATGCCGACCTTCGGATCCCGACAAAACCGCATTCGTTATAATCACCCCGGGCATTACCGATCTATCCGAGAGCTCTCTTTGCATACACCACATTAATTTAGTACCCGACATCATAGCGAGAATAAATATATCTATAAAGGGATGATCATACCCTAATGGTTGCAAACCATATAGTCTTGCCGAATCTATCCTGCTTCGATAATTTCCAGGTGTGAGGCTTGAGGTGATGATTACCTTTCACATAGCACATCGTCTTTCTTCTTTGAATGTCACATTGTGATTCCATAATCACACAATTGATTTCTACAAACGTATAAATCTTGAGCTCATACGTGTCAGGAAAGGATGTTAAGATAAAGGAAATTGCCTTCTCCGCCACCAAGCATATATACCTACATGGAGATTAATTAATGCGATTTTAAAATGCAACGTCAGACATTCGTCCATACAAGTTCATTTTGGAACTGAACGAAACCGAAGGCACTCCTCTTGCCGCATCTTGTTTTGGGAATCACCCAAAGGATCAGAAGCGATTATTCCTTGCACTTTGAAGATTTTCGTAACGGAGCACTACTTACCACCATTAATATATGATATGGTAAATTTCACCTCGAGGGACTAATGGCAAACAGTCCTACATCATGAATATCTCCATCCTTCGTGGTCTTATCTTCAACATGTTTTACTTCAAATGTAAATTGGTTCAAAGTGTTTTTCAAACAGGGATTTCCCAAATCCAACCTTGGTTTCTTCGAAATCCAATCATCAATAAAAATGGTGTTTTATAACTAGATTGTTGTTTGATTCATTCATTTCTTTATCGGAATATCTTCAAAAGATATATATCTTAAAAATATTCTTTTTAGTAAATGTGGAATCATTTCAACCTTCCTTTTTAAATCATTTGGGTAAATTTAAACCTTTTTAAAACTTGGAATATTTCCAAATTAATCTGCCTTTTACTTAGAAAAATATTTCCAAATCATTTATTTAAATCTCATACTGAAAAAACATTATTTTAGAGCATCCGGGTTTCCCTTTGATCTGTTCCACCCCTCACCTAAAAAGAGAAAATAGATACCATGTAAGTTCAGCGCACTGATTGCTCTATCCCTAACTTTAAATACATACCTCGTTTTACATTTCTAGATCTCACAGATTGGACAAGTGTACTAGTCATTTCCCATGCTCCTTTTATTTTTTTAAATGATTGATTAAACTTCCAAATCATTATTTAAAACATTTATTCATTTATTTGAAAATACTTATAAAAGAGTTGGGAAAAAAATACTTACATTTAAAACTTTATTTCTAAAGATGTTGAAACGACAGCAGAAAAGTGCTGTGGAAAGTGCTAAAAGTTGATTTGATTTAAAACAACTTTACTAATATTTAAAAATCTATATTTTTCAATTCAAATCTCTTTTAAACCATTTTATTTGATTCATAAAACTTATTTCACATTTTTAAACAATTAAAATATCGATTTCAAAGAATTTTATATTTTGGTCGCTATATTGTAAAAGCGTGATTTTTTTCAAAATTTGATTTAGACACATTTTAAAATATACAAGATGAAATTTTGATTTCCTTTCCCCATGCTAAAACTATGGATATGATAGTACGGAAAATTCTTATCTCGAAGAATTCCGAGCTAAATCCCATTCTGTATACTTATTTGAATTCTTCGGTGCGAAATTGCGAACTACCGCTACGCGACGCACCTAGTTTTGACTCAATAATTGGTTTTCATTCAAAACTTCTCGAAACAAGTTTATATGTTTGTGAAACATTTCTAGTACATTTTCAATCATTTTAGAAGGTATTAAATGATTCCATACTACTTTTCAAATTCATTCGGAAAGTGTTTTCCTTATGAAATAACGACTATCGTGACCTGTTCAAACATTCACATAAAATAAACAATATATGATGATCAAAATCATAAATCAACATCCAAACGATCATATCACATCACATCATCACATCCCCATATATATACATATATATATATATATATATATATATATTATCTATGTATGTATGTATGTATGTATGTATATAATTAGGAGTTCTCAATTTTGTTTTGGTTTTCAATCAGAAAATCGGCTATAGCTCCGCTACACGAGATTTTTAGCTCACAAATCCTTGCATGCTCGTCCCTAAATGGCTTGGCTTGGACTTGGAGTGGAGGAGATGGGCTCGGCCATGGGTAGAGGGTGTGGCTATGGGTAAGGGGAAGGGGATGAGGGGGTTTTGATGTGGTTTCGCGGTGTCCGGACGGATATTTTTTTAGTAAACTTTTGGATTGAATTTTGGCATTATTTAATTAAGGTGGAAAGCCATGAAAATGAATAGAGAAAGCTTGGAAATGAAGAAAAAGAAGTATGAAAAATAGGGAAGATGTGGATGGGTATTTATAGAAAAAAGTTTGGAATAAAATATTATTATGTTAAATGACCAAAATGCCAATTACTTCACCTTTAAATAAACTACATTTTTCAACTTTTAACATCATCTTACACATTTCTAATTTATGTCTTAATCACTTAGGTGTTAAGCAAAATAAAGTAAGAGATTTATCTAAGGTTTGATTTCGACATTTTTGTCTTTTAGTGCTTGCTTTTTGTTAATGAATTCTAGAGCCTTCTAAACTTGTTTACGAAAAGCAAACTCGTTTAGTGAATTATTTAATACTTACCTTAATTAAATATATGTTATGAAAATAAAGATGCAACAACGTTGCAATAAATTTTGTTTGACAAAATGTTTTACGGTCACATTTAACGTTTTTATTAAACTATCTATTCATGCAAACAAAACTTGAAAATAGATTTGTATATTTTTATTAAAAATAAAAAACCTTCTTAAAAAAATTAAAAAAAATTTATTTAACCATTAAAACTTAATTTTCTAAAATCAGACTTTTGTCACTTTTGCCGATATAAACAACGGTTCTTATTTTGTGCAAATTTCTATCTCCAAATCCTTTCTGATATTATTTGAATCATAAAGTCTTATATACTTTATATTTAAAATCAATTTGAATGTTATATTTTAAAGTGGTCAAATTCTAGGTTGGTACAAAAACCATGTGTATATGATGAAAATGTTGTGAAGTTTGCACCTTTAAAAGTCGCAAGGGACTTGAGATCTGATTTGAAACTGAAAGCTATTTTCTGGCTTTGGATTTTTGAAAATGTTTTTCCAAGTTTTTACCTTTGATTTAAGTTTTCAAAACTTTCCTGTTTGTATTTTCAAAGATGTTGTAGCTAGAGTTAAGGTAAAGATTTCACCTAGAAATCAATTCTAGCGAACTGCACTCATAGCGATAGTCGCTATAGATGTAGTTCGGAAAATTTCACGATTTCAAATTTTAAGTGTTTTCTTTTGAATTGTTTTCAAAAACTCATTTCAAAATAATTAAGTAAAAAGTTTAAGTTTTAATTATTAATAATTTAATTATTTAAATTTAAATTAATTTGGGCAATTGCTAATTAATTAAGTAATTAGGTTAAATAATTAGAGTTTAAGAAATTACTAACCAAGTTAATTATTTTTAATTAAGTAAGTTTTAAATAATGAATAATTATGATAAAAGGAAATTAATTTTTATTTAATAAAGGTATTTATATTAATTATTTATTTAATTAAGAGTTAATGATTTAGTTAATTATTATTTAATAAAAGGTTAATTACCCACATAATTAAGGTTTAATATTTAAATAAATGTTATTAATTGAAGTATAATTAAGGTTTAATTATAAATAAAATTAGGATTATTAATTATTTAATTTTTATTTATAATAATAATTAAGGTTTAATTGAGTTTTAAACTTGTGATTTAATTAAGGTTATTTATTTTAAAGTCTCATTTTAAAAATCTATTAGTTATTTATTTCAACCAACTTTCTTTGTTTAAGTAAATTGTTTTAAATCGAAGGATCTCTTGTCCATGCTATTAAGTATCCAAATGAATTAAAGTAGTTGTAATAAAACAATGGCACGTTTTATTGAAAGTAAGTCGGCTTATACTTATCACAATATACCGCACTTCGGGAACATGATGAATATAAGGGGGTTAATTTCGATAAGCGGATGATGATAATCTAAGCATATGGAACGTATGTCCATATGTAAATATTTACACCTGATAGTGGGATAGGACACTATAAATAACTTAACCTTCTAAAATTATCGAATGTTGGCTTGGAGAGACCGGGATCGGATATTAATCAAAAAAACACTTCGAACCAACGAAAATGCTCGAATTGGAAATAGCAAAGGAAATGCCAAGATGAAGACCTTGAAGTGCAAGGGCTATTTGCAACTAACCTTGAGGGTGGTTCCAAAACGGGTGTAGCGGAAATAGTGCTTTCGGTTCGTTCATCTCTTGAACAACTTGTATGGATAAGTGCAGACATTGTGTCAACATATGGAAGGTAATGTTAGCATTCCAAATGGCAATGATATAACAAAGGTAAACGTAGCCTCAAGCCACATCAACCGAGAATGACTAAAACAGGGAAGATGCAGTAAGGCTAGGTGGATCACTCCCATGAGGGTAAGGTCATCCCTATCTACAGTCCCTACTATTAACTCATTTATGCTTCAGTACGGTTGCTGATCCCAACCGAGGGGTGACTTATAGTGTGATCCAATGTTCAATAATATTTAAACAATTTAAATGTTAAAATTTATATAGACTTTGCCGAATCATAGTAGCAGATATGAGTTTAGTCACTTGTCGACCATCTAGGGAAGTCTGTCTTTTATTCATTTTTAAATTGTCGCCTTTAAGTAAAGATATGTTAAGCACATTATATCCTTTCGTCATCGTTATCTCACTTTTACATTTAGAGTTCGATCAATACTCAAATGGCATCCGTGTTTAATTGAAATCTGGACCTTTGATGTAACATCCCAAAAGTTTAAGCAAAAAATTTAATAGAACTAAATTTAAATATAACAAAGGAAAAAATGGAATTTTTGCAAATATATGAATCTGGCTATGAAACTTGCACCGTTGCATTCTTGGTAGTATTTTGAAAAAATTTCATATAAAACTTTTCGAAATTGGAGCTAATATGGAGAAGTTACAACATTTGAAAATTCTCAGATGAAATTAATTAAACAAACAAAATGGAAAATAAACAATAATAAATAAGGAAAACTACGGGTCGATGGATTGATTGGGAATGTGTAACGACCCAGTATTTTCAACCATTCGCATCCGCACATGTCAGACTTGAATCATTCAAAATACTGCGTTGTAAAATAAATTTGGCAAAACTCAAGATATACAATAAATAAATCACAGAATCACATACACAGATATCAGAATCTCGCAGCGGAAATTAAAATTTAGTGGTTCATGAAGCCACTGATACAACTTTACAAAACAGAACTTACATTGTCTATAATACTCATTACAAAATTTAAAACATAAATAGAGATAGAGTCTTCAAAGTCTTGAATTCCAGAAAAGATAAAGGCTGAAACAACTTCCAACAGCACGAATGATCTACTGAGTGTCCTAGCTACGGAGAAGAAACTGAAGCTGCAACTCAGGCTGACCCGAGCGTACAATAAAACAAAACACTCGAGTCAGGACATACATACTTATATAATGTAAACTAAATCAAGTGTACTGTAATATATAGCAAGTAACTTAAAGGATGCTTGGGACCGCCCATCCTCTAAGGATCCGTTAAACTATTTACTATGTAGTATATTGCGCTATTATAATAGTGTCTATACTAAAATAAACATACTTTTAAATAGCGTTAAGGCTTTACATTTTCCACCTTAACACGTAATAGTCCCAGTAGTCCATCCAATATCATAGCTCCTCCTACTCGGGAAGCAACTAGAGGATACCACACGGGCTACGGGAGAAAACCAAACTCGTACAAGGCTCGATATGGTAGGTGACACGGCACAACTAGGCAATGCCAGGGTAGATATACCAATTGCTATCCGGACCGGTGGTAACGCGAAGCCGCAGCAACCGCCCACCTCGAACAACACTCCCAAATCAAGGGTGCACCCAAACAATCACATAAGCAATAGAATGGTATACGAAGAAGTGCGTTCGATCAGAGGAGCTACCTCATTAATCCGAGAATCGCTCCTGTTTTAGCCACCTTATGCCAACTCTCGGGAGTCGGGTCCACGTATATACCTTTCAAGAAACCGTCACCACCAACCTACTTCATTCTGGAAACTCCACCGCGTACACGGTTAGTCAAAGTGGTTTTCGGTATCGACAGAGAGTATGTCCATATCCGATCCCGGTCTCTTTGCCAACCAAACGTTATTATAACCCGTGGCCATTTTTAAAGCAGTTTATACTTTAAAACCAGAATAAACATTTCCATTTCAAAACTATAAATACGATATCATTTTAAAACCCAAAACAATATGATATCGTTATCTTCAAATATAATTCTTTTCCAAAACCATACTGTTTAAAATTTATAATATATGGAAACCAAGTATCTGGATTATATCTTCAAAAGATAATATATTGGAAATTTTACTTTAAAACCATAACTCCCAAACAATATGGTTTGGACATTCAACGGTATATATATAAATGGGTTAACTTTATGGTTACTTTGTAAAGAAGATAATTTACATAGCTTCACAAATATATTTCTTTATTTAAAGTTTAACCATAATTTAAATATCCCTTTATGTTCCCAAAACCATTTCAATTTCTATATATATCCAATTGGAGTATTTACTATTCAAAACTAAGTTTGGGTTTTATTCTTTCACAAATCAATGTTTTATCTTTTTTTTTTTTGTCTTGAATATTCCCAAAATTTCCATAAATAAAACTCCAATTTTTAGCTATTTAATAATTTCAAAATTTACTTAATACCAGAATATTTATCTTTAATTTATTAAGAAAAATCCAGTTATAAATATTATGTCTTAAGCTTTTCCAAACTTAAGATAAAATAAAATTTATCAAATTCCATAAATTTTTAAAGCAATCAAATTCTAGATTCCATAGCACTTAGGAAATGCTACCTAAAGTTATGGGTAAACTAGTCCAATTTCAAAAGAGACAGCATTTAAATGCTGTAATAGATTGTTTAACTTAATAAATATTTCCAAGTATAACTTATTTATTTATATATATTTCTTATCTGAAATCTTATTCTTTCAAAATCCTGAATTTCCAAAATAAGTTATATTCCAAATTTCATTCAAATATTTATTTATTTATATTTAGCTTATTCAAAAAAACCAATATAAAAATCCTTTAAAGATATTAAATCAAATATTTAACTTCCAGAATAAATTTTAAATATTTCAAAAATATTATAAGGACCACGGGCCTGTATATAGTTTTCTAGCCTAGGTCAAGTGATACGGATTTATATCATTTCAATCCGTAATTTATAAATACCCCGGGTTCTATCATTTCAAACCCGCAATCCCAAGTTTAACAGTTTAGCAGTTAACAGCATAATTTAACAATAATAATCATTTAGGCCTATCATTTCAGCCCATAACAATCTAAATTTAACAGGGAACTTGCAGTGGTGATTTAAGCAGTAAATAGACAATAACATAATATACTGCAGATATAATACAATATATAAATAACTGATGAGGTGTCAATTCAAATGGGGTCCATCATGCTATATTACACTACAGACAGATAATAGTGAAATACAATTTTACACATACACTTGCAATAATTTACTAAAATATAAATACGTATGTCTGGTGAGAAATACTCACCTGGAAGTGGCAGAAAAATTGAATTTCAAAACGACAATTCACTGGTAAAGGCTGACAGAGGGTAACGATCAAAATTCCTCGGATGTCGCCTAGATTCAAATCTAGAACAAAAGTAGAAATATAGAATACGCGACTTTAGAATTTTCGGTCAAAGAAAAAATTAAAATAGGATAAGAATTGTTTTGATTTGCTCGACCACTCCACCGTGTAACATGCCCAAAATATACCCCAAAACGTGAATTGTGCTAACGCTAAAATTTTTGACAAAACTTCCTAAAGGCCGACTAAGCAATATGGGGACGTTTTCCTACTCTATGTCGTGATATATACATTGTACACGTGCACACTTGTATCTCTCTTACTCACGTACATGAACTCATGCCAACACATATTTACTACTGTAAATAAATTTGCCTAACTTCCAATCTCCAAAATTTAAACTTCCTGTTCCTAACAAAATGGACACAGACCATTCACATTTTCCTTCTGCCTTATTTTCCTTCTCTATATCATATTCTTTTATCCATGCAAAAATATGAACGCATGCAACTCATATCCTCTAATATTTAAACCTTAGATTCCATCTTTTATCACCTCCCTCCCCCAGTTTTCATATCAGCTTTTACCTTTTCATAATACTTTCAGACTTACAAAAATATAAGTTCAGACAGAACCCCATCATAAACTATTCCGAGTCAAGGACAAGGTTACTTCGAGAAAACATGTGCTTGCTTCGAGCAAACTAGGTAGTTGCTCCGAGCAAATCTATAAAACTCCGAGACATCTGACATGCACACACGCAACATTAAATCAAAACTCCTCCCTCTTTCTCTTCTACCATCAGTGCTACCTACTTCCTCCAGACACTCATGTCCCTGAACTTCCATACTTTATGTATGCATCCTTCTTCATTGCTTTAGCATAGAATTATTTTCTTAAGTCTTCTCATTCCACTTCCCAGACTTCCCCATAATAACAACTCACGCACCATCTCTCTGTATATATTGAGACTGCTTCTACTACAGTCAGGGCTTGGTTAAAACTGGGTGTATGCTCACTGATACAACTATGTGCAACAAACTCTCTCATCTCACATATCCTCCTCTGCCCATTATCTCATCACTTATTTCGTTTCCCAGCCTATTCCTATCCACTTCTAATTTCGTTTAACTCAGTTTTACATCATATCTTAACACATCTTATATTTAACTTTCCAGACTGAAACTTGAATCAACATCTACCCCCCCTTACTTCTATTTACTAGCATCAAACAACTCAGCTCTTCACTAAACAAATCAGTGATCCATATAAAGGTAAGGTGGGACAGGCATAAGCACAGGTGGTCATGGCCGAGCAAGTGCCAAAGAAAAAAGAAAGGAGACTGAAAGAATCAAAAGAAACAAGGTGAAATATTACCTGATCTGGATTCACGAGAAGAAGCAGAGAAGTTGAGATCCAGAAAAGAAAAGATGAATGAAGTGGGAAAATATATAGGCAGTATGAGGAGGGGTGAAAGGAATGTCATATCAGTTTCTTCAGCCTCTGATGTTCATTCGTTACAAAATCTGAGTCGCGTGATTTGTGAGCAATTGAAAGGTTTGCATACATAGTGGTTTGAATGTAAACTGCTGGCGAAATCAAAGGGGAAAAATAAATATATGACAGTTATATTTCTTGCGTGATTCTTGGATAAGCTGTTGGAAGCAGAGAAGGGGAAAGGTGATTATGAATGCATGCATCAGTTATATTGGTGATCATGAATGCATGATATACTCATCAGTTGTAAAAGGATACCTGATTTTGTATTAATCAAAGGAGGTCGAAACTTGTTGATAAATTTAAAAACCAGCTTAATTGTGTGATATAAGACTGGATATAACGTTTGTACGTTATATTATGCTCATCTCATTTCTTTTATACATTTTGATTCTTAGTTTTGGAGACAATATATGAAACGGTAGATTTTTGTGTAAGTTTATAGGACAAAAGTATACGATTTAAATTTAAACCAAACTGTCAGTTAAAATAACGTAACGTTAGCCAAAAATCTCTGACTGGTATTTTTCTTCAAAAAAGTTCGAAAATATGATTTTTACACTACGTTAAACAGACGCAGTCTAAAACATCAAAAATTTTCATAAAAATAACATTTTAAAAACACACGTTTTATTACGTTGCTTATACCGTAAAATTGACGCGTCTTTTAATAGCGAAATTTAACAGTTCAAAAATAGCTTAAATTTTCACAGTTATTATTTAATTTTATTGACATATACAATTTTATAAAATATATCTCTAAATTATATAATTAAACTATATTGTTAAACACAATTTATATAAAATATATTTCAAAATTAAATATTTAAAATAAAATAGATAGCTAAAACTAGGGCTGTTACACTCTCCCCCACTTAAGAACTTTTCGTCCTCGAAAAGGAACGAAAGGAGAGAAACGAAGGAAGCTAAGCCAGATAAACAAGAACCTTAAATGGATAGTTCCGGATTTGAAGCACGAAGAAGATTCTCTAGAATCGGTTTTACCCTTTCAGGTTTGACCGTCAGTCTATGGGTGCTCAGGTCCCGATGAGTAACAAAGATTTCAAAGATCATAGAAAGATTTCTAAATAGACTGGTATAAGCAATAGTCTCCCCAATCCGTAGCAGATAGGGAAACCAAGGACATTTAAAGATAGTTGGAAAACAAAATAAGATGATAAATTTTGAAATCATAATGCTTTTGAGGTTATAATACTTTGAAAGTCATCAAGATTTTATAGATATTATCATTTGGAAATCATACTACTAAAATCATAACACTTTTTAAAATAATTTTCATTTATTCAATTATAATTTTCCAAAATATTTTATTTTTTTAGAACAGCAGCACTTATAATATGCTACAGTAGATATAATAGTATTTCAAATTAGTTCAATTGCTGAAATATTCATTTGGATATCCTTTTACTTAATTTTTTTAAAACAAATTTTTATGAATGGAATATCCAAATAAACTATACTTTACTTCAAAAGTTCATTTCACTTAACTCTAATTTTAACAAATAACCTAACCCTTTATTTAAAATACCTATTTTATAAATAAGATATTTCTTCAATAAGTTATACTTGAAATTTCCATTGAAAACCGACTCTCAATCATCAAATCTTAGTGATATTAGAATATGTCTTAGCTATTTAAATCATAATTATCCATTTAGACATCAGTTAACTATGATTTTAAGGTAAATAAACCTTATTACAAAATATCCCTAAAAAAAATATATATTTTTCATTCAAAGATGCATTGTTTATTACACACATATTCATTTTAAGAAATAACTTTTTATTAAATTTCTTGGTTAGATTTAAGGTTCCATATTAAATCAAATTTGATTATTAGGTTATTTAAATAAATTCCTTAATCTCCTTATTTACCTCAATCAATCTTTTATAACTAAAATTTAAGTGTATAACATTTATTATAACTACCCAAATTTTATTTATAAAATCCTTTTTACATTGTACATTATCCAATTTCATTGTTAACTTTTGAAAATCAAGGTAAGTTATATTGAAATGGAATTGAATATTATACAACTAAAACTTCCAATTATCTCCAGTTGAAATTTTCTTATTCAAAATTTTATTTTCCTTCCTCAAGATTAACTTTAAGAATTAAATTCCTGAATCCCCTCAAACCATTTAGAGGTAGATAAATATATATACATAATATGTCAAATCAAATTTAAATTATATATCTATATATATTAAGTCATACTTTAGAAATTCAAATCAATTAAAATCTCAAGGGAACACTGTAGCCAGACTACAGAATGGTCCTTTCACTTCGAAACTCGAAAATGAATGTCGATGATGCTGCAGTCATCACCGAAATTATTTTCCAGCGACAAAGAGAAAAGCACTAAATTTTTAAAATTCTTTGGAAACAAATTTCTATACAAAATACTTTTTACATCCTTTTAAAATTTAAACACAAGGTTCGAAATCATCAGAAATTGAATTCTCAAGTTCTAGTTTTAAATTCATTTCTGTTTCTAAATTAACTTATAACCATTGTTTATATTCAATTATTTATATTAGACAAAACACATGGCTTACAAAATCATAAATAAAATCAAAACTATTATCTCTTGACAACTAGTTAAATTAATTGTAAAATTCTAAAAATTATACTCATATATATAATATTAGATTTTATTTTCAAATATAGGAATAAAATTTTCAAAACAAGGATAGAGGTTCAAATTTGATGAACTCAAATCAAAGAGAATCCATGATAAGTTGGAATTCAGAAGATCTGAGGATAAAATAACCAAATAAGGAACTGGGTAAATCTATATAAATCGCGGGCAACCTTGACCGGGTCAATCGTGACTTAAAGAGTCAGATCGATGTGGTTGGGTAAAACTACATTTGATCTGAAAAGTTAGAGTTTGGAATAACCAAAGATACTAGCATATAAACCGAATATAAATCTCCGGTAAATCAATGCTAAATGTAAGGAGTTTCACCCCTTTATTAGAACAATGGCGAGACCGCCAATTCACTAAGAAGAACATCCGAAGTGGAGTTACGGGACACTCCAAAATCCAAGGTAGATAGAAAAGTGAGGGACACGAGTGAACTTTGGAACCACCGGGAATGTTCCAAAATTCGAAAAGAAAAAAATTCGAGCTCGGATGAATGTGATTCCGTAAATCAAATTTACCATACATTCTAAGTTTTGCCTAGAGCCAAAGCTCTGATACCAACTGTAACGACCCAGTATTTTCAACCATTCGCATCCGCACATGTCGGACTTGAATCATTCAAAATACTGCGTTGTAAAATAAATTTGGCAAAACTCAAGATATACAATAAATAAATCACAGAATCACATACACAGATATCAGAATCTCGCAGCGGAAATTAAAATTTAGTGGTTCATGAAGCCACTGATACAACTTTACAAAACAGAACTTACATTGTCTATAATACTCATTACAAAATTTAAAACATAAATAGAGATAGAGTCTTCAAAGTCTTGAATTCCAGAAAAGATAAAGGCTGAAACAACTTCCAACAGCACGAATGATCTACTGAGTGTCCTAGCTACGGAGAAGAAACTGAAGCTGCAACTCAGGCTGACCCGAGCGTACAATAAAACAAAACACTCGAGTCAGGACATACATACTTATATAATGTAAACTAAATCAAGTGTACTGTAATATATAGCAAGTAACTTAAAGGATGCTTGGGACCGCCCATCCTCTAAGGATCCGTTAAACTATTTACTATGTAGTATATTGCGCTATTATAATAGTGTCTATACTAAAATAAACATACTTTTAAATAGCGTTAAGGCTTTACATTTTCCACCTTAACACGTAATAGTCCCAGTAGTCCATCCAATATCATAGCTCCTCCTACTCGGGAAGCAACTAGAGGATACCACACGGGCTACGGGAGAAAACCAAACTCGTACAAGGCTCGATATGGTAGGTGACACGGCACAACTAGGCAATGCCAGGGTAGATATACCAATTGCTATCCGGACCGGTGGTAACGCGAAGCCGCAGCAACCGCCCACCTCGAACAACACTCCCAAATCAAGGGTGCACCCAAACAATCACATAAGCAATAGAATGGTATACGAAGAAGTGCGTTCGATCAGAGGAGCTACCTCATTAATCCGAGAATCGCTCCTGTTTTAGCCACCTTATGCCAACTCTCGGGAGTCGGGTCCACGTATATACCTTTCAAGAAACCGTCACCACCAACCTACTTCATTCTGGAAACTCCACCGCGTACACGGTTAGTCAAAGTGGTTTTCGGTATCGACAGAGAGTATGTCCATATCCGATCCCGGTCTCTTTGCCAACCAAACGTTATTATAACCCGTGGCCATTTTTAAAGCAGTTTATACTTTAAAACCAGAATAAACATTTCCATTTCAAAACTATAAATACGATATCATTTTAAAACCCAAAACAATATGATATCGTTATCTTCAAATATAATTCTTTTCCAAAACCATACTGTTTAAAATTTATAATATATGGAAACCAAGTATCTGGATTATATCTTCAAAAGATAATATATTGGAAATTTTACTTTAAAACCATAACTCCCAAACAATATGGTTTGGACATTCAACGGTATATATATAAATGGGTTAACTTTATGGTTACTTTGTAAAGAAGATAATTTACATAGCTTCACAAATATATTTCTTTATTTAAAGTTTAACCATAATTTAAATATCCCTTTATGTTCCCAAAACCATTTCAATTTCTATATATATCCAATTGGAGTATTTACTATTCAAAACTAAGTTTGGGTTTTATTCTTTCACAAATCAATGTTTTATCGTTTTTTTTTTTTGTCTTGAATATTCCCAAAATTTCCATAAATAAAACTCCAATTTTTAGCTATTTAATAATTTCAAAATTTACTTAATACCAGAATATTTATCTTTAATTTATTAAGAAAAATCCAGTTATAAATATTATGTCTTAAGCTTTTCCAAACTTAAGATAAAATAAAATTTATCAAATTCCATAAATTTTTAAAGCAATCAAATTCTAGATTCCATAGCACTTAGGAAATGCTACCTAAAGTTATGGGTAAACTAGTCCAATTTCAAAAGAGACAGCATTTAAATGCTGTAATAGATTGTTTAACTTAATAAATATTTCCAAGTATAACTTATTTATTTATATATATTTCTTATCTGAAATCTTATTCTTTCAAAATCCTGAATTTCCAAAATAAGTTATATTCCAAATTTCATTCAAATATTTATTTATTTATATTTAGCTTATTCAAAAAAACCAATATAAAAATCCTTTAAAGATATTAAATCAAATATTTAACTTCCAGAATAAATTTTAAATATTTCAAAAATATTATAAGGACCACGGGCCTGTATATAGTTTTCTAGCCTAGGTCAAGTGATACGGATTTATATCATTTCAATCCGTAATTTATAAATACCCCGGGTTCTATCATTTCAAACCCGCAATCCCAAGTTTAACAGTTTAGCAGTTAACAGCATAATTTAACAATAATAATCATTTAGGCCTATCATTTCAGCCCATAACAATCTAAATTTAACAGGGAACTTGCAGTGGTGATTTAAGCAGTAAATAGACAATAACATAATATACTGCAGATATAATACAATATATAAATAACTGATGAGGTGTCAATTCAAATGGGGTCCATCATGCTATATTACACTACAGACAGATAATAGTGAAATACAATTTTACACATACACTTGCAATAATTTACTAAAATATAAATACGTATGTCTGGTGAGAAATACTCACCTGGAAGTGGCAGAAAAATTGAATTTCAAAACGACAATTCACTGGTAAAGGCTGACAGAGGGTAACGATCAAAATTCCTCGGATGTCGCCTAGATTCAAATCTAGAACAAAAGTAGAAATATAGAATACGCGACTTTAGAATTTTCGGTCAAAGAAAAAATTAAAATAGGACAAGAATTGTTTTGATTTGCTCGACCACTCCACCATGTAACATGCCCAAAATATACCCCAAAACGTGAATTGTGCTAACGCTAAAATTTTTGACAAAACTTCCTAAAGGCCGACTAAGCAATATGGGGATGTTTTCCTACTCTATGTCGTGATATATACATTGTACACGTGCACACTTGTATCTCTCTTACTCACGTACATGAACTCATGCCAACACATATTTACTACTGTAAATAAATTTGCCTAACTTCCAATCTCCAAAATTTAAACTTCCTGTTCCTAACAAAATGGACACAGACCATTCACATTTTCCTTCTGCCTTATTTTCCTTCTCTATATCATATTCTTTTATCCATGCAAAAATATGAACGCATGCAACTCATATCCTCTAATATTTAAACCTTAGATTCCATCTTTTATCACCTCCCTCCCCCAGTTTTCATATCAGCTTTTACCTTTTCATAATACTTTCAGACTTACAAAAATATAAGTTCAGACAGAACCCCATCATAAACTATTCCGAGTCAAGGACAAGGTTACTTCGAGAAAACATGTGCTTGCTTCGAGCAAACTAGGTAGTTGCTCCGAGCAAATCTATAAAACTCCGAGACATCTGACATGCACACACGCAACATTAAATCAAAACTCCTCCCTCTTTCTCTTCTACCATCAGTGCTACCTACTTCCTCCAGACACTCATGTCCCTGAACTTCCATACTTTATGTATGCATCCTTCTTCATTGCTTTAGCATAGAATTATTTTCTTAAGTCTTCTCATTCCACTTCCCAGACTTCCCCATAATAACAACTCACGCACCATCTCTCTGTATATATTGAGACTGCTTCTACTACAGTCAGGGCTTGGTTAAAACTGGGTGTATGCTCACTGATACAACTATGTGCAACAAACTCTCTCATCTCACATATCCTCCTCTGCCCATTATCTCATCACTTATTTCGTTTCCCAGCCTATTCCTATCCACTTCTAATTTCGTTTAACTCAGTTTTACATCATATCTTAACACATCTTATATTTAACTTTCCAGACTGAAACTTGAATCAACATCTACCCCCCCCCCCCCTTACTTCTATTTACTAGCATCAAACAACTCAGCTCTTCACTAAACAAATCAGTGATCCATATAAAGGTAAGGTGGGACAGGCATAAGCACAGGTGGTCATGGCCGAGCAAGTGCCAAAGAAAAAAGAAAGGAGACTGAAAGAATCAAAAGAAACAAGGTGAAATATTACCTGATCTGGATTCACGAGAAGAAGCAGAGAAGTTGAGATCCAGAAAACAAAAGATGAATGAAGTGGGAAAATATATAGGCAGTATGAGGAGGGGTGAAAGGAATGTCATATCAGTTTCTTCAGCCTCTGATGTTCATTCGTTACAAAATCTGAGTCGCGTGATTTGTGAGCAATTGAAAGGTTTGCATACATAGTGGTTTGAATGTAAACTGCTGGCGAAATCAAAGGGGAAAAATAAATATATGACAGTTATATTTCTTGCGTGATTCTTGGATAAGCTGTTGGAAGCAGAGAAGGGGAAAGGTGATTATGAATGCATGCATCCGTTATATTGGTGATCATGAATGCATGATATACTCATCAGTTGTAAAAGGATACCTGATTTTGTATTAATCAAAGGAGGTCGAAACTTGTTGATAAATTTAAAAACCAGCTTAATTGTGTGATATAAGACTGGATATAACGTTTGTACGTTATATTATGCTCATCTCATTTCTTTTATACATTTTGATTCTTAGTTTTGGAGACAATATATGAAACGGTAGATTTTTGTGTAAGTTTATAGGACAAAAGTATACGATTTAAATTTAAACCAAACTGTCAGTTAAAATAACGTAACGTTAGCCAAAAATCTCTGACTGGTATTTTTCTTCAAAAAAGTTCGAAAATATGATTTTTACACTACGTTAAACAGACGCAGTCTAAAACATCAAAAATTTTCATAAAAATAACATTTTAAAAACACACGTTTTATTACGTTGCTTATACCGTAAAATTGACGCGTCTTTTAATAGCGAAATTTAACAGTTCAAAAATAGCTTAAATTTTCACAGTTATTATTTAATTTTATTGACATATACAATTTTATAAAATATATCTCTAAATTATATAATTAAACTATATTGTTAAACACAATTTATATAAAATATATTTCAAAATTAAATATTTAAAATAAAATAGATAGCTAAAACTAGGGCTGTTACAGAATGGTTAACCGCAAGTGGTCAACCCCCCAATACACAGCGGTCGACCGATCAGGTTATACCAGCTAGGGTTTGTGCTAGCCAACTGCCTGGATTTAATTGCATATCTTTTCTTAGTGGTGAAGTATATGATTAGCGATTTGGATTAAAATAAATATTCTCCAAAAGTGAATCAATGGCCCATATTAGTTTGAGCCCTTATAAATAGAATATTACTGAAAACCCTAATTCACAAAGTAAGTATGCTCCTCACTCAAAGCTGAAACTCTCTAAACCCTCTTCACTCTCAACTCACAACTTCTTCAAATTAAAGTAAAAATAAAAGTAGAGAAATTAATAAGGTCAAACCAAGCGAAGAACTAATAAACGAGGAAGAGATTTCCGAACATGATTCGAAGGGCAGAGCTTGGATTTGATGTGAGTGGGTTCACTTCTAATAAGATGATTACATACAGTTAATTTTAGTATGCTCTATCTAATCTATGTTGTTAGATATCAAAATTGGAAATTTAAATGTTATTTTATGAATAAGATTTCCCCTTCCTAACTAGATCTGTCAACATAAATATGTAAATTAATAATTTGATGTAACATGTTGATGTTAGTGCTAACCATAAGTTAAAACTGGTTACTGTAGATTGAAATTGAATATACTGTGAATGAACATGAACATGAATTTGGACAAATAAAAATTTAGGATTCACAAATTATGGATTTTATATAAATTAGGGTTTTTGTGAAACAAGTTGTTGGATTTGAATCAAGACGTTAATTAATAAAATTTCACACTACAATTAACGCACAAATTAAAAAACCCAAAATACCTGTGACCAGTCGATCGCACTCACTAGAGCAGTCGGTTGCTCCAGTACCAGCGGTCGACCTATTGGTGTTTCCAGAATGCAATATGAACCTCCGTTGTGGCCCAAGTTATAAATAAAATAGTTACTACTCTGTGTGTATACATAAATATATATATATATATATACATACATATATATATATGGATGTTAGTATAATACATATATATACACACACACACACAGATATATATATATATATATGGATGTTAGTATAAGTAGGGAAGCTAGTTCCCTGTGAAACGACACTAGGACATTGTGTGGTGAGATAAATGCTATTTATCCAGAAGGGTCGATATTTGATTAGGGTAATATTCAATTGCATATTACACTCACAGAAGGTTCTATGGTGGACGTGAAACACTGAGGATGATGCTTGATGAAGTGTGTTGTGCGGCACAAAGAGAGTTCCTTGGTATTCACGGATGATGGCATAGTGATAGTGTGTTGTTATTGAATCTCGACATGTGAAATAAGGGCGTTACGTTAGCATTGAGAAGCGGACACAGATGCAAATGTTGAGATGCTTTGGCGAGTCGGCGTTGCGGGCTCTCCTTCAATGCGTAACTAGGGTACGTGTAGTCGTAATTCTAAGAAACTTAGTCGCATGGTAGAAATTATGGTGAAACCTATGTTGGAATAGTTACGTATAATCATACTGTGGGAAACTGTAGGGTAATCTTATGTCAAATAGTTTCAGTAGTTATTAGCCGATCATTAGTTGTCTTAAGGTTCGAGTAGTTGTTCGACTCTTAGTATAAGCTGGCACAAGTAGTTAGCATATGTATTTGTTGAGTTAAACCCATAAAGTAAAGAAAACAAGTAACCCACAAACACTTGTCAGACATTCTAGATCGCATAGAGTATTACAAAAGTCAATCGCATGTGACTACCATATATTAATGATGTACTCATTCACCAAACTTTTGTCGGACTCGCCGCTTTTCCTTTTTTTCTCACCACGGGAGGATAGAGCTGCAGTTGATAAGCACGAGATTAGTACGTGGAGAGGCTAGCTCATCATTGAAGTTGCTTGTCATTTTATATTACTTTCCATGTAATTATCTATCTAATTTAGTACTTAGTATTTATTAGACTATGTATCGTATTTCTGTGTAGGTGGATTTGACTACGTACTATTTTCTAAGACCGTGTTTTAAGATATTTTAAAATAGTTGTTTTTTATATTTATATTTTGTTATCTTAAGCTATGAGATCTGAAATTGTAGAATGTCTTAGATCATATTTTTTCACACTTTATCTCTATAATGTTTTAAAAATCCCGACAGCTTATACTTTCTAGCACCGACGCGAGTCCAAAAGTCACCCTAGACTTTGGATTGATGTGTCAGGAGGTGCGGATTGTATCAATTAGTATCAAAGCTTAGATTTGACACCAGCAATTGACAGATTGATTGGGACCAGTCGACTGATTAGGTTATATCAGCTAGGCTTTGAGTTAGCCAACGTCCCGAATTTAATTATATATCTTTTCTTAGCAGCGAAGTATATGGTTAGCGATCAGGGGTAAAATAAATATGCTCCAATAGTGAATCAACGATCCATATTTGTTTGAGGCCTTATAAATAGAATGTTAGTGAAAACCCTAATTTACAAAGTAACTATGCTCCTCTCTCAAAGTTGAAACTCTCTAAACCCTCTTCACTCTTAACATACAAAAATTTTAAATAAAAACAAAAATAGAGAAATTAAGAAGGTCAAATCAAGAGAAGAACTAACGAACGAGGAAGAGATTTCCAGACGTGATTAGAAAAGAAGATCTAGGATCTGAGGTGAGTGGGTTCATTTTTTATGAGATGAATAAATACGGTTAATTTTAGTATATCCAATTTAATCTAGGTTTTAGAAATCAAACTGGTAATACTGTTTAATTAAATTGAAATTTTAATTGTTATTATATGAATATGATTTCTCTTTCCTAACCTAGATCTTTCAAAATAAATCTTTTAATTAATATTTTGATGCAACTTGTTGATGTTAGTGCTAACCCTAGGTTAAAACTGGTTACGGTAAATTGAAATTGAAATACTGTAAATGAACTTGAACATGAATTTGGACAAATAAAAACGTGAGATTCACAAATTATGTGTTTTATGTAAATTAGGGTTTCTATAAAACAAATTATTAGAATTTGAATTAAGATGTTGATTAGTAAAATTTCACACTGCAATTAACGCTCAAATAAAAACCTAAATACTATGATCCATCGACCACACTCACTGGAGCGGTTAATAACAAAAGAATCGACAACTTCAGCAACAGCGGTCAACCGGTTGACGTTTCCATAATGCAATATTAACCTCGGCCTAAGGCCCAGGTTATAAATAAAATAGTTACTAGAGTGTGTATGCGTGTGTGTGCGTGTGTGTGTGTATATATATGTGTGTGTGTGCATGATTTTATAAGAAGGAAAGCTAGTTCCCTATGAGGCGACACTAGGACGTTGCGGGGCTGGGTAAAAGCTATTTCTCCGACAGGGTCGATATTCGACTAACGGCGATTCAATCGCAAATTACACTCTTTGTATCTGTAATGTTTTAAAAATCCCAACCGCTTGTACTTCATAACACCGACATGAGTCCGGAAGTCACCTTAGGTTTTGGATCGGTGTAACAACCCATAAATTTTACGATTATATATTTAAATGTTATTTAAATATAGCATCGTTAGTTGAATTTAAAAGTATGAAACGTGACTTTTTATAAACAGTCAAACCTGGACTCGAGACCACTTCCATTGATTTTAAAATGACGTTTACAACTTGTTTAAGTATAAACATCGATATGTTTGGAGTTGATTAGGATTTTGGTATTTTCATTTGGGCTTTGAGTTAGGTTCTAGCCCACTAATCCAACAAGAGAACCCAAACCTTCTACCAAATACCTCCCACTCCACACCTCTTCATTCATTCCATTTCTAATTTCCTAATATACTCAAGCCTAGGAAAAATGTTGGGAAAAGGAAACTAAATTCCTAAGCCCTAGTTCTCTTAGGAAATTCACATTCAAGTTCCAAAATCAAGGAAAAGCTTAGGTAAGCATCCTATTCATCTTCTCCATCTCAATCCCTACTCAATTATTGATTTTTCCTATAACCTAACTTAGGAATTTTTTTTGCATTTGATAATATATTGAAGATTCTAGAGGTGTAGCGAAGAGCAATTGGTCTTGCTTTGTTTTAGAGCTTCTCATTCTTTATTTTTAATTTTAAAGGTGAGTTTTTGAACTCACATCTATGTCTATAGCTTTCATTGTTGTTAAGTATGAATTCCTAACACTATAGCTTTCATTGTTGTTAAGTATGAATTCCTAACATTTATTTCATGTTCAATTGCTTTTGATTTGAATTGGTTTGGTGAATTTTTCAATTTTTTGGTTTTTGAAGTCAAAATTTATGAAAATCCTACTATGGATGTCTGGACGTGTTATTTGGGGTGTATCAAAGAGTCTATAGGACTGGATTATCGCCTGGCATAAATCCCTAGCATCAATCACTCGTCTGATCGCCTCCGAATTGATTTGGTCATCATTGGCCTAGGTAAATTCTGCCCAGGCCCAGGCAACCAAACGTCTGGTTGAAATTTCCAAACGTCTAGCAAGACTTCTGGAAAAATTATAAAAATGAAAAAATAAAATAAAATGGCAGAGCCTAGGGTCAGACGTCTGGTCAAACCAACAGATGTCTGGTCCTGTTGAATTTTGCCCATTTGCCTATTTTTGAGTGGATTTCCAATTTTTATAGATCTTTGACTATTCGAATAGCTATTATCAATAAATACGAACTTTGATGACTTCTTTTCTAGATTTTTGGTGTTTCCGTTTAATGGTTTTGATATCGATTTCCATGGTTTTGATTCACGTTATTGAAATGTTGAATTTTGGTGATAGATTGTTTTTACAATCATTTCTGTGATTTGTCACTTTAAAATACAAAGGTTTCTATACCAGTAGTAAATACTCAAACTCTTTCACAAAAATGATTTGAACATTACTTTTAATAAAAAAACTCATTTTTAAAACCATTTTCCAACCTATTAGCATATACAAACCTTTAGCTCATTCATATGAGAAATCCAATTAGACAACTTAGCAAAACAAGCAGTATGAAATGCTTGCGTTTACTTCGTTGGTTAATTCTTAACTTGTTCGATTGAAATCTTATAACAATCATCGAGTGGAAATCTACAGTTTATTCGTAAATATTAAGTTAAGCCGGTGGTTATGGGACATGAAGCCAAACTCATTTATTTACTAACTTGGAGTAATTTACACTTATTGATCTATGGTGATCGTTCTGTGGAGTTTTGGCTCAATTTGGTGGGGTAGCGACCCATGGTCTTTTGACCGATCGTGGAGCAATCGGCTCAATGAGTTGATGCATGGGGCATTTCTTATTAGGTGCGTTGATGTTCGGCTCAATAAGTCTGTGCATGGGGCGTATCTTTTTAGGTGCATCGATGTTTGGTTGTGCATGGGGCGTATCTTCTTAGGTACATCGATGTTTGACTGTGCATGAGGCGTATCTTTTCAGGTGCGTCAATGTTCGACTCATTCGTCCCCAAGGGATGACTGTACCCCGTATTTTTATGGGTTAGCGACCCATGGAATAGCATCCCGTTTATGATACATGTATTGGTGAGTTTTCATGCTCCTGTTTGTGATAAGCCTCTCCTTTAGTGTTTACTGGATTCTAATTGTTGATTTCTAGAATTTGTGTTTCACCAATTTTTTTTATTTCCATTGATATGATTTGTCAATATTTGAGGTTTCGTGAATAAGTTAAAGAATATGATATTCTTTTTGGGTGTTTGAGAAAATTTGAGATATTGTATGATTTTCATTGTTGCCAAATATATACTTGTCACAATATAGAATTATTAATATTGTACATTTTTGTCATATCTCTTATCCTATCTCAATTTATATGATATTTATAACTAGACTGGTCCGTTTTTTATTTTCTTCTTAAAAAATACTCGGGTCGGACCGAGGCATTTCAGGTGCTTCCACTTGACTTCTTAGTAGGGACTAACTTTTGACTATTGGCTAACTACTTTAGCTTAGTAGTCTTTGTTTTTATACGTTCAAGATAGAGATTCTTTGATGTATACTTATTCTTTTATGTAATACATGTACCTATTCTTTTGGCTTGTAGTTAATCTTTTATGACCACTACTATGATGTTCATTTCTATGTGTAATATTCATATCTGTTTACGCCTTAGTGATATGAATATCTATGACTGATTTTGTGTTGTGCTTATTTTATATTGATTCCGAAGGCCACTTAGCCATTGCATAGTTGATTTGACTTTGGATTGGATATGTCGGATTTCCTCTTGAAATGAAATGCATGACATACCATCTGACATATCGGTTCTCACCCAAATCAATTATATAGTTGATCGCTTCTCAATAGCCTTATTCTTCATACTAATTGACCACATTACCCAGTAGTGTCCTTGGTTAGTGTGAGTATAGAGGTGGGGCGTCACAGCTTGGTATCAGAGCCAAACTTCGTAACAACATAGAATATTATGACAAGGATCAGTGTCCTAAGTCCCTCTTATGAATCATGCCTTAGGATTTAATTCGAGCCTTAAGACCATTTCTATCCTATTTTCTTTTACGATGTCTTATTTTATCAATCAAGTTTGTTTGATATTCATTCTGAGAATAACATGTTTCCTCTTCTTTCTTTCTTTCTTAAAGAAGAGAAATGGTTAGATCTGACCGTCCTAGCACCGGTCAATCCAGTGCTACTCCTCAAGATGGCGTATTCATGTCTACTCAATAGGTTTTGGATCTTGTAAAGAATGCCCAAGATGTCGGACCCATTCCTGAGCCTATTTATCCAAATTCTGGCTTTGCACGCTTATGAATTGATTATACCAATTTGGGTGGAAGGTCAGTCAAGGGTTCTGAAAGCGTTATAGAAGTCCAAGCTTAGCTTAGAATATGCGATCGCATCTTTTCTCGCATGAATTTTGTGGATCTACAATGAGTCCAAGTGACTTCTAGCTTGCTCCAAGAGAGAGCATTAGATTGTTATGAGCTTTTGATTTCGAAAATTGTTGCTGCGGATCTTACTTGGGAGCAATTTCGGAAAAGATTCGAGTTAAAGTCTGTGCCGGAAGTTGAAAAGGTAACTTTAGCCCGACTCTTTATTGACCTTGCTCAAGGTGAATCTTCTGTGACGGATTATGTTGCATCATTTGAATCCCTCTCTAAATATGGGGTCGAGTATATTAATACCCCATTGAAGAAGAATCAAAGTTTTATCTATGGTTTGAATAAGAACCTCAAAAAGGCTTTACTTTTGAAACTAAAAGTTCCTTTCGATAAGCTTGTAGATATCACTCTTCGACTTGAAGAGGCCAACAAAGAAAGTGATGGTGATGTTGGGGTGCCAAAAAGAACTTCAATAACAATAAGAAGAGGCATCCCAATAATAAGTTCAAACCTAATCCCAACAAAAAAGAGAAGCAAGCAACTTCGGTAGCAAAGACTCCTACCTGTAGTCGTGGAGAATGCTACAATCGTGGTTCTAAGGACAATTATGCAAATAGGTGGCAGAACCCCTTTATTGCCGCTATTGCAAACGTTAAGGTCATCATATATCTTCATATCCTAAACTTCAAAGTAAGAAAGAGGGAAAGCTAAATGTTGTGCAAGCCCCTAATAACACTTTTCTTGGTCAAGGTATTTCTCATTCTGTCCTTGATGGCATTATTATGTTTCGTAATCATCCTATTCGAATTATTTTTGATAAGGATACATCTCACTCTTTTATATCAAAAGAACTTGTTGATACTTTGTCTTTAAATGTTATGGGTTTAATGACTTCATTAAGAATTGCGAATCCGGTTTATGGATCCACAACACTCGGTTTATTTTGTAAGGATGTTGAAATTATTTATGTGAGTATGCGTCCCGTGCCCATTTTTATGTTATGTGTTACTTAAGTTTCGGAATGATTTTGGGAATGGATTGGCTTAATCGATATGAAGCCTACATCCTATGTCCCCAGAGGACTATCCATCTTCGACATCCCCAATCTATTAAGCATGACATCCTTATATTCTCTAAATCCGTATGATGACGACAGTGATGAGGAAGAAGTCATTTCCCTCATTCACGTTGTTCATGAATTTCTCGATATATTTCAAGCCATTTTAGGATTACCACTCAAGCAAGCAATTGAGTTCGGAATTAATCTAATCCTTGGAGCTCTACCTATCACTCGTCCCCCTTATCGTATGTCCAATAAGAAAAATGAGAAAATGCGTAAACAATTATCCGAATTGGAAACAAAGCAGTTTATTCGTTATAGCTCCTCTCCTTGGAGAGCTTCATCTATCTTTGTGAAGAAATCCGATGGTACGCTTAGACTTTGCGTTGACTACCGCAAGCTTAATGATCCCACCATTAAGAATAAATATCCCTTACCTCGGATTGACGATCTATTTGATCAACTTTGCGGTGCTAGAGTCTTTTCACAGTTAGACTTAGCAACCGGTTTCCATCAGCTTCGAATTGCAGAGGATAGTATTCCTTTGACATCGTTCCGTACTCATTATGGATCTTAATAATGGCTTGTTATGCCATTTGTTTTAATGAATGCTCTAGTCTATTTTGTTGACATTATGAATAGAGTTTTCAAAGACTTCCTCGATCAGTTTGTTCTCATCTTCATAGAAGATATTCTTGTTTATTCTAAACTGAGGAAGAGCATGAAAAACATCTTTGAATAGTGTTGGAAACCCTTAAGAGCAATAAAGTGAAAGCAAAATTTTATAAGTGCCACTTTTGGCAATCCCGTGTGAAATTTTTAGAACATATTATTTCTAAATCCAGAATTTCCATGGATCTTTCAAAGTTTGAGACGATTCAAAATTGAAAGAGACCGGAGAATGTGATAGAAATTCGTAGCTTTCATAGATTGACGGGCTATTACCATCGGTTCATAAAAGACTTTTCTAAAATTTTCGTACCTCTTACTAGTTTGACAAAGAAGTGAGTTAAGTACATTTAGTTAGACAAATGTGAAGCTGCTTTTCAAAAAAATAAAAGAACTTCTTTTCGATGCTTCGATTCTTATGGTTTCCGAAGGGAACCAAGACTTAGTTGTTTATACCGATGCTAGTCTTGTTGGTTTGGGAGCCGTTCTCATGCAAAAAGAACGTGTTATCGCTTATGCTTCTAGACAATTAGAGTCTGCCGAGACTAGATATGTCACTCACGATTTAGAGCTTGCGGCCATTGTTTTCACTCTTAGAATTTGACGTCGTTATCTTTTGGGAGAGAATTTTGTTCTCTACACCGATCATAAATCTTTGAAGTATTTGTCCTCTCAGAAGGAACTTAATTTGCGTCAACAACATTGGCTCGAATTCCTTACATCTTATAATCTTGGTATTCTTTATACTTCCAGAAAGGAAAATCGTGTTGCCGATGCCCTTAATCGTAAGCAAAAGGCGGTTTTTTCCATGATGATATCGAATGGAATGATCTCGAGACTTTGTCCACTTGTGAGATTCGAGATCCTAAATTTGATTCGTGTTCATCTCTTGTTTTATGTAGCCTTGAGGCTCGTCCTTCTTTTTAAGACCGCCTTGAAGCTCAAAGGCAAGATCCCGAATTGGCTCTTCTTAGCCAAAGTTATAGGGATAAAAATAAGGTAGATGGTTTAAAAGACTTTGAAATCGATGCTCATGGGGGCATTCGAAAATTTGATAGACTTATTATGTCAAATATTAGTGATCTTCGTAATGACATTTTAGAAGATTCTCATCGCTCTAAATTTACCATTCATCTCGATAGTAGTAAAATGTACGCGAGCATGAAACAACTTTATTATTGTGATGGAATTAAATCTGATATTGCTAACTTCATTAAGTGTTGCATGATTTTTCAACTCGTTAAGGTCGAGCATCAAAAGTCTGGTGGGTTATTGCAACCTTTAGGCATTTCCGTTTGGAAGTGGGATCAAATTTCCACGGACTTTATTGACAGTCTTCCCCGTTTTCGTTCGGGCTATGATAGTGTATGGGTGATAGTAGATAGACTTACAAAATCAGCTCATTTTTTCAGTTCGGTCCAACCGGACCGTACCTCTTTTGGCCAAACTCTGTGTTAAAGAAATTGTTAAATTGCATGGAGTTCCTACTTCTATTGTTAGTGATCGTGATCCATTATTTACTAGTGGATTTTGGAAAGGTCTTCAAAAAGCTTTGGGAACGAAGCTTAATTTTAGCACCGCTTATCATCCTCAGTTCGATGGACAAACAGAGCATGTGAATCAAACTCTTGAAGATCTTCATAATGTGTTCTTGATTTTGGTGCGAGTTAGGAAGATCATATTTTCCTTGTCGGGTTTTCTTACAATAATAGCTTCCAATCTAGTATTGGTATGGCACCTTTCGGGCCAATCTACGGAAGGCCATGCCGATCTCCTTCGTGTTGGCTTGAAGCGGATGAGAAGCTGGTTTTAGGTCTAGATTTTATTCGTGATTCCACAGAAAAGATTGACCTTATTTGTCATAGATGAAAGAAGCTCAAAGTAGACAAAAATCCTATGCTGATAACCGAAGGAGGAATTTATAATTTTCTGTAGGAGATTTGGTGTTCATTCGTGTTTCACCTATGAAGGGTGTTGTGCGTTTCAGTCGTTCGGGAAAATTAGCATCTCGATATATTGGCCTATTTCCCATCACCGAAAGCATCGGTTCCATGGCTTATCGTCTTTTATTACCTGCTCAATTTTCTGCTATTCATGATGTATTCCACGTTTCTCAACTACGGAAATGCTTTAGAGATTCTGATTCTATTCTTGAGTCCGGAGTTATTGAAGAAATTAAAGTTTCACCTCATTTGATTTATGAGAAACATCCTATTCACATCATTGGTACGGAGGTTAAACGCCTTCGTAATAAAGATTTTCCAATTATGAAAGTTCAATGGTCCGTAAATCATAAGAATTGTTCTTGGGAATCCAAAGTATTCATCGAACGAACACATCCTGATTTACTCTCTCGTGCTTCTTAAGGTGGACTTATCATTTTAATCTTCTTTTTATGTTATTATGCCACGAAATGGTTGTTACTTTTTATTACCTTCTTAAATATTGCGAGGACGCAATTTCTTTAAGGAGGAGAGTCTGTAATAACCTACATATTTTACGATTATATATTTAAATGTTTTATTTAAATCTAGCATCGTTAGTTGAATTTAAAGTCTGAAACGTGACTTTTTGTAAACAGTCGAATCCGGACTCGAGACCACTTCCATTGACATTTTTACAACTTGTTTAAGTATAAACATCGATGTGTTTGGAGTTGATTAGGATTTTGGTATTTTCATTTGGGTTTTGGGTTGGGTTCTAGCCCACTAACCCAACAAGAGAACCTAAACCTTCTATCAAATACCTCCCACTCTATTCCTCTTCATTTATTCCATTTCTAATTTCCTAATACACTCAAGCCCTAGGAAAAATGGTGGGAAGAGGAAACTAAATTCCTAGGTCATGGTTCTCTTAGGAAATTCAAATTCAAGTTCTAAAATCAAGAAAAAGCTAAGGTAAACATCATGTTCTCCATCTCAATCCCTCTTCAATTCTTGACTTTTCCTATAACTTAACTTAGACAAAACTTTGAATTTGATAATAGATTAAAGATTCTAGAGGTGTAGTGAAGATGAATTGGTCTTGCTTTGTTTTAAAGCTTCTCATTCGTTGTTTTTAAGTTTAAAGGTGAGTTCTTAAACTCACATCTATGTCCATAGCTTTCATTATTGTTATGTACGAACTCCTAACATCTATTTCATGTTCAGTTACTTTTGATTTGAACTGGTTTTTCCAATTTTGGTTTTTGAAGTCAAAATTTTTGAAAATCCTGCTATTGATGTTTGGGCATGTTATTTGTTGTGTATTGAAGATTCTATAGAACTGGATTGTCGCTTGGCATAAATCTCTAGCCTCCATCGCTTGTCTGATCGCCTCCGAATTGATTTGACCATCATTGGCCTAGGCAAATTCTAACCAAGCCCAGGCCCAAGCAACCAGGCGTCTGGTTGAAATTTCCAAACATCTGATGGGGGCTTTCAGAAAAATTATGAAAATGAAAAAATAAAATAAAATGGCAGAGCCTAGGGTAAGACGTCAGGTCAAACCGACCAGACGTCCGGTCATGTTGAATTTTTCCTATTTGCCTATTTTTGAGTAGATTTCTAATTTTTATCGATCTTTGACGATTCGAATAGCTATTGTCAATCCATACCGACTTTGATGACTTTTTTTGGGTTTTTGGTGTTCCCATTTGATGGATTTGATATCGATTTCCATGGTTTTGATTCACATTATTGAAATGTGGATTTTGACGATAGATTGTTTTTACAATCATTTTTGTGATTTGTCACTTTAAAATACAAAAGTTTCTATACTAGTAGTAAATACTCAAACTCTTTCACAAAAATGATTTCAACGTTACTTTTAATGCAAAACTCGCTTTTAAAACCGTTTTCCAACCTATTAGTATATACAAATCTTTACCTCATTCGCATGGGAAATCCAATTTAACGACTTAGCAAAACAAGTGGTATGAAATGCTTGCGTTTACTTCGTCGGTTAATTCTTGGACTTGTTCGATAGAAATCTCATGACAACTTTCGAGTGGAAATCTACAATTTGTTCGTAAATATTTAAATTAAACCAGTAGTTATGGGACATAAAGCTAAACTCATTTATTTACTAACTTGGTGTAATTTACACTTATTGATCTATAATGATCATTTTGTGGAGTTTCGGCTCAATTTGGTGGGGTAGCAACCCATGGTCTTTTGACCGTTCGTTGAGCAATCGGCTCAATGAGTCGGTGCATGGGGCTATCTTTTTAGGTGCGTCGATGTTCGGCTCAATAAGCCTGTGCATGTGACATATCATTTTAGGTGCGTCGATGTTTGGTTATGCATGAGGCGTATCTTTTTATGTGCGTCGATGTTCGGCACATTCGTCCCCCTTAGGGGCTGTACCCCGTATTTTTATGGGTTAGCGACCCATGGAATAGCGTCCCGTTTATGATACACGTGTTGGTGAGTTTTCATGCTCCCGTTTGTGATAGACCTCTCCCTTTGTGTTTCTGGATTCTAATTGTTGATTTCTATGATTTGTGTTTCACCAATTTTTGTGATTTGCACTGATATGCTTTGTCAATATTTGAGGTTTGGTGAATAAGCTAAAGAATATGATATTCTTTTTGGGTGTTTGAGAAAATTTGAGATATTGTATTATTTTCATTGTTGTCAAATATATACTTATCACAATATGGTATTATTGACATCGTATATTTTTGTCATATCTCTTATCCTATCTCATCTTATATGATATTTATAGTTGGACTGATCCGTTTATTATTTTTCTTCTTAAATAATACTCGGACCAGACCAAGATGTTTCACATGCTTTCACTTAACTTCTTAGCAGGGACTAACTTCTGACTTTTGGCTAACTACTTTAACTTAGTAGTTTTTGCTTTTACACATTCGAGATAGAGACTCTTTGATGTATACTTATTCTTTTGTGTAGTACATGTACCTATTCTTTTGGCTTGTAGTGGATCTTGTATGACTACTACTACGATGTTCATTTCTATGTGTTATATTCATTTCTGTTTACACCTTAGTGATATGAATATCTGTGACTGATTTTGTGTTGTGTTTATTTTATATTGAATCCGAAGGCAACTTAACCACTGTGTAGTAGATTGGAGTTTGGATTGGATATGTCAGATTTTCTCTTGAAATGAAATGCATGACATACTATCTGACATATCGGTTCTCTCTCAAATCAATTATACAGTTGGTCGCTCCTCGACGGGCTTATTCTTCGTACGAATTGGCGGCATTATCCAGTAATGTCCTTGGTTAGTGTGAGTATAGAGGTGGGGTGTCACAATTGGTATGTCGGAAGGTGAGGGTTATCGCATTTGAAGCCACTTGGTTCAATCTAGTTACATTTATTGATTAATCGAATTGCTCTAGTCTGATATTTTTAATCATATGTGAAATTCCAATTACGGTGGTACTGAACTTATGTATGAAGCTATGTAGTTAAAGCCCTGCAAAATCACCACTATAGCACATAGCACTCTCCAACTCCTACGATATTTCAATTTAGTACTATTAAACAGTAAATCCGCTTTAAGCCCCGCCTTTTTCCACTACATCCATTAAATCAAGGCTTTTTAGCACCCGCTTTAGCTATAATAATGTACAAAGGTTGGTCTGACTGGTTTTCTTTTAAATCAAGTCAATAAAGCTATGATAAATACCTAATTTTAAGGCATAAGCGCTCAATATAGGTTAGAAATCTATTGTAGCCATCAAATCTAGTCTGTAAAGCATGATATTCTTCGGTTTTGTTATATAAGATTGAAAAATATATTTTTTTCCACACAAATGATGTGAGAATGAGAATAAATTAACTTTAAATATTTGATTTTATATCTAATGAAGCATTTTGCACCACCACTATTTTTCGATATATCCCCACTGGATCCCCGTTATAACTTTTTGCACATCCACCACTGTACAACCGCTAAATGCTTTAGCCGTATAGGTATGAAGGAGGAAAATCTTCTCTTAAGTATTATTTCACTCATGTGTATCAAAACATACCCAATTATGGTTGTAATATGAACCACTATCACGTTTAAGGTTTCCACACATAAGAACGCAATACTCACAAATCGAAAGACTATTGCACATCATCATATAAGATATTCTATTTGACGCTGATACAGTAACCTATATAAGATTCTCGATGAGTCACTTTGTAGTTCTCCCAAACATCTACAAACCTATTGATGTCTCCAACAATCATGAGTAATTCACTGTCTCTCATATGGAAAACGTTATGTATACTAGCCTTTTCAATTTGCTGATATTGTGTTCTTGAAATATTGAATGATTAGGAATGTTTTAGGATAACTATGTATTATTATGATCCAATAACCATGGTTACGAACTATTACATAACTGTGTTTATATAAATGATTTGTTCTAGGGATTTCTACTTACGTATTACAACGTACTATTAACATTGTATATTTACGTATAATAGAAATAAAACCAAAAGCGTACATTCATATCAAACAAAATCTCTCATAAGAGTTAAGTAATCAAATTGCATAATTGCAAATAGATCATTCCCTTAACTTTGTCAATCACCTATTTGCACTTAGAGTCAATTATAGTGTTCTACGGTCATTCCTTTGATGATATTCGAGAAAGAGCCACAGTGAGTGAATCTTAAATACAATTCTCTATATCTACTAGTTCGACAACTTCTTCGCTAGTGAATAACTTTTTACCATGCGGTACTTATATAAATTATGTCTCGATCTCTTATTAGCTCTTCAATCTATAGTGATCTTATTGTTACAATAATTATAAATTGGCCTCGGAGAATCATTCCTAGCTCAAATCCATATTGTTTACAATGTAACATTATTCAAAGTGATGTACTTAGCCTTCATATTTGAATACACCACAACTTCTTGCCTGGAATACTCCCGACTTATAACCCCTTAATATTGGTGAACACGAACATCGAGATTGGTTTAATATCAATGTTACTTTGACATTCCAGTTAGAATATCCCTTTAGTAAAACGTTCGTTGTTTCCACATAGACATAAATCCCTAATATTTCGTAAATACGTGAGAACAACTAATTGTTACTTAATAACCTTTCCTTGAAACTGATTGATATTTATTTATTGCATCAAGTGCATAAGCAACACAGTCTAATACAAAACACAATGTATATGTTGGATCCTAGTGCTTCATAAAGAATTCTTCTTGTACACTCTCATTCATCATCGGTAGATGTGCATATCCTTTTTGATAAGATAATTCCACGTCGCAAAGGAACGTCTCCTTTCTTGAAGTTTTCCACATTAAGCATTTCGGTATGGAGTATACTTCAAGTGGGACAATTTGAACGTTCTTATTAATTGATCTTTATAGGTCTATATCAAATATATATATAATATGTCTCGTCTAGATCCGTCATTAATAAATTATTAGACGGTCATGCTTTAATTGACTGTAACATGGGTACACCATTACCAGTCGATAACATATTGTCTATATCCAGTATAAGAAACGTAATAAAACTTTTTTCTTCTTTCTTGTAAACAATCATGTTATAACCTTTGAAGTCACCTACTTCAATCCAATAGCATTTATCGATAAACGAAATTACTCTCGTTAAAGATTTATGATTTCGTGTCAAATTTTAGTTATGGTAACACTAACCCGTTTATACCGATGTAGACACGTCTTCAAAAGTGTTTCACTTCATGTGTCACGATACATACCTAAGTTTGATTGTAATGTGAACTAATATCATGTGATTGACCATAGCCAAAGTAGCCTACAAAATAGCCAGTTGTACATAAGATTCAAAGTTATCTCAAGTTGAATGACCATTGCATATCAACAAATAAAATCTTCTATTTGACTTTAGATAGAACCTATAAAAGACTAGTGAGTCATCATGAAACTTCAAAACAATCACACGTACATAATCTATTAACGTCTTCAACGATCATGAGTAATTCACTATTAATTATATGAACAGCGCTAATGTTGATATCTCATTCTTGAGATACCAAACGACTAAGAATATTTAAGAGTAAATGCTTATAATTACAATGCAATACTCATGGTTGCCAACCGTTTCACAACCGTGATGGTCTAGACGTTTTTCCTTGAGATTTCCACTTACATATTTTAATTCACTTTTAACATTGTATGTTTACATGTAAAAGAAATAAAACCAAGAACGTACTTTTATTTCAAACAAAATTTCTTACAAGAATTATTTTACGTAATCAAATGATACAATTAGTCTTAAGATTATATTCCGTACACAATTTCAGATTAAACTGTCATCTAAAGACATGCGCGGGCCTCACGTGTTTAATTACGCTTTTCATCCTACCTACGTAGTCACATATGTAGCAACTTGCCACAACACAGGTCCACCTATCATAACTACTCTATTTACTTCAAGACCCATTGAATTGAGTTATTGTAAGTGCTAACTACCCCCACATTCTGACACCTCTACTCACACCCATCTAAATACTTAACTCGGCTAGTCATACCCACCATTTTATTTTATATTTTTCCGCTTCAAACTGAGTCTCTTCCCAAAAAAACTCTCTAAAATTGATTTTCCTTCCAAACTCTCAAACCGTTCTTTCTTCAACCATCGTTTCTCTTTCTTCTCAGAAAACTTAATCTCGAATTCAAATTTCATCCAAATTTCTCGCAAGCAGTTGTTAATTCCTCAAATGTTGTAAATTTTCAAAGAGCTTTTGGGGTTTGGGTTTTGTTTTGGAAGAGTAGAAGAAAAGAAAGAAGAAGAAAAGAAAGTAAAGTCCCACATTGTAGAAAAGATGAGACTATACTTGTATAAGTATAGCTCTCTCAAGTGGATGTTGGGGCCTTGGGGCTCCCACAAGTTTGCTTTGTTGTGATGAGAGAAGTCATGCAACACCACACGCGCACCGCCGCCGTCCGTCCGACCGAACCGGGCCGGCCACGGGTTTCGGGTCTGAAAATATTTTTGGAACAAAATATGAACTGTAACGGGACAGATTTCGGCCCGTTAAGGACCCAAAACTGGAATTCAGAATTGAACCGTTGCTAACGGTCGCAACGCTTTACGAATGGACGCCTCTTCAACACTATAAATAGCAACGCCCAGAATCATTTCGTAACAGTTTTTCTATCCTCTTCTTCTTTCCTAACAGTTCTGCGACGCCATTAATCCGCTGCTCTGTTTTGTAACGCCTCCGAGGTGTTGCTAATTCAGAAACCATTGCAGAATTGTTCTCTTCTTCCTCTTCATTCTATTCCATATAAATTGCATCATCGGATACAGTTTCTGAAGTGTTCTTGGTCGGATCAAAGTCGTACAAACTTTGAATTCGATTACGCTGTTATAGGGCTTTATTGAATCCTGAAAGTCGATAGTTTGATAACCCATTTGTACCTAATGGGTTGAACTATTGTCTGAAAGAATCTATTCCATAGATCCTTGAAGTCGGAAGTACAGCATTGTTTTCTTTGAAAATTGCCATCAAATTCGTCTCGAACCACAAAATCCCAGAAAAAATTTCAGACAATAGCTTTCAACCATGGAAGGTTTGAGCGCTCTGCAAGTTATGAATCAGCATCTAACTCGATTGGAGCGTTTTGATGGCGACAATTTCACTCGTTGGCAAGAGACAATGAAATTTTTCCTGGTCACCGCCAAGTTGTTCTACATTTTGGAAGATAACTTGGAAGAAATCCCAAAGGAAACTGATAAAGATGATGATGCTCTAAAGGCTAAACGTGCAAAGCGTAAAGAGGACGATTTCCTATGCAGAGGCCATATTCAGAATGCGCTATCTACCCCAGTCTACAATGCTCATAGGAGCTTGAAAACTGCGAAGGCACTCTGGACTGCCCTGGAGAATAAGTAACGCATACCTGAGGCAAGTAATAAAAAGTTTCTTATTTCTAATTTTATGGATTTCAAAATGGTCACCAATAAATCCATAATTGGACAAGTAAGTGAAATTTTACTGTTGGTGAATCAACTTAAAGATGCTGGAATTGATCTCCCTGAATCTTTTTTTACTGTTGGTGAATCAACTTAAAGATGCTGGAATTGATCTCCCTGAATCTTTTGTTGTTGGGGTTATAATTTCTAGACATCCACATAGTTGGAATGATTATAAGAAAAATATGAAACATGCGAAAACAGATTATAATTTAGACGGTTTGCAGCGTCATCTTCGTATTAAAGAAGACTCTCGTAAATGCGATCTAGATGATAATCCGCAAACTGAGTCTCATTCTAAGGCAAATAATGTTGAAATTACTGATAAATTAAAGCCAAAGAATGAGACACGTTTTAAGAAGAAAAATCATTCCAAAACCAACAACAAAAAGAAAGGTGCTTGTTATTTTTGTAACAAGCCCGGCCACTATGCCCGAGACTGCCGTCTGCAGAAGAGACAACAAAAAGTGAATGTGGTCGAAGACTCGCTTGTGCTTGTAGTGCAAGAGGCAAACTCCGTTAGTGGCAATGATAATGATTGGTGGTTCGATACTGGAGCAACCATTCACATTTGCAAAGACCGTAATCTTTTCAAGAGTTACGAAGAAAATAAAGGAGAAGCCGACGAAGTTACTGGAGCAAATAAGTTTCCAAGTAAAGTTCTGGGAAAAGGCACTATAGAACTTCCTCTCACCTCTGGAAAAGTTCTTACATTAGTCAATGTATTTTATGTACCTGATATGTGTAAGAATTTGGTCTCTGGATACCTTCTTAACAAAGGAGGATTCAAGATGGTGTATGAGTCTGATAAGCTAGTATTGTCTAAGAATGGTAAATTCATTGGACAGGGATACTCTTGTAACGGCATGATTCAGTTGAATCTGATAAAGAAATCTTCTGTTTATATTGTTGATTCTATTCATTTATGGCATGGTAGATTAGGACATGTGAATTATAAATCCATTAAGAATATGAATAAATTAGGATTAATTTCTGATTGTGATTTTGATACCATCTCTAAATGTGAAATATGTATTCAAGCAAAAATACACCGGAAATCCTTTAAATCCGTAAAAAGGAAAACTGGTTTGCTTGATTTGGTATATAGTGATGTGGGTGACTTAAAAAGTCATATCACCTATGGTGGTAACCAATACTATATAACATTCATTGATGATTATACAAGATATGCATATGTATATCTAATGAAAACTAAAGATGAGGCTTTTGATAAATTCAAATTTTACAAAGCAGAAGTCGAGACACAATTAGGAGTTAAAATTAAATATTACATTCAGATCGTGGTGGTGAATATTTCTCAAATGAATTCACCTTGTTTTGTAAACAACAAAGTATAATTCACCAATGTACTGCTCCATATACACCACAACAAAATGGTGTTGCTGAAAGGAAAAATAGAACTTTAGTAGAAATGGTTAATGCCATGCTCATAAGTTCTAATTTACCTTATAACCTATGGGGTGATGCTATGTTATCTGCATGTTATATTTTAAATCGAGTACCACTCAAAAAGAATAATATTTCTCCTTATGAATTATGGTTTAATAGAAAACCTAACCTAACTAGACTTAAAGTTTGGGGTTGCTAGCATATGTTAGAAAACCAGACACTAAACGACCAAAGTTAGGAAATAGAGCATTTAAATGTGTATTCATAGGATATTCACTTAAAAGTATAACTTATAGATTTCTTATTCTTGACACCCTATGTAACATCCCGCCTTTTCGCACACTTTAAAACGACACACGTGCCAATTCAAAGCATACGCAAGGACGGAGTGTTATGAGGTAGATCAGAAAAACAGAGAAGGAATAAAACAAAATAGAATCTCACAGCGGAAGGATAAAATATAATAATAAATATACAGTTCAAACAGTTTACAAAACAGTTATTTCACTTATACAATGAACATCAGAGTTACACATACCAATACAACAATGCAGTGGAATATAAAGAGTGTGTGGTGCAATACTATATATAAAATAATGCTGAATCTTCGTCTTCGTCCTCCAAGCTAAATCTGCTATCCTGAAATGCTCGGACTGACCCGAGCGAATTTGAAAAGACAAAAACACTCGAGTCAGACTAGAATATCTTATGTGAGTTAAATAAACAGAAATAAATATGAGTACAGTAACTCAAGAGATGCTCGGGATTTACATCTCCTAAGGATCCGTTAAACTATTTACTATGTAGTATATTGCGCTATTATAATAGTGTCTATTTATAAAATAAACTTACTTTTAAATAGCGCTAAGGCTTTACATTTTCCACCTTAACACGTAAAATGCCAATAGTCTATACAGTACCGTAATACCTCCTGATCGGGAAGCTACCAGAGGATACTCCATAGGTACGACACAAATAGAAACTCGTAGTAAAGGCTCGATATGGTAGGTGACACGGCTCAACTAGGCAATGCCAGGGTAGATATACCAATTGCTATCCAGGCTGGTGGAAACGCGTAGCCGCAGTTACCGCCCACCTCGGACTAACTCCCCAAAATCAAAATATAGAAGTGGCCACTGAATCAAATCCAAGTCAAAGTATAATATCGAAGAGGAGCGTCCGATCAGAGGAATGACCTCATTGGCCTGAGAATCGCTCCTGTTTTAGCCACCTTATGCCAACTCACGGGAGTTGGGTCCACGTATTTACCTTACAGGAAACGTCGCCACCACCTACTTCATTCTGGAATCTCCACCGCGTACACGGTTAGTCAAAGTGGTTTTCGGTATCGACAGAGAGTATGTCCATATCCGATCCCGGTCTCTTTGCCAACCAATCGTTATTATAACACCGCGGTTATTTAAAAACAGTTTATACTTTAAAACCAGAATATAATCCCTTTCAAAACCATAATATTACGATATCATTTCTTCTTTAAAAACACAAACAATTTATTTTCATATTATTTTATAAATGCCCAAATCAATGATATCGTTTCCCAAATAAAATTTTCCTTTCCAAAAATTATGTCACTTTTTATTATTTAATATCCCATGTAACCAATATTTTGTTTGTAACTTTCAACATAATTCTTCGAAAATCCATAGTATTTTAAAACCATTATTTTCAAAACTAAATGGTTTGGATATTCAACGGTATGCGAATTAAAAAGGTTTAACTTTACTGTTGCTTTATAAAGAATAAATTACATGGCTTTCCAAATATTTCTTGTTTTAAAGTTAAACCAAAATCCAAAATATTACTTCAAGTCCCAAAACCATTTCAATTTTATATATATTTATATCCATTTTTGAGCATTAATATTTCAACTAAAGTTGGATTTTATCCTTTCAAAATCAATATTCTATTAATTAATCTTGACCATTCACATAAAATCCATAATTAATAAGACTTCAATTTCTAGTAAAATATATATATATATATATAGAATTTTTCCACTTCAAATTATACTAGAATATCCATTTCTATTTATTTTGGGAAAATCCAATTACAAATATCATATCTTAAAATTTTCAACTTTACATTTAAACATAGGATATAAATTTACCGAACTCCATTTTCTAAATTTCTTCCATTTTCAATAAAGAAATTTATATTCCTTTTAATTTCAAAATTTCAACTTCATAGGTATATAAATATGGAATAAAATATTTATACAATATAAATTTAAGATTTATAGACCGTATTCAATCCAAACCATAGAAATCACATTAAAATAGTTATATATAGACCGCGGTGCCTGTATATAATTTTCTATCCTATGGTCAAGTGATACGGATATTTATCATTTCAATCCGCAATTTAAAAAAATAAAACTTTGCGGTTTTATCATTTCAAACCACAATCCCGAATGAAATGTAAAATGTATGCTAACTTGCAGTTTAATGATATCAAATAAAACATCCATTCAACAACACATCCATCATCCAGTCACAAACATCAAGCAATATCAACCAATAACAAAATATGTTTGGGAATATACAACAGGTAATAATTGGCAGTTTAATTCAAATTATATTTATCAACTATAAATCTAACAGTTTATTTTCAGTGATAATTGACATAACTGTTAACTAGCAGTTCTTATGCAAACAATAATTTCTAACAGCCAATTAATACGCAATCAATCAATTTAATTAACAGCTAAATTCAAAAAAATGCAATTCAACAGATATGGGTGAAATAACATGCCAAAAGCTCATAAATAAATTTCTATTCATTTCTAAAATTTATTTAACAAACATAAAAGCTTCTAGTAATTGTGAGTGAGTTAAAACACTCACCTTTTGAATTTAAATCGAATTTAAATACGATTTAAACCCAAAAATTCGCCCGTCTCGGAATTCGTCCAAACTAGCGTCATCAAGTCCGGAATTAAATTACGATCCTAACAAAAAAAAATCGTGTGAATCCGACTTCGTACGAGAAAGTTATGCTAATTATTGTGATTGAATTACAAAATAAAATTAAACAAAACAAACTCACATCTATACTCTTGCCACGTCACTAAGGGAATTAGGAAATCCGAACTCACGCAATCAGGCAATCCAGAACGCACGAACAAAACGAACCCATCTTCATGCATTTGACCTACCTTTGACCATCTGCCACGTCCACCACCGACCACCAGAGGACCGCCGACCACCATCATGAACTCGCCTGCGCCTCCTCCTCCTGCCTACGTGGGCGCGGCACCCCCTAGTGCTCGCCCAAAGCCAGCCGCCGCCCCCCAAATCAGTGAGCTGAAACCCTAATCGAATTAAAGCCGTCGATCCAACCATCGAAACGCCAAACAAAATACATAGATGCGCTCCCCATCGTCCATACTACAATACCCAGAAACAGAATTCCGATCAGACGAAGTTTTGTGCGACGATGATGAACGGTTTTGGGGCTGTTTGAATTTATTCTGGATGAACGACAGCTCCAATTGAAAAATGAATTACACCATGAGATTACGCGTATCGAATACTTCAACATATAATTTTTTGAGAATTTTCTGAGGTGTTTGAAATTTCACTGAATTTTGCAAATTGAAACTGGATCTGAGATGTATACATTGAGGAAGAAAGAAGGTTGAAGAAAATGAACGTACAGCAAATGAAAACGAAAGGAGCTAGGGTTTATAACTGTATATTTATAGATAGGCTAGAGATAGGGTAGATAGGCTGTAGAATGAACGTGCGTGACAAATTATGGCCCAAAAAGCGCGCTATGCCTCCGGAGTCGAATTTATTAAATCTATATATCCAAATAGGTATTTTAAAATATTCTTAACGCGATGGAAAAAGTTTCACGTCCAAATTTGATCGTATGAAGAAGTTATGCTGAAAATAAGATTTCCAAATTGATTTCAAATTGATTTTTAATAAAATTGATTTCAAGGCGTTTCGCGTCCGTACGATCAAACGACAAGTCCGATCGATACGAAACTTGAAACTCTATTATAATTCACCGATACGGATCCGATGAAACTGGTTTCGTCGAAATCCGAGTCCGTGACAAAAATGGCTATTTTTAATATTTATTAAATCAATTAAATAAATCATAAAAATCCAATTTTATTTTTCAACCTCTAATATTGGCCAAATTTCATTACTTATAAAAATTCAATCAGTTCCACATGATTTACCAAACTTGGATGTGAATTAAAATCTATCAGTATATAAATTTGCAGTGTTAATATCTGCACTTTCTTATTAATTGGGAATTATAAATTATATTCTAAAACTCAATTATTAAAGCTTATATTCTTATACTCTCAACAAAAATCCAATTAGGTAAATAGATTTGATTTCCATTCCAACTCATGATTGCAAATAAACTTTTACCATATATTAAATTTCAAATTATTAATAAACTTTATTCCCATTTATCCGCCTTAATTTATTTAAGGCAACCTTACATTAATATCTATTGCTATGGTTTCAAATTATTATTCCCTCCTTTTCTTAACTATTATCAATTCCAATCTTAATGAATTCAATATTATAAGTTTGATAAATCTATTAAATTCACTCAATTGTTTACAAATTCCATTTTAAATTCAATAACGTAATAATTAACGTTAGAATCCGTTTTATTATGCATAAATTCCAAATTTTACTGTCCCAAATTATCTTCTTTTCATTCATATCAATTGTCAATTTCATAAGAAAAATTAACATTTGGTTCATACCTTTTTACAAATAACTCCAATTTCTTCCAAATAATAATTACATAAACTATTTAATATTAAATCCATTAAATTGCAATAAATTCAATTGATTGCAAACAAATTTGGATTTTTATTTGGTTATATACAAAATTTCCGTTATCACTTACCTAACAAAGTTATTATCACTTATGATCTCATTGCATTCACATTTTCACATTTCCACTTACTGATTTCTTTACTTTATTCTACATAATTTATTACAAATGGGATTTTCTTTGGTTTTCATCTTATCTGTATTTAACGTTTCTCAATCACCAATTATTTCACTTTAATTGCGGTAAATTGGCGGATAAATTGAATAAATTCCCAAAATTTAAAATAACAAGAAACAAGAATAGGTAACATACAATAGTCGTTAAATCTAAATTCTAGTCACCTAAATAGGCTTTTATTACTTGCAAATAAATATTACTATTTATTTTCATAGTACCAATCTCAATAATCATCCCATTTAATTTGCTTAGGCCATTTATAGTCCACAATACATATCTACATAAATGGGCAATTTATTCAGTTTATTAAGTATCAAATTCTATTAAGCCCTGTTTATATTTACATGCATTCTTCTATTACTTTACAAAATGGAATAACTTTTAAACTCATACACTTAATAACAAAACCGTTATAAATCCAATAAATTCCAAATCGTAGTTTGTACATATTTTACACAACTATTATGATTTCTCACAAACGTTGAATTTATTAAATGGCCACTTATTAAAATTTAATTCCCTTAATTGAATCAATTGCTTATTATTATATATATTCATTTCATTCTACCATTCCTTCCCATTATAAATTCATTAACGTATTTACACATCTCTATCTTTCAAATATTAATAACCAAACTTGATTACAAACACTGTCCTTATCAATCTTCATAAATTTGTTCAGATCTATACTCCTTTATATAATTAGAGTTTATGTCTCTATTAGATTTCTTTTTCACTACAGGCATAAATTATTACTATCTACACTAATTACATCTTTGTATTAATGAACACCATTCAAGTTAATATTTGTACTACATTCACAGATTCAACATTTGTTTGTTTCTTAAAATTAACTTTAAATCAAATTGTGACAATTTGCATTATCCACATTATCGTCATAAAATTTATATTTTAACACTAAATTTCAACTACTATACCCAATCTCTACATTTATTCCTCAACAAATTTGAAATTATTTTAATTCAATTTATTAAATATCATAAATTTAACGGGTCGTTACAATCTCCCCCACTCAAAACTTTTCGTCCCCGAAAAGGAAAATGAAGGGAGAAGGAAGAATAAAACAGTATATCTAATTTCAAATATTAACTTATATTTTACTGGATTAATTTCCTTTAATGAAATATACTTGTTTAAAAAAATCATTATATCCTTTAATACTTGAGTTAGTAAAGTTGGAAAAATATTTTTAACAAAATTCTAAGTCCAAAATTTTCGAAAAATTTTGGCAGAGTCTCCTTTGTACGGAGGGACTCTGGAGAAAATATAATATCCAAATATACAAATATATTACATATATATCCAAAATAAAATATCCCAACACGGGAAAATATATAAAATAGCGCTTTAAACGTAATCCGAAAACGTACCTATTTGTCGGGCAATACGCTTATTATTATGGAACCAAAGCAGTAGCAGTTGCTTCCAACACCTGTATACACTTATATAATCTAAAAGGTTAAATATTTATTTTAAAATGGACTATTCAAATGGATTCAATCATTCATACTCAATCAAATGCAACAACCATACATTTTTAACAAACAGCACACACCACAAACAAACAATCATTCACTCAACAAACAATCAGTTGTTCGGGTTCAAATTCTGAAGTTGTACGAACGAAGAATAACTATCAAGTACATCCGTTGCTCAACAGCCTTAGATGGAACAAAGATAGATTTTTTTGTTCATCCAACAACTCCACAATTCCTTACCCAACAAACATACATCAACCAAACAATTCAAATCAACACCAAAATAGCTTATTATACATTTATTTCATAATTCAGTGTTTTGATTTTCATTCCTTCATTTATGGAAGAATTTCTTTATTTCTTACAAGTTTTATTTTCCAATTATCCCAAAATTCATTACAATTGTATTTCCTTTTTATTACTTAAGTTTATAAAATAAATTCCCATTGGTAACAACAAATATTTTGAATATCTTCATTTCCTTACTCTTCATTTGTAAGATTTCCCTTAAATTCTTAATCTGCTAACATTCATTCTTATAAGTGGAAGTTTTTATTTATCTATTAACTATGGATTACAGTCATTTCAATTCTTCCTACTTTCCATTATATTGGAATAGGGGAGATTAAAACATACTTAAGTAAATAATCTTACAACATGTCACCTATTAATAATACTTAACTTTATTTTCAATAGAATTTTAATTATCACTTAAGTTTATACCATTTAATTCTTATTTATAACGGTAATTTATTGAATACTTCATTTTCCTACATTCCTACTTGTAAAATATTCAATTCTAGTTTCACATTTAACATTTCAACTTTTATGTTTGGGTAAGTTATTTATGTTAAGGAAATTGCAATTGAACTTATACAAGTTAAATCTCCATTCTTTAATTAAATTTAATGTTTATCCATATTACTCTTTGTCTCATGTGTATTCAAATTCCTCTTTATAGCTTTGCAATTATTCTCTTATTTCAATTAGAGGTTTCAATTCATTTATTACTTAACTTTTATTTCACTAACAATTTATTAATGGGAGATTTTAGAATTAAATTCCGGGTTAAATCTCAATTTATTTCAAAATAATAGATAAATAAGTTCTTACAACTCAATATCTCTAATTATATTTAGAACAATAAAAGAAAATTTTTAGAAAATTTCAAAATAAATCTGCAGTAGAATTTACTACAGTGGCATTTCCCTTCGAAACTCGAAATGAAAGTCGATGATGCGGCCGTCATCACCGAATTTATTTTCCAGCGACAAAGAGGAAGGTACAGAATTTAGTTCTTTTCCAAAATCTTCTTTAAAACAATTCTTCCAAATTATATGAAATATTTATATAAGAAAATACTTATAAACCGAATCATTATATTTCATAAATTCTATGAAAACAGATTTTCAAAAATCCCGGACTTAAGTTCTAAAATCTCCAAATTTGGTTTATTATAATTTCACTTAGCTTCAGTTATTATAAATATTTTATTGCCTAACACCAAATCTATAGCAACCAAATATATATATATATATATATATATATATATCTTTATAAAATATTTTTATATATAGAAAATATAATAGGCAAAATTATTTCATTCACCTATATTAAAACAAATATTATGTCGGTCTGTCCTATTAAGTGTTTAGAAATCCCTATTGATGACATAGCGTCCCATGCATCAACCAGAATTTATAAATACAAAGCGGAACAGATTAACACAATATTAAAATCTTTTTATTAATACTAACAAGTACGCTCTCTCTTATATATACACTCAGCGACTCCCATAGGGTATTATTACCCTATTAACAAAGAGTCAAACCCCACAAAGCCAAGGTTTATCGCTAAACCAAAGCTCTGATACCAACTGTAACATCCCGCCTTTTCGCACACTTTAAAACGACACACGTGCCAATTCAAAGCATACGCAAGGACGGAGTGTTATGGGGTAGATCAGAAAAACAGAGAAGGAATAAAACAAAATAGAATCTCACAGCGGAAGGATAAAATATAATAATAAATATACAGTTCAAACAGTTTACAAAACAGTTATTTCACTTATACAATGAACATCAGAGTTACACATACCAATACAACAATGCAGCGGAATATAAAGAGTGTGTGGTGCAATACTATATATAAAATAATGCTGAATCTTCGTCTTCGTCCTCCAAGCTAAATCTGCTATCCTGAAATGCTCGGACTGACCCGAGCGAATTTGAAAAGACAAAAACACTCGAGTCAGACTAGAATATCTTATGTGAGTTAAATAAACAGAAATAAATATGAGTACAGTAACTCAAGAGATGCTCGGGATTTACATCTCCTAAGGATCCGTTAAACTATTTACTATGTAGTATATTGCGCTATTATAATAGTGTCTATTTATAAAATAAACTTACTTTTAAATAGCGCTAAGGCTTTACATTTTCCACCTTAACACGTAAAATGCCAATAGTCTATACAGTACCGTAATACCTCCTGATCGGGAAGCTACCAGAGGATACTCCATAGGTACGACACAAATAGAAACTCGTAGTAAAGGCTCGATATGGTAGGTGACACGGCACAACTAGGCAATGCCAGGGTAGATATACCAATTGCTATCCAGGCTGGTGGAAACGCGTAGCCGCAGTTACCGCCCACCTCGGACTAACTCCCCAAATCAAAATATAGAAGTGGCCACTGAATCAAATCCAAGTCAAAGTATAATATCAAAGAGGAGCGTCCGATCAGAGGAATGACCTCATTGGCCTGAGAATCGCTCCTGTTTTAGCCACCTTATGCCAACTCACGGGAGTTGGGTCCACGTATTTACCTTACAGGAAACGTCGCCACCACCTACTTCATTCTGGAATCTCCACCGCGTACACGGTTAGTCAAAGTGGTTTTCGGTATCGACAGAGAGTATGTCCATATCCGATCCCGGTCTCTTTGCCAACCAATCGTTATTATAACACCGCGGTTATTTAAAAACAGTTTATACTTTAAAACCAGAATATAATCCCTTTCAAAACCATAATATTACGATATCATTTCTTCTTTAAAAACACAAACAATTTATTTTCATATTATTTTATAAAAGCCCAAATCAATGATATCGTTTCCCAAATAAAATTTTCCTTTCCAAAAATTATGTCACTTTTTATTATTTAATATCCCATGTAACCAATATTTTGTTTGTAACTTTCAACATAATTCTTCGAAAATCCATAGTATTTTAAAACCATTATTTTCAAAACTAAATGGTTTGGATATTCAACGGTATGCGAATTAAAAAGGTTTAACTTTACTGTTGCTTTATAAAGAATAAATTACATGGCTTTCCAAATATTTCTTGTTTTAAAGTTAAACCAAAATCCAAAATATTACTTCAAGTCCCAAAACCATTTCAATTTTATATATATTTATATCCATTTTTGAGCATTAATATTTCAACTAAAGTTGGATTTTATCCTTTCAAAATCAATATTCTATTAATTAATCTTGACCATTCACATAAAATCCATAATTAATAAGACTTCAATTTCTAGTAAAATATATATATATATATATAGAATTTTTCCACTTCAAATTATACTAGAATATCCATTTCTATTTATTTTGGGAAAATCCAATTACAAATATCATATCTTAAAATTTTCAACTTTACATTTAAACATAGGATATAAATTTACCAAACTCCATTTTCTAAATTTCTTCCATTTTCAATAAAGAAATTTATATTCCTTTTAATTTCAAAATTTCAACTTCATAGGTATATAAATATGGAATAAAATATTTATACAATATAAATTTAAGATTTATAGACCGTATTCAATCCAAACCATAGAAATCACATTAAAATAGTTATATATAGACCGCGGTGCCTGTATATAATTTTCTATCCTATGGTCAAGTGATACGGATATTTATCATTTCAATCCGCAATTTAAAAAAATAAAACTTTGCGGTTTTATCATTTCAAACCACAATCCCGAATGAAATGTAAAATGTATGCTAACTTGCAGTTTAATGATATCAAATAAAACATCCATTCAACAACACATCCATCATCCAGTCACAAACATCAAGCAATATCAACCAATAACAAAATATGTTTGGGAATATACAACAGGTAATAATTGGCAGTTTAATTCAAATTATATTTATCAACTATAAATCTAACAGTTTATTTTCAGTGATAATTGACATAACTGTTAACTAGCAGTTCTTATGCAAACAATAATTTCTAACAGCCAATTTATACGCAATCAATCAATTTAATTAACAGCTAAATTCAAAAAAATGCAATTCAACAGATATGGGTGAAATAACATGCCAAAAGCTCATAAATAAATTTCTATTCATTTCTAAAATTTATTTAACAAACATAAAAGCTTCTAGTAATTGTGAGTGAGTTAAAACACTCACCTTTTGAATTTAAATCGAATTTAAATACGATTTAAACCCAAAAATTCGCCCGTCTCGGAATTCGTCCAAACCAGCGTCATCAAGTCCGGAATTAAATTACGATCCTAACAAAAAAAAATCGTGTGAATCCGACTTCGTACGAGAAAGTTATGCTAATTATTGTGATTGAATTACAAAATAAAATTAAACAAAACAAACTCACATCTATACTCTTGCCACGTCACTAAGGGAATTAGGAAATCCGAACTCACGCAATCAGGCAATCCAGAACGCACGAACAAAACGAACCCATCTTCATGCATTTGACCTACCTTTGACCATCTGCCACGTCCACCACCGACCACCAGAGGACCGCCGACCACCATCATGAACTCGCCTGCGCCTCCTCCTCCTGCCTACGTGGGCGCGGCACCCCCTAGTGCTCGCCCAAAGCCAGCCGCCGCCCCCCAAATCAGTGAGCTGAAACCCTAATCGAATTAAAGCCGTCGATCCAACCATCGAAACGCCAAACAAAATACATAGATGCGCTCCCCATCATCCATACTACAATACCCAGAAACAGAATTCCGATCAGACGAAGTTTTGTGCGACGATGATGAACGGTTTTGGGGCTGTTTGAATTTATTCTGGATGAACGACAGCTCCAATTGAAAAATGAATTACACCATGAGATTACGCGTATCGAATACTTCAACATATAATTTTTTGAGAATTTTCTGAGGTGTTTGAAATTTCACTGAATTTTGCAAATTGAAACTGGATCTGAGATGTATACATTGAGGAAGAAAGAAGGTTGAAGAAAATGAACGTACAGCAAATGAAAAAGAAAGGAGCTAGGGTTTATAACTGTATATTTATAGATAGGCTAGAGATAGGGTAGATAGGCTGTAGAATGAACGTGCGTGACAAATTATGGCCCAAAAAGCGCGCTATGCCTCCGGAGTCGAATTTATTAAATCTATATATCCAAATAGGTATTTTAAAATATTCTTAACGCGATGGAAAAAGTTTCACGTCCAAATTTGATCGTATGAAGAAGTTATGCTGAAAATAAGATTTCCAAATTGATTTCAAATTGATTTTTAATAAAATTGATTTCAAGGCGTTTCGCGTCCGTACGATCAAACGACAAGTCCGATCGATACGAAACTTGAAACTCTATAATAATTCACCGATACGGATCCGATGAAACTGGTTTCGTCGAAATCCGAGTCCGTGACAAAAATGGCTATTTTTAATATTTATTAAATCAATTAAATAAATCATAAAAATCCAATTTTATTTTTCAACCTCTAATATTGGCCAAATTTCATTACTTATAAAAATTCAATCAGTTCCACATGATTTACCAAACTTGGATGTGAATTAAAATCTATCAGTATATAAATTTGCAGTGTTAATATCTGCACTTTCTTATTAATTGGGAATTATAAATTATATTCTAAAACTCAATTATTAAAGCTTATATTCTTATACTCTCAACAAAAATCCAATTAGGTAAATAGATTTGATTTCCATTCCAACTCATGATTGCAAATAAACTTTTACCATATATTAAATTTCAAATTATTAATAAACTTTATTCCCATTTATCCGCCTTAATTTATTTAAGGCAACCTTACATTAATATCTATTGCTATGGTTTCAAATTATTATTCCCTCCTTTTCTTAACTATTATCAATTCCAATCTTAATGAATTCAATATTATAAGTTTGATAAATCTATTAAATTCACTCAATTGTTTACAAATTCCATTTTAAATTCAATAACGTAATAATTAACGTTAGAATCCGTTTTATTATGCATAAATTCCAAATTTTACTGTCCCAAATTATCTTCTTCTCATTCATATCAATTGTCAATTTCATAAGAAAAATTAACATTTGGTTCATACCTTTTTACAAATAACTCCAATTTCTTCCAAATAATAATTACATAAACTATTTAATATTAAATCCATTAAATTGCAATAAATTCAATTGATTGCAAACAAATTTGGATTTTTATTTGGTTATACACAAAATTTCCGTTATCACTTACCTAACAAAGTTATTATCACTTATGATCTCATTGCATTCACATTTTCACATTTCCACTTACTGATTTCTTTACTTTATTCTACATAATTTATTACAAATGGGATTTTCTTTGGTTTTCATCTTATCTGTATTTAACGTTTCTCAATCACCAATTATTTCACTTTAACTGCGGTAAATTGGCGGATAAATTGAATAAATTCCCAAAATTTAAAATAACAAGAAACAAGAATAGGTAACATACAATAGTCGTTAAATCTAAATTCTAGTCACCTAAATAGGCTTTTATTACTTGCAAATAAATATTACTATTTATTTTCATAGTACCAATCTCAATAATCATCCCATTTAATTTGCTTAGGCCATTTATAGTCCACTACACATATCTACATAAATGGGCAATTTATTCAATTTATTAAGTATCAAATTCTATTAAGCCCTGTTTATATTTACATGCATTCTTCTATTACTTTACAAAATGGAATAACTTTTAAACTCATACACTTAATAACAAAACCGTTATAAATCCAATAAATTACAAATCGTAGTTTGTACCTATTTTACACAACTATTATGATTTCTCACAAACGTTGAATTTATTAAATGGCCACTTATTAAAATTTAATTCCCTTAATTGAATCAATTGCTTATTATTATATATATTCATTTCATTCTACCATTCCTTCCCATTATAAATTCATTAACGTATTTACACATCTCTATCTTTCAAATATTAATAACCAAACTTGATTACAAACACTGTCCTTATCAATCTTCATAAATTTGTTCAGATCTATACTCGTTTATATAATTAGAGTTTATGTCTCTATTAGATTTCTTTTTCACTACAGGCATAAATTATTACTATCTACACTAATTACATCTTTGTATTAATGAACACCATTCAAGTTAATATTTGTACTACATTCACAGATTCAACATTTGTTTGTTTCTTAAAATTAACTTTAAATCAAATTGTGACAATTTGCATTATCCACATTTATCGTCATAAAATTTATATTTTAACACTAAATTTCAACTACTATACCCAATCTCTACATTTATTCCTCAACAAATTTGAAATTATTTTAATTCAATTTATTAAATATCATAAATTTAACGGGTCGTTACAATCTCCCCCACTCAAAACTTTTCGTCCCCGAAAAGGAAAATGAAGGGAGAAGGAAGAATAAAACAGTATATCTAATTTCAAATATTAACTTATATTTTATTGGATTAATTTCCTTTAATGAAATATACTTGTTTAAAAAAATCATTATATCCTTTAATACTTGAGTTAGTAAAGTTGGAAAAATATTTTTAACAAAATTCTAAGTCCAAAATTTTCGAAAAATTTTGGCAGAGTCTCCTTTGTACGGAGGGACTCTGGAGAAAATATAATATCCAAATATACAAATATATTACATATATATCCAAAATAAAATATCCCAACACGGGAAAATATATAAAATAGCGCTTTAAACGTAATCCGAAAACGTACCTATTTGTCGGGCAATACGCTTATTATTATGGAACCAAAGCAGTAGCAGTTGCTTCCAACACCTGTATACACTTATATAATCTAAAAGGTTAAATATTTATTTTAAAATAGACTATTCAAATGGATTCAATCATTCATACTCAATCAAATGCAACAACCATACATTTTTAACAAACAGCACACACCACAAACAAACAATCATTCACTCAACAAACAATCAGTTGTTCGGGTTCAAATTCTGAAGTTGTACGAACGAAGAATAACTATCAAGTACATCCGTTGCTCAACAGCCTTAGATGGAACAAAGATAGATTTTTTTGTTCATCCAACAACTCCACAATTCCTTACCCAACAAACATACATCAACCAAACAATTCAAATCAACACCAAAATAGCTTATTATACATTTATTTCATAATTCAGTGTTTTGATTTTCATTCCTTCATTTATGGAAGAATTTCTTTATTTCTTACAAGTTTCATTTTCCAATTATCCCAAAATTCATTACAATTGTATTTCCTTTTTATTACTTAAGTTTATAAAATAAATTCCCATTGGTAACAACAAATATTTTGAATATCTTCATTTCCTTACTCTTCATTTGTAAGATTTCCCTTAAATTCTTAATCTGCTAACATTCATTCTTATAAGTGGAAGTTTTTATTTATCTATTAACTATGGATTACAGTCATTTCAATTCTTCCTACTTTCCATTATATTGGAATAGGGGAGATTAAAACATACTTAAGTAAATAATCTTACAACATGTCACCTATTAATAATACTTAACTTTATTTTCAATAGAATTTTAATTATCACTTAAGTTTATACCATTTAATTCTTATTTATAACGGTAATTTATTGAATACTTCATTTTCCTACATTCCTACTTGTAAAATATTCAATTCTAGTTTCACATTTAACATTTCAACTTTTATGTTTGGGTAAGTTATTTATGTTAAGGAAATTGCAATTGAACTTATACAAGTTAAATCTCCATTCTTTAATTAAATTTAATGTTTATCCATATTACTCTTTGTCTCATGTGTATTCAAATTCCTCTTTATAGCTTTGCAATTATTCTCTTATTTCAATTAGAGGTTTCAATTCATTTATTACTTAACTTTTATTTCACTAACAATTTATTAATGGGAGATTTTAGAATTAAATTCCGGGTTAAATCCCAATTTATTTCAAAATAATAGATAAATAAGTTCTTACAACTCAATATCTCTAATTATATTTAGAACAATAAAAGAAAATTTTTAGAAAATTTCAAAATAAATCTGCAGTAGAATTTACTACAGTGGCATTTCCCTTCGAAACTCGAAAATGAAAGTCGATGATGCGGCCGTCATCACCGAATTTATTTTCCAGCGACAAAGAGGAAGGTACAGAATTTAGTTCTTTTCCAAAATCTTCTTTAAAACAATTCTTCCAAATTATATGAAATATTTATATAAGAAAATACTTATAAACCGAATCATTATATTTCATAAATTCTATGAAAACAGATTTTCAAAAATCCCGGACTTAAGTTCTAAAATCTCCAAATTTGGTTTATTATAATTTCACTTAGCTTCAGTTATTATAAATATTTTATTGCCTAACACCAAATCTATAGCAACCAAATATATATATATATCTTTATAAAATATTTTTATATATAGAAAATATAATAGGCAAAATTATTTCATTCACCTATATTAAAACAAATATTATGTCGGTCTGTCCTATTAAGTGTTTAGAAATCCCTATTGATGACATAGCGTCCCATGCATCAACCAGAATTTATAAATACAAAGCGGAACAGATTAACACAATATTAAAATCTTTTTATTAATACTAACAAGTACGCTCTCTCTTATATATACACTCAGCGACTCCCATAGGGTATTATTACCCTATTAACAAAGAGTCAAACCCCACAAAGCCAAGGTTTATCGCTGAACCAAAGCTCTGATACCAACTGTAACATCCCGCCTTTTCGCACACTTTAAAACGACACACGTGCCAATTCAAAGCATACGCAAGGACGGAGTGTTATGGGGTAGATCAGAAAAATAGAGAAGGAATAAAACAAAATAGAATCTCACAGCGGAAGGATAAAATATAATAATAAATATACAGTTCAAACAGTTTACAAAACAGTTATTTCACTTATACAATGAACATCAGAGTTACACATACCAATACAACAATGCAGCGGAATATAAAGAGTGTATGGTGCAATACTATATATAAAATAATGCTGAATCTTCGTCTTCGTCCTCCAAGCTAAATCTGCTATCCTGAAATGCTCGGACTGACCCGAGCGAATTTGAAAAGACAAAAACACTCGAGTCAGACTAGAATATCTTATGTGAGTTAAATAAACAGAAATAAATATGAGTACAGTAACTCAAGAGATGCTCGGGATTTACATCTCCTAAGGATCCGTTAAACTATTTACTATGTAGTATATTGCGCTATTATAATAGTGTCTATTTATAAAATAAACTTACTTTTAAATAGCGCTAAGGCTTTACATTTTCCACCTTAACACGTAAAATGCCAATAGTCTATACAGTACCGTAATACCTCCTGATCGGGAAGCTACCAGAGGATACTCCATAGGTACGACACAAATAGAAACTCGTAGTAAAGGCTCGATATGGTAGGTGACACGGCACAACTAGGCAATGCCAGGGTAGATATACCAATTGCTATCCAGGCTGGTGGAAACGCGTAGCCGCAGTTACCGCCCACCTCGGACTAACTCCCCAAAATCAAAATATAGAAGTGGCCACTGAATCAAATCCAAGTCAAAGTATAATATCGAAGAGGAGCGTCCGATCAGAGGAATGACCTCATTGGCCTGAGAATCGCTCCTGTTTTAGCCACCTTATGCCAACTCACGGGAGTTGGGTCCACGTATTTACCTTACAGGAAACGTCGCCACCACCTACTTCATTCTGGAATCTCCACCGCGTACACGGTTAGTCAAAGTGGTTTTCGGTATCGACAGAGAGTATGTCCATATCCGATCCCGGTCTCTTTGCCAACCAATCGTTATTATAACACCGCGGTTATTTAAAAACAGTTTATACTTTAAAACCAGAATATAATCCCTTTCAAAACCATAATATTACGATATCATTTCTTCTTTAAAAACACAAACAATTTATTTTCATATTATTTTATAAAAGCCCAAATCAATGATATCGTTTCCCAAATAAAATTTTCCTTTCCAAAAATTATGTCACTTTTTATTATTTAATATCCCATGTAACCAATATTTTGTTTGTAACTTTCAACATAATTCTTCGAAAATCCATAGTATTTTAAAACCATTATTTTCAAAACTAAATGGTTTGGATATTCAACGGTATGCGAATTAAAAAGGTTTAACTTTACTGTTGCTTTATAAAGAATAAATTACATGGCTTTCCAAATATTTCTTGTTTTAAAGTTAAACCAAAATCCAAAATATTACTTCAAGTCCCAAAACCATTTCAATTTTATATATATTTATATCCATTTTTGAGCATTAATATTTCAACTAAAGTTGGATTTTATCCTTTCAAAATCAATATTCTATTAATTAATCTTGACCATTCACATAAAATCCATAATTAATAAGACTTCAATTTCTAGTAATATATATATATATATATAGAATTTTTCCACTTCAAATTATACTAGAATATCCATTTCTATTTATTTTGGGAAAATCCAATTACAAATATCATATCTTAAAATTTCCAACTTTACATTTAAACATAGGATATAAATTTACCAAACTCCATTTTCTAAATTTCTTCCATTTTCAATAAAGAAATTTATATTCCTTTTAATTTCAAAATTTCAACTTCATAGGTATATAAATATGGAATAAAATATTTATACAATATAAATTTAAGATTTATAGACCGTATTCAATCCAAACCATAGAAATCACATTAAAATAGTTATATATAGACCGCGGTGCCTGTATATAATTTTCTATCCTATGGTCAAGTGATACGGATATTTATCATTTCAATCCGCAATTTAAAAAAATAAAACTTTGCGGTTTTATCATTTCAAACCACAATCCCGAATGAAATGTAAAATGTATGCTAACTTGCAGTTTAATGATATCAAATAAAACATCCATTCAACAACACATCCATCATCCAGTCACAAACATCAAGCAATATCAACCAATAACAAAATATGTTTGGGAATATACAACAGGTAATAATTGGCAGTTTAATTCAAATTATATTTATCAACTATAAATCTAACAGTTTATTTTCAGTGATAATTGACATAACTGTTAACTAGCAGTTCTTATGCAAACAATAATTTCTAACAGCCAATTAATACGCAATCAATCAATTTAATTAACAGCTAAATTCAAAAAAATGCAATTCAACAGATATGGGTGAAATAACATGCCAAAAGCTCATAAATAAATTTCTATTCATTTCTAAAATTTATTTAACAAACATAAAAGCTTCTAGTAATTGTGAGTGAGTTAAAACACTCACCTTTTGAATTTAAATCGAATTTAAATTCGATTTAAACCTAAAAATTCGCCCGTCTCGGAATTCGTCCAAACCAGCGTCATCAAGTCCGGAATTAAATTACGATCCTAACAAAAAAAAAATTCGTGTGAATCCGACTTCGTACGAGAAAGTTATGCTAATTATTGTGATTGAATTACAAAATAAAATTAAACAAAACAAACTCACATCTATACTCTTGCCACGTCACTAAGGGAATTAGGAAATCAGAACTCACGCAATCAGGCAATCCAGAACGCACGAACAAAACGAACCCATCTTCATGCATTTGACCTACCTTTGACCATCTGCCACGTCCACCACCGACCACCAGAGGACCGCCGACCACCATCATGAACTCGCCTGCGCCTCCTCCTCCTGCCTACGTGGGCGCGGCACCCCCTAGTGCTCGCCCAAAGCCAGCCGCCGCCCCCCAAATCAGTGAGCTGAAACCCTAATCGAATTAAAGCCGTCGATCCAACCATCGAAACGCCAAACAAAATACATAGATGCGCTCCCCATCGTCCATACTACAATACCCAGAAACAGAATTCCGATCAGACGAAGTTTTGTGCGACGATGATGAACGGTTTTGGGGCTGTTTGAATTTATTCTGGATGAACGACAGCTCCAATTGAAAAACGAATTACACCATGAGATTACGCGTATCGAATACTTCAACATATAATTTTTTGAGAATTTTCTAAGGTGTTTGAAATTTCACTGAATTTTGCAAATTGAAACTGGATCTGAGATGTATACATTGAGGAAGAAAGAAGGTTGAAGAAAATGAACGTACAGCAAATGAAAAAGAAAGGAGCTAGGGTTTATAACTGTATATTTATAGATAGGCTAGAGATAGGGTAGATAGGCTGTAGAATGAACGTGCGTGACAAATTATGGCCCAAAAAGCCCGCTATGCCTCCGGAGTCGAATTTATTAAATCTATATATCCAAATAGGTATTTTAAAATATTCTGAACGCGATGGAAAAAGTTTCACGTCCAAATTTGATCGTATGAAGAAGTTATGCTGAAAATAAGATTTCCAAATTGATTTCAAATTGATTTTTAATAAAATTGATTTCAAGGCGTTTCGCGTCCGTACGATCAAACGACAAGTCCGATCGATACGAAACTTGAAACTCTATAATAATTCACCGATACGGATCCGATGAAACTGGTTTCGTCGAAATCCGAGTCCGTGACAAAAATGGCTATTTTTAATATTTATTAAATCAATTAAATAAATCATAAAAATCCAATTTTATTTTTCAACCTCTAATATTGGCCAAATTTCATTACTTATAAAAATTCAATCAGTTCCACATGATTTACCAAACTTGGATGTGAATTAAAATCTATCAGTATATAAATTTGCAGTGTTAATATCTGCACTTTCTTATTAATTGGGAATTATAAATTATATTCTAAAACTCAATTATTAAAGCTTATATTCTTATACTCTCAACAAAAATCCAATTAGGTAAATAGATTTGATTTCCATTCCAACTCATGATTGCAAATAAACTTTTACCATATATTAAATTTCAAATTATTAATAAACTTTATTCCCATTTATCCGCCTTAATTTATTTAAGGCAACCTTACATTAATATCTATTGCTATGGTTTCAAATTATTATTCCCTCCTTTTCTTAACTATTATCAATTCCAATCTTAATGAATTCAATATTATAAGTTTGATAAATCTATTAAATTCACTCAATTGTTTACAAATTCCATTTTAAATTCAATAACGTAATAATTAACGTTAGAATCCGTTTTATTATTCATAAATTCCAAATTTTACTGTCCCAAATTATCTTCTTTTCATTCATATCAATTGTCAATTTCATAAGAAAAATTAACATTTGGTTCATACCTTTTTACAAATAACTCCAATTTCTTCCAAATAATAATTACATAAACTATTTAATATTAAATCCATTAAATTGCAATAAATTCAATTGATTGCAAACAAATTTGGATTTTTATTTGGTTATACACAAAATTTCCGTTATCACTTACCTAACAAAGTTATTATCACTTATGATCTCATTGCATTCACATTTTCACATTTCCACTTACTGATTTCTTTACTTTATTCTACATAATTTATTACAAATGGGATTTTCTTTGGTTTTCATCTTATCTGTATTTAACGTTTCTCAATCACCAATTATTTCACTTTAACTGCGGTAAATTGGCGGATAAATTGAATAAATTCCCAAAATTTAAAATAACAAGAATAGGTAACATACAATAGTCGTTAAATCTAAATTCTAGTCACCTAAATAGGCTTTTATTACTTGCAAATAAATATTACTATTTATTTTCATAGTACCAATCTCAATAATCATCCCATTTAATTTGCTTAGGCCATTTATAGTCCACTATACATATCTACATAAATGGGCAATTTATTCAATTTATTAAGTATCAAATTCTATTAAGCCCTGTTTATATTTACATGCATTCTTCTATTACTTTACAAAATGGAATAACTTTTAAACTCATACACTTAATAACAAAACCGTTATAAATCCAATAAATTCCAAATCGTAGTTTGTACATATTTTACACAACTATTATGATTTCTCACAAACGTTGAATTTATTAAATGGCCATTTATTAAAATTTAATTCCCTTAATTGAATCAATTGCTTATTATTATATATATTCATTTCATTCTACCATTCCTTCCCATTATAAATTCATTAACGTATTTACACATCTCTATCTTTCAAATATTAATAACCAAACTTGATTACAAACACTGTCCTTATCAATCTTCATAAATTTGTTCAGATCTATACTCCTTTATATAATTAGAGTTTATGTCTCTATTAGATTTCTTTTTCACTACAGGCATAAATTATTACTATCTACACTAATTACATCTTTGTATTAATGAACACCATTCAAGTTAATATTTGTACTACATTCACAGATTCAACATTTGTTTGTTTCTTAAAATTAACTTTAAATCAAATTGTGACAATTTGCATTATCCACATTTATCGTCATAAAATTTATATTTTAACACTAAATTTCAACTACTATACCCAATCTCTACATTTATTCCTCAACAAATTTGAAATTATTTTAATTCAATTTATTAAATATCATAAATTTAACGGGTCGTTACACCCTAGAAGTTATAGAATCTGTAGATGTAGAATTTTTTGAAAATCAAACTGTTGAGATCCCATTGAGATCGTCTAGTCCAGAACCTAGTCTGACTAATGATATCAATGACGATGATTATGCTCCTGCTCAAAACAGCAAGGAAGTGGCAGTACCAGATAATAGTACTGAACAACGGAGAAGTAAAAGAGCAAGAATAGAGAAGGACTATGGTCCTGACTTCATTACATATCTTGTAGAAGGCAGTAAGGACGAAGTCCTTAATGTGACTAAATATGTAATGAACGTCGATGACGATCCCAAAACTTATTCTGAAGCTATGAGTTTCAGAGATTCTAATTTCTGGAAAGAAGCTATCAATGATGAAATGAATTCCATAATGTTAAATCAAACTTGGGTTTTAACTGATTTACCTCCTGGTGCTAAACCTATAGGATGTAAATGCATATTCAAGAAAAAGTTGAATACAAATAGATCCATTGATAAGTTTAAACCCAGATTAGTTGCTAAGGGATATAAGCAAAGACATGGAGTAGATTATTTTGATACATATGCTCCAGTTGCTCGCATATCTTCTATACGTTGTTTAATTGCACTTGCATCAATTCATAAATTAGTTGTACATCAAATGGATGTAAAGACTGCTTTTCTAAATGGAGATTTAGAAAAAGAGATATATATGGAACAACCTGAAGGTTTCAAAACCCCGGGCCAAGAAAAGAAAGTTTGCAAATTAGTGAAATCTCTTTATGGCCTGAAGCAAGCTCCCATGCAATGGCATGAAAAATTTGATAAAGTTGCACTGTCATATGGATTCATTGTAAATGATGATGATAAATGTATTTATAGCAAATCGGATAACAACGGTATTGTTATAATATGTTTATAGTTGATGACATGCTAATATTTGGTTCCAATATATCCTGTGTGAATGAAACTAAAAGTTTCTGTCTTCTAAATTCGATATGAAAAATCTAGGAGAGGCTAATGTAATTTTGGGAATTAAAATTGTTAGGAAAGAGGGGGAGTTATTACTAACTCAGTCTCATTACATAGAGAAATTCCTACAAAAGTATGGTCATTACGATGACAAACCAGCACCAACTCTATTAGATCCTAGTATTAAATTAGAAAAGAACACTACACGTACTATCTCTCAACTAGAGTATTCCAGTGTTATTGGGAGTCTTATGTATGCTATGCATTGTAGGATCTAGATTAACCCTAGAGGGGGGGTGAATAGGGTTATAGCAAATTTTCTCGAATTAAACACAGAAATATAATAGCATAAATAAATATGCTGAAAAGTAAATCACATACAAAATTTACCCAGCTTCGGCAACCCCTGCCTACTGCTGCATTCACAGATTTCTATTAGAATTAAACAGTATCACGCTTACAAACACTCTACTAGACTCGCAGACCATTTTGCTCCCGCTCACAAACACTCTACTAGACTCGCACACCCTGCTCCCGCCTATAGAGTTTCGCTTACTCGCAAACACTGCTCCCGCCTATAGAGCTTTGCAAACTCGCACACCCTGCTCACTGAACTAATTCAAAATAGACAATCTGACACTACCTAAACCTAGGTGGTGATTTACTACTCCTTTGACTTGAAAAGAAAAAAACAACTTCAAAAATACAACTAGGAGCAAAAATTAAAATATGAACTTTGGACACATGATTTTTGCTCAAACTAAAAACCCCTATTATAAAATTAAAAACAAAAACCCCTATTATAAAATTAAAACCCCTCCTTTTAATAATAAGGCCGACCCAAAAAAATAAATAGTATTTTTTAATTCCCCTTTTCAACATAAACAAGGCCGGCCCCCTTCACTATCTGTTAGCCCGTTCCTTTATCTCCTTGTGAAAAATGGCGACCGTTCTTCTCTTTCGTTCCTCTCAGTTCTGAATTTAGGGCTTCGTCCCTGATTTCCAAATTAGGGTTTGTGCAACTTGAAGTCGCCGCTTGATACAGATAGTTGTAGACTTCGTTTCTCTTCTATTAGCTCACGGCTCTTCGATTTGGATCGAGTTCGTATGTGATTTTCTGGTATGTGTTTTATTCCTTTTGCTCTGCTGATTTTGGCTTTCTCGAACTCGATGCTTTATGCCGATGATGATTTTGGGTATTTATAGGAGTTCGATCTCCTTTATTTTCGTTCGTATAATCATGTTTGAATTTGTCATTTTCTTCATCTCGGCCACTTTATTATTCTTGAACGATTGAGATTGATTCTGACTTTGTCAACTTCGTATCTTTTGCATTCCTTGGTTGACACGGTTTTGAATTTATTTTCATGATAACCATGGCTTTGATTTCTGGCATTTTTATATTGTTGACTTGTTCTTGTATATTTGCCTGAGTCACCCTGTTTCACTGTGTACTGCCTGTTCATGTATGTTTCCATCGACTTTGTTGATGTTTGGATCATTATGCTGTCTGTATTGATCTTTGAGTTGAAGTTTTGAGCTCTGTCTTCATGTAGCTTGCTATGTGCATTTATATTGGTCGTTTAATTGATGCTGCAGTCTTCAAGTACTTTCCTGTAGCTCCATCTGTTGCAATCTTTGATGATTTATTGTAGTATGTTGTCACTGCTTCACCACTGTTCAGTTGCATATATTTTCTGATGTTGTCACTTATGTTTGCACTGCTTTACATCTTGTAGTTTGCTTTGGTCTTGAGCATTGCCATGCCATTGAGCATTGTTGTGTCCATATTGATGCCTCTGAACTTTGTTTGAGTTTCACTGCCATAGGTCGTGCATGTTTATCTGGGTTGCATTGAGTACATCCATACTTCTATGTTGTTTGTGTACTACTTTGGCTTCACTGTACATTATACTTGGCTTTGGTTCTGCACCATGTTGTAGCTGTACTGTCTTGAGCTCGACATTGTTGTTTACTTGCTTTGATGCATTCACATGCTTCCATACTTGTTCATGCTGCTGGACTTGATGCAGTTTGATTGTTTTGTAGTTGTTTGCATTCACTTCATTCATTTGTATCAGTTGTTCAGTTTGCACTTGTTCATTTGAGTTGTCTCCACCTTCTGGTATGCTGCAGCTTGGTCTTTGTTACATCTTTGTGTTGCTGTACTTCATGTTGTATTCATGCAGCTTGTTTTCAATATATACTTGAATGTTGCAGTCCATGTTCTTCACTGTTAGTCGAGCTTGAGTACATGTATTCTTGGCACACTGATGCATTGTAACTTGAGTTTCACTCACTTGAGTGTTTGTTGCAGTATCTTGTGGTTGCTATGCCTTGTTTACCATGTTGTTGCATTGTATTGTTTGTCTCTATGCTTGATGTCTACATGCATGTGGTCTTGCTGCAGTTTGGTCTCATATTCATTCTTTGATCATGTTGGCTATTTGGTCGAGTTCATTTGAGTCAGTGGAGTTGTTTCGTTGTATATATCACTGGTTCATTCCATTGTTTCATGCATGTGACATTGGTGCATTGTCGTGAGTAGTTTGTAGTTGCTTCTGTGCCTTCGGTCATGTTGCCTTGTGTTGAATCCAGTTTCAAAACTCGGATTTGACCTTGTGCTTGTGTCGTGATTTTCAATGTTATTGCACGTGAGTTGAACCCGATTTTTCATTTGGGTTTGACCTGTGCTCGCCTGTCTCTGTAAATCAATCAAGTGTATATATCGGCGTGCACGGCCTTGTGGCATATACAGTAATACACTGTGTATGTCACAAGTTGTTCGTGTATGATGAATTCAAATTTAAATGATGACGAACAACCCAAATAACTGAGGCAAATCATATTTTCAAAAATCGTATTTCATTTTATATTGCAAAAATATTCTTTTTCAATTTTACTGCGTTAGTGAATATTTTTGCAGATTGCTCAAATGCTGGATTCAAACCGGAATGCAGTTGAAGACAAAAACACGAGTGTGAGTGATATATAGTGAGGTTAACTGTAAATGTGAAATGTGATGTGATTGTAATCAAAAATGTATATGTATAGTGAGAGCATGAAATTGTACTATTTAAAATTGTAATAAATATCAGTTTAAATAAAATATTCGTTTGAATTCAAAATCTGTGTAACTTGTTCTGTTTGAATTCAAATTCAAATTCTGTGTAATTTATTTTATTCAACAAATATTTATTTATTCTATGAAAAATAAAATAGTACATTAACAAATACATTTAAACGAATGTATATATGTTTATTATCATCAAACAAAAATCATATAAGCACAAAGCGCATATTCAATAATCTCCCCCTTTTGATGATAACAAACATATATTTAAGATTTTGAATGTATTAAATGTATTTGATCGTTCAATTTGCTCCCCCTATTTGAATGCCCCTCTCTACACAATACTCCCCCTACATATATGCATACAAATAGAAATATATAAATGAGCCTATATGCACATGGAAAATTATTTGACCTTTGCTTGATTCTATTTGACAAAATCTTAACTTTTCTCTCCCCCTTTTGTTATCAGCAAAAGAATAATAGTGTTATAAAATAGGGATGAAGTGACAGACATGAATCAAACATTTAACTCAATTGAATATAAATATTAAATTTCAATAAAACTCAAACAAAAATCATAATTACCCTTGTCAAGCGCATGTTCCACTTTCAGAAGTGATGGGGATAAAATCATCAAAAATCATACAATTATGTCTATTTGTGGTATATTTATTTTAGGAAATTTGAATATCTACTAACCATGCATAACCGTTAGGACTTTTAAATGAGATTAGTAGTATTCACAATTTTTATTTAAAAAATAAAATCAAGTATCTTCTAACCACGCATGACCGTGAGGACTTTTAAATGGGATTAGAATCAACTTGTCTATTAGATCAATTAAATTTGATATGCGTTCCATACATGCATAACCGTGAGGACTTTTAAATGAGCATGGAAGCACATAATCAAAAATCCAAGTAATTCACCCATGCATAACCGTGAGGACTTTTAAATGAGAGTGAATACTTTGGATATTTATTTTTATTGCTGAATATAATAAGTTGAAGCACAAATAATTTCCTTCATAGATTTAAAGATATTGAAGAACAAATGATTTCCTTTGTAAACTACCACAAATTTACATACTAAATATGATCTTGATGAGTGATGGTCGATAGAAAGATGATAGAAATAGAAATGGTAATGGAATTTTTACCCAACAGAAAGTTTTTATAACTCTTGTTATGAAATTCTAAAGAAATTTTCTAATTATACTTTCTCGAGTTATAATATATGATAAATATCGACACTCATCACTTTTTCAATCACTATTCATCTTTTCGATAATCAAAGGGAGTCGGATTAGTCAAAATAGTCATTTAAAATCAAATTCAAAAAATTATAAAATCAATTTTTCAAAAATGACTAATCTGTAAATATGGTCAAACATGATTTTCTCGAGGGGGTTTTATAAGAAAATTTTCTGCTATTTGAAAATTATTTCAAGTGAAAAATATGCAGATATTTTCTTTGGAAAAAAAACGATGCAGCAAATGAATGTTTCAAAATAATTAATCACATTACACTTAGTAATTTTTCTATCAACCATATTACCAGTGTAATCTGCATCTGAATTTAAATTTCACTCAATATTCACTCGTTGAATTTGATTGACCAAAACATGAAGTGTGCACCAAGAATTTCAAACTTAATCATCAATTTAAATGACATTCTTTTGAATTTGAATTGAAGCCGTGTTAACACTCAAACACATATCATGGTGTTAATTTCAGAAACCATAGGATAAACAAGTTCATGAGTAATCAACAGTCAATCAACATCATAATTATTTCAAAAACAATTTCTTAAGGTTTCAACAATTTTTTAAAATCCTTTTTCACATGAATTTGAAATCGTGTAAATTTACAAGCAGTGACCAAAAATATCTACGTGTAGCATGAGTAATCAAATACCATCATTTGACCGAACAAATTTATATGGATTAGTTCAAAGTTGAAAATCTGATTGGTCATCGATTAAGCACAAATCAATGTCATAAATAAGAACAAGTCAAAAAATCATATCAATTAAGTCCGAATCAGTCAACCATCATAATTACTCCAAGTAATTCTATTTAAAGATGGTTAGTCAATCTTTTGAAAAAAAATCATAGCATCAAAATCATCATCTTTTGTTTATCTCAATATTGGCTGATTTTAATTTATAGTATGGTGCAGATAATCACATTTAAAAACAATTATCTGATTTACCTTTACGATAATTTTTCGTGATTGCCCATTGTGATTCTGTCACCTTTATACTAGGCTAAGGAACTTTGCTTTGTCGCCCGTTGTATTTCTGGAACAGCCGAAATCCAGATAACACTGTTGTTGTTCCTTAGCCTGCCACCACACCTACACGATAAAAGATTTATGTGACCTATTTGTTTTTATAGGTCCATTGTTGTTAGTGGCAGAATATGAAAAATATGTTTTTGGAGACCTAAAACTATTTATATATGTTCCTTTTGGCACCCAAATTTGTTTGACTTTCAAAGATTTTATATTTGTGCCTTTTGGAACCCAAATTGGTATAGTTTTCATGTGTTTGGGTCTATACCAACAATTATTTCGATTATGTCCAAATTCTCTACAAAACGTGCACATTAAATTGACTTGATTAAATTTTGTGTTCCTATGACTACGATTTTCAACATGATTTCCAATTATTTCAGATCGAGCAAAAACACTTTTACTTTTTGCATTATCATCATTTTGTGATTTCCCAAAACCTAGTCATTTTCTATTGTTAGCAAAAATTTGATTTCCCAATAGCATGTTGAAAGATTTTTCGCCTCTTGAAAAGTTATTCAAAGATTTCTCAAGATTTTGGACTTTGGTTTTTAGTGTTGTATTTTCAGTGACAAGTGAGGTGCATCGATTTATAAAATCCTTTTTCCTAGTGTCGATGGTTTCCTTAAGATTCAAGTTTTCATTTTCAAGACTTTCAAAGTTATTCCTCAGTTTTGATAATTCTGAATCTAAAATCTTACATTTTTTACATTCTAGGTTTTGAATATTTTCAAGTTCAGTTTTTAACCTAAAATTTTCACGAGCAAATTCTCTCCTATCAGATTTCAGTTTTTCAATTTTAGATTCAAGAGTATCCACTACCTTAGTAAGATCAGAACACATAAAAACAAGTTCTTTATAAGAAAACTCACCTGCCTCACTAGATTCGTCGGAGGTTGCTTCTGATTCTGATTTTGCCATGCAACACAAGTTAGCCTCCTCTGAGCTGCTATCCGAAGCTTCCTCTCCTTCTTCATCATCCCAAGTCGCTGCAAATACCTTCTTCGCCTTTTTCTTTTCTTTGTTGTTTTTGAGAAGTGGGCATTTTGGTTTGATGTGGCCAGGCTTGTTGCAGTTATAACACGTCAGTTCATTATCGGAATTTTCGGAATCTTTTGACCTATTGCCTTTTGTTTTCTTCTTGCGTGGCTTGAATCTAGACCATCTTCTAAGATTATTGACAGCCATTGCAAGCTCTTCAATTGGATCTTCTTCATCGCTTTCTTCTTTGCTCTTTAAGGCAATCGTCTTCTTCTTTGGTTCGGAGTTGTTGCGTTCTTCCTTTGCTTTTAACTCAAGCTCATATGTCATCAAGTTGCCAATCAACTCCTCCATGCTTAGTTTGCTCAGATCTTTCGATTCTTGGATTGCTGTGACTTTTGCCTCAAAGTTCATTGGTAAAACTCGTAGTATCTTCCGCACAAGCTCTACCTCAGTGAATACCTTCCCAAGCGCTCTAGCATTGTATACCAAGGTTGAAAAGCGTCCAAACATGTCTTTTATACTCTCGCCTTTGTCCATCACAAAGTTTTCGTATTCGTTGCTGAATAGGGCTAGACGAGACTCTTTGACTTGAGAAGTTCCTTCGTGTGTCACCTCCAAAGTATGCCATATTTCCTGTGCTGTTGTACAATGAGAAATTCTATTAAATTCATTTTTATCAAGAGCACATATCAAAGCATTCATGGCTTTAGCATTTGTCGTTTTCAATTTCTTATCGTTAGCATCCCACCTATCCTTAGGTTTAGGAATCTCAGTATCACCAACGATTATAGTGGGAGGTTTATAGCCAGTTTCAATAATATCCCAAACATCATAATCAACGGAACTAAGATAAATACTCATCCTAACTTTCCAATAAGCATAATCGTTCCCGTTAAACATGGGTGGCCTAGCAATAGATTGCCCCTCAGAAAAAGCATTATTTTGTAGACTCATGACTCTAGAGTTAAATAAAAAAAATATACCGGGCTCTGATACCACTTGTAGGATCTAGATTAACCCTAGAGGGGGGATGAATAGGGTTATAGCAAATTTTCTCGAATTAAACACAGAAATATAATAGCAGAAATAAATATGCTGAAAAGTAAATCACACACAAAATTTACCCAGCTTCGGCAACCCCTGCCTACTGCTGCATTCACAGATTTCTATTAGAATTAAACAGTATCACGCTTACAAACACTCTACTAGACTCGCAGACCCTTTTGCTCCCACTCACAAACACTCTACTAGACTCGCACACCCTGCTCCTGCCTATAGAGTTTCGCTTACTCGCAAACACTGCTCCCGCCTATAGAGCTTTGCAAACTCGCACACCCTGCTCACTGAACTAATTCAAAATAGACAATCTGACACTACCTAAACCTAGGTGGTGATTTACTACTCCTTTGACTTGAAAAGAAAAAAACAACTTCAAAAATACAACCAGGAGCAAAAATTAAAATATGAACTTTGGACACGTGATTTTTGCTCAAACTAAAAACCCATATTATAAAATTAAAAACTAAAACCCCTATTATAAAATTAAAACCCCTCCTTTTAATAATAAGGCCGGCCCAAAAAAATAAATAGTATTTTTTAATTCCCCTTTTCAACATAAACAAGGCCGGCCCCCTTCACTATCTGTTAGCCCGTTCCTTTATCTCCTTGTGAAAAATGGCGGTCGTTCTTCTCTTTCGTTCCTCTCAGTTCTGAATTTAGGGCTTCGTCCCTGATTTCCAAATTAGGGTTTGTGCAACTTGAAGTCGCCGCTTGATACAGATAGTTGTAGACTTCGTTTCTCTTCTATTAGCTCACGGCTCTTCGATTTGGATCGAGTTCGTATGTGATTTTCTGGTATGTGTTTTATTCCTTTTGCTCTGTTGATTTTGGCTTTCTCGAACTCGATGCTTTATGCCGATGATGATTTTGGGTATTTATAGGAGTTTGATCTCCTTTATTTTCATTCGTATAATCATGTTTGAATTTGTCATTTTCTTCATCTCGGCCACTTTATTATTCTTGAACGATTGAGATTGATTCTGACTTTGTCAACTTCGTATCTTTTGCGTTCCTTGGTTGACACGGTTTTGAATTTATTTTCGTGATAACCACGGCTTTGATTTCTGGCATTTTTATATTGTTGACTTGTTCTTGTATATTTGCCTGAGTCACCCTGTTTCACTGTGTACTGCCTGTTCATGTATGTTTCCATCGACTTTGTTGATGTTTGGATCATTATGCTGTCTGTATTGATCTTTGAGTTGAAGTTTTGAGCTCTGTCTTCATGTAGCTTGCTATGTGCATTTATATTGGTCGTTTAATTGATGCTGCAGTCTTCAAGTACTTTCCTGTAGCTCCATATGTTGCAATCTTTGATGATTTATTGTAGTATGTTGTCACTGCTTCACCACTGTTCAGTTGCATATATTTTCTGATGTTGTCACTTATGTTTGCACTGCTTTACATCTTGTAGTTTGCTTTGGTCTTGAGCATTGCCATGCCATTGAGCATTGTTGTGTCCATATTGATGCCTCTGAACTTTGTTTGAGTTTCACTGCCATAGGTCGTGCATGTTTATCTGGGTTGCATTGAGTACATCCATACTTCTATGTTGTTTGTGTACTACTTTGGCTTCACTGTACATTATACTTGGCTTTGGTTCTGCACCATGTTGTAGCTGTACTGTCTTGAGCTCGACATTGTTGTTTACTTGCTTTGATGCATTCACATGCTTCCATACTTGTTCATGCTGCTGGACTTGATGCAGTTTGATTGTTTTGTAGTTGTTTGCATTCACTTCATTCATTTGTATCAGTTGTTCAGTTTGCACTTGTTCATTTGAGTTGTCTCCACCTTCTGGTATGCTGCAGCTTGGTCTTTGTTACATCTTTGTGTTGCTGTACTTCATGTTGTATTCATGCAGCTTGTTTTCAATATATACTTGAATGTTGCAGTCCATGTTCTTCACTGTTAGTCGAGCTTGAGTACATGTATTCTTGGCACACTGATGCATTGTAACTTGAGTTTCACTCACTTGAGTGTTTGTTGCAGTATCTTGTGGTTGCTATGCCTTGTTTACCATGTTGTTGCATTGTATTGTTTGTCTCTATGCTTGATGTCTACATGCATGTGGTCTTGCTGCAGTTTGGTCTCATATTCATTCTTTGATCATGTTGGCTATTTGGTCGAGTTCATTTGAGTCAGTGGAGTTGTTTCGTTGTATATATCACTGGTTCATTCCATTGTTTCATGCATGTGACATTGGTGCATTGTCGTGAGTAGTTTGTAGTTGCTTCTGTGCCTTTGGTCATGTTGCCTTGTGTTGAATCCAGTTTCAAAACTCGGATTTGACCTTGTGCTTGTGTCGTGATTTTCAATGTTATTGCACGTGAGTTGAACCCGATTTTTCATTTGGGTTTGACCTGTGCTCGCCTGTCCCTGTAAATCAATCAAGTGTATATATCGGCGTGCACGGCCTTGTGGCATATACAGTAATACACTGTGTATGTCACAAGTTGTTCGTGTATGATGAATTCAAATTTAAATGATGACGAACAACCCAAATAACTGAGGCAAATCATATTTTCAAAAATCGTATTTCATTTTATATTGCAAAAATATTCTTTTTCAATTTTACTGCGTTAGTGAATATTTTTGCAGATTGCTCAGATGCTGGATTCAAACCGGAATGCAGTTGAAGACAAAAACACGAGTGTGAGTGATATATAGTGAGGTTAACTGTAAATGTGAAATGTGATGTGATTGTAATCAAAAATGTATATGTATAGTGAGAGCATGAAATTGTACTATTTAAAATTGTAATAAATATCAGTTTAAATAAAATATTCGTTTGAATTCAAAATCTGTGTAACTTGTTCTGTTTGAATTCAAATTCAAATTCTGTGTAATTTATTTTATTCAACAAATATTTATTTATTCTATGAAAAATAAAATAGTACATTAACAAATACATTTAAACGAATGTATATATGTTTATTATCATCAAACAAAAATCATATAAGCACAAAGCGCATATTCAACATGCATTGCACTAGACCAGACATCGCGCATGCTATAAGATTATTGTGTCGATTTACGAGTAATCCAGGTTTCGAACATTGGAAAGCCATTTCCAGAGTTTTAGCTTATTTGAAAGGAACCATTGAATATGGTTTATCTTATAAAGGATATCCTGCTGTAATAGAAGGATATAGTGATGCAATCTGGAACAATGTAGAATCCAAATCCAAGTCTACGACTGGATGGATCTTTACATTAGGAGGCGCTGCTGTGTCTTGGGCTTCCAAGAAGCAGACCTGTATTTCTGACTCAACAATGTTGTCAGAATTGATTGCATTAGCAGATGCATGTAAAGAAGCGGAATGGCTTAGGAATTTATTAATGGAAATCCCTTTGTGGAAGAAGCCATCTCCAGCGGTCATGATTAACTGTGACAATCAAGCAACGATATACAATGTGTCTAATAAGATATATAATGGAAAGTGTAGACATGTGAGTCTAAGACATCAAATGGTGAGACGGTTACTCAAAAAGGAGTTATAACTGTTGATTACATAGAAACGAAGAAAAACTTGGCTGACCCACTTACAAAAGGTCTTCCAAAGGCAATGGTTTCTATAAAGTCACAAGAAATGGGACTAAGGTCAGTGAATGAAGGTTGATCATCCTTAACGGAAACCAAACTTATGTCTTGAAAAGGATAGACAAAGTTCAGTGGGTACCAACAAGTTAAGAGAATGGTTATGGAACACTAAATAGATATTCCCATAATATTTAGTGTTGGATTCTGCAAGAACAAAGGATGGATATGTATCCTTAATAAGTCTAGAAACCTTAAAAGATGTATCGCAGAAACACCTTAAGATACTTACCTATATGAGTATAGAAATCAGGTTGTTTTCTAGGAATGTAAGACCGCTTACTAAGTAGACTCATGAACCAGGATTTAAGCACATGGTCATTAACGTGCTGAGCAATACAGAACAATTTACCTAAGGAAATCAACATATGTGATGGTTCTGCTTTTATCATTAGGGATACTTGGTTCAAGATTCGTTCACCATAGAACCTCGATAAGGCTTTGAATGGTTTACACTACGTAAAGGTTCAAATCCAAAAAATACCTTTTATTTATGTGTTGGTTTTCACGATGATCCAAACTTGATCTTAGAACTACATAGGCTTTATCCCACTCGGGTATGTAAGAAATCACTCTAGTGATGCAGCCGTCCTATTTATTTATTATTTTAAAAATTGGGGGAGATTGTTGTAAATTTTCAAAGAGCTTTTGGTGTTTGGGTTTTGTTTTGGAAGAGTAGAAAAAAAGAAATAAGAAGAAAAGAAAGTAAAGTCCCACATTGTAGAAAAGATGAGACTATACTTGCATAAGTATAGCTCTCTCAAGTGGATGTTGGGGCCTTGGGACTCCCACATGTTTGCTTTGTTGTGAGGAGAAAAGTCATGCAACACCACACGCGCGCCGCCGCCGTCCGTCCGACCGAACCGGGACGGGTTTCGGGTTCGGGTTTCGGGTTCGGATCTGAAAATATTTTTGGATCAAAATATGAACTGTAACGGGCCATATTTCAGCCCGTTGCGGACCCAGAACCAGAATTCAGAATTTAAATGATGGCGGGAACTTGTAACGTTTCTGAACGTTACAAATATGAATAGACGCGACGTTTGGTTTTTTGAACCCGTTCGTAACAGTTGCGAACCGTTGCTATCGCAACACTTTGCGAATGGACGCCTCTTCAACACTATAAATAGCAACGTCCAGAATCATTTCGTAACAGTTTTTCTATCCTCTTCTTCTTTCCTAACAGTTCAGCGACGCCATTAATCCGCTGCTCTGTTTTGTAACGCCTCCGAGGTGTTGCTAATTCAGAAACCATTGCAGAATTGTTCTCTTCTTCCTCTTCATTATATTCCATATAAATTGCATCATCGGATACAGTTTCTGAAGTGTTCTTGGTCGGATCAAAGTCGTACAAACTTTGAATTCGATTACGCTGTTATAGGGCTTCATTGAATCCTGAAAGTCAATAGTTCGATAACCCGTTTGTACCTGGTGGGTTGAACTATTGTCTGAAATAATCTATTACATAGATCCTTAAAGTCGAAAATACAGCATTGTTTTCTTTGAAAATCGCCATCAAATTCGTCTCGAACCGCAAAATCCCCAACAAAATTTCAGACAATAGCTTTCAACCATGGAAGGTTTGAGCGCTCTGCAAGTTATGAATCAGCATCTAACTCGATTGGAGCATTTTGATGGCGACAATTTCACTCGTTGGTGAGAGACAATGAAATTTTTCCTGGTCACCGCCAAGTTGTTCTACATTTTGGAAGATAACTTGGAAGAAATCCCGGAGGAAACTGATAAAGATGATGATGCTCTAAAGGCTAAACGTGCAAAGCGCAAAGAGGATGATTTCCTATGCAGAGGCCATATTCTGAATGCGTTATCTACCCCAGTCTACAATGCTCATAGGACCTTGGAAACAGCGAAGGCACTCTGGACTGCCCTGGAGAATAAGTATCGCATATCTGAGGCAAGTAATAAAAAGTTTCTTATTTCTAATTTTTATGGATTTCAAAATGGTCACCAATAAATCCTTAATTGGACAAGTAAGCGAAATTTTACTGTTGGTGAATCAACTTAAAGATGCTGGAATTGATCTCCCTGAATCATTTATTGTTAGGGTTATAATTTCTAGACTTTCGCACAGTTGGAATGATTATAAGAAAAAGATGAAACATGCGGAAACTGTTAATAATTTAGACGGTTTGCAGCGTCATCTTCGTATTGAAGAAGACTCTCGTAAACGCGATCTAGATGATAATCCGCAAACTGAGTCTCATTCTAAGGCAAATAATGTTGAAATTACTTATAAATTAAAGCCAAAGAATGAGACACAGTTTAAGAAGAAAAATCATTGCAAAACCAACAATAAAAAGAAAGGTGCTTGTTATTTTTGTAACAAGGCAGGCCACTATGCCCGAGACTGCCGTCTGCGGAAGAAACAACAAAAAGTGAATGTGGTCGAAGACTCGCTTGTGGCTGTAGTGCAAGAGGCGAACTCCGTTAGTGGCAATGATAATGATTGGTGGTTCGATACTGGAGCAACCATTCACATTTGCAAAGACCGTAATCTTTTCAAGAGTTACGAAGAAAATAAAGGAGAAGCCGACGAAGTTACTGGAGCAAATAAGGTTTCAAGTAAAGTTCTGGAAAAAGGCACTATAGAACTTCCTCTCACCTCTGGAAAAGTTCTTACATTAGTCAATGTATTTTATGTACCTGATATGTGTAAGAATTTGGTCTCTGGATACCTTCTTAACAAAGGAGGATTCAAGATGGTGTATGAGTCTGATAAGCTAGTGTTGTCTAAGAATGGTAAATTCATTGGACAGAGATACTCTTGTAACGGCATGATTAAGTTGAATCTAATAAAGAAATCTTTTGTTTATATTGTTGATTCTATTAATTTATGGCATAGTAGATTAGGACATGTGAGTTATAAATTCATTAAGAATATGAATAAATTAGGATTAATTTCTGATTGTGATTTTGATACCATCTCTAAATGTATATCATTAAGAATATTGATGATTATACTAGATATGCATATGTATATCTAATGAAAACTAAAGATGAGGCTTTTGATAAATTCAAAATTTACAAAGCAGAGGTCGAAACACAATTAGGAGTTAAAATTAAAATACTACATTCAGATCGTGGTGGTGAATATTTCTCAAATGAATTCACCTTGTTTTGTAAACAACAAAGTATAATTCACCAATGTACTGCTCCATATACACCACAACAAAATGGTGTTGCTGAAAGGAAAAATAGAACTTTAGTAGAAATGGTTAATGTCATGCTCATAAGTTCTAATTTACCTTATAACCTATGAGGTGATGCCATGTTATCTGCATGTTATATTTTAAATCGAGTACCACTCGAAAAGAATAATATTTCTCCTTATGAACTATGGTTTAATAGAAAACCTAACCTAACTAGACTTAAAGTTTGGGGTTGCTTAGCATATGTTAGAAAACCAGACCCTAAACGACCAAAGTTAGGAAATAGAGCATTTAAATGTGTATTCATAGGATATTCACTTAAAAGTATAACTTATAGATTTCTTATTCTTGACGCCCTAGAAGTTATAGAATATGTAGATGTAGAATTTTTTGAAAATCAAACTGTTGAGATCCCATTGAGATCGTCTAGTCCAAAACCTAGTCTGACTAATGATATCAATGACGATAATTATGCTCCTGCTCAAAACAGTAAGGAAGTGGCAGTACCAGATAATAGTACTGAACAACAGAGAAGTAAAAGAGCAAGAATAGAGAAGGACTATGGTCCTGACTTCATTACATATCTTGTAGAAGGCAGTAAGGACGAAGTTCTTAATGTGACTAAATATGTAATGAACGTCGATGACGATCGCAAAACTTATTCTGAAGCTATGAGTTTCAGAGATTCTAATTTCTAGAAAGAAGCTATCAATGATGAAATGAATTCCATAATGTTAAATCAAACTTGGGTTTTAATTGATTTACCTCCTGGTGCTAAACCTATAGGATGTAAATGGATATTCAAGAAAAAATTGAATACAAATGGATCCATTGATAATTTTAAAGCCAGATTAGCTGCTAAGGGATATAAGCAAAGACATGGAGTAGATTATTTTGATACATATGCTCCAATTGCTCGCATATCTTCTATACGTTGTTTAATTGCACTTGCATCAATTCATAAATTAGTCATACATCAAATGGATGTAAAGACTGCTTTTCTAAATAGAGATTTAGAAGAAGAGATATATATGGAACAACCTGAAGGTTTCAAAACCCCAGGCCAAGAAAAGAAAGTTTGCAAATTAGTGAAATCTCTTTATGGCCTGAAGCAAGATCTCATGCAATGGCATGAGAAATTTGATAAAGTTGCACTATCATATGGATTCATTGTAAATGATGCTGATAAATGTATTTATAGCAAATTGGATAACAACGGTATTGTTATAATATGTTTATACGTTGATGACATGCTAATATTTGGTTCCAATATATCCTGTGTGAATGAAACTAAAAAGTTTCTGTCTTCTAAATTCGATATGAAAGATCTAGGAGAGGCAGATGTAATTTTGGGAATTAAAATTGTTAGGAAAGAGGGGGAGTTATTACTAACTCAGTCTCATTACATAGAGAAATTCCTACAAAAGGATGGTCATTACGATGACAAACCAGCACCAACTCCATTAGATCCTAGTATTAAATTAGAAAAGAACACTGGACGTACTATCTCTCAACTAGAGTATTTCAGTGTTATTGGGAGTCTTATGTATGCTATGCTATGCATTGCACTAGACCAGACATCGCACTTGCTATAAGTATATTGTGTCGATTTACGAGTAATCCAGGTTTCGAACATTGAAAAGCCATTTCCAGAGTTTTAGCTTATTTGAAATGAACCATTGAATATGGTTTATCTTATAAAGGATATCCTGCTGTAATAAAAGGATATAGTGATGCAACCTGGAACAATGTAGAATCCAAATCCAAGTCTACGACTGGATGGATATTTACATTAGGAGGCGCTGCTGCGTCTTGGGCTTCCAAGAAGCAGACATGTATTTCTGACTCAATAATATTGTCAGAATTGATTGCATTAGCAGATGAATGTAAAGAAGCGGAATGGCTTAGGAATTTATTAATGGAAATCCCTTTGTGGAAGAAGCCATCTCCAGCAGTCATGATTAACTGTGACAATCAAGCAACGATATACAATGTGTCTAACAAGATATATAATGAAAAGTCTAGACATGTGAGTCTAAGACATCAAATGGTGAGACGGTTACTCAAAAGAGGAGTTATAACTGTTGACTATATAGAAACGAAGAAAAACTTGGCTGACCCACTTACAAAAGGTCTTCCAAAGGCAATGGTTTCTATAAAGTCACAAGAAATGGGACTAAGGTCCGTGAATGAAGGTTGATCGTCCTTAACGGAAACCCAACTTATGTCTTGAAAACGATAGACAAAGTTCAATGGGTACCAACAAGTTAAGAGAATGGTTATGGAACACTAAATAGATATTCCCATAATATTTAATGTTGGATTCTGCAAAAACAAAGGATGGACATGTATGCTTAATAAGTCTAGAAACCTTAAAAGGTGTATCGTAGAAACAACTTAAAAGACTTACCTATATGAGTATGGAAATCAGGCCATTTCCTGGGAAAGTAAGACCGTTTTCTAAGTAGACTCATGAACCAGGATTTAAGCACATGGCCATTAACGTGCTAAGCAATACAGAACACTTTACCTAAGGAAATCAACATGTGCGATTGTTCCGATTTTATCATTATGGATACTTGGTTCAAAATTTGTTCACCATAGAGTCTCGATAAGGCTTTAAATGGTTTACATGACGTAAATGTTCAAATTCATAAGATACCTTTTATTTATGTGTTGGTTTTCACGATGATGCAAAACTTGATCTTAGAACTACATAAGCTTGATCCCACTCGGGTATGTAGGAAATCACTCTAGTGACGCAGCCGTCCTATTTATTTAATATTTTGAAAATTGGGGGAGATTGTTGTAAATTTTCAAAGAGCTTTTGGGGTTTGGATTTTCTTTTGGAAGAGTAGAAGAAAAGAAAGAAGAAGAAAAGAAAGTAAAGTCCCACATTGTAGAAAAGAGGGGACTATACTTGTATAAGTATAGCTCTCTCAAGTGGATGTTGGGGCCTTGGGGCTCCAACATGTTTGCTTTGTTGTGAGGAGAGAAGTCATGCAACACCACATGCGCGCCGCCGCCGTCCGACCGAACCGGGTCGGGTACGGGTTTCGGCTTCGGATCTGAAAATATTTTTGGATCAAAATATGAATTGTAACGGGCCAGAATTCAGCCTATTAAGGACCCAGAACCGGAATTCAGAATTTGAATGATGGTGGGAACTTGTAACGTTTCTAAACGTTACAAATATGAATAGACGCGACGTTTGGTTTTTGAACCCGTTCGTAACAGTTGCGAACCGTTGCTAACGGTCGCAACGCTTTGCGAATGGACGCCTCTTCAACACTATAAATAGCAACGCCCAGAATCATTTCGTAAAAGTTTTTCTATCCTCTTCTTCTTTCCTAACAGTTCTGCGACGCCATTAATCCGCTACTCTGTTTTGTAACGCCTCCGACGTGTTTCTAATTCAGAAACATTGCAGAATTGTTCTATTCTTCCTCTTTATTCTATTCCATATAAATTGCATCATCAGATACAGTTTCTGAAGTGTTCTTGGTCGGATCAAAGTCGTACAAACTTTGAATTCGATTACGCTGTTATAGGGCTTCATTGAATTCTGAAAGTCGATAGTTCGATAACCCGTTTGTACCTGGTGGGTTGAACTATTGTCTGAAAGAATCTGTTCCATAGATCCTTGAAATTGGAAGTACAGCATTGTTTTCTTTGAAAATCGCCATCAAATTCGTCTCGAACCGCAAAATCCCCAACAAAATTTCAAACAATAGCTTTCAACCATGGAAAGTTTGAGCGCTCTGCAAGTTATGAATCAGCATCTAACTCGATTGGTGCGTTTTGATGGCGACAATTTCACTCGTTCGCAAGAGACAATGAAATTTTCCTGGTCACTGCCAAGTTGTTCTACATTTTGGAAGATAACTTGGAAGAAATCCCGAAGGAAACTGATAAAGATGATGATGCTCTAAAGGCTAAACGTGCAAAGCGCAAAGAGGACGATTTACTATGCATAGGCCTTATTCTGAATGCGTTATCTACCCCAGTCTACAATGATCATAGGACCTTGGAAACAGCGAAGGCACTCTGGACTGCCCTGGAGAAAAAGTATCGCATATCCGAGGCAAGAAATAAAAAGTTTCTTATTTCTAATTTTATGGATTTCAAAATGGTCACCAATAAATCCATAATTGGACAAGTAAGCGAAATTTTACTGTTGGTGAATCAACTTAAAGATACTGGAATTGATCTCCCTGAATCTTTTGTTGTTGGGGTTATAATTTCTAGACTTCCGCATAGTTGGAATGATTATAAGAAAAAAATGAAACATGCGGAAACAGATTATAATTTAGACGGTTTGCAGCGTCATCTTCGTATTGAAGAAGACTCTCGTAAGCGCGATCTAGATGATAATCCGCAAACTGAGTCTCATTCTAAGGCAAATAATGTTGAAATTACTGATAAATTAAAGCCAAAGAATGAGACACAGTTTAAGAAGAAAAATCATTCCAAAATCAACAACAAAAAGAAAGGTGCTTGTTATTTTTGTAACAAGCCCGGCCACTATGCCCGAGACTACCGTCTGCGGAAGAAACAACAAAAAGTGAATGTGGTCGAAAACTCGCTTGTGGCTGTAGTGCAAGAGGTGAACTCCGTTAGTGGCAATAATAATGATTGGTGGTTCGATACTGAAGCAACCATTCACATTTGCAAAGACCGTAATCTTTTCAGGAGTTACGAAGAAAATAAAGGAGAAGCTGGCGAAGTTACTAGAGCAAATAAGGTTCCAAGTAAAGTTCTGAGAAAAGGCACTATAGAACTTCCTCTCACCTCTGGAAAAGTTCTTACATTAGTCAATGTATTTTATGTACCTGATATGTGTAAGAATTTGGTCTTTGGATACCTTCTTAACAAAGGAGGATTCAAGATGGTGTATGAGTCTGATAAGCTAGTGTTGTCTAAGAATGGTAAATTCGTTGGACAGGGATACTCTTGTAACGGCATGATTAAGTTGAATCTAATAAAGAAATCTTCTGTTTATATTGTTGATTCTATTAATTTATGGCATGGTAGATTAGGACATGTGAATTATAAATCCATTAAGAATATGAATAAATTAGGATTAATTTCTGATTGTGATTTCGATACCATTTCTAAATGTGAAATATGTGTTCAAGAAAAAATACACCGGAAATTCTTTAAATCCGTAGAAAAGAAAACTGGTTTGCTTGATTTGGTATATAGTGATGTGGGTGACTTAAAAAGTCATATCACCTATGGTGGTAACCAATACTACATAACATTCATTGATGATTATACTAGATATGCATATGTATATCTAATGAAAGCTAAAGATGAGTCTTTTGATAAATTCAAAATTTACAAAGCAGAAGTCGAAACACAATTAGGAGTTAAAATTAAAAGATTACATTCAAAACGTGGTGGTGAATATTTCTCAAATGAATTCACCTTATTTTGTAAACAACAAAGTATAATTCACCAATGTACTGGTCCATATACACCACAATAAAATGGTGTTGCTGAAAGGAAAAATAGAACTTTAGTAGAAATGGTTAATGTCATGCTCATAAGTTCTAATTTACCTTATAACCTATGAGGTGATGCTATGTTATCTGCATGTTATATTTTAAATCGAGTACCACTCAAAAAGAATAATATTTCTCCTTATGAATTATGGTTTAATAGAAAACCTAACCTAACTAGACTTAAAATTTAGGGTTGCTTAGCATATGTTAGAAAACCAGACCCTAAACGACCAAAGTTAGAAAATAGAGCATTTAAATGTGTATTCATAGGATATTCACTTAAAAGTATAACTTATAGATTTTTTATTCTCGACACCCTAGAAGTTATAGAATATGTAGATGTAGAATTTTTTGAAAATCAAACTGTTGAGATCACATTGAGCTCATGTAGTCCAGAACCTAGTCTGACTAATGATATCAATGACGATGATTATGCTCCTGCTCAAAACAGCAAGGAAGTGACAGTACCAGATAATAGTACTGAACCACGGAGAAGTAAAAGAGCAAGAATAGAGAAGGACTATGGTCCTGACTTCATTACATATCTTGTAGAAGGAAGTAAGGACGAAGTCCTTAATGTGACTAAATATGTAAGGAACGTCGATGACGATCCCAAAACTTGTTCTGAAGCTACGAGTTTCAGAGATTCTAATTTCTAGAAAGAAGCTATCAATGATGAAATGAATTCCATAATGTTAAATCAAACTTGGGTTTTAATTGATTTACCTCCTGGTGCTAAACCTATAGGATGTAAATGGATATTCAAGAAAAAATTGAATACAAATGGATCCATTGATAATTTTAAAGCCAGATTAGTTGCTAAGGGATATAAGCTGTAACGACCCGTAAATTTTCGATAATTAAAATAGCTAATTTAATAAGATTTCGTGATTTAATGTTAGAAAAAAATTTGTAATTCATTTGGAATAATAATAACTGGAATGAATTGCAACAATTATCCAAGTAATGAAAAATAAATGCTACTTAGTAAATTCCTTTGCAATCGATAGTTGAATAGGGTGATAAATGTTGAATTCATTTGGTATAAGAAAGTAGTTGATTGATAAGTAAAATCTATTTGAAATCAAATATTGAATATTGAACACGTAAATTGTTTAAATTAAATATTTAAAACTTATTGAATAATTGAATAACTGTAAAATGAAAATAGGGTTCTAAATTTTGAAATGGTTTTAAAAGTTGAATCTTATAAGTTCAATTTCAATATTTCAAAAGATAATGAATTATTGGATAAGCGAAATTGTCTAAATTAAATATTTGGAATTTATTGGATAAATTAAATAATGGGTTTAATATGATTAAAAATGATTTGTAAAATTTTATTTTATCATATTGAATTTATAGTGATGTTATAGAACTTTTAAAACTGAATTTAAAATTTATTTGTGAAAATTGAATATTTTAATATTTAATTTTCGACTGGAAAATAGCCAATTTTTGAACAGTCTCAGAATTGGACAAAACTAGTTTCATTGGATCCGTAATAGTTAGTTATTATTGGATTTCAATTTTCGTAGCAATCGGAGTTGTCGTTTGACCGTGGCAGCTCGAAACGCGTTCAAATTGTTTTAATATTAATTTGGCGAGTTAAAATAGTCATTTTTCAAACGGTCTCGGATTTCGATGAAACTAGTTTCATCGGATCCGTAATGTGATATTATTGTAAGGTTTCAAATTTCGTGTCAATCGGATTTACCGTTTGTCCGGAGCAAGCCAAAACGCATAGAAATTAGTTGAATCGGTTTAATTTAAATTTGATCGTTTATTACCGTAACTCGCACATATGATCGAATTAGCCCCCGAAACATGTTCCATTGTGTTCGGAACGTGGGGTAAACCTTAGAAACGCCTGCCGGCACGCTTCGTTGGGAGTTCGGAAAATTTTCGGTGAATAGTGTTTTGCAATTTTCTATAAAAGGACCCATCCTCTTTCATTTGCTCCAAACCCTAACTCTTTTTGACCAGCCGCCACTTTCATTTCAATGGCCTGAAAATTTCGAAACTTCCTCCTCATTTTCCTCTCAATCCATCAATAATTAGCAAAAACTCTCAACTACAAAGTTGTAGAGCACGATGAAAGCTTCAAATCCATACGGAGATGATCGAAAACGGAGCCACGGATCAACGGGAAATCGAGCAAGAAGGGGCTGCGTTTTACACGCAATTCGAGGCAGAGGATGAGGCCGAGCTTGGAGCTATTTGGGGTGAAGGTGGAGTAAGGCGGTGGCTTCGAAGTGGTGTAACCTGATCGTCTTCAAGTTGCTCGGTTTGGTCGTGAAAAATCGATGAAGATGGCGGCTGATGGGTTTGTTTCTTGCGTTCAAACCTGGGCATTCAACGTGAAGAGGAAGAAGATGCAGCAATGGCTCAGATCTGAAGATGCAGAAATCGATGGCCAGGATGCAGTTGAGGGTTTGATATTTAAAATAAAAGCTGAAATTGTATATTTAAATTCGTATAAACTTCAAAAATACATATCTTTTTCATACGAGGTCGAAAACGCGCGAAACCAGTTGCGTTGGAATCGTATGGACGAGCTCTTCGCTATGGAACTGGATTGGAATCATTTGGAGCTAGAGAAAATTTTGAGTTAAATCGAACGTCGTTCGATTTGATTTAAAATCGAAAAATCAAGGTGAGTGTTTTATAACGCTCACAACGTACTAAATATCTTTATGCTAGTTAAATTTGACATTATGAAGTGTTATGATTTTATTTGTCGTTGTTTGATAAATTTAATTGTCATATGGATTGTCATTTGAATTAACCGTTGAAATTAAATTGACAGTTAAATTTAAATTGAAATTGAAATTGGATTGCGATTAAATTACCTGACATTGGTAACTATGAAATTGCCATGAATTGTATTGTCTATTGGATGATTTATTTCGATGGATGCTATTGGTTGATATTTAAATGTTTGGATGTTTATTTGCTTATATATAACCTGTTATGCATACATATGATACTGTGATTTAATTTAAGCAATATATACTCATCCCTGACATTTAATTGAAATAAATAATTACTTGGCCATAGGATAGAAAATTATATACGGACACCGAATTGGCTAAATTAATAATTTTTGAAATCATCGATTTGAAATTTATTTAAATGTTTCGATTTAAAAGTGATAAATAGAAATCAATTTATAGAAATCGAATTTATCGAAAAATTAAGTTTGGATTGTTGAAATAAAATTTGGTTAAAAGAAATTGTTAAATAATTAAAGTGGAGACTTTGGAATTTAAAAATCGGGATATGATTGAATTTCGAAAATTGATTTGTTTAAAGATTTAACCTTAATTCGAGCTTTGAATATTACTAAGTAAAGGTGGTATAAAATGATATTTTGAAATTGAGCTTGAAATTGAATCATATTTGAAATTTGGATTTAAAGTTGAATATTGAAGGAAAATTTTGTTAAGTATTAAAAATTGATATTTTGAAAAATCAAGCTAAAATCGATATAAATTGAAATTGAATGAATTGAAGGTGAATGTAAAATTGAATTGATTTGAAGTCAAAGTTGACATTGATTTGAATTGAAATCGAAATTGAATCGGTAGAATGGAAATTGAAATTGATTTGAATTGGGAAGTTAAAATTGAAATGGCTTGATTTTGAAGCTGTTTTAATTTGTTTTCCAAATTACTCTGTTATATAAACCATTTTGAATACTTAAACTATTTTAATCTATTTTAAATCTACTTAACCCAATTTAAATTATTTTAAACTAATTTATCTATTTTAAATCCATTTTTAAAGATTTTAAGTATTTTAAGTATTTTAATTATTTAAAACTACTTTTAAACTACTTAAAACTATTTTTCTAAAATCCTAAGCTGGTCAATAAGGTGAAATGTTTATATTTAAATCTTGAATTTAAATACGAATTGAGTTAAATGAAGTTGCAACCTAAATTGAAATTCGAAATGATTTTGAAATCGAAATGAGATATTGATGCGAAAATTGATTTTAAAATGGAATCTGATATTTTGAAAGATACGATGATATTTGAAATGGATTTGATTTTTGAAGCGAATATGATATTTTGAGATCCATTATGAATCGATTTGAAATATAAAAGAGCCAACGGTGTAATAATACGTAGTTATTAAAGAGACCGGGATCGGATATGGACATACTCTCTGTCGATACCGAAAACCACTTTAATAACTATTATACGCGGAGTGTTGATCCAGAATGAAGTGGATGGTTTGGTGAACGCGTTGATTGAAGAAAGAGAACGATTATTGGATGACCCCTGACATGACTAAAACAGGAGCCGCGCCGGGCCATTGAGGTTCGCCACCTCTAGCGGACACACTTCTTCGATACCATATCTATTACATTTGTGATTTGATTTGGGTGCACCCCTTGATTTGGGAGTGTTGTTTCGCGGTGTTGGGGTAGCTGCTGGCTATGCCCAACATCAGTCCGGATCACGCAACTACTAGTATCCTAGTTGGTATTGCCTCATGTACCTTGTCATACTGATTATCCTATTCGCGACCACTACGTTTTGATTTGTACCTTGAGTATATGGATTGCCCTCTGGTGACTTCCGGTTTTGGGGAAACTACGGTCTTGTATATGCTTTTGGGAATATAAAAATGTGTTAAGGGGGATTATGGTAACGCCTTAACGCTATTTTGATACTTTATATTACTGATAGACATTATCTACTTAGCGTATATTACTACATAGTAGATAGTTTAACGGATCCTTGAGAGATGGAAAATCCCGTAACATCTCTTAAGTTATTGCACGCACGTTGACACTGGATATGAGATGTCAAACCCCGTAAACATCTCTGACGCCGTTACACTCATATTTGTTTATGATTGATTTAACTTTCACAAGGATATTTTAGTCCTGACTCGGGTGTTTTGTCTTTTCATTACGCTCGGGTCAGACCTGAGTTTTCAGTTTAGGTTGAAGATCATTTCCTTGGAGGACGGAGACGAAGATTTGGTATATTATCTACTACTATTATATTCATTCCATTCCGCTGCATTGTTGTATGATATTTGCTGTGTATGTAACTCTGATAAATGTTGTATAATAATAATCAAATGTATTCATTTCAAATGTATTCATTTAATTAACAGCTTCATGAACTGTTATTTTATTATTATACTTTAGCCTTCCGCTGTGAGATTCTGTGTTGTTTCATTTCCTTTATTTCCCTTCCTTTTCTTTTCTTATTTACCCAATAACTATCTGCCCTTTTAATGGTTTGGAATCGACATGGGTATTTGATCGTCGGTTTAAACTGTCCAAAAAAGGCGGGTCGTTACATAAGCAAAGACATGGAGTAGATTATTTTGATACATATGCTCCAGTTGCTCGCATATCTTCTATACGCTGTTTAATTGCACTTGCATCAATTCATAAATTAGTCGAACATCAAATGGATGTAAAGATTGCTTTTCCAAATGGAGATTTAGAAGAAGAGATATATATGGAATAACCTGAAGGTTTCAAAACCCCAGTCCAAGAAAAGAAAGTTTGCAAATTAGTGAAATCTCTTTATGGCCTGAAGCAAGCTCCCATGCAATGGCATGAGAAATTTGATAAAGTTGCACTGTCATATGGATTCATTGTAAATGATGCTGATAAATGTATTTATAGCAAATCAGATAACTACGGTTTTGTTATAATATGTTTATACGTTGATGACATACTAATATTTGGTTCCAATATATCCTGTGTGAATGAAACTAAAAAGTTTCTATCTTCTAAATTCGATATGAAAGATCTAGAAGAGGCTAATGTAATTTTGGGAATTAAAATTGTTAGGAAAGAGGGGGAGTTATTACTGACTCAGTCTCATTACATACAGAAATTCCTACAAAAGTATGGTCATTACGATGACAAACCAGCACCAACTCCATTAGATCCTAGTATTAAATTAGAAAAGAACATTGGACGTACTACCCTCAACTAGAGTATTGCAGTGTTATTGGGAGTCTTATGTATGCTATGCATTGCACTAGACCAGACATCGCACATGCTATAAGTATATTGTGTCGATTTACGAGTAATCCAGATTTCGAACATTGAAAAGCCATTTCCGGAGTTTTAGCTTATCTGAAAGGAACCGTTGAATATGGTTTATCTTATAAAGGATATCCTGTTGTAATAGAAGGATATAGTGATGCAACATGCAACAGTGTAGAATCCAAATCCAAGTCTACGACTGGATGGATCTTTACATTAGGAGGCGCTGTTGTGTCTTGGGCTTTCAAGAAGCAGCCTGTATTTCTGACTCAACAATGTTGTCAGAATTGATTGCATTAGCAGATGCATGTAAAGAAGCGGAATGGCTTAGGAATTTATTAATGGAAATCCCTTTGTGGAAGAAGCCATCTCCAGCAGTCATGATTAACTTTGATAATCAAGCAACGATATACAATGTGTCTAATAAGATATATAATGGAAAGTGTAGACATGTGAGTCTAAGACATCAAATGGTGAGACAGTTACTCAAAAGAGGAGTTATAACTGTTGACTACATAGAAACGAAAAAAAACTTGGCTGACCCACTTACAAAAGGTCTTCCAAAGGCAATGGTTTCTATAAAGTCATAAGAAATGCGACTAAGGTCTGTGAATGAAGGTTGATCATCCTTAATGGAAACCCAACTTATGTCTTGAAAACGATAGACAAAGTTCAATGGGTACCAACAAGTTAAGAGAATGGTTATGGAACACTAAATAGATATTCCCATAATATTTAGTGTTGGATTCTGCAAGAACAAAGGTTGGACATGTATGCTTAATAAGTCTAGAAACCTTAAAAGGTGTATCGTAGAAACAACTTAAGAGACTTACCTATATGAGTATGGAAATCAGGCCGTTTCCTAGTAAAGTAAGACCGCTTTCTAAGTAGACTCATGAACCAGGATTTAAGCACATGGTCATTAACGTGCTGAGCAATACAGAACACTTTACCTAAGGAAATTAACATGTGTGATTGTTCCGGTTTTATCATTAGGGATACTTAGTTCAAGATTCGTTCACCATAGAATCTCGGTAAGGCTTCGAATGGTTTACACTACGTAAAGGTTCAAATCCAAAAGATACCTTTTATTTATGTGTTGTTTTTCACGATGATACAAAACTTGATGTTAGAACTACATAGGCTTGATCCCACTTGGGTATGTAGGAAATCACTCTAGTGACGCAGCCGTCCTATTTATTTATTATTTTGAAAATTGGGGGAGATTGTTGTAAATTTTCAAAGAGCTTTTGGGGTTTGGGTTTTGTTTTGGAAGAGTAGAAGAAAAGAAAGAAGAAGAAAAGTAAGTAAAGTCCCACATTATAGAAAAGAGGAGACTATACTTGTATAAGTATAGCTCTCTCAAGTGGATGTTGGGGCCTTGGGGCTCCCACATGTTTGCTTTGTTGTGAAGAGAGAAGTCATGCAACACCACACGCGCGCCGCCGCCGTCCGTCCGACCGAACCAGGCCGGGTACGGGTTTCGGATTCGGATCTGAAAATATTTTTGGATTAAAATACGAACTGTAACGGGCCAGATTTCAGCCCGTTAAGGACCCAGAACCGGAATTCAGAATTTGAATGATGGCGGGAACTTGTAACGTTTCTAAACGTTACAAATATGAATAGACGCGACGTTTGGTTTTTGAATCCGTTCGTAACAGTTGCGAACCATTGCTAACAGTCGCAACGCTTTGCGAATGGACGCCTTTTCAACACAATAAATAGCAACGCCCAGAATCATTTCGTAACAGTTTTTCTATCCTCTTCTTCTTTTCTAACAGTTCTGCGACGCCATTAATCCGCTGCTCTGTTTTGTAACGCCTCCAAGGTGTTGTTAATTCAGAAACCATTGCAGAATTGTTCTCTTTTCCTCTTCATTCTATTCCATATAAATTGCATCATCTGATACAGTTTCAGAAGTATTCTTGGTCGGATCAAAGTCGTACAAACTTTGAATTCAATTACGCTGTTATAGGGCTTCATTGAATCCTGAAAGTCGATAGTTCCATAACCCGTTTGTACCTGGTGGGTTGAACTATTGTCTGAAAGAATCTGTTCCATAGATCCTTAAAGTCGGAAGTCCAGCATTGTTTTCTTTGAAAATCGCCATCAAATTCGTCTCGAACCGCAAAATCTCCAACAAAATTTCAAACAATAGCTTTCAACCATGGAAGGTTTGAGCGCTCTGCAAGTTATGAATCAGCATCTAACTCGACTGGAGCGTTTTAATGGTGACAATTTCACTCGTTGGCAAGAGACAATGAAATTTTTCCTGGTCACCGTCAAGTTGTTCTACATTTTGGAAGATAACTTGGAAGAAATCCCGGAGGAAGCTGATAAAGATGATGATGCTCTAAAGGCTAAACGTGCAAAGCGCAAAGAGGACGATTTTCTATGCAGAGGCCATATTCTGAATGCGCTATCTACCCCAGTCTACAATGCTCATAGGACCTTGGAAACAGCGAAGGCACTCTGAACTGCCCTGGAGAATAAGTATCGCATATCCGATGCAAGTAATAAAAAGTTTCTTATTTCTAATTTTACGGATTTCAAAATGGTCACCAATAAATTCATAATTGGACAAGTAAGCGAAATTTTACTGTTGGTGAATCAACTTAAAGATGCTGGAATTGATCTCCATGAATCTTTTGTTGTAGTTATAATTTCTAGACTTCCGCATAGTTGGAATGATTATAAGAAAAAGATGAAACATGCGGAAACAGATTATAATTTAGACGGTTTGCAGCGTCATCTTCGTATTGAAGAAGACTCTCGTAAACGCGATCTAGATGATAATACGCCAACTGAGTCTCATTCTAAGGCAAATAATGTTGAAATTACTGATAAATTAAAGCCAAAGAATGAGACACAGTTTAAGAAGAAAAATCATTCCAAAACCAACAACAAAAAGAAAGGTGCTTGTTATTTTTGTAACAAGCCCGGCCACTATGTCCGAGACTGCCGTCTGCGGAAGAAACAACAAAAAGTGAATGTGGTCGAAGACTCGCTTGTGGCTGCAGTGCAAGAGGCGAACTCCGTTAGTGACAATGATAATGATTGGTGGTTCGATACTGGAGCAACCATTCACATTTGCAAAGACCGTAATCTTTTCAAGAGTTACGAAGAAAATAAAGGAGAAGCAGACGAAGTTACTGGAGCAAATAAGGTTTCAAGTAAAGTTCTGGAAAAAGGCACTATAAAACTTCCTCTCACCTCTGAAAAAGTTCTTACATTAGTCAATGTTTTTTATGTACCTGATATGTGTAAGAATTTGGTCTCTGGATACCTTCTTAACAAAGGAGGATTCAAGATGGTGTATGAGTCTGATAAGCTAGTGTTGTCTAAGAATGGTAAATTCATTGGACAGGGATACTCTTGTAACGGCATGATTAAGTTGAATCTAATAAAGAAATCTTCTGTTTATATTGTTGATTCTATTAATTTATGGCATGGTAGATTAGGACATGTGAATTATAAATTCATTAAGAATATGAATAAATTAGGATTAATTTCTGATTGTGATTTTGATACCATCTCTAAATGTGAAATATGTGTTCAAGCAAAAATACACCGGAAATCCTTTAAATCCGTAGGAAGGAAAACTGGTTTGCTTGATTTGGTATATAGTGATGTGGGTAACTTAAAAAGTCATATCACCTATGGTGGTAACCAATACTATATAACATTCATTGATGATTATACTAGATATGCATATGTATATCTGATGAAAACTAAAGATGAGGCTTTTGATAAATTCAAAATTTACAAAGCAGAGGTTGAAACACAATTAGGAATTAAAATTAAAATATTACATTCAGATCGTGGTGGTGAATATTTCTCAAATGAATTCACCTTGTTTTGTAAACAACAAAGTATAATTCACCAATGTACTGCTCCATATACACCACAACAAAATGGTGTTGCTGAAAGGAAAAATAGAACTTTAGTAGAAATGGTCAATGTCATGCTCGTAAGTTCTAATTTACCTTATAACCTATGAGGGGATGCTATGTTACCTGCATGTTACATTTTAAATCGAGTACCACTCGAAAAGAATAATATTTCTTCTTATGAATTATGGTTTAATAGAAAACCTAACCTAACTAGACTTAAAGTTTGGGGTTGCTTAGCATATGTTAGAAAACCAGGCCCTAAACGACCAAAGTTAGGAAATAGAGCATTTAAATGTGTATTCATAGGATATTCACTTAAAAGTATAACTTATAAATTTCTTATTTTTGACACCCTAGAAGTTACAGAATCTGTAGATATAGAATTTTTTGAAAATCAAACTGTTGTGATCCCATTGAGATCATCTGGTTCAGAACCTAGTCTGACTAATGATATCAATGACGATGATTATGCTCCTGCTCAAAACAGCAAGGAAGTGACAGTACCAGATAATAGTACTGAACAACGGAGAAGTAAAAGAGCAAGAATAGAGAAGGACTATGGTCCTGACTTCATTACATATCTTGTAGAAGGCAGTAGGGACGAAGTCCTTAATGTGACTAAATATGTAATGAACGTCGATGACGATCCCAAAACTTATTCTGAAGCTATGAGTTCCATAGATTCTAATTTCTGGAAAGAAGCTATCAATGATGAAATGAATTGCATAATGTTAAATCAAACTTGGGTTTTAACTGATTTACCTCCTGGTGCTAAACCTATAGGATGTAAATGGATATTCAAGAAAAAGTTGAATACAAATGGATCCATTGATAAGTTTAAAGCCAGATTAGTTGCTAAGGGATATATGCAAAGACATGGAGTAGATTATTTTGATACATATGCACCAGTTGCTCGTATATCTTTTATACGCTGTTTAATTGCACTTGCATCAATTCATAAATTAGTCATACATCAAATGGATGTAAAGACTGCTTTTCTAAATGGAGATTTAGAAGAAGAGATTTATATGGAACAACCTGAAGTTTCAAAACCCCGGGCCAAGAAAAGAAAGTTTGCAAATTAGTGAAATCTCTTTATGGCCTGAAGCAAGCTCCCATGCAATGGCATGAGAAATTTGATAAAGTTGCACTGTCATATGGATTCATTGTAAATGATGCTGATAAATGTATTTATAGCAAATCGGATAACAACGGTATTGTTATAATATATTTATACGTTGATGACATGCTAATATTTGGTTCCAATATATCCTGTGTGAATGAAACTAAAAAGTTTCTGTCTTCTAAATTCGATATGAAAGATTTAGGAGAGGCTGATGTAATTTTGGGAATTAAAATTGTTAGGAAAGAGGGGGAGGTCTCATTACATAGAGAAATTCCTACAAAAGTATGGTCATTACGATGACAAACCAGCACCAACTACATTAGATCCTAGTATTAAATTAAAAAAGAACACTGGACGTACTATCTCTCAACTAGAGTATTCCAGTGTTATTGGGAGTCTTATGTATGCTATGCATTGCACTAGACCAGAAATCGCACATGCTATAAGTATATTGTGTCGATTTACGAGTAATCCATGTTTCGAACATTGGAAAGCCATTTTCAGAGTTTTAGCTTATTTGAAAGGAACCATTGAATATGGTTTATCTTATAAAGGATATCTTGCTGTAATAGAAGGATATAGTGATGCAACCTGGAACAATGTAGAATCCAAATCCAAGTCTACGACTGGATGGATCTTTACATTAGGAGGCGCTGCTGCGTCTTGGGCTTTCAAGAAGCAGACCTGTATTTCTGACTCAACAATGTTGTCAGAATTGATTGCATTAGCAGATGCATGTAAAGAAGTGGAATGGTTTAGGAATTTATTAATGGAAATCTCTTTGTGGAAGAAGCCATCTCCAGCAGTCATGATTAACTGTGACAATCAAGCAACGATATACAATGTGTCTAATAAGATATATAATGGAAAGTCTAGACATGTGAGTCTAAGACATCAAATGGTGGGACGGTTACTCAAAAGATGAGTTATAACTGTTCATTACATAGAAACGAAGAAAAACTTGGCTGACCCACTTACAAAAGGTCTTCCAAAGGCAATGGTTTCTATAAAGTCACAAGAAATGGGACTAAGATCTGTGAATGGAGGTTGATCATCCTTACGGAAACCCAACTTATGTCTTGAAAAGGATAGACAAAGTACAATGGGTACCAACAAGTTAAGAGAATGGTTATGGAACACTAAATAAATATTACCATAATATTTAGTGTTGGATTCTGCAAGAACAAAGGATGGATATGTATCCTTAATAAGTCTAGAAAACTTAAAAGGTGTATCGCAGAAACACCTTAAGAGACTTACTTATATGAGTATGGAAATCAGGCCGTTTCCTAGGAAAGCAAGACCGCTTTCTAAGTAGACTCATGAACCAGGATTTAAGCACATGGCCATTAACGTGCTTAGCAATACAGAACACTTTACCGAAGGAAATCAAAATGTGTGATTGTTCCGGTTTTATCATTTGGGATACTTGGTTCAAAATTCGTTCAATATAGAATCTCGATAAGGCTTTGAATAGTATACACTACGTAAAGGTTCAAATCCAAAAGATACCTTTTATTTATGTGTGGGTTTTCACTATGATGCAAAACTTGATCTTAGAACTACATAGACTTGATCCCACTCGGGTATGTAGGAAATCACTCTAGTGAAGCAGCCGTCCTATTTATTTATTATTTTGAAAATTGGGGGAGATTGTTGTAAATTTTCAAAGAGCTTTTGGGGTTTCGGTTTTGTTTTGGAAGAGCAGAAGAAAAGAAAGTAAAGTCCCACATTGTAGAAAAGATGAGACTATACTTGTATAAGTATAGCTCTCTCAAGTGGATGTTGGAGCCTTGGGGCTCCCACATGTTTATTTTGTTGTGAGGAGAGAAGTCTGCAACACCACACGCGCCGCCGCCGCCGTCCGACCGGGCCGGGCACGAGTTTCGGGTTCGGATCTGAAAATATTTTTGGATCAAAATATGAACTGTAACGGGCCAGATTTCAGCCCGTTAAGGACCCAGAACCGGAATTCAGAATTTGAATGATGGCAGGAACTTGTAACGTTTCTGAACGTTACAAATATGAATAGACGCGACGTTTGGTTTTTTGAACCCGTTCGTAACAGTTGCAAACCGTTGCTAACGGTTGCAACGCTTTGCGAATGAATGCCTCTTCAACACTATAAATAGCAACGCCCAGAATCATTTCGTAACAGTTTTTCTATCCTCTTCTTCTTTCCTAACAGTTCTGCGACGCCATTAATCCGCTGCTCTGTTTTGTAACGCCTCCGAGGTGTTGCTAATTCAGAAACCATTGCAGAATTGTTCTCTTCTTCCTCTTCATTATATTCCATATAAATTGCATCATCGGATACAGTTTCTGAAGTGTTCTTGGTCGGATCAAAGTCGTACAAACTTTGAATTCGATTACGCTGTTTTAGGGCTTCATTGAATCCTGAAAGTCGATAGTTCGATAACTCATTTGTACCTGGTGGATTGAACTATTGTCTGAAAGATTCTTAAAGTCGGAAGTACAGCATTGTTTTCTTTGAAAATCGCCATCAAATTCGTCTCGAACCGCAAAATCCCCAACATCAAAACGTACATAGATTCGTTAAACTAAAGGTTACAAAAATTAGAAAAGAAATACAACAAACACACAAAAAATAGTTTTACAGTGTACAACTACAAATTTTGGTTCTACGAAATGATCTTCTGACAGTGTATTAATTGCATGGTTTGGAAAAAACATATAATGTAATACTTTCTTGTTGTTTAACAGGAAAATATTAATAAAATTAAAGACTTTTAATTTTATGGAATGATCAATCATTTTTTTCTATAATTTCATGTGTTGAATCCTAGCAGTAATGTATTTCATATATATTTGAATTGGGATTGACGAACGACTAACACCAATATTAGTCTTTATTGGTATCAAAGAGAAATTCAAAATTGAAATGGGGCGTGGCCAAGTGGTAAGGCAACGGGTTTTGGTCCCGTTATTCGGAGGTTCGAATCCTTCCATCCTAGAGCGTCTACATGAGAAAGTAAAGATTCTTCTCTTTAAGTTTGGAAATATTTTTCTTTAATCTTGGATATAGTGTCACCTTTTGTTCTGACTTTTCTATAAAAACAAAACTTTTTTCATTTAGTTTTTCACAAATGCGATTGAGTGTACGGATAGAAATAAAGATATTTCATTGAATTCTATATTCAAAACAATTTTTGGGTATATCATTAAGAGACTACTATTTTAATTAATAGTCATATTGAAATAAGTTACAACCATTAAGCCAAACATCATTAATTACTATCATATATTTTTCCTTAAAAGTAATGATATCACAACACCAATAATTAACATGCACAATGTAAAGTAATCTCTCAAATCATAAAACACTAATCTAAAATATATCGTACTTGCGTTATTCATCTGCTCGATTAATGCCTAACCAAACTAAATGAATACCTGAAATATCTGAAATCCGTCCACGTCTGCATCTGAAAAGTGGATCAAATATCTAAAAAAACGAATACCGATCCAAAAATGAAGGTATCTGCATCCGAAGATCACCCCTCTGGTATTGATCTAGATTATAGTTAATATTTTATTTATTTTTAGTACAACGATAGACATGCGCTAATATTATTAGTTTTAATACATACTAATTGCTCAAACGTATTTATTATTATTCTATTTGTTCTTTTTTCACACTTTTATAATCAATGAGATTGAATAAAGTTTATGCTAAAGCAAAATTTTCTACTTATGATTCTCGATTTATCAGTCGTTGGAGGGTAGAATAATCGTCCGACATCCGTCCATATCTGCGGATGCAAATATAACTGTACCTGTATCTAAAAGTATTTGTTTACAATCTACATTTGTTTGTTTACCACACTCTTTATTTCATTCCTCGACATGATGCTACTGGTAAAGCAAATATCAGGTTTACATATTTCGATGTTCATGTACTTTATACACGGCTAGGTGTTGATAAAAATCCTAAGAAAATCAAGTTTACAACACAAATACATAGTTTCACAACTAAGTAGCTGGAATTGCCTACAAACTTGCATTAAATATCCTAATTTACGTGGACAACTCCAAACCAACATCAAATAAACATACATGCAGCCGTTGCTTATTGCATTAGTGGTAAAATGTGCAAATAGGATAAAGTTAGGATGCCTGCGTACCATTATTTTCAAGATGATTACCATCTTCAGGCATTGGTACATAATGACCATCAACTCTAAATTTACTGCTTTTTGATCTCCATTTTTGAAAGTTCTCCGCTATTTTGGCTTCTGCGATGTCTTCAGAACTCAGAAAACTTGGTTGGTTGGTTGAAGCAAGCAGCCTTGCCCACATTCTGTCTGTTATCACCACCTTGTTTCGTGTTGCTGTCACTCTCTGTAGGTTTACTTATAAGTGTTATAAATTATAGATTATGCAAGGACTGAGAGAATAAAATATTTCATTTGCACATATCATCAAAATTATTCTCTCACTATTGACGAAAATAATAGGCCCACGTCGGGAAATAAGACCAACTGGTATTGTGAATGGCTAAGTAGTTCTCTAAAACAAAACAAAAATGCTAACAGTGATACGTATGTGCTTAACCGCCATGCGTACGCCGCGCCATCCAAAATACCATGATCGCATAGTTGCTTCAAATACGCTACGCGTGAAGGGGGCGTGATAAAAATAACAGTCCCAAATCGAAAAATAAGACCAATTGGTTTAGTGAATTACTAAGTAGTTCTCTAAAACTATAAAAATGCTAACTATTTTAACTAAATGTTCCTCATTTCTGTGGTTTTTGCATAAATATTAATATGGGCTCAGATGCAAAACATTTTTATCATCATTATAACCATTTTTCATTGTTTCAATTAACTTTTTAAATTTATAAAAAGTTATGCATATGAAGCAAAAATAAATATTTAAATGATTTTACATAAGAGCTTAGATGCAAAACATCTTTATCTGCATAAGATCCAAAGGTGCCTTTTTGAAATGACAAAGTTACCTCTTTTAGCTTCTAAAATGTAGTCCCTTTCTACATTAACAACACTCAAAATTTCAACATTCCCGCAAACAATTTGATCATAATTCTTTACCATGCTATTTTCATTATGTGTCGTGTCTATTTATAATATTTGTGTGCACCAATAATAAATAACTATTTCACATCAAAAAAACATTTTTCATCATTTCAAATAATTTTCTAAAGGACAAATTTTAGTTATAGACACGAGAAAACAACCTATTCTTTACTTTAAACCTCATTCAAAACTTATTTCAAAAATAGGTCTTTTTTTTTTTTTTACCAAGTACAAACTGCAAATTTGTGCTTGCACAAATACAAATCCCGACCTGGTGAAAACCAAACATATTTTTGTAATAAGTTTTGATCAATGCCTAAAGTTGAAATAGGCTTTTTGTCTCGAGACTATAAATAAAATTTATCCTTTTTAAATGTAAAACAAAAGTTGTATATACATGTACCCAAAGTAAATATTTAATTGATTTTGTAATTAAGACCTACAGATACATACATATACGTGTGTGTGTTATTGGTGTCTTTTGAATATACGTGTGTTATTCTTTGATATAAAATGAGTAAAGTTAATTCAAAGTACATATATAATAAATTATTTAGCGCATAATGGTAAACAATAATTTAGAAACAAACAAACAAACAAAAAACGCTTTATCATAGTTACAAATTATAATTAGTGATCCAGCTTTTTCTAAAACCCACACCAACATACATTAACTTGGAATTAATCAAAAGACAAACATAAAGGAGTGCGCTAAAATTATTTTAAACTGTCATGATTATTGAATGAGGATAAGTATACATACGTAAAAAGGAATATAAGTATGTCTTCCATTGACAAGTCCCACAGTAAAGCCAGTGTATCCTGCCATTGCTCCATGAACAGCACTTTGAGCCAGTAGTGTGCAGTACACATTGTCTGATGCAATACTTGGGATTGCACGAATCATGTAAGTTGGATCTGCATATGTAACGATGTACAAAACAGCGTCAGTTAATTAGTCACCTAAGTAGTTTGAAATGAGCTGTTTCACAGTTATTACCTATGTATTTTAGAGTTATTTGCATCTTTCCACTTTCTGCAAAGTAATTCTGAAAAGTTAAACAAAAATGAAAAACATTAAGTGAACAGTGAGTATATGATATGTACAGCTGAATATGATAACGCTCCATTCGTAGATTGGGTATTTTAAAAAAACTTAACAAGGACTTGTAGATCTATATAGTATATAAAATTAGAACAAATAAACCAGCAGCCAGTTTTAAAAGATAAATCTAGCCACCTGGAGTGCTACTTATTGAAAGCTTCCTGCATGAATGATAAATCAATTTTCTTTTAATAAGTGAACAAGTATATCAGGCCATAATCAGAGAATGGAATCAGGCAAACACTATTATCGTATGTACTTAAGAAAAGCATATACAAACCACCCTTTCATTAAGTGACTGTGTGGTACTAATGACGTTGTCCAGAATAATCACAGTAACCTCTTTTAGTACCGATAATATGATAGCTGAACATATATCATTTTCATGATTTAATTCTACCATGTAGTAAAATGTTGCACACCATGCAAAATGTTGCATATCAAAAAATAAAGAAGGAAAACAAATTCATAACAACATAATTTGAAGTAAAACATTTCATTTCGATGGTTAAAATTAAGGAGTTTGACAAAGAGTAATTCTTTCGTTTCATTGGTAAGTTGAAACTAAAATAAAGACAAGCATGGTAAGGGCATGTGTGTTGTCATATGAATTCATGTTTGAGCTGATTCATCATCGGTAATGCTCTTCGCAATAATCTCATAAGGAGAAATTGTTAGTACCTGAATTTTTTGGGGGTGGTTCCCATAGCAATATGAATATATAAAGTGGCTTAGGTTAGGTATTTTAAATCAAGTATAAATCCCTTTTGCTTGGTAATAATGCAAAGCAAATCCCAAGTAGGAATCCAATCTAGAACTTTCAATCTTCCTCCTAATATTTGTTCTAGATCTATCCTTCAATGTATAGCTAAAAACACCTAAGTTTCAACTTTCTAATAGCATAATATGGTATTAGAAAGTGCAAAACCTGGAGCATTTAGCTCCATATGATGGTGTGGTGCTAATGACGTCGGGTTTTGCACTTTTTAGTACAACATCATGGTAATAGGAATTGCAAACTTGAGTGCTTTTCAAGAACACTCGACTTTGACTTATATAGTATTTTGTTGGATGGATTTCATCCTCCCTGTATTAAGATGTGTCTATATTGATGCAAAATTTTAGTTGATTTACCATAGTTCGCTCATGTAAACTATTTAAAAAGTTCTAACTATAACCATAACGTTCGATTTTGAATTGAACCAAATAACAATGATATGTACTCAAACAGGTTCAAATGGTAAACCTGTTTTGATATTTTACAGTACTCCAATCTTGATCGACATAATTTTTCTTCCTGAATTAATCACTAGTTGTAAGTATGGGAACCCCAAATTGGTTCGGTAGAACAAAGTCTTTAACCATCGCGACAGTTATTAGGATTAGGATAGCATCGAAGCTAGGAGGGAAAAAACTTGAAAAATGGGGAAGGGAAAGAGAAGGAAATTAGGGACACAGTAGAGAAATGGTATGGCGTTGTCTTATTTGATGTCTTGTCTGTTTATGCAGATCATTTGCTTGGTGATGGATGAGTATGTTTGCACTTTGCCTCTGATGGTGAGGTTTGGATAAGTGCGAGGTTTGGATAAGTGCACGCATGATATTTGACAACATGTCAATACGGAAATGCGATGTTCGCATATGCTTCGATTTTTTTCCAGCCCTAAAATTCACTTCACAATGAGCTCATTTCGATGGTTTCTAATATCTACGATGTTTTTGGGCAAATTGGTTACAAGCAATAAAGAAGAGTAGGTTATGTGATTTAGTTGTGAATTTCATTGTGTTACTCAGTTAAGCAGAAGGCAAGGGTAGTGAATGTTTAAAATCAAATGCTGCGTGCTTAGGAAGATGAGCAGGTGAGTAAGTTTTGTTTGGAGAAGGATAAATATTGCGGTGTAGTCGTATGGGTACAAGAAAGTTTTGGTATGCACTTAATGAGTTAGGCATTAAATAAGTTTATATAGAAGCTTGTTTATGTTTGTATTGTCTATGTATGTCAATTAATAATGTACAACCCAAATTCAACTTTTAAGTTGATATTAACTATATGCAAACGATTTTAAGACTGCAAGCCCGTTTTCACTACAATGCAAACGACTTTTAATATTATCGAAGCTAATTTTAATACACTGCAACTCAATTTTCAATATAGTACAGTAAAAAAGGGATGTGTAGAGTTTAAATCACTAAGCGGCATAACACACTTTTTGGAATACTCAAATTTATGTTGGGAGCAGGCATACATCTTTCAGGGTTTATTTCCTGGATCATTCATTTCATATATGAGTAATGGATGCCATGTATTCAAATATTACATGCAGTGTTGGTTATAAACTCTAACATTCATATGTAACTAATTAAATATTCTCAGCTTCTTTTGCAAAGAGAAAAAATCATGCACGTACCTTTATTTTCTGAGACAACCATAGACCAATATCATGGAGTAGCTTATTTCCAGATGGATCTTGATTATCTGTAGATTTCTTAACTTCATCAATGAGTTCCTGCCCTGCACCCTCGGCAACAACAAGAACCATGTGACCATTTTCCTTAAGCCGTTTTCCAATATATTCATATAGACCGCCAGGTCCTTCTAGGTAGAATGGCGATTCAGGTATTAAGCAGCAGTCCTAAAAAAATAAAGCGAAGATGGGTCTAAAATTGTAATTGAAGGCCTGAAAAACAGTACTGCGAATATTAGTACAGTTGATGCTTACAACATCTCTGCTTGCAAGAGTAGCATACATTGCGATGAAACCTGCATAAGAACATATGTTGTTTTGGGGAAAAAATATGAAGACAAATAATACAAAGGAATATTTGTAAGTAACCAAGAAGCATCAATAGATCACAAATGAAACTTACCACTGTGTCGACCCATTAACTTAACAACACCAATACCATTCTCAACACTGCACGCTTCTACGTGAGCTGCATTTATTGCACGTTGGGCTTCCTCAACAGCAGTGTCAAAACCAAAGGATTTATCAATTACCTAATTTCAATGTAATAATTGCACGAGAAAAGTTAAATATGATGTTATAGATGGCATAAGAAAATCAAATCATAATTTAAAGCATAAAAATGTGTTAGAATGTACTGCTATATCATTATCTATAGTCTTCGGAATCCCAGCAACAGCCACTTTAAGTCCACGTTTTTGAATTTCCTGCAAGGGTGCATTACACTCAATAAGCAAATAGATTTCTTTCATATACTTTTTCCTGCTTTTTTTTAAAAAAATAAAATAAAATTAAAATGATACCTCAAAAATTACTGAAGCGCCTTTTTGTGTCCCATCCCCTCCAATTATATAAACCTGGAAGTAACCAAGTATAGATATAAATCATGGTATTTACCCATGCAATGCGTAGTCTTCTTGAGAGTATAAATGGTATTAAACTAGTAGTTGTAACCGTATACGCTATATTTACTTATTGTAAAATGAAAATTGCATCTTGCAATGACAGAGTAATTTTAAGATGGCACTGCCTTTGAAATGGAAAAAATTCCAAATTTAAACCGATGAGTTCTTCTAATTTGCATTTTACTGAAAATGTGATTGTGCCATAAATGATATTCTGCTTCATTGAGGTTTTTCATACAGAGATATTAGACAACAATGGACTCTAACACTACAAGCTTATCCTTTTAATCTTATAGCAGAGAGAATGTAGCATGTACCTGGTTAATACCACGATCTTGGATGCTATCAACTATTTTAATGGTATCATGACCTCCTCGTGATGTACAAAGTATAGTTCCGCCTTTTTTGTGGATATCATTGACACTTTGTGGAGTCAAAGTAACAGTATTACGAGAATAGAAACCTCTATACCCATCCTGTATATATATATACGCATCCAACTAAGTGAGTCAATATGAATGAAGCAATACTACTCTTAATCACAAATGAGTAAGTAAATCTATCCTACAAGAGAGAAATGATCATGTGGGCCACTAATGTGTTGTGGATCCCACATGTCAATTCCTCTTTTGATCTTATTTGCAACATTGTTACTAAGACTGAACAAGTTTCAAACCATAAAATTAACAATAGAAACGGAGTGATGAATCTTCGACGATGTTTCGTTAATTAAACTGCAGCACTATTCAAACACAGAAATTAGTATCAAAGGTAATCAAATCCACTAAATGCAATTCATTCCTTGTGCATCTCAACATCATCCAAGATACATGACACATTAAGACATACTATGCTAGTCAAAATTAATAGAATACCGAAGGCAAATAATTAATCAGAGCAATGAACACATTATATACAAATTCATTTTTAGAGCCTGATCTTACCACAATACCGAGAACTTTATTAACACCGTACATGTAGGATAGACCACAAACTATTTCCCGAATCACTGTATTAAGTCCAGGACATAGACCTCCACAAGTTACAATGCAAGCTTCCACATCATCAGACTGAAAATAAACCTGTGCCATATTGAAATTTTCTATATGTTAATCAATGAAAGAAACTTCAAATTAACAGCTGAAAGAATAAATGTAATTAACCTTCTGACGAGGTCCAGCACGTCTAAAATGTGTTCCCCTTGCACTGACCTTCTGAACGACAACCTAAGTAGAAAAAAAAATCATATAATACACAGACTCAAAAGGCCTTTTTATACATCAAAAAGTCATCCTACTTCAACAAACATATCGGTAGAAAAACCTTCCTCCCAAAGCTCAATTACACAGATATTACTAATTGGATATTAAAGACAACAAAATGATATTCGTAAAACATCTTATCTTTGCAAAAGATGTCTAGTTTTCTCTAAAGATATATCCAAACAAATATCAAGAACCTGTAGAAACTCATGTATCTTAGTATAACTACTATAAATCTTTATCCTTCTCATGAGACGTCTATGTTTCCCTTCATCTCCTACCCATTTCTTTTGCCACTCTCATTATATTATCTCGCTCATTTTCAATATGATATTAGCGTCTTAGATATTAACGCTCTATCCTACACTCTAGTCATTTATGATGATTGATAAATAAATAGTATTGTAGATGTTGACAAGATTTTGTTTGGTCAAAATCACTCATAAGTAGTATCGTACAAATTATCATAATTTTGTATTTTACTCCATAGCTTTATCTGGTCCTCAAAATTTCTCTGGGCCATATGATTGAGGTTGTATCTTGTATGCATATTTTATACAGATATATTAGGAGGGGTCCGTGCTATGGATTTTTCATGTCTTCCATTTGTGTCCGACTCATTTCTGGGTATCTACAATTATCAAATTTCGATAATTTTTTGCGGATATGATATATTTATCATTAGCATGATCCCTACAAAAAACTGTCTTAATTGGATACATTTAAATCTCCAAAATTAATTATACTATATGTTATGAACCAAAAACTATTTCGTAACAGTAATTTATTCCGAAATATTAAATTTTCAATGGCCAAGAAATGTCAAAGTAAAATGATATTTTGCACACATGATTTTGATGATAGATGGATCAGGCATCTAAAAATATGTTAAATTCCAATAATAGTAGATACCCAGAAAAAAAGGGTCAGGCACAATTTGGGGTCCAAAAAAATTTGAAATGTGGATCTCTCTACTTTCCCTACTTAGCCTTTTTTAATCTATCCAAACTACGCAGAAAATAAATCTTTCGGATGAAGAAAATTATAAAATGTAAATAGGGAAATTTATCTTTTCCTACTTCAACGTGTTTTCACCGGATTTATACTCCACTATTTCAACTCATGTCCCACCCATTTCTTCTACAAGCCCATTCCTTAGCTCCAATTCTTTATACTCCCGCTTTCTAAATATATCACAACTCACGATCATAGCCGCAACATCTGCCAAATTGAGCCTTTTGTGTTTATTTTATCAACTCATTATATATCCTTCCAGCACATTAAATAATCTTCACATCTATGAGCATATAAATTTAAGAAAAAACTACGAATCCATAATATTTTAGGAATAAAGGTCTGAATGCAGAGTTTCAACAACAGTGGAAGAGCAAAATCTATCGAAATGCATTAAAAGGAATGTGTATTGAAATTTACCTAATCATCTCCAAGCAACTCTTTCAAACAACGATGAGCGACAATCATAGGTAGTTTTTAACGTAAGTTTTCTAGAAACTATAAGTTGACTGAGAATTCATATATTTTGTCATATATTTTGCATCGGACTAGAGTGTCGTATGTTCGGATTTAATGCACTTCAGGTTTGATTATTCATTACACCCTAGATCCTAATAATATTCCATGCTGATTTAGTTGAGAAGAAATTATAGAAAAATAAGTTAGCAAAGGCTATATTTGAATCAATTGTTGCTGATGAAAAGAAAATTTGGTTTGATCATCCAAATGGACACAAACCCTAGATCTGAATTATCGCAAGTCAAAGAAAAAAGCTATCGTAAGTCAAATCAAGAAAGGAAACTATCGCAAATCAAGGGAGGAAACAATCGTCAGTCAAAGAAGGAAACTATGCAAGTCAAGGGAGGAAGTTATCACAAATTTAGAAATGAAGCTACCGAAGACACAAAGATGAAGCTATTGTAAGTATAGAGCTGATGTCCATATAAAGAGCTACCGAAGATATATATAATACCTATCAAAGATATAAAAGAGTTATAGAATGTTATGGAAGTGTTATCGAAGATATAAGAAGAAAATGCTATTATGTTGGAAGAAGCTATTACAGAAACAGAAACATTAAGGATGTTGTGAGAAGATATATTTATTAAAGGATATCAAAAGGATTCTCATCAAACGAATTAATTTAAAAATATCAGGGAATGAGATATGTATGATATTCAACACAGAAGGATGGAGATAAATCAATTATATAAAAAGCTAATGCATTAGTATAAGAAGGGGTTTATATCTAACTAGTGATAAATAGTTCAAAGCATTCCAATACAACCATGCAACCTTTGTCAATGTCACAGCCGATAGCGATCCGTGTGAACTACTCAAATTCCGAAATTGTGACATATGTCACCATCAAAACCATCCATCTTGCCAAGTTGTCAGTATCAACTTTAATTAGTCAATATAAGCAACTCGCATCACTCGTTAACTACTATAAATAGGGACCTACCTCATATATAAATGGGCTACTCTCTTTTTTCTCTTTCTCAGCCTAAATCATTTTTTGGATGTCACATTTCCAAGCTCACATGAGAACTTGAGGACATTTTAATGGTTGTTGAGAAAGAAATTGACTTGAACTTTTAAAATAAAGACCAATGGAAATAGAAAATGGCATATGAAATGTGATCTATACATGTCTATTTTCAATTAATCATACTTTACTGAGATTAAAAGTTCGATAATTGAACGGGGAGTGCAAAGAAAACTTCATTATTTTATTTTTGATCAGAAAAATAAAATAAAATACCAAAATATGTACATAACCAAAGCATAGAGCAATGGTATAAAACCAAATACAAACTCCCCCTAAGCTAAAGTATCACTGCATGAAAAATTACATTTTTTGAGTGGTGGATCACGGGTTCCAACCTTCCGGCTCTCAGTCTTTTATGTAACGACCCGTATTTTACGAGTCGATAAATCGTAGAATTTGCAGGTCGATAGTGTTGTTTGTGTTGCTTCTAGCTTGAGTCGTTTAGAAGTTAACCCGGGTACAAGTGATGAGTCGTGACCGACTCATAGGGGACCGACTCAAGGAGGGGTAGCGGTTTAAAGTGTTGGCCGAGATAAGGATGGACCGACTCAAGAAGTTAGGCGACTCATAGGATGACCGACTCATAGAGGGCCGAGATAAGAAGTGTGGCCGAGTCAACGAGTTACGACTCATAGGGTTTGCCGAGTTAAGGAGTTAACGGGTTAAGGGTGTAGCGACTTAAGGGGTTTAGGCTTAGGTCGTGGGTAATGAGTCGGCAGGGTTTTGAGTCGTAGGGCCTGATGAGTCGTGAGTCGGCATCATAGTTGAGTAGTGAGTGTGTATTGTTGAGTCGTCGTACGACTTAGGACTTGGGGAAAACGCGGCAGTGTCTTAGGTCGGAGGCTTTTAGGTCGTGACCGACTTATGTTGAGTCGGCACTGGTCTTGAGTCGTGAGTCGGTAGGTGTTGAGTCGGTTTGGGTTTGAGTCGTATGACCTTGTGCCTTGGTGTATTGAGTCGTTGGCTTGAGTCGGAAGGCTGTGCAGTTGAGTCGGCTGGGGTAGGTCGTCATGGCAATGAGTCGTGAACGACTCATGGTAAGTAGGCAGTGTTATGTTGAGTCGGTAAGGGCTGATAAGTCGGCAACGACTCATGATGAGTCGTGGACGACTCATAGGGACGACGACTCATGGTTGATCCAGCCTATAAATAGAGGGGTTTGGCTCACTTTTTGGCACCGGTTTTTGAAGCGACGAAGTGCTGCCATTTTGAAGACTCGACTACAACATTTCTTCACCTTCTTTCTCTACTTCTATCAAGTGCTAACATCCATTGAAGATTGAAGATCAAGAGCCAAAGTTGAAGATTTTCATCCGAAGAAGCTAGATTTCACCGTTTCAAGTGAAATTTCTCCGGATCAAGCTCAAGTCCTTGCTGTCCAGATCTGAAGTTGATTGATTTTAGGTTGTTTTGGTGATTTGGTGAGTGGTAGTTATCTCTCACGCGGATCCAAAGGAGTATATTGGATTGGTGGCATGTTTGGGTGTTAAAGTTAGAGATTTCATGCATTTTTCTTAGATCTAAGTCTAGATCCATGGTTTTTGAAGATGTTTACTTATGCAAGTTTGTTTAATAAGCATTAGAGACAAAACCCATGTTTTATAATTGATAGATCTATGCTAAAAACCATGATTTCACATATGTTGGACTTTTGCTCGTTTATTTACGAAATTCCCATTATAGTTGATATTGCTTAAATTGCTTAATAGATCTTGTTTGAATGATTGATTATTTGAATGTATGATTGATTTGATTGTTTCCAAGTTAGCTAGTAGTTGATTTGGAACAAGATGATGAAAGAGGATTCAAAAGCTATGGAAGAAGGCTCTTGAATGGTGAAAGCTGCTTAAGGCATATGTAGCGGATGTTGAAGCTCATATGTATAGATTGGATGATGTTGAGATGGGACTTTGCCATGATTTGATGAGGCAAACCATGTTGTTGAGTTGAGACTTTGCTTTGATGCGATGAAGCGAAGTATGATGTGAGTCTTGGCTTAATCCAAGCAGGGATCATTCCAAGCATGTTGATAACTTGAAGAGTAGTTCAAGTTGGTTGATAATGGATTGTTCAAGAGGTAGCTTGAGCTTGTATGAGGATAGTCGTCAAGAAGGATGGCTAGGAGGCTTGGATCTCGTCGTTGTTGAAGGTTCTAGCATGCTCAAAAGCAAGAGTACATGGGGCGCCCATAACGACTACAGGTAGGTAGTCGGGACACCCAAAAGACTACAGGTAGGTAGTTGAGTACTCTGGGCAAAGTAGATAAGTCCTAGGCACAAGGCAGTGTGCGGAGTTATGGTTAGAACCGGGGTTACCATTAGCCCTTGACAGGTGGTCATTCAACTAACGGTGAAATCAAGGCAAAGTTAACAGTGATAGCCAGAGTCATGGATGTTTGGTTGTATCATCATTCGGTCTCAAGAGCGGTGTTTTCTGGGTGCCTATCTGATCTTGGTTTAGGCCTTGGGGGTTTGTATTTGGAAAACATCGACCTTGACTCGAGTGATAATTACTTTACTTTAATTGCCTGCTGTGTTATGCCTGCTTCTCCTTAGTGTGTGTCTGGGGGCTATCACTGTAGAAAGAGGTGGAGTGGGATGGTTTGGTTCCTATTCCTTTTATCCTTTATGCTCTTTTGGTATGCTTGATAGTTGATTTACTGCTCACTAAGACTTTGTCTGACTCAAGGTTTTATGTCTCCTCTTATTACCTTGGGCTGTTCATCCATGTCGGGATGGGCAGACTAGGTAGCAGGTGACAGGTGCTGTGCTAGGAGTTCTACGCTAAAGATGACGAAGACGAGCAGGAGGCTTTGCATATTAGTTTTCTTACTATATGTACTGGGTATCCGCTGCTGTATTTGGTTGAGTGATTTGTAGTGAGGCTTTCATGTATGGATTTGAGTAGATGATTGTATGAAACTACTGTGATGCTTATATGATGATGTTCTGTTCTATGGAGCTTCACTATATTATATTTCTCTATTGTATTTTATCCATGCGCTGTGAGTTATGCGATAGAGATTCTTCTGTTTTGTTTTACCCTGACTATCGTCCATGGCTGCCTGGCACACCTTTTAGCGCATTATTTCCTTGATTTGGTGCGGGAGTCATGGGCGGTCGTCACATTTGGTATCAGAGCTTTGGTTAATCGATTTTAGCCAACGCTCGCTGATGTAACTACGTAAGAGAGACGTAATTGTAATTTGATGGATGATTACTATATATAATATAGTAGTTAAGATGGATTTGAACTCCTTATGCAGTTGTTTCTTAAGGTGTTCTAATCATTCTTTTTACAGATATTAAGGATGAGTCAAAGAGGAAGACCAGCTGCTAGGGAAGGCCGTGCTACAGAAGGAGCTGCAGATTATGGGGCTATGTTCGAAGCAATGATGACTTCGATCATGAGGAGGATGCCCGTTCCAGGGCCTACTGTTGATGTTGGAGTTCAAGTCCAGGCTCCAAGACCGGTGGATTTTGCCAAGCTTTGCAAGGATTATACTTCTCTCGGAGGAAAAGCTTTCTTGGGAACGGAGTCGACTATTGAGGTGCAGAGATGGATTGAAGCATGTCGAAGGATTTTTGGTGATCTAGGGATTGAGGATGCAACCAAGAGGAAGCTTGCATCGAGACAGCTTCAGGGGAGAGCTGCGGATTGGTGGAATTCTATCACCATCGATACTCCAGAAGAAGAGATTACTTGGGAGCAATTCCAAGTTAGATTTGAAGCTAAGTTCATCTCTACTTCTCAGAAATCTGTCTTGTTTAAGAAGTTTGTGGAGCTCAAGCAAGGGGGGAGACCTGTTCTTGAGTATATTCCTGAGTTTGAAGCCTTATCTAAGTATGCCAGATCGTATATTGATTCTCCCTACCAGAAGAATGAAAAGTTTGTGACTGGTCTGGATGCTTATCTTGGGAGGCAGTTGGTGGATCATCTGGACGATCCGTTTGAGAAGCTTGTGGAAAAAGCTCTTAGGCACGAGAGTTTGTTCCCTAAGGAAGTATCTGTTGTTGCTGTAACCAGGGAAGGATCTAAACCACAGCAGAGTGGCAACAAGAAGAGGAAGCAGCAGCAACAGAGGGGTAAGGATGGCCAGAAGAAGCCGAAGAGCGAAGTGACTTGCTATAACTGCCAGCAGAAGGGCCATCTTTACAAAGATTGTAAGAATCCCAAGGTGCCGGGAAAGTGTTACAACTGTGATAAGCTGGGACATATCAAGAAGGATTGCCCAGAGCCAAGGAAAGATAGGCAGATTGTGCAGGCCTATGCTTTGGGAGCTGTGCCGTCGTCTTCTAAAGCTCCTACTGCTGAGGAAAAGGGAAAGAATGTGGTGGTTCAAGGTACTCTTTCTATTTGTGGTGTTCCAGTTAGAGTGTTGTTTGATACTGGAGCGTCGCATTCTTTTGTTTGTGATGATTTGGTAGGCCGGTTAGGTTTGAAACCGGATATTGTTGATAGACCATTGGTTGTGACTAATCCAGTTGGGGGTTCGTCATGTTTGTGTATGATATGCCGTGGTCTAGTTGTGTCGAGTCATGATTGCTCGTTTGTTTGTGATTGCTTTGTTCTGAACTTTGCGGGGTTCGGAATTATTTTGGGTATGGACTGGCTTAGGAAGTATGCGGCTAGGATTGATTGTGAGAGGCTTGAGGTGACAGTCGGGAATGTGGAAGGGCGAAAGGTTGTGATACGATGTAAGCATGAAGAAGGCGTCTTCATGAGCTTCATGTATTCGCTAGTTGTTCCACGGGATGGACTGTCATCGGTGCCTATTGTGAATGAGTTTGAGAATGTCTTTGAGGAAGTCAAAGGGTTGCCGCCGCATAGGGAGATCGAGTTTCGTATCGATCTAATTGAGGGAGCCAGACCTGTTGTGATGCCTCTTAGGCGAATGGCACCGAGGGAGCAGCAAGAGCTGAAGGTGCAAGTTGATGACCTTTTGCGGAAAGGATTCATTCGGAGAAGTGTGTCCGAATGGGGTGCGCCCGTTGTGTTCGCAACCAAAGCGGATGGATCGTTGAGGTTGTGTGTTGATTATCGTGAGCTGAATAAGGTGACTAAGAAGAACAAGTATCCATTGCCGAGAATAGATGACTTGTTTGATCAGCTTCACGAGGCTAAGGTGTTTTCTCAGATGGATTTGGCAACGGGATTTCACCAGTTGAGAGTGGCAAAGGATAGTGTGCCGAAGACTGCTTTCAGAACACCATCCGGGTTTTATGAGTGGCTGGTAATGCCGTTTGGATTGACTAACGCGCCAGCATATTTTGTGGATCTTATGAATAGGGTATTCAGAGATCAGTTGAATAAGTTCGTGCTTGTGTTCGTGGATGATATTTTGATTTATTCCAGAACTGAGGAAGAGCACAAGACGCACTTGAGGATTGTTTTGGAAATCTTGCGGAAACATCAGCTGAAGGCTAAATTTTCGAAGTGTCACTTCTGGAAGAGTGAAGTGAGGTTCTTAGGTCATGTTATTTCTGGAAATGGAATAGCGGTTGATCCCGCTAAGGTGGCAGCGATCCAGGATTGGGTTAGGCCTAAGAATGCATCTGATGTGAGAAGTTTTCTTGGATTAGCAGGATATTATCGTCGGTTTATCAAAGACTTTTCCAAGATAGCTGCACCGTTGACAGGATTGACGAAGAAGAACCAAGTGTTCAGATGGGATGATAAGTGTGAGCAAGCTTTCGTAATCCTGAAAGAGCGACTGACGAGCGCTCCTGTTTTGACTATTCCAAGTGGGAATGATGAGATGGTGGTTTACACCGATGCATGTGGCACTGGACTAGGAGCGGTGCTAATGCAGAAGCATAAAGTTGTTGCGTATGCTAGTCGACAACTAAAGCCGCATGAAAGGAATTATCCGACTCATGATTTGGAGTTAGCGGCGATTGTGTTTGCTTTGAAGATGTGGAGACACTATCTATTGGGAGTTAGATTCGAGCTGTTTACAGATCATAAGTCGTTGAAGTATCTGTTTTCCCAAAAGGATTTGAATCTTCGACAGCAAAGGTGGCTAGAGTTCTTAGCATCGTATGATTTTGGTATAGCCTATACTCCAGGGAAAGGTAACGCAGTGGCTGATGCGTTAAGTCGAAGACATGCAGGATTGGGAGCCATGTTTTCGGAATGGAAGAGTCTTGAGTATTTGGCTGGATTTGATTTCAGGCCTAGATGTGAATTGGAACCTGAGATGTTGGCAAACTTATCGATAAGGCCTACTCTTGTGGAAAGAATTGGCGAGAGGCAAAGGAGAGATGATAAGCTTATCAAGATTATCCGTGATTTGGAATCCGGATTGGATCCAGAAAAGGATAAAGGATGTTGGAAATTTTATTTCCAAGTGTATGAATTGCCAGTTGGTGAAAGCTGAGCAGAAGAAGCCCAGTGGATTGCTTCAGCCATTAGAGGTTCCTACATGGAAGTGGGAGCAAGTGTCGATGGACTTTATCGATGGTCTACCTAGGACAAGAGCAGGGAATGAAGGGATTTGGGTCATAGTAGATCGTTTGACCAAGAGTGCAAGGTTCATTCCTGTTCGATCGACTAGGACTGCATCGAAGTTGGCTGAGTTGTATGTGAAATGGATAGTTCGATTCCATGGTGTTCCGAAGAGTATAGTGAGCGATCGAGATCCATTGTTCACTAGTGGATTTTGGAAGAGCTTCCAGGAAGTTTTGGGAACCGAATTGTGTTTGAGTACAGCTTATCACCCTCAAACAGATGGTCAGACTGAGAGAGTCAACCGAGTTTTGGAAGATCTTCTTAGAGCATGTGTTTTGGACTTCGGAGGATCATGGGAAGATCACCTTCATTTGGTGGAATTTGCTTATAATAACAGTTATCAGTCGAGTATTGGTATGGCACCATATGAGGCATTATATGGAAGACCGTGTAACTCTCCGACATGTTGGTTGGAAACTGGAGAAAAGCTGATACTTGGGCCAGAGATGATTCGTCAAACTACGGAATGTATAGAGATCATTCGGCAACGAATGAAGGCAGCCCAAGATCGTCAGAAAAGTTATGCCGATAATCGTCGTAAGGATTTGGAATTCGACGTAGGTGATATGGTTTTTGTGAAGATTTCTCCTCTGAAGAGTGTCATTAGATTCGGGAAGAAAGGAAAGTTAACTCCAAGATTTGTTGGACCATTCCCGATTATCGAGCGTATTGGAAAGCTCGCTTATAGATTGGAGTTACCGGAAAAGATGGCGGGTGTGCACAATGTTTTTCACGTATCCTATCTACGGAAGTATGTGCATGACCCGAGTACGGTGGTTTCTGCTGATAGCTGTGAAGACTTGGAGGTTGATCCAGTTGTTTCGAGACCTCGTAAGCCGCTTCGTATTGTTAAAACCAATACGAAACAGCTTAGGAGGAAAACGATTACGTTGCTCAAGGTACAATGGAGTGATGATGTTAACGACTGTACATGGGAGGAGGAAGAGAGGATGAAGGCAGCTCATCCCGGACTCTTCGAGGTATGGCCCTAAAGTGTCGTGACATCTCATGAATTTGTAGCTTGTTCTAAGTCATAGAATTCTGCATGCTAGGTTAGAATTGGATGCATGGTTTGTTGATTGCTATGGATGGTAGGCATGCGGAATAATTGTGATTGCTGTAGTTTGCTTGGAATTTCGGGGGCGAAATTCCTAAGGGGGAGAGAATGTAACGACCCGTATTTTACGAGTCGATAAATCGTAGAATTTGCAGGTCG